>OZ037734.1:1258790-2507580 GCA_964035505.1 Watsonalla cultraria | reverse complement strand
CCCCATGGTGCCATCACGAGTTTTGAGCGCTCAGCGAATATAGTGGGGATAACTGCTCATGGGTTTACAAAAATCGCGCAAAGCAAACCAAAATATTTACTACGTGTCGGCCAGTAGATCTAGACAAAGTAATGTTATACTCGCTTTTCGCTTATAGAAGCGATACAAAATGTATAAGAATGACATATGTCACGTGGCTGATTTATTTCATTTCCTTTCATTTTATATCGCTTCTATTAACGCAAGGGCGGAAAATGCCTTGTCTAGGCCTACAGTAGTTAATTTAGAACAGATTTATTGAAATTATTTCGCTACAGGGGTCGAATTTTATCCCCGGGGTTGAGTTCGCGATAATCCTAAATGTTTAGAGGTCCATGAAAATTGTTATTTGGGTGTTTGCTCCGAAATAAAGGGTTCCAGTTTCAGGAATTCATACTTGTCCAAACTACGAGACAGTTGAGCCTAATGTGAGTTTTCTTAAAATCGCCGTCTCAACACTTGCAAGTCATCGCGTTGACGTAAACACAGAATTGTGTAGGATCGAAACAGCGCCATTTGTCGGCCCTCAGATTGCACTATTTGATGGCAGTGAAAATCTCGCACTAGGGACTCTGGTGTCGCATAAACATGTTTACAATAAACGCTTACCCTTCAACCCGGATAACGATGGCACCAGCACGAAGATAGCCGACACATTGACGAACACATCCCAGTCCTGGAAATAAGGAATAATAAACAAAAGAGTACATAAAATAGCTGTGCCCCGCGGTTTCACCCGCGTAGATTTAGTTTCTTAATAAATAAAAGTAGCCTAAGTTACTCCTTGAAATATTAGCTACCTGCCAGTGAAAGTCCCGTTAAAATCGCTCCAGCCTTTTCAGAGATTATCCGAAACAAACAAACAGACAGACAGAGAAAATTTTTAAAACTTGGTTTTTCATTGTCAGTAGCGTGTATACTTTCCTATGCATTTAGTGAAAAACTGTTATTTCGGAATTACAAACAGACACTTCAATTTTATTTATCTATATTGATATACATACATATAGATAAATTAAATGCAGGTGTCGTATGTGATTCGAAAATAACAGCACTATACTAAATGCATGTGTAAATGAATACGGTACTAAATGAAAAAAAAAACTAATTTTAAATTGTTTTTCTGTCTGTCTGTCTGCTAAACTCTGAAACGGGTGAATAAATTTTAGCGGGATTTTCACTGATAGATAGTACATTTTTTAATTTAGATGAATTATAAGGTTTAGGGTACATTTATTAAAAAAAAATGGGTTACTTGAAATTAAACCACTCCTGGTCCAGGTTTATAAGGAGTTCAATAACATACACACAGAAGATTGAATGTATATAAATCTAGATAACGTTAAAGTCAACAAAAAACCTATATAAATGATGTACTATTATACTTGCGAGTCAATAACATCGTAAATAAAGTATTATTCATTATTATAACAATAACTCTAACAATGTGCATAATATCTGTGAACAGGCGATGAACTGCTATCTTTATTAGCTGCTACTTGATAAGTAGCTAAGTATAGGTACATGGTACAAAATACTACACTTGACTATAAAATAAAAAGTATGAGAAAGTCGGCTTTCCACACAATCAAATGAAATTGCTCACGCTATCTCACAATGGTCTTCGAAGGGGTAAGCAGAGGTGTTGAAAAACATCACCCACGTTTCACCGAATATTATTAGTATCAACGTGACAGAGTTAAGTCCATCGCCGTCTCAGGCACTGCACATAAATGTACGTCTTTGAATTGTTTGTCTTTGCAGGTTTCCTCACGATGTTTTCCTTCAGCGTAAAGCACGTGGGGTGAAATTACTACACATAGCATAAGTTTATAAAAAAACACATTGGTGCAGAACACTGGAAATCGAACTTGCAACGCTTGCGTAACAGGCAAAACCCGCACGGCCACCACGGCTCCACGAAGATCTCTCATCGAGTCTTGATTTCGAAATATGGGTGTATTCTTAATACATCTTGTCCTTCCCCTTCGAAGAATACAGACGTGAGATATTATGTACGTACGCGTACCTATTGGTTGATATCGGTGCAATGGTGAAATTAAAACCATGTCACTTGCGTTTTAAGAGATTACTACTCAACTAATAAAAAGGGTTGTAAGTTTTAAGTTCTTTGGGTTATCACACAAGGTTTTAAGGCAGGGCCAATGTCCTAATTACTGGGTAGAATTGACAAAACGGTGGATGATTTAGAAAGGACATAATCATCTGGTTTCAAAGTCAATGACCAGTTCAAATTTTACGTGTAACTAACGGCAATTTGATACAACGGGTAAAATGCCGTTAAAACCTTTTGTTCAGTATCTTTTGTTATATAAAAAGAAATAGGAAAAAAAACGGGTCACAGAATCTTGGATTTCATCTTAATTATTTATTAGGATAATTAGTAACTGCGTCCAGAAAAGGAAATAGAAAAGTACGTATGCAATAATAAAATCTGTTTAACTTCTAGCCCACAGGAACAATACCGTTTGAACTGAAATAGCCAATATGACCTTATATTTTTGTTTTCAAAGATCTGTCTAATTTGAGGGATGTAGTATTGCTTCTCTCAACAGACAAATACATTTCAATAAGGTTTGTTATAATTAGGAACTACCTGCTACGCAAGCGAAGCAAGTTCGAATCCCAGCGGGGCCACTGAGTTTTTGACCAAACCAATGAGTTTTTCTAAGAAACTTATGTGCAGTGATTTCACACTACGTGCTTTGTGATTGAGGAAAACATCGTGAGAAAATCTGAATATGTCTCAGAAATAATTCATAGACGTATGTATAGTATATAGACGGCGATGGACTCACCATCTGTCACGTTGGCACTTAATCATCTCCGGTGAAATGTGGGTGGTGTAAAACCTGACGAATTCTAATATCACATTTAAGATCTTCAGGAAAGTGAGTTTGTGAGTTGCTGTGTTTTATGCTGGTAAATATATCGTGAAAATCTTACCCTGACGGTTCCCAGCACCAGACCAGCTCCGATAGTACCGCAGCCAGCAATGAAGAAGGGCACAGCCACTTGCATCAACGTAGTCCACCATCTTTCTTCCTTTTTCTGCAAACAACAAAACATTTGATTACTTATTTATCATTTTGATGAGGAAAAGGTACGGAAAAGTATGAAAATAGGGCGAGAGTCAAACCCGCTGTCACGGGACACTTCGAACCTTACTGCTCGAGTAAGTCACCGTGCGTAATGTCTTCATGTAAAGTCGGTCAATAAGTCGTTACTACCTAATGATTGATTATTATTTTCAGTGAGATAAAATAAAATTAAAGTGTCTGTTCTTTTTTGAAAATTAACAGCTTTTTACTAAATGCTAAAAATATGATCGTATACACGGTACTTCCAAAAAAACATTCTTTTCTTAATTTTTTTCTCTTTGGCTGACTGTTAGATACGGATAATCTCTGAAACGACTGGACCGATGTTAACGGGACTTTCACTGACAGATGTTTGATATTACAAGTGGTGACTTAGACTACTTTTGTTTAAAAAAAATAGGGTTCCGAGTCTACACGGGTGAAACCGCGGGTTTTTTTTTTCATATTGTTGCAAAAAAGTTATCAGGTGTCTTGATGGTCGACCTTGCATGTATTTTTTGTTCATTTTACGCTATGAACAGGAACACCACAAGCAGGATGTATTGGTGCACAAACAGTATATCATTGCCATATGTAAACGGGTAGTATATTTATTTGTTTTCGATCTAGATTGTGCTACATTGTGATGCAAGAGCTCTAATTTGGTGAAGTTTGTGAAAAATACGAGGTTGGGATTGATTTTTTATAATTGGAAATTCTAATTCAGATGCTGGACTTATCTGGCTACGGTCAGTATTAGGATGGGTGACCGTCCCTTCCGTGCCGGAATATGTTAAGCCGTCGGCCGCAGTTGCCAAATATAACCCTTACAAAACATGGTTTAAACGACTAGACCACATGCGGTCTAAAACTATGTCCATCCCTTATTAAATCCGTATCACATAAAGATATAATACTACTTTTAAACCAAGGACTATCTTAGTCTATCTTTGCCATCCGTTATAAGTCAATCAAGATCATAAATAGTCTAACACCTAGCTGAACAGATTTTTTCTACAAAGGGTATTTCGGGTTTGATCGGGTGCTGATTCCAACAATGTACGGGGTAAGGTCAGGGCCATGATGACCGAACCGCGAACTTCGCTTTTCAATGTCAATTTTGCAAGTGGCAATAAAGCAAGTACAAAATCTAGTTTACTCCACTCTGGTTTTTGAGGCTTGCAACCAAGCAATAGAGCTAGGAATAGCAACCCTTTAAAAGGCATCCTTCTAACTTTATGCATTACGCGTTTGACTACCCTAGGAAAGCTTTGTGTAGTAGCATAGACTTATTTCCATGCGTTTGCAAGTTACGTTCCTCTCACTTCCTGGTTTCTTCACGTGACTTCCCTTCCCCGAAATCTCGTGGTGACAAATCACTGTACTTAAGTAGCGAAGAACTCATCGGCACAGGCCGAGGTTGAACCCAAGCCCCCTCACTTGAGAGGCAGCGACTGAACCGGCAGGGACACGGGATCTTTGGTTTCTTCTTAGTTTTAGCCAGACGTACGTGGAGATCATGGGGATGGTTATTTCCCACTCCTAACAACGGGATTTGTTCCGACCCACGACGAATCAGTAGTGATGGAATAATTTTTGTATTTTTAAATGTATACTCTTCCAATTTTTCTATTTGTTGCTAGTGACGTTTATTGACAGGTGAGTGAAGATTGCAACGGATAAGACTAGTTATGTCAAAGTGTCAAAAGCGTTATGCTAGTGCTTATAACTTTATTTATCTGTGCCTCGATGCATTTTACTTCTTAGTGCATATCGTTATTTATTTTTTACATTTATTTAAACACTGCTATATACTTAAGACTAGGTACGTACAAGTAAGAACATAATTTTAATAAAACCAAAGTATCCATATTTATTATAGATCTAACTGCTGACATTACCTAAGTCTAAACACCTAAGCACACAGAAATATACAGCTCGATACAATTTACACAGACAGAAGAAATAAACGCAAGGAAAATAGCAAAAGAAACCATGTCTAAGAGTTAACAAAAGGAGAAATATGCACGACAATTTTTGCAAGAAAAAAATCACTAATTAAAAAAAGTCACTAAATTAAAAAAATTACTAACACGAATCCACAACGACACTTGTACAAGTACCTGCCTAACTATGATGTGACGTTCTTCCTCAATATTTTCATGCGATTGTTCACTCTTTGGTTCAATAGAGTGGAGAATAATGTACTCTTCTTCACCACTTTCTTGAAAAGATCTCCTATAATATCTCTCTCTTCTCTTATCACGATGTAACTGGAAAGTGATTAGGGATGTTATCAATTTGCCTGACTGGAGTCAATTCTTATCCCCTGACACTTAAAAATAACCACTAAAAGGCTAGTGATTTCAAATTTTTGTTTTGAGGACCATTAAATTATAATGCTCTGAAAATTCGCCGCAAAACCATTTTTGATGCAACATTTTCACAATGCTAAGAGAGGAATATAAAGTCTGTTGGATTGGTAAGTAGGTATAGAAAAAGTGACAAACATTAGTGATTTTTAAAACTACATACTCTTGTTGTTTCTGGTATTTTTATAAATCTTATTATACAAAGTAATTTATGAAGCAACTAACTTATAACTAAATTTGAAATGCTTGTCAGTTTGGTTCGATATACCTATTTGTTATGTATATTTTGTCGTTATGTCCATGAAAAATAAAACAAAACAATACTGATACGACAATATCTATAAATAATCACTAATCAGTCACGAATTAGGACAAATGAAACATCATGTATTTTTCCACTTTTACTAGCCAGTATTAGGGTTAGCCCAGATCCTGTCACTAAGTGGGCAGATTTAATCACTAGAATGCCAGATTTAATCACTAGATCGACCATGTGATTGTTAAATAGGAGAAGGTTATTAACACCAAACGAAGGTTGAAAAGACGAATGAAAAACAAAAAATGTTTTCTCAACCTTGAATAGTCAAAACTCGGAAAGTGATTATCTGCGGTCTTCATCCATACGCTTGTATTTCCCGAAGGGGTAGGCAGAGGTGTTGTAATGACAACAGACACTTTTCACCGATGATTAAGTGCCAACGTGACAGATGGCGAGTCTAATAACCACCCATGAAATCAGGTCTACGCGGGTGGAACTTCGCGGAAAATGAATGGACAAAGTTTTATATGACTTTAAGCTACTTAAAACTTGAAAATTTACTCTTTATTATTAAGTAATATTGTCCATATTCTTTCGTGTACCTTACGGGAGTGACATGTTCACAATTTGAACAAACTCCCTTTTCATCTTATTATATGTATATAAAAATGAATCCCCATTTCCCTTAGTCACGGCATCACGCGTAAACGGCTGGATGGATTTTAACGGGACTTTCACTGGAAGAAAGCTGATGTTTCAAGGAGAGTTTTAGGTTAATTTTACTAAAAAAAACAGCATGAAACTAAATCTACGCGGGTGAAACCGCGGGGCACAGCTAGTATTCAATAAAAATGAAAACTGACTGTAACTGACTGTACTATGTATATGTTTGTTTGATGTCGTGTGAATTCATTTGATACCGAAACAAAAGTCGTGGCGTGGATTACAAAACCATGGATATAACCGAACATTTTGTTATATTGACGCTCTCGGAAAATGTTATAAGGACACAGTCTTCGTTTGTTTATTGTAAAGTTATAATTGTTCAGTATTTATGTCAAGATATGTAAGTAAACAAGTAAGTACTTAAGAGAGATAATTAATAATAGCAGACAGATTACACGGAAGTGGTACTCAACTTAAGTTATCACTTTCTTCACAATCGTCTGCCCTACTATACTCCAAGTACAGGTGTCGTCATAAGTTATGAGCGCTCAGCTAAATAGTGGGGTAATTGCGCATGTATTTTATTCGCGTCACGCCATAACTTACTCCTAAATATAACTACTGCGCATTCAAGGCTAGCGCTTATAACTCCTTACGGCACCTGCCACGCTATTCACTTAGGTTTCTCACCGTCGCACTCGTCGTCGAGTGTCGGTTTTACAGATACGAAATTGAACCTTATCCTCTGTATGTATCAATTTCCTATGATTGAAACCAACAATCGTCGTCGAGTTCGACGCTGATAAACTATAATGAATAACGCGGCTGTTACAATAGGCATAAAGAAGTTTAACGTTGGAGAATTTCAGTAAAGTATACAATGTGTTGATTTGTCATATTTGAAATTCAACCGTGACCGAAAAAGTATCAACATATTTCCAGCCACGCTTATTTTACGTAACCAAATTCGTCAACGTCGAAACATGTCAATCAAAACCAATGAGGGGCGCTGCTCTCAACATTTGTCGTGAAATTTTCTAAAAACATCAAAACTAAAATAAATACTATTCGTAATCTATATATCCTTTCTTAGACGTTCTAGAACCATCCAAATTCATACATTTACGAGTACATACATACATTAAAATCAGTATTTGCATCGTCAAATAACACTATTAAGTGGGTAATATGCTTGAAAAATCATTTATTACCCAATTACATGGCTAAGGTTGGTTTCCATGCATCTAAGATTTGCATACTATTAGAATTATGGTAAATTGGCTCATTTCTATAAGTGTCTATGTCTGAGGAAAAGTACCTATTTTCTTGATATTTTACATGCATCGCAAAGATCTAGTGTTATTATCACAAACGAGCCGTAGCGATGCCACTCAATAATTTTCACAAATATGTCATCGCACAGAATGAATATCAATCGAATGGCTCCAAACCAAACAAAATAAGTTTATTTAAATTTGCGAGTTTTGTTTCGACAGTAATAATATTAAGTAGGTTTGGAGGTGCCTGTCGGTTATTATGTTAGCTATTTACTCTTGCGCATATTATTCTATAAGTGAATTCAGCAATCCCAAATCAAGTTGGATGAGTTCGAGGGGCATTTGAGATCGGGAGAATCTAGGAAATTGGGGTATCGTGACCCTGATATACCATTAAACCTTTGGGGACCAATCCCCTTGACTCAATTGGATAGGTGATCACCAGAATTCCTTCCTTCCTCCGAGAGCACGATAAGCCGTCGATTCGAGTCAATTGAATTTGCCAATCATTACAGTTCAAACAGAAATCTAAGAAGGTCTGATAACTGGTTTAAACCAGGTTTAACTGTTATGCCGTGGACATACTACATATGCGAACAATTTTTGCATCATCCTGTTTATATCATCAAAACATTAGGATGGTTTGAAGTCAATATTTTATGATTGTAATAACAGCTTTGCGTATTTTCCTCTTTGAACGTAAAACTTTCTACACTACAAAATGAGGAAAAAACGCAGTCGATAACGTCTACGTTAAAACATGTTAAAGCCTTGAGGTACTGGGCTTACTAAAAGTTCCAGTAAGTTCTATCATTCGATTGCAAGCAACCATAGTTATTTAACCAACAATATTAATTTGGGACGCACGCATTCAGTGCAATTTGAACATAGTTGCGCAACTTTAATCATTGTTGTGTCTGCTCTAAGGTCACTTTTGATTTGGTTATATTGACCGAGTTTTGATGATACCTACTTAGCTTACTTAGCTAGGCACTTTATTTTTAATAGTGTTTTGAAGTAACACCCGATGCGCGCCGTTCTGTGTCAATATGGCTAATCTCAACGGGGATCAGCCATCTACGCAGGAGATATTATAGTGCACAAGTGTGTGCAAACACAGGTGCACTCTTTATTCCCTCACTCTTATAGTCCGCTGGGAGGCAATCCGACACGACCGGAGAGAGATCAGGCGTAGGACCAACGGCTTTCCGAGGCACGGGGGTGTAACACCGCCAACTACCAAAAGTTTTCAGGAGACATTGTGTATTAATGTTTAAGAAACAATACTCTCGGGCTGGTGCCAAGAAAGCTGGCAGCATTGCCACGTTGAATAGCAATGCTGAGTCTCAAAGTGATAAAGGCTCAGCCCGCTCGTCGCGAGAGGCATCGTGGGTTTTCTGGGGTTTCTCTAATGTTACTTAAACGATCGGTATTCCTAACAAGCATAGACCACGTATGCTTATCAAACTATTTGATGACATTCTTATCAAATAAGAACTAACCCAAACTGGTATCTATTGGTAATCGTTTTATAATTGACATTTAACGAATAAACATTTACTGGATTGTTAGTGAACCCTTGTCGGGGATACAGATTAGCCTTAATTTTAATTAAACAACAATGAATACATTTATCATTTACTTTAAAACTAGTGCCCCGCGGTTTCACCCGCGTAGATTTAGTTTCATCCTTATTGTCGCGGAACCCTAATATTTTAAATTAATAAAGTAGCCTAAGTTACTCCTTGATATATCAGCTACCTGCCAGTGAAAGACCTGTTAAAATCGGTCCAGCCGTTTTAGATATTACCCGGAACCAACAGACAGACAGACAGAGAAAATTTTTAAATCTTGGTTTTTCAGTTTCAGTACCGTATATACTTTCATATCCATTTAGTGAAAAACTGTTATTTTTGAATTACAAACAGACACTTCAATTTTATTTATCTGTATAGAATGTATAGATAGATGTATAGATATAGATTTTCTATTGGGAGACAAGCTATCCAATAGCTTTTAAACTTATCAAAGCAAAGATTCCATTAAACAGTACCGAGCCGTCATGACTTTCGTCCCGTTAAAACTTATAAATTAATACTGTGGTTTCAAGGCCAGCGCTTAAAACTACGTGTCGCCACGTATACCTACAACCTATGCTGCGCTGTATCCTCAGCCGGCTTTGAACTAATAATAATAATAATAATAAGCCTTTTATTCCGAATTCTTACAATGTTTCGTTCTACTACATAATCACTAATGCCTTATCACAATAAGTCCCTGATTTCGGCGTGCCTTACGGCATAGGCCTCCTCCAATGACTTCCGCTGTTTCCTATCGATTGCAATCCTTAGCCAAAGGGGATCCAGAGTCAACCTCAGATCATCTTCTCACTTTGCGACCTCTGTTTCTTGACCCATCTCTTGGGTACCAGACTGTTACCCGCTTGCTCCATTTTTCACACTTACAACGGAGCATATGACTTTGAACTAGTAACGTCATAATCATTGCTGTCAAGAGCTGACACTTTCAATACAATTTCTAACTATATAATTGATTCCGCACCAAAATGGAAAAATAACACTTGATAGTAGCACAAGCAAAAAAAAAAGCAATCACGAAAGAAAAATATTTTGTACGTAAACTCTTAGTGCGCGTATCCGACTTATACTTGGTAGTATTTAGCTGGTCTTAGAGGTACCTGAGTGCCTAGTCACCGCGTCAAAGTTAACGTAGATTTGTATGCGATCGGAGCAGCGCCTCTGTCGGCCTAAACATGACACTATTGTGAGCCCATACAAATCTGCGTTTACGTCGACGCGGTGACTTGTGACGGCGTTTTTAAGAAAACTCGCACTAGGCACTCTGTAGGCCTACACAATGTAACATTCTTTCGCGCTTGCGCTAATAGAAATGATAAAAAATGTATGGAAATAACATAAAGCAGTCACGGGACATATGCCATCCCCGTATGATAATGATGTCACATGCCTGATTTATTTCATTTCCATACATTCTGTATCGTTTCTACTAGCGAAGCGTAAGCATAATGTTACTTTGCATTACATTCTCTAGCGCTTGCGTTAATAGAAACGATACAAAATTTATGGAAATGAAATAAATAAGGCATGTGACATCATTCTCATACATTTTGTCTCCACCGCCGCCGTCCAATCAGGGCCTGTAGACAAAGTAACATTATCCTCGCGCTTCGCTAATAGAAATGATACAAAATGTATGGGAATGACATGTGTCACGTGAATGATTTATGTCATTTCAATACATTTTGTATAGTTTCAATTAGCGCAAGCATGAGAGAATATAACTTTGTCTAGGCATGCTGGCACGCTATATCAGTAACAAATAAAAAAAAATCGTATATCATTTGTTGATTGATTTGTATTTTATTTAACGAATAACTATTTTACTCATTGAACATCATCTCCCTGGCCTTATCTCATACATTGTTGGGGTCGGCACTTGATTCAACCCGATGCGGCTGATCACCTGATTTTTATACAAAGCGACTGCCATCTGACCTCCTTAACCCCTTTTACGAGGAAAATCGGTAATCTGGGTTAAACCAGTTGTCAGACTCTTTTAAGCCGACTGACCTGTAATGATTGCCAAAGATGTTATATTGGCAACCGGGACCGACGGCTTAACGTGCTCTCCGAGGCACGGAAGGAACTCGGGCGGTCACCCATCCAACCACTGGCTAGGGTTAGGGTTGCTTAACTTCGCTGATCGAATGATATGCGCAATAGCAACTGTGCCACGAGCTCCTATTTTACTCATTGAACAACCTGTATAAATATGTCATGAAGGAAAAACCTGTGTTCAATAAAGATAGATTCAATTAAAGCTCATATAATACTCACGCCAGACAAGGGTTGTTTCTCAGCATCAGCCTCATTTAACTTCTTGTCCGGAGGATCTCCTGGACTCTTCGACTCCCCGTTTATGGATGCCATGTTGTAGTTTGTCTCTGGCCCGCCAATATCATCTGAAACAAATTAATTAATGAGCAAAGATACGAAAAAGAAAAGTTCTAAAACAACAGGGGCCCAACCATGCAATGTTAATTCAGTTGTGTGACAGTGACAGATGTATACACGTCACATACATCTGTCTCGTAAATGAGTGAAACTATCACGGCAATAAGAGCTCATGGTAAGGCCCCAGTACCCCTATCACGCGTTTGCCACCGTTTTCGCAATTTATATTCGCTAGCGTCACTGTGGAATATTTTTATGAGGAATTGCACAGCGCCTCCTAGCGGTGACGTGAAGAACTAAAATATGTCATACAAATATTGAGGATCAGCTAATCCCCGCGGTTTCACCCGCAATAGATTTAGCTTCATGCTTTATTTCACGGAACACTTATATATTTTTTAAATAAAGGTAGCCTAAGTTACTCCTAGAAACACCAACTGTCTGACAGCGTCCCGTTAGAGTCGGTCCTGACCTTTCAGAGATTAGCCGGAACAGACAGACAGACAGAGAATTTTTAAAAAATTAATCCATACAGATAAATAAAATTGAAGTGTCTGTTTGTAATTCCAAAATAACAGCTTTTCACTAAATGCATATGACAGTATACACGCTACTGACACAAAAAAACCAAGTTTTAATATTTTTCTCTGTCTGTCTGTCTGTCTATTTGTTCCGGGTAATCTCTGAATCAGCTGGACCGATTTTAACGGGACTTTCACTGGCAGGTAGCTGATGTTTCTAGGAATAACATAGGCTACCTTTATTTTTTTTAAATATTAGGGTTCCGCGACAAGAAGGATGAAACTAAATCTACGTGGGTGAAACCGCGGGGCACAGCTAGTGTTTAAATATAACACTGTGTATACTTTCATATGCCTTTGATAAAAAACTGTTATTTTGGAATTGCAAACAGACACTTCAATTTTATTTATCTGTATAGATGACGCTAGCGAGTATAGCTTAGAAATACGGTTGCAAACTCGTGATAGGGGTGGGGTACAAATGCCTTTCCGACACTCGAGAATGGACGCTAAAATTGTGGTCATCTCAAGCCAAAAAAACCTAATAAAAAAGCAGATTCACGCCTTGTATTAAATTACCTAACAAAACACTGTGGTGACGTAACACCAAGTCAAACAGCGATTTATGTATATATGGACCAACCTACCTCAGGTCATAACGAGTAGTCGAAAGGTTAACAGTGCAATCGCGATTCGATATTAGCTACCTAGACATATTGATACTTGGACCAAGGATATATTGGATACCAACCCTTATTTTCTTTGGAAACATTTATTAACTAGCGGACGTCACGCGGATTCATCCACGTAGTTCCCGTTCCCGTGGGAGAACGGGGATAAAATATAGCATATGTTAATCGCTGATGTAGCTATCCATTGTTGAAAGAATTTTCAAGATCGATCATTTAGTTTCGGAGCCTATTAAATAAATAAACAAACAAACAAACAAACAAAAACAATAAAATCTTTCCTCTTTATATTATTAGTGTAGAAAAGGATTATCTAATTGACTAAGATTAGGTATTGATTAAGACTGCCTCGTTGGTCTAGACAAGCAGTCACAAACGCTATTACAAATACTAGGTCTTATTATATTTTTTTTTTATTAATTTACTAACCGTGCCCTGCGGTTTCACCCGCTTAGAGTTAATTTCGTGGGACGCTTATTCTTTTTTTTAAATACTCAATTACTCCTTGTAACATTAGCTATCTGTCAGTGAAAGTCCTGTTAAAATCCGTCCAGACGTTCCGGAGATTACCCGGAACAAACAGACAGACAGAGAAAAAATGTAAATATTGTTTTATTTATGTCAGTATCGTATTTACTTTCATAAAGCTGTTATTTTGGATTTACAAATAGACACTTCCATTTTATTTATCTGTATAGATTAAGCAACCTTCTAATCTCAGCGTTGACATTTACAATCTTGTATGCACATAATATATCCATGTTATTATTACTGTTTGGAAGTAATCTTGTCTCCTCGCTATTCATTAAGTTATAGACGACCAGAGTGCCTAGTGCGAGTTTTCTTAAAATAGCCGTCACAAGTCGTCGCGTCGACGTAAACGCAGATTTGTATGGGCTCACAAGTCATGTTCAGACCGACAGAGGTGCTGTTCCGATCCTATACAAATCTGCGTTTACATCGACGCCGTGACTTGTGACAGCGGCAGTAAAAAACTCGCACTAGGCTCTCAGCCCTTCGGTCTCCTGTGATGTCGACTAACCTTTTAGTTATTTATTTGGTGATAATGTATCTTCAGAGGGCCTAGTGCGAGTTTTTATGACGGCTACCTCTGACAAAATTGGTTTAGCCATTCAAAAGGGGAATGCTGCCAGTATCTTCGGAACCTTGTCTACAGTGATTCCTTTTAATAATATATTGTAATTATTCGATTTTTTTAAGGTTTTTAGTGATAGTACCATCTTTATGTAATACCCAACTCTGTATTAACCATTAGCTACCTTATTTAATGTAGGTTAGAGATCAAAGTGCTGCATACCTTCGCGTTCGTGAAAGCACGTACCAAGGTTATTTTTTCTCCCATTGACCTTTACTACATAAACGAGACGTTTAGTACTTCATTGTAAATGAAATGTACTTTCCATTCATTATAACTAAGGAAGAAGGTATAAAGCTTATAATATTCATCGTTTTCTACAGCTATACAGATAAATAATATTTAAGTGTCTGTTTGTAATTTACAAATTACAGCTTTTCACTAAATGCTACTGACACTAAAAACCCAAGTTTTAAATTATCACACAACTTATCATCATCATCATCATTTATTTAAGAGCTAGGCTCTTGTCGGTGACGCAATCCGCTACTTTCGCCAATAAGCTACTTATATTTATTAAAAATACTAGCTATGCAACGCGGTTTCAACCGCTTAATCTTAATTTCACAACACCCTATTTAAAAAAAGGAGCGTAAGTTACTCATTGTAACATAAGCTATCTGCCAGTGAAAGTCCCGTTAAAATCGGTCCAGTCGTTTCGGATATTAGCCGGAACAAACAGAGAGACAGACAGTTTTTTTTTATACCAGTATCGTACACTTTCATATGCATTTAGTGAAAAGCTGTAAATTTTTAATTACAAAAAGACACTACAAATTTATTTATCTGTATATATGTACGTATGTATATAGATAAAGATAAGTCTTACCAATGACGGTATATCCGTGAAAGCGTCTCCAAAATTTATCCACGGACAGTTCTAAACGGGACCCCATATTGAGAACTGACATTTTAACTACAAAGTATTGATAAAAACTATTACATTGATTCAATATATAAGCTAAATGTTTGAGAGACGATAAATTCCCAGCAAAGTTGATTGAACACTAAGAGATCTTTCATTAGATCCCAATCGCGGAAGAGTTTCATTTCCTACCAAAAAACCTCAAACAATTACATTTCTTTAGCGCAATACAATCGCATTACGTAGTATATATATTAATTAGATTCTTTATGAACACGAATAAATGAACAAAATTGGTCAGAACTAACTCAAAACACTGGTTTTAGCGCACGCAAACACGTATTAGTCACATTTCCGCAATAATCACTGTTTTATTTATTTGTAAAATTCACATTTTGTTAAATATTCCGACCAGTGAGTGTCGATACACCAACTGTAATGTCGGGTGGTTACTTGACAATTTTAATATTATAAGTACACAACTATGTACTCATTTTACGATAATATAATTATTAGTTCCTTATCTATGTCCGTATAAAAGGACTTGATAGCGACGTCTGTTTCAATACATTGTGACGGTAGCTTCAAATTCACTCCCTACCATAACTTCTTATTGGCATGATTGTTCAACTCTTATAATGAGACAGATGTATATGTCGTGTATACATCTGTCACTGTCACACAGTGGAACTATGATGGCAATAAGAGCTTATAGTAAGGCCTTAGTTTTGAAGAGAGAGGCTTGAGTTAGAAAGAGAGGCATAGATCCTTGATCTTAAATAACTGTAAGATTTATACTTTAGCTAGAAATAACCAGTTAACTATGTAGATATATGTACACATATTAGCAGTTTTAGATAATTATCGCATTTATTGAATTTAGGAAAAGACGGTTCAATGATCGACGCTTTTTAGGGTTCCGTACGAAAATGGTAAAAACGGAATCCTTATAATTTCGCTCCGGTTAAATCTTTCTTAATAGAAGTACGTAATTATAAACTAGTTTTTTAGCAGTTTAAATATTAACTACTTAATGTCAACGCAGCAAACAATAAGTAAAATAATTGCTTAATTAATAAATAGTCGTGGTGTCCGTGGGGTTTCAGAAGTCGCCTGCTACGCAAGCGATGCAAGTTCGAATCCCTGCGGGCCTTCACCAATGAGTTTTCCAAAAACGTATGTGCAGTGATTGCACACCACGTGCTTTACGGTGAAGAAAAACATCGTGAGGAAACCTGCATATGTCTGAGAAGTTATTCAAAGACGTATTTATAGTGCCTGAGACGGTGATAGACTCGCCATCTGTCACGTTAGCACATTATCCTACCACTTGGGGAATACAGGCGTGTACGTATGTGTAAATAATTGCCTAATTATTTCCTTTTTAAATCGGTCTCAAATCTAAACGGGACAAAATTTATATAAAAAAAAAATTATATAACGGCTTATTTGGTTAGCTTAAACTACACTTACAATCTTTTGTATTAATTAATATTTAAGAGATATAAAAATGTTCCCATATTGCCATAGTGAAATATAGGTACCGGTTATCAGAGATTCGGTAATAGCATGCGTAGGAGTAATCACAGTAAACGAGTTCGTGACTTTTAATATATAAAAATAACTAGCTGTGCTTCGCCGCTTTACTTAAAAGTTACTTAATTATAAATTTGTTTTACTTCAATAAAATACTAAGTTATTCATTATAACATTAGCTATCTGCCAGTGACAGTGTCGTTAAACTTGGTATTGCCGTTTGAGAAAAAAAAATTAATATTTTTTTTGATTACCGTATATTCTTTCATGTGCAATTAGTAAAAGTTTTACATACATATGCTCACGCCTGTATTTGGCAGGCAGAGGTGTTGTAATTTTCAACACCCACATTTCACCGAATATGATTAAGTGCTAACGTGACAGAGGGTGAGTCCGTCGTCGTCTCAGGCACTATACATACGTCTTTGAATTATTTCTCACACATATGCAGGTTTCCTCACGATGTTTTCCTTCACCGTAAAGCACGTGGTGTGAAATCACTGTACATAAGTTTTTAGAAAAACTCATAGGTACTCGCCCCGCTGGGATTTGAACTTGCGTCGCTTGCGTAGCAGGCGACTGCTCTAACCCCGAGGCCACCACGGCTCTCAATCTCAGTAAAAGTTATTACAAACAGACACTTCAATTATATTTATCGGTATTTATAGATTTTTGATTAATTAACCTATTTAATGATATGTGTCACAAAAACATACACGTGACAAAAGTAATTAGCTATCTTAAATCAACTGGAATAATTTAATGATGACGGAAAACATTAGGTACGCAATTTTGTTTTATAAAATCTACGTGTTTTGGTCTTAATGCCTTCAAAATCAAAATAACAACAGCTGTATTTTATTATTTTAGTATATTTATGGGTATTTTATCCCCGTTCTCACACGGAAATGGGAATCGCGTGATGTCCGCTAGTTATTGATAAATAGGCGTGCAAATTATGAATCATCATAAAAATTAAAACAAAGTTATACATATGAGCGCCATCTCTCGGCAATATAATAATATTTCGTAACATCGTTGTGTTTTGACAGCTGCGTCTGACTCTTTATAAGTGATTTATTAATCAAATACTGTTAATTTACGCCTTAATTTATGCTAAGAATTTTTTCACTGTAGTTAAGCAGAATGTTATTATATTTGCTATCATCTATACATATTAATAAAATTGATGTGTCTGCTTGTACTTATAAAAAAACTACTTTTCACTTAATGCATACAAAATTATATACGATACTTCGCTATACAACTTATAAATTTTTTTCACTGTCTGTAGGTTCGTTCCGGGTAATCTCTGAAACGGCTGGTCCGATTTTAACCAGATTTTCACTATATTTTTTTTATGAATTAGAATTATAGTCTTGACTATGTCCATCCTTTTCTAATACAATATCACAAAAAGGGATGGAACTACCCGTTGCATTGTAAGCTTGTTCATTAAAATCTAAAGTTACAAGCACATGCGTAGGTGAGTGCTAAAAATAAAATTTTTGAGTGATATATATACCTACAAATAAATAGATTGAAGTGTCTGTTTGTAACTCCAATTTAACAGCTTTTCACGGTATTCACTCACATGAAAAAAATAAAAATGTTTGAATTTTTCTCTGTCTGTCTATTTGTTCCTAGCCTCTGAAATGATTAGACTGATTTTAACGGGACTTTCACTGGCATATAACTGATGGAACAAGGAGTAACTCAGGCTTCTATTTTTAAATTATGGTTCCGTGAAATCGAAGCGGGTGAAACCACGGGACACAGCGAGTAGTTAAAATAAAATGAAGTCTATAATCTCTGAAATGATTAAACTGATTTCAACGGGACTTTCACAGCATATAGCAGATCTTACAAGGAGTGACTTAAGCTACTTTTATTTAAATTAGGATGCCGCGAGCCACCTTTGAAATTAAGTCTACCCGTGTGCCCGTGTGAAACCGCAAGGCACAGCTAGTACATACATATGAATAAAGATAAGGTAGTTACTAAACCTACCTTAATATTTGAACAATTGATATTTGAACAATCGGCGTAATTCACAACATATTTTACGTACTGTAACAACTGAAACTCGCTTAAACTAATTATTCATGTGATAAGAAAGGAACATTTTTGACATAACACAATAAATGTACGCAATAGTTAATACTGTTTTCCTTCATAGTGTATTATTTTATTCACCAACATTTGCCTGAAACTTACCGCGCCCCGCGGTTTAACTCGTATTGCGAATAAACGAATAATATGGGCCCCTAATACTCCCTTAGAATAAAAGTATATAGGTGCACATTGCGCCCCCGGGAAGAGAATAGTCAATAGTTAATAATACATCATCTCCCTGGTCTTATCCCATGTTTTTGGGTCGGCACTTGATTCAACCCGATGTGGCTGATCACCTGGTTTTTATACGAAGCGGCTGCCATCTGACCTTCGTAACCCCTTTTTGAGGAAAATCGGCAATCTGGGTTAAACCAATAGTCAGACTTTCTTAGGCCTCTGAGTGCCAAAGATGTTAAATTGGCAACCGGGACCGATTGCTTAACGTGCTCTCCCAGGCACGGAGGGAACTCGGGTGGTCACCCATCCAACTACTGGCTAGGCGTATGGTTGCTTAACTTCGCTGATCGAATCATATGCGCAATAGCAACTGTGCTACGTACAAAAATAGTCTTGTTATTTTTGTAATAAAAGGTAACCTCTTCCCCTTATTTACTCCGGGAAAAATACACACTTTGATTCTGTATAAGTAAACGAGAAACAAACAAACAAACACCTCTACAAACATACCAACGTAAGTATACATACGTCATATGTATATGACACAACATAAAGAATGATAATACTAGTTAATTCTGAGAATAGATTTATGGAACACTAGTTGGTACCCATGACTACGTCTGCGTATTAAGAACTTCTTAGCTTATTTTTAATAAATAAAAAGCCTAAGTTATTCCTTGAAACATCAGCTACCTGCCAGTGAAAGTCCCGTTAAAATCGGTGTAGCCGTTTCAGAGATTACCCGGAACAAACAGACAGACAGACAGAGAAAAAAAAAATACTTGGTTTTTCTGTGTCAGTAGCGTGTATACTTTCATATGCATTTAGTGAAAAGTTGTTATTTTGGAATTACAAACAGACACTTCAATTTTATTTATCTGTATAGATGTATAGATATTGATTATCTGTATAGATAGTATGCAGAGGGTTTGGGGGGCGAAAAATTTAACTAGGTTTAAATTTCAAGACAAAAACGACCTAAGCTCGGTACCAGGTACCTACTGTATGTAATACAATGAAACATGTGTTATTTATCAATGTTACTTAATACAAAATTAAGTAACATTCTCAATGTTACGTTTTCCATTACTGTAATTATGACACAACGTGCGATGCGAAGGTATATTTAAATCAGTCATTATTGCTCTACCATTGTATTATATCAATCATTCTTGAGATTCGTATCACGTAATTACTATCACTGATGTATTCTGTATTCTTTTCATTTGTTATTTTATTATTTTAGATATAAGTAGAACTACTAGACTTTTCTTTATGTTAATTTTTATCGACATTTGTGCATTGGAACTGTGTCCATGGGCTTACATTTCTCAAGTGATATATTTTGTATAATCTTATACCTTTAAACTAGCAATTCTTGTATATACACATATAATCTGGATCTCGGGAACGGCTTCAACGATTTTCATGAAATTTTGTATGTAGGTTCGGGGGCAAAAAATTGATCTAGCTAGGTTTCACTTTCAGAAAACATCGTTTTGACCATGTTTTCATGCACTGAAAAACTCATAAAATATCAATACAATACGATAGTAAATTTCGCCAACAACCGTCAAGTTATGATAGCTCAGCGGTGAGGCTGTCAGCTTACGAGGTAATAACGAAACTAGAGCACCCCGGTTCGAGACTGACTGAGGTTTTTTTATTTTGGTTTTTTTTTCTACTAGCTTTTTTGAGAAAACGTCAAGATTTTTTCTTTTGTGGGAAAATGTTTAGTTTTTTGTTAGAAAAAGAAACCGAGCCCAGCTCGGTCAACCAGGTACTATTTTTGAACAGAGTAATTACTGAGTTTCTTGCCAGGTTCTTCTCAGTTAAAGCAACCTACCGAACCTGGCGGTAGCATGTATAATCCTGTATAATTATGTCATTCTGACGATTTGAAAAAACTTTGTATAAAGTCAAATCGCAGATTTTACGCTTTTCAAAAATATTTTTAATATCCTGAACTTATTAAAAAAAATTACGGTATCAGAGAGTGGAACTTGCGTTGTTCACATAGCAGGCGGTTCTCTCAACTCGTACCACTCGGCCATCACCATACAATCAAATACAGTAAGTTTCCATGAGATAGCATTTTACTTATAATAATATCAAATATAACAAAATCTTGAAAAACCCTACTAAATTTGTTGACAATCTTTGTGTCTACAAGAAACTAAGATCTTAATTATTACAGACACAATAACTAAATAAATACTATGTAAAAGGTCGTAAAAAATATGTTATATCTCCCGTCTGGTTATCTATACATACTCATGTATATACAGATAAAATAATAAAACACAGATAAATGAAATTGAAGTGTCTGTTTGTAAATCCAAATAAACAGCTTTTCACTAAATGCATATTAAAGTATATTCGCTACTTACATTAAAAAAAACAATTAAATAAAATCTTTGTCTGTCTGTCTTTGTTCCGGCTAATCTCCAAAACGGCTGAACCGATTTTAACGGGACTTTCTTGAAAATGAAAATAAAAATGAAAATGAAAAATATTTATTCAGTTTAGGCCCTGGTAAGGCACTTATGAAAGTCGAGAATTTACCACCGGTTCGGAAACTAGCCTTCTGAGAAGAACCGGCAAGAAACTCAGCCAGGCATCATGTACATAACATCGAAACAATATAAATCATAATGAAATCATAATACAAAATCAAATTTGATAATAGGTATAAATATTCACAATAGTGACAAATTGTATTAGCATGCAAGTCATTATAAAACAAAATCAAAGAGATAAAAAAATAACAATACCAGATAGATTTACAAGTGTTTGCATACCATGTATTTGCCAGGAGCTACTTGTGCAGAGTGATTTACCTAGTTCCATATATCCTTGTCATTTGTATAATCCGAAATTTTATAATATGCTTTCTTCATCAAAACAGTTTTGACATGTGTTTTAAATTTATCATAATTTAACGCGATTATTGATTGTGGGATTTTATTGTAGAAGCGAACACAGTTCCCCATGAATGATTTATTTACTTTAACTAATCTGAATCTAGGAGCCATAATTTTGTGTTTATTTCGCGTACAAATCGAATGAACATCACAGTTTAAATTAAAGAGATGAATGTTTTTTTTCATGTACAATAAATTCTCATAAATGTAAAGTGAGGGTAAAGTGAGTATATTAATTTCTTTAAATTTATCCCTCAAGCATTCACGGGGTTCCAACGAGTATATTGCCCTGATGGCTCTTTTTTGAAGTATAAATATAGAATCTAGGTCTGCCGCGGAACCCCATAGCAATAAGCCATATGACATAAGACTATGAAAGTATGCGTAGTAAACTAATCTAGCAGTATCGACATCCGTCATTTGTTTGATTTTCCTAACAGCAAATGCTGCTGAGCTAAGTTTTCTTGACAATGTTTCAATATGAGAGCCCCATTGTAATTTTGAATCTACTGTTAGCCCTAAGAATACCGTACTTTCAACCAAATCCAGTTTACCACCATCTAGTGATATATTTGTAGGTATTTGCGATGTATTAGGTGGTGAAAATCGAATACATTTAGTTTTTTTAGAATTTAAAACGAGGTTATTGGCGTCAAACCAATTTGAAACAGATGTTAGTGTTTCATTCAGAGTATTAAGCTCCTTATCTTTCCTGCTCACTTTAAAAACTAAAGATGTATCATCTGCAAACAGAACAATATCACAGATACCTTCTACAACAAGTGGTAGGTCATTTATGTACGCTAGAAATAGGAATGGACCTAATATGGAGCCTTGCGGCACGCCTGTTTTAATTAATGACCCTTTAGATGTTATACCACTGACGCCAACTTTCTGATGACGATTGGACAGGTAAGAGGACACAAGATCGAGGGCGGTTCCGCGAATACCATAATATTTAAGCTTCAGAATTAGCGTACGATGGTCGACGCAATCAAAAGCTTTTGAGAGATCACAGAAGACTCCTAAGGCGTCATAGGCGCCCTCCCATGCCTCAAATATATGTTTTATTAATTTTGCCGCCGCGTCCGTTGTGGATCTACCTTTAGTGAAACCAAACTGGTGATCGTGCAATATGTTATTTATGTTAAAGTGGGCTAACATCTGATTTAGCATTATTTTCTCAAATATCTTACTAAGGGCAGGAAGTATTGATATAGGCCTATAATCAGAAGGATTTTCTCTGGAACCTGCCTTAAAGATTGGAATTATTTTACTATATTTCATAAGATCCGGAAAGACACCCTGATCAATACACGAATTAAAAATAGTGGCTAATGCAGGAGCGATCGTTGTTATAATCGATTGAATAACTTTAATTGAAAGTCCCCATAAATCCTCCGTATTTTTCATGTTAAGTGACTTAAAAGCTTTAATTATATCACTAGCAAGTACATGTTGAAAACTAAAATCTGGGACAATCGTATGAAATGATTGTTTAAGTAATCTTTCAGCTTTATTCGGACATGAGTTTAGGTGTTTAGTAGTTTCCGCTGGTATTTGAGCAAAGAATTTCTCAAATGCGGTCGCGACATCTAACTTGTCTGAGACAATATCATCATTAATTTTAAGTTCACTAACCTGCTCTTTATTTTTATTTTTTCCCGTCTCCCTATTTATAACTTTCCATACAGTTTTTATTTTATTATCAGAACGGCTTATTTCGCTACTTATGTGTCTCGATTTAGCTACATGGCAAACTTTTTTGAATAATTTGGAATACGTCCTAACATGGTTGTGAAAAGCGGCATTGGTTGTTTGGGCTTTCTTGTGGTATAGTTCATACAGGGTATCCCTACTTTTCCTAATGCCCCTAGTTGCCCAGTTACTAAACTGTAATTTATTATTTACTTTACTTTGTTGCTTAGGACATGCCTTGTTAAATTCTTTACATATGACATTATGTAACTGATTAAAGTATTTATTTGGCTCGCTAGACTCTGTTTTTTTTATTTTCGACTCAACATTATTTTTAAACTTAAGCAATCTATGGTTAGTCAAAGCTCTAGATTCTCTAAAAGAGTTACAAGATTGCCTTCTGCACTGCAACTCAACTAGTTGTGCCATATGGTCAGATCTAATGCCACTTATCTGTGAGTTTTTTATGATATTTGCATTTGTTATTATATTATCAATGCAAGTAGAAGAAGTGGCCGTTATTCGTGTGGGCTCATTAAATATAAAGTCTAAGTTGAATGTTTTAAAAAGAGATATAAATAAACGCGCCTCAGAAGTATTTTTCAAAATGTCTACATTAAAATCACCACATATCAAAAGTTGTTTATTTGTCCTAAAGAGCTTCTAAAGAATAGCCTCCATTGTTAAACAAAATGAGTGAAAGTCAGAGGACGGAGGTCTATATACACATACAATTATATAGTTGTCTAACTCTGCACAAGCCGCTTCACAGACCCGTTCCACAGACAGGCTGGTAATATCCTTCCTGTCTTTGGACTTGATGTTACTATTCAGTAAAATAATAGCACCACCACCCTCGGCTGAGAGTCTGTTATAAAAACTGGCAATGGTGTAATTACTAATATTAAATATCATGTATCTGGTTTTAACCAGGTTTCAGTTAAACAAATTAAATCAATTGGTATTCTGTCTAATAATAATTCTAAATCAAGAATTTTGCCAGAGAAGCGGTTGATATTCTGGTGTAGCAGTCGCATAATACATGCAACTGACTTCTCTGTTGTCTTACTTAAAGGTTTAAAGTATCAATAGGATCAATCACAGTGCTAGTAGAACATCTATCTATCACTGGTTCGTCACTTAATCTAAGCTGTGTTATATTCACTATAACAGGGTTATTAATATTATAAGCTAACAATGTAGCGAGCTTCTGTCTAGTTTTCTGGGGAATAAAAAGTGATCCCCGCGTTGCCTTAACATTACTAATAAAATTATTTAAATCGAAGAGCACAAACTTGTCATTATGGGAAGTCATGTTATGTAATAAGCTATTTATGTAATATAAATGCTTGTTTTGTGCTTCAGTGTAGCTTATGCTATACGGTATGGTACATAATATAACCCTACCTACATGCAGGTCTGTCAACTGTCCAAAACTATTTATTATTTCCCCTTTACTAATGTTTGGAGTTTGTCCGACTAATAAAATAACTGTGGTGTGACTGTCATGGTTGTTACTAACAATTTTTTCAACTATTTGCCTGTATGAGGCCCCTGGCATACAATAATTTATTACTGAATGAGTTATACTTTTATTTAAAAGGCTACTAAAGTTCCTACCAATTTTATCTGAATACACAATTGTTTTTTGTCCAGGTGGACATAGGTTTATTTGTTCCACAGTTTCACTCAACTCAGCAACCTGTAACTTACAGGGCAGTGGCAGAGGCTCACCATCTGATGCTGTTGATAGTGAGATCACACAGTCACAAGAGTGCTTGTTAGTTAATGAGTCAAAGCGCTCCACATTATAATTACATAGGTCTACCAACTCTGTGGTAGCCAAGATGTGTTCGCTAATCTGTTTCTGGGCACTTGTATATTTATTTGTTAAGCCAATTAAATATTGCTCCTTGCATTGTAAGTCAGATTGCAATTGTTGAATGTCTGTGTCATATTTGAGTTTTAACTTACTTAATCTACACTCATATGTATCTAAACTATTTCTTAAGGACAAACAGTCTTTAGTTAATTTCACATTGTTGAAAAACTTTCTTTGATTTTTAATTAATTTCTTAGTTTTCTTAATGAACCTATTATACCTAATATACTTTTTTAATTTATTATGGCTAGACATATGTACATGTGAGGAAACATCATTGGTGAGGTCAATTGTAACCAGTTTGTCAGTTAGTAAGGCTCCGGAGTCAGTGTTTACCAGTTCATCATAGAGGCTGAGCGTGGCGGTGGTCTGGTTGATTTCTCGCTCTGTTTCCAGATTGTACACCTGTGTATGGGCAAGACTCAAGCTATTTTTCACTGGCAGATAGCTAATTTTACAAGCAGAAAATCTTTGGGGTTCCGTGAAGTTTCTTGTTGAGTGAAACCGCGGGGCACGGCAAGTAAATAAATAAATACTTTGTAAAAGGTCGTAAAAATGATATTATAATATACCCGTCTGGTTATTCATTAAATCAACAAGTAGTTAGTACCATTATGCCATAAAACTAATACCAGTTAATAAATTCTATGTTTGTTTCGTAAACACAGAAGTAAGATTATATTATTACTAAGGCATTTTCAATGTCGAAGAATCACACTACTAATTAATATTATATTTAAACTACAAACTTTCAACCCCCTTTTCAACCCCTTAAGGGTGGAATTTCTAGAAAACCCCCTCTTAGTGTATATCGACACCTCACCAAGAACCAACCAAGACCAGCGGTTAAGGTTGTGCGTTGATTTCAGTCACTCAGAATACTGAATTGTATATGTACCAGTATATAGATATAACTAGCTGTGTCCGGCAGTTTCACCCGCGTAAATTCAGTTTCATATAAACTTTCATCTCCTATTTCATCCCCTTGGGGGTAGAATTAATCAAAATCCTTTCTTAGCGGATGCCTACGTTATAACATCTACCTGCATGCCAAATTTCAGCCCGATCCGTCCAGTGGTTTGGGTTGTGCGTTGATAGATCATTGTGTCAGTCAGTCAGTCACCTTTAAGTTATATATATTTAGATAAAAAGAATATTTATTGCAAAAGGCTGCGGTTCGACTTTGATACTCTTTAGATCCCGGAAAACTGTCTTCGTAATGATTGTTAGAATATAAATTAGTGTCCTATGGATTTTTAATTTAATTCAATTGAATTCCAAAAAGACGTATGAAAGCAATTCCAGTTACATTAATACGTTACGAAAGTCTTCTACGTTTAAACATGTGAAAATGCTGCGAGAGACGTCCAGCGGTCGGAAAAAAACCGCAGAAATAAACTAGTCTTCTAATATATACCATAATACACGGAAGATGCCACCGGGAAATGCTAGTATAAAATTACAGAGAAGTTATGGTTGGTTTAATTTCTTTGTTTAAGATTGCGGAGGTATAAAAAATATGTAGATGCGTATTTGTGTAGCGATGTTAAGAGCCTGACGAAGGTTACTTACCTATACATACGTTATTCCATAATCATACATAGCTAAGAGAGCAGAAATAAATAAAGAAAGAAAGAAAACATGTTGTAATACTAAACAAAACGCAAGACAGCAAGAAGTATTAATTTTACTAAAATACTAGCTGTGCCCCGCGGTTTCACCCGCGTAGATTTAGTTTCTTCCTTATTGTCGCGGAACCCTAATATTTTTGATAAATAAAAGTAGCCTAAGTTACTCCTTGAAACATCAGCTACCTACCAGTGAAAATCCCGTTAAAATCGGTCCAGCCGTTTCAAAGATTACCCGGAACAAACAGACAGACAGATAGAGAAAAATTTTAAAACTTGGTTTTTTAGTGTCAGTAGCGTGTATACTTTCATATGCATTTATTGAAAAGCTGTTATTTTGGAATTACAAACAAACACTTCAATGTTATTTATCTGTATGTATATGTATAGATTTGTTGCAAACTGGCGTGAGTAAAGATGAATCAAAATAATGCAAAATAATAGTTCGAGTTTTACTGGAATATCTTTAGAAGAAGAAATAACATCGCACATTTCACCAATGATGGCCCATGTAATAGGGGGCGAGCGTATTTTCATTAACCGGCAACTAATCCAGACACCAGGGGCCTTACCATGAGCTCTTATTGCCATGATAGTTTCACTCATTTATGAGACAGATGTATGTGACGTGCATACATCTGTAACTGTCGCACTACTGAATTAACATTGCAATAAGAGCTCATGGTTGGGCCAGGCTACTACTGGGAAATTACAGATGGGAAATCTAATAACACTTTGTCTTTAAATGTTAACAGAACATTATTTTGATATGGATAATGATGGTAAGGACATTGAGTTTATACAAGACAAGCCTCTACGGACTCTTAAATAAGTGCGTGTTCTTGATTGTTAAGTATACAATGATTATTAAGTTTCTGCGAATTTAGTACAGTTTTCTCAGAAATTTATCAAGTATACGTAAACCTTTATGATAGTATGATTGGATAGTTATTTGATATGTTGACTATGAATTAAACACTAGATGATAGATAAAATGGAAATACTGAACCTTATAGCTAATGAGTAATGAATCAATGTAGATTAACATAATCAAAGAATTAGAATATTTACAACTCGATTTGTGACATGGAAAGAGAAAGGTATGGCAAAGTGTTATTGGGTTTTTCCATCTGTAATGTCCCAGTAACAGCCCGGAGTCTGGATTAGTGCCCGGTTAATGGCAATAGGCTCGCCCTCTATTACATGGGACTTAATCATAATTGGCGAAAGTATCATCGGTTCAGGCAAAAAGAACTTCTGAACTTGGCTTTTCATTTTGTATTTATTTGTCGTAAAATTAAACGTCAAGGCTAAGAAGTTCTTAATACGCTCTGCTTAAACCGATGATGGTAGGCCCCCTTACAGACCTTATACCAATATTTCAAATTGCCTTTAAATTTGAGAAGCCGCGGCCAATTTGTTTGGTTGTAAGTACGCGCTAAAATAAGGAACTACAGGTTCGAATTGAACAATTATTTTTGTGTTGGATAGTTCTATAGGCTTTATATCATCACGCTGCGACCAATAGGAGTGCAGAATCAATAGAAAACGTTGAAAAACGGAGTAATTACACTTACCGCCAATCGTGTAAACCGGTGTTCCGTTGAGATGCGGTGATTGATCTTCAACTTTTTCTGATGGCTTAACATCAAGTGCTCCGACCATGCCTGAGGATAAAGAAACTTGACGTTAGGTAGGCAGTAGGCAGTGGTACCCCCTTACTTAGATATTTTACATATACACACATTTCAACAGTTGTTTGTCTCATGTAATAGAGGGCTACCCATTTGCCATTAACCGGGCACTAATACAGGCTGGGAAATTACAAATAGAAAAACTTTATAACATTTTGCCCGACCCGGGGATCGGAACCAGGACCTCGCATTCGGCAGTCAGTTATTTTAATAATAGACATATAGAATAACACAATGAAAAATAATGACCTAGTAAATAAATAATAGCGTCGTTCAAAACATCGAGGAAACCTTATCCCTTAATGAAAAGCTGGTGGAACTGATCTGAGGTGTCACATTTCTGGTAAGTTTTAGGTCACTTTGCTTTGTATTGTTTTAATTCCCTACCATAGAATATACATATCCAATACTAGCGGCCGTAACGCGGTTTCACCCGCGTAGTTCCCGTTTCCGTAAGAGTACGGAGATAAAATATAGTCTATATTAATCAGTGATATGTAGCATTCAAACGGTGAAAGAATATTTAAAATCGGTTCAGCTCTTCTTGAGCCAATTCGTTACAAACATACTATACGTTATAAACATATAAATCTCTCCTCTGTATAATATTTAAGTATAGAAAAAGGCAATAGTAAGAATAATTTTCTCACAAGATGTCGCTACACGTCAGTAAGTTAGCAATTAGTTTTTCCAAAATCTTTTGTGTAGCGATTTCACCACACGTGCTTTCCGGTGAAGGAAAAAATCGTGAGGATACTTTATTGTGATTAAATAATGATAATAAAGAATATTTTATGTGAGTACCGTATATTCTTTCATAAGCAGTGAAAAGCTGTTTATTTGTAATTACAAAAAGACACTTTAATATTATTTATCTGTGTAGATGAATGTAAATGATTTATTCAGTTTAGGCCCTGGTAAGGCACTTATGAATGTCGAGGAATTTACCACCGGTTCGGAAACTAGCCTTCGGAGAAGAACCGGCAAGAAACTCAGCCAGGCATCATGTACATTTCATTACACAGTAAACAATGATAATTACAATAAAAACATTTAAAATTATTCACAATAGTGAAAATTGTATCAGCATGCATGTGTAAAAAATAATAATTAAAAAAGTAAAAACAATACCAAATGATTTACATATCATGTTTGCATACCATGTCATTGCCACGAGCTACTTGTGCAGAGTTTTAATTCCATATGTCTTTATCATTTATGTAAACCGAAATTGTATAATAAGCTTTCTTCATCAGTACAATTTTAACACGTGTCTTAAAGTTATCATAACTTAACGCGTTTATTGACTGCTTCGCGGTTAATATCGTGAGGCACGTCTAGTAAAGTATAAACAAAAAGAAAATTATTGAATCGTAACCGAACCCATGGTTTCACGCTGTCAAGTCAGACATTAGCCACCGAACAGCAGCCGACAATTTTTAAACGAGTCTTTATCTCGTGAGTTAAGAAGCCGGATACTTAAATTCACAATGTATCGTCTTTCTGGCGTTAACTCGACCAATTACGACAAAGGACACATATCTACCATTTTGGAATTTAAATAGCTTAGACTGACCTTGCAGAGGAATATAGACCTATATAGACAGCTATCTTCTCAGTAAAAGCAACCTTCCAAACCTGGCGGTAGAATGTATAATCTATACAGATAAATAAAATTGAAGTGTCTGTTTGTAAATCCAAAATAACAGTTTTTCACTAAATGCATCTGAAAGTAGGTATACACGCTACTGACACTAAAAAACCAAGTTATAAAAAATTTCTCTGTCTGTCTGTCTGTCCGTCTGTCTGCCTGTCTGTCTGTCCGTTTGTTCCGGGTAATCTCCGAAACGGCTGGACCGATTTTAACGGGACTTTTACTGGTAGGTAGGTGATGTTTCAAGGAGTAACTTAGGCTTTTATTTATCATGGATGAAACTAAATCTACGCGAGTGAATCCGCAGGGCACAGCTAGTCTAAACTAATATTATAAAGAGGAAAGGTTTGTATGTATGTTTGTAACGAATTGGCTAAAAAGTACTGGACCGATTTAAAAAATTCTTTCACCTATTGAATGCTACATTATCACTGATTAATATAGGCTATATTTTATCTGCGTACTCCCACGGGAACGGACAGTACGCGGGTGAATACACGTGACGTTCGCTAGTCCTGTATAATTATGTCAATCTAACAATTTGAAAGAACCTACTTTGTAAGAAGTCTAATCGAATAAAGATATTTTTGAGTTTGAGTTATCATGAGCGATATTAGTGAAATAACATACATATGCTCACGCTTGTATCCCATGGGGGTAGGCAGAGACTACCGCTTACCACATGCTACGATCCTTATATTCTTATTCACTTCATCCACATTCATGCATCTCTTCACACACTTCCTTCGGTTAAGAATGCTCCGAATTTGCCCTTTTTCATTATGTATGGATACATACATACGTCATATTAATACCGTTTTATTAAATCGATAACATCATAATAATGGGTAGGTATGTTTTTGTTTGATCAAGTGTGAAGCAAATTTAATAGTAAATACTTATTATTATTAATGTTTGTGAAATATATAAGTGATGACAGTGTATGTATGTATGTACACACAGTGTAGGTAAGTATTATTTATATAAACATTATTATTCGATATTCGACTTATCCTAGATAGAAGAATGAACCTAGGATTAAATACACATGTTGCTTGCGGACCTTGAGAAAGCGTTTGATAAAGTAGACTGGAAGAAAATGTTAAAGGCTTTAAAAAATATAGGCGTAGGCTACAGAGACAGATAAATAATTTACGAGCTGTGTAAAGAACAAGAAACAATAATAAATGTTGGGACTGAAAGTGGAAGTTCAAAAATCCGGCAAAGAGTTACGCAAGGATGTCCACTCTTCCCACTCATATTTAACGTGTGCATTGAAGCAGCCATTGAAAAGATTTGGGTATCAAACGACATAGGGGTCAAATTTAATGAGGAAACAATAAAATCTATTAGATTCGCAGATGATATTGCAGTAGTTACAGGTACACATAATTATTTACAGAAAAAGAAAATATTATATTCAATGGATACTACCTTTAAAGAGTTTGCATTGGACAAATAAAACTAAAATATAAACATCCAGTAAAACCGGTATAACTCCACATGCACAAATATATTTAGAAAATAAAACACACGAAAATGTTAACAAGTATTTAGAGAGCATCATTACAATAGACTCACGGTGTACACCGGATATCAAAACCAGATTAGCAATGGCAAAACAGACATTCAACAACAAAAAGCATATAATGATATCCAACATCTCAAATGAAACAAAAAAAGTAATTCATAAAATCATTCATATGGAGTACTAGCTGTGCCCCGCAGTTTCAACCACGCAGATGAAGTTTGATGCTTAATTTTGCGGCACCCTAATATTTTTATGAGCCTGAGAAAGCTCTAGATCGGAAGGGATGGAAAGAGGGAAGGGAGGCCTTTGCCCAACAGTGGGACAATTCAGGCTCATAATAAATAAATAAAAATAATATTTTTATAATTACATAAATTATGCATGCAAAGTCACAGCCCGATCGGATAAAAATTGAGAAAGTTGCATACAAACTTTCATACCCTATTTTATGCCCTTGGGGGTAGAATTAATCGAAATCCTTGCCTACGTTTTCCTAAATCGAAAGATGCCTACGTTATAACATCTACCTGCATGCCAAATTTCAGCCCGATCCGTCCAGTGGTTTGGGCTGTGCGTTGATAGATCACTATGTCAGTCACCTTTGAGTTATATATATTAAAATAGCATTGTATGGGTGTAAGACATGGACACTAACGCAAAGGGATTGAGTATTGGAAGCTTTTGAGATGTGGTGCTGGATGAGGATGGGAAGGATAAGTTGGAAAAAGTATCAAATGAAGAGGTGCTAAGAAGAGTAAACGAAAAGAGAACTCTAGTACCAAATATATAAAACAGAGAGGAAGAATGATTGGTCACCTTATACATGATGACTTTATTAAAACCATTTTGGAAGGTAAAATAGAAGGAAGGCGTGGCAAATAAAGGATAAAATAACCGTCACGTCATATAAGGAGGTTAAAGAAGCAGCACTGGACAGGAACAAGTGGAGCGAGCTTCATCTGCTGCACCGACAAGTGTCTTAAATAAAGAAGATATGAAAGAAAAGTAAAAAATTACTTATTAAAAAAAAATTCATTATATTTTTCAAATGATAAAAATAAACGCAAGTAAAGTCACAGGAGCTTATAGTCGCAGTATTTAACAGTCCACCACTAAGGTTAAACTGGATGAATCAAGCATCTTCTACCTACCAGCTTATTTCCGCGTGTACCTACGTGTCAGTTCGACATCCAATTGTCCTCATTCATGACAGGCGTGATATGAATCGTGGGATGAGTTCCTACATTTAATCGTATTCTGTAACTTGACAGTTCAAAGAAAAATTATGCTACCATGCTTTAACTAATACTGCAGTTTAAATATAAACTTTAAAAGCAGTTATGAATCTAGGAACAATTTGATCAACTGACACACACACAGACTACACTACAGCGCATAAAATCGCGCAAAAATAGAAAAAATGTGCGAGTATAAATAGTCAGAAAAGGCTTAATGACAGTAAGAGTTGCCACGTCGTGGCCGATCGCCTATAAGTCATTCACGTCAAAACTTACGTACATACATATGCCCACGCCTGTATCTCCCGAAGGCATGTGCAGAGGTGTTGTAATAACAACAACCACTTTTCACCGAAGATAATTAAGTGCCACCGTGACAGATGAGTCTATCGCCGTCTCAGGCACTATACACACGTCTTTTAAATTACTTCTCAGACATACATTCGATATTTTCTTTCGCCGTTAATCACAATCCCTCTAATCTCACGGCCACAACGGCTCATAACAAAATCCATTCAAAACGACAAAGCTACATTTGACAATAAATAAACGACAAAATTTTAAAATATTTAAGTTGGACACAAAGAAATAAAAAGTACTATGTAGCAATATGGATGGACGGACAAATCTCATGCATGAGGCAAACGATCTTACTTAAAAAAAATGCCTAGATTCCATATACAGCTTATAAATCTTATACTATTCATATTATTATATAAAAAAAAGAGATATAATGCAAAAATTAACCCTTAGCCTATCTACATGGCATCAAAATAATAATAACATAACACCGAATCACGTGTAGTCGCCGAAAGATCGAATCAGTCACGTTCGATTCGATCACGCGATAACGACACCCGTCACGTTTGCATCGCAAATGCATTTAATCGATTTTACAGATAAAAAAATGTACTTAGACTCATTGTAATCGTGACAAACAAAAATGTTGACTTCGGGGTATTATGTGCATAATTTTATTCATCTGTATATAGAATATAGATAATTATTCTGTTGTATTCATATCCAAATTTTTGAAAATACAAGGTGCAAATGTGAAAAATGGTTAGCCTATCGCCGTCACTCAGACACGACACGTCGTAAACTTATATACCTACGTTACTATTGCACGTTACTGTTAAACAAACACGTGCTATATATGCGATAGGTATTCGATCTCATTAAACGTAATTTCTGTAAGTAAATAATTTTATTATATTTGTATGCATACCTAAATTACTCGAGAATGTATAGCTCTACACAAAACACATGTTTAAATTTCAACCCAGACATGTTTTCGTAGTTAATTAAAGCTAAAAACTGCAATAATTATTTGCGCAAGTTTAAATTTGCAGATGGCATTGAAATTGCTACAGTATTTTTATGAATGCTTGCCGTAGCGAGCATTCGCATTGCATTTTCGGCAATCGATTTAAAGAAGTGGTAGAGGGAATCATGAACGAGTTGTTAGAAGAACAGGGGCCTTACCATGAGCTCTTATTGCCATGATAGTTTCACTCATTTATGAGACAGATGTATGTGACGTGTATACATCTGTCACTTTCGCACAACTGAATTATCAGTGCAATAAGAGCTCATGGTTGGGCCCCTGAAGGCATAGACAAAGTAACATTCTCTGGCACTTACGCCAATAGAAACGGTACAAATGGAAATGACATAAATCAGTCTCGTGACATATGTCATTCCCGTACATTTTGTATCGTTGCTACTAGGGTTTGAGGATTATGTTACTTTGTCTACAGGCCCATTGATCTCTTATTGCCATGATAGTTTAACTCATAGTATGAGACAGATGTATATGACGTGTATACATCTGTCACTGACACACAGCTATCATTGCAATAAGAGCTCATGGTTAAGTTCTTGTTCATTTGAGGCGAAAGAATTGAACTGACTCAGTGAGGATTATATAAGTTCAGCAGTTCATCTGAACAGTGCACTTAGGTTCTTCTAGATCAATTTGAATAAGTTGCAGTGAACGAGTTCATTAAAGTGCACTACTATAGCCAAGCCTAAGGGCCTTTACAAAGCTTCTGAAGGACTTGCAGCCCCTTGTGCCCCGCGGTTTCACCCGCATAGATTTAGTTTCATCCTTATTGTCGCGGAACCCTAATATTTTAAATAAATAAGTCTAAGTTACTCCTTGACACATCAGCTACCTGCCAGTGCCCGTTAAAATCGGTCCAGCCATTTCAGAGATTACCCGGAACAAACAGACAGACAGACAGAAAGAAAAATTTTAAAACTTGGTTTTTTAGTGTCAGTAACGTGTATACTTTCATATGCATTTAGTGAAAAGCTGTTATTTTGGAATTACAAACAGACACTTCCATTTTATTTATCTGTATAGATATAGATGTATAGATGTTGGCATAGCGATTCCATTCTTCTTAACGTTCTTAGGCAAGTAACGCGATGAGATTTTTACTGTTCACATTTTTAATAAGTACTTACATTCAAATTTACATCTAGGCATATATTTAAATGCAAATTGACACAAATTTGTACCTATACGTAGGTATACATAATTATATACAATTACATTTGAATCGGTTATTAAGAAAATCAAACTTATATTTGAACAGAAATCCTTATTTTGTGTTATTGTTATGTTATTGTTGCGTCCGTAACAAAGATGGCAATTTTTTATGGAGATGAGCATCGGTGTCGATTTTAAATGTTAACAGCACTTACAGCATAAGACACGAAGCGTAACATATAAATAACATAATGTGCGATTTAACCCGAGTCGAATATGTCTCATGGATATACTTGAAACAAAACAAAAAGAGGCGCCAAAGTAACATTGTCACATGAGTTATCTGCCAGTGAAAGTTCCACTAAAATTAGTCCACTGTTTCAGACATTAGCCGGAACAAACCGACAGATGTCAGTAGTATTTAGTGTAAAGCCGTTAATTTGGAATTACAAACAGACACTTCAATTTTATTTATCTGTCTAGATGTATATATAGACATGTATTCATTGTACCACCTTTCTGACAGCAAAGATCGCTAGCTCAGTGCCTCCATTCGTACCGAGACACAAAATTATTCTAAGATATCATTATTAATGATTGAACTAGTATAATTTTGTAACACGGCCTTAAGTCATCTTATTTCGTGTGATGATAGTTTTTAACCTTAAAGTACATTTAGTTCAAAAATAAGAGTAAAACCGCAACTTGTCGCAATGTTACGGTCGGTCGCTCCGCTGTTGCAACAAGTTGCTTTCACAATGCAATCGCTTATTTGAGACCTTAGGGCCGATGTTTTTAACACAAAAAAGATACAACAGGCCATCTTCCATACATATCACAAGGCGTCACCTAAACAAAAAACAAGAGAAGGAAAATTTCGACACATGAAGTGAGATCACGAGTAGCAATTGCAGAGGTTGTGGATTCGAGTCCCGCCTCCAGTTCGTATCTTCCTTAATAATTTAAAAATATTTGTACTTATAATCGTCTGTAGTCGTTATTAAAAATGCATGATATCTTTATTTGACAGGAGGACAGAAGGGACAGATAGGTAGAGGTGGAAAAACACCCACTTTACACCAAATAAAAGTGAGTTTATCACCGTTTCAGGCATTACACGTACATGTATTATTTTCATATTTAAATTTTGACTTAAGATTACTTTAACAAAGTACCTTCAAATTAAGTTGCTACTTGCTGTTAGAATGAACCCAACTTAATTTCTGATCATAGTGCCCGGACACGGCGACAAATCTGTATATTATAACACACATGTGTTGAAATTTAGGAAGCTGTCTTCTTGTATTTACGTTTATTTTGTGTTATTCCATGTCTAAGGGTTCCATTACGTAACATTGAAACCAATTGTGGTCTTAGAATGTAAATTGGTTTTTGTTGAAAGTGTTTATTATTATGGTGCTTTAGCGAAAAGGGTTTCTGTAAAGCACACAATAAAACACATATTCAACAACTTTTCTTGCCTTTAGGGAAAAAAATTGAGAAAAATATTAATATTGACATATTATGTTATTATCCTCCAAAATCTTTAGATGCTCAAATGAGGAAACGTTTTTATTTAAAAAAATAGCACGATTGGCCTTACTGATGGTAAAGATTATATTTATACTATGGCAATACGAAGGGATGCCAGTTTGAATTCAGATTTCAAAATACCTTTACAATTAAAATAAGACTTCAAATGTGCGTGTTTGCTACCCTTTTGGAACAATAACTTCTAAATTTAAATCATACAATTTTTCTTTTTTAGAATTATGACGTGAAACCAAGCCTTTTCGTAAAGAAAATCTATCCTTAAGACAAACGTAGGTAAACATGTCCAATATTTTTATTCCCTTCTTTGTATATGGTTAAAAATAGAAATTTACGATAAGTAAGTTATATTTAGCAATGTTTATTTCGTCATTACAAATAAATAATACCGCTTTAAAAATAACAGACTGTTTAATTAAATTATAATGGGTAATTTGATAGCGGGTAAGTCTCAGCCCGAATGTTTTAAAATTGACAAAGTTTCATACAAACTTTCATCCCCTATTTTATCTCTTTGGGGGTAGAATTAATCAAAATTCTTAGCGGATGCCTACGTCATAACATCTACCTGCATGCCAAATTTCAGCCCGCTGCGTCCTGCGTTGATAGATTTTTTGGTAATACCCACCAAATTTGAAATAGTGAAACCCTAAATAAAACCGTATCACGTGCCAACGTGATGGTGACGGTGAGTCTATCGCCGTCTCAGGCACTATTCATAGGTTTTTGAATTTCTTTTCAAACATATGCAGGTTTCCTTCACCGTAAAGCACGTGGTGTAAAATCACTGCAAATAAGTTTTTAGAAAAACTCATTGGTACAGGCCCCGCAAGGATTCAAACTCGGTTGCGTAGCAGACGACTACTCAACCCCACGGCCACCACGGTGTTCAAATACAAACTATAATTATACTATTTAAAGATTAATCTTCAAGTCAATGGACACATAGCGTTAAGAAATACACTTAACAATACATGAACGGCACGGAATGACGTAGACACCACGCGAAAGACAATCATTATGACAATGGGTACTTCACTAATGTCATTACCAAGGTGAAATTATCATAACCATGACTTATTTAAAGTATTGTCACAGTATAAATATAAGATTACCACAAGCAGTACGCAATGTACGAATAAATCGTTCCAAATGACACACTCACACAGACACTCGCATCTACGAAAATATTAGCGGCATCGGCGTAATACCAGTAAGGGGTATTAAGTAAGTACATAATTTACACATTTTTCTAAAAATCGAATTCAACATTTTCATCATTTGACAGTAAGTAAAACAGGAGAAAATTCCAAAACTTTAATCCTCTCATAGTTTAAATATGTTATAAAACATGGTTTAAACTAAAACTAGACCAAACTCAGGCGAAAAATGTCCATCCCACCTAAACCCGTATCACAGAAAGTGATGGAGCTACTTTTAAACCAAGAACTATCTTAGTCTATGCTTTGTAATAAGGAGGTAAGATTGACAGCCCTCCCGCTCGATGGTGCAAACGTTCTTATTTCAAAATGTTTGTCTAGATTCCATACTGTATTGTAAAGTTATATTTATACTGTGGTATTGTTCTTGAAAGGAGAGCCTTGTTGTGTTTGAAGTATATTGATAAGATTGAGTAATTAGTTGCAATTAAAAAAGCTATGGAAATTATATTATTGGAGGTATACCTGCCTTACGTGTATCTCACACAATAACTTTGGCTCCAAATACAGACATAAAGAAAACTCGTATCAGAACAAGTAAAATTATTAAAAAAAAATATTAGCCCATCGTTTATATAACTATATTCATTTTTAAATACAAGAGTCGTGGTGGCCGTGGGTTTAAGTAGTCACTACTACACAAGCGACGCAAGTTCGAATCTCAGCAGCCTTTACCAATGAGCTTATCTAAAAAAAACTTATTTGCAGTGATTTCTCATCACGAGCTTGACTGTGATGAGAACATCGTGAGGAAACTTGCAAATGTCTGAGAAGTAATTCAAAGACGTACGTATAGTGCCTAAGAGTGATATAAACTCACCATCTGTCACGTTGGCACTTAATCATCATCGGTGAAAAGTGGGTGTTGTTATAACACCTCTGCCTACCCCTTTGAGAAATACATGCATGAGCAAATGTATGTTGAAACACTATAGATAATATAATTCAGTTGCCAATCGTGTTAGTGAGACTGAATAGTTAATAGAATAGTAAATTACTACTCATACTGAAATCTATTTTCAGAACCTTTATTCATTAAACTTGCCATAGTGGCTGAGTTATTTGAGTAGTCGCCTTAGTACCTTAGCCCGCTGGCGGTAGTCGGAGTCGCGGGCCGGGAGTCTCCCCTGAGCACTGAGGATGGCCACCGGCGGGGATTCTAGTGCGGTAAAAATCCCACATACCCCGACCTGCGTCTCCTCAAGAAACATTTGAAGGTTTCCCCCTCGTCAATAAAAAAGTTACCGTCACAGTAATGACGCTCACAGAAACCGCGGGGCACAGTTAGTAAAAAATATTCTTCAGTTGTTGCTAGCAAAGAAGTTTGTAATCTTTGACTTGCTGATGAGGAAATCTTCTCAGACGTTTCGTGGGGGATTATTTATAGTGAAATGATCACCTAAAATGCCATTGATAAGCCGATCATTACATTTATCATCACGCGAACGGTAAACAAGTTTGCAAGATTTAAAAAAAATTTAAAACTTGTTTATTTTAGTGTCAGTACCGTGTATACTTTCATATTCATTTTGTGAAAAGCTGTAATTTTTTAATTACAAACAGACACTTCTGTATCTGTATATGTATATGTATGTATAGAAGAAGCCTATTTTACTCTAGTGTCCATGTGCCAGTGAAATTCCCATTAAAATCGGTCCAATCGTTACGAGGATTTGCCGGAACAAAAACACTGACAGACTGAGAAAATTCAAAAAACAGCTTTTTATATTTTGGTACCGTAAATACTTTTACAAGCATTTAGTGAAAAGCAGGTCTTTTTGGGATTACAAAGAGACACTTCAATTTCATTTATCTGTATAGATATAGATCAACAAGGGATGTTACTTCTAATTTCACTCGAGAAACGGTCGTGGCGGACAGACAGAAAACGATATAAACGATATAATGTTTCGTTTTTCCCATTGCACTACGGAACCATGAAATATTAAAAGATTACTGCATTGTCAGAAATCCGGCTAGACGTATCAATCGGATAATTCCGTTCGTTAGGTTGTAAACATACCGGTACAAGCATTTAGGCAGAGGCAATAAAACATAAAACCGAACTAATCACAAGTAATAAAAATTAAAAAACCGGTATTATGTGTTCGGACATTTTAACTAGCGGTTGATTTGGGATGTTTGTCCGTCTGTGGATTAAGCAGTAGAAAAAATGTTTTGGGCCACAACGACTAGATTTACTTAATAATTAAGATAATTAGCCTAAAGAATAAACTGATGCTTTTGAATAAAAGTTAGTCAAGTTTCTACAAAAATAAGGCCTTGGTACGATTCCTATGGGCCTAATGCGAGTTTTTCACTGCCGCCGTCACAAGTCACCGCGTCGACGTAAACGCAGATTTGTATAGGATCGGAACAGCGCCTCTGTCGGCGATGACACTATTGTGAGCCCATACAAATCTGCGTTTACGTCGACGCGATGACTTATGACGTCGATTTTAAGAAAACTCTCACTAGGCACTGTGGATGTTTCACATTCCATTTTCAGTACAATTATATTCTGAAAACGGGTCGGAATCGACTCACGCGCACCAATGTTTACAAACTATTCGCACAAGGTTTAAACATTTCTCGATTAACTGCTTGTTATGTATCGATAATTGGCTAATTGCTTTAATATATTTGTGTAAATCGATTACATTGTTTTGGTATCATTTAAAATCCCAGCGGCGTTTCTGATTCTTGTGTTCGACATAGTTGGTTTTGGTTAGTATGCGTATACATGACTAACAGCTACACCTGGCCTGGGGGCAACTATAACAGCACGTATTAAGAACTTCTTAGCTTTGACGTTTAATTTGACGGTACCCAAAATGAAACGTCAAAGCTTAGAAGCCCTCTTGACAATGTTCCCGCACAATATCTTAGGGAACGGGAGTGGCTGAAACTCAGCGCTAAACGTAATACAAATTAGCAGGCAGCACAGACTGATCCATGTCCGTCATGGCTGCAAATTTGTTTTTTTGTAATTTTATAGATTTTTGTTTATTACTAAGCTAATACTATTAGCAAGTAAATATCATTTATTTATTTCTGTTCAAACCGATGATGGTAGGCCCCCAGGTGTAGCGCGTTTGATAGATTATTATGTGATGAGCATAAAACCAAACACAAATTTTGTGTTCCGCCTCTGAAAAAGTATCAACACATTTTGAGCCATGCCAAAACGCAAAGTCAAGTGACGACGTTGAAACACTTACAAACCTATGGGTACTGTTGGTGAAACTAAAAATAAATTGACCTACATACATATGCTCACGCTTGTATTCCCCGAAGGGATAGGCAGAGGTTTTGTAGCAACAACACCCACTATTCACCTAGGATGATGAAGTACCAACGTGACAGATGGTGAGTCTACCGCCGTCTTATGAATTGCTTTTCAGACATATGCAGTTTTCCTCAAGAAAAACTCATTGGTACAGGCTCCGCCGGGATACGAACTTGCGACGCTAGCGTAGCAGACTCAAACCCCACGGCCACCACGGCTCTTTTTATCTCAAAATTTATATCACTTATTATTTCGCACACGCAAAGATTATTCAGTAGTTCAGTACTTCGGTCATCATCATCTCCCTGGCCTTATCCCATGTATTTGGGGTCAGCACTTGATTCAACCCGATATGGATGATCACCTGATTTTTATACGCGACTGCTATCTGACTTTCGTAACCCCTTTTTCGAGGAAAATCGGCAATCTGGGTTAAACCAGTTGTCAGGCTTTCTTAGGCCTCTGATTGAGCTGTAACGATTGCCAAAGATGTAACATTGGTAACCGGGACCGTCGGCTTAACGTGCTCTCCGAGGCACGGATCTTACCTAAGTAAGTTCAGTACTTAGGCAAGATCTCTTAATTAATATGCACATAAAATACAGGAAATACTATTTTCCCATAAACATTTTCGTAAGCTGTCAACAAATTATATGGGCATTAAGTGTTGTTTGTGAAATCTACTGCTAATTTTGATATTGCATGTTGTTTTGTCGAAGCAACAGTTTTAAGTACTCTGTAAGGAAGTACCATGTATTTTCACATTATGGATATTATCACTTTGGCGATTTATTTTGTACTTCACAAATATAAACACCTAATCTATACAGATAAATAAAATTGAAGTGTCTGTTTGTAATTCCAAAATTACAGCTTTTCACTAAATGCATATGAAAGTATACACGCTACTGACACTGAAAAACCAAGTTTTAATTTTTTTCTCCGTCTGTCTGTCTGTCTGTTTGTTCCGGGTAATCTCTGAAACGGCTCGACGGATTTTAACGGGACTTTTACTGGTAGGTAGTTGATGTTTCAAGGAGTAACTTAGGCCACTTTTATTTATCAAAAATATTAGGGTTCCGCAACAATAACGATGAAACTAAATCTACGCGGGTGAAACCGCGGGGCACAGCTAGTTATATACTAAAAACCTTAAAAAGAAATATATAATCTGATACCTAAAATATATTATTAAAAGGAGTCCCTGTAGGCAAGGTTCCGAAGATACTGGCAGCATTCCCCCTTTGGATGGCTAGACTAATTCTTTGTCCGAGGTAGCTGCCAGCTCTTCAGTCTCCGGTGATGTCGACTAACCTTTTCGTAATTTGGCGATGATAGTCAGCTTTAATCACGAGATTCGGTTTGATTCCGAAATGCAGGCATTATTTGTCGTTACTATTATAAAATTGACAAGCTTTTAAAATGCCTGTTAGTCTAGTAGTCGGGCAAAGTGCTATTTGGTTTTCCATATGCATCCCAGTAGCCGCTGGTGCGTTATTCACTAAGGTTTCTCAGCATTGAACTCGACGACGAGCGTTGGTTTCAATCATAAAAAAAATATACATAACACATCTAAATGTATATAACTCAAAGAGCTGGCAGCTACCTCGGACAAAGAATTAGTTTAGCCATTCAAAGGGGGAATGCTGCCAGTATTTTCGGAACCTTGCCTACAGGGACTCCTTTTAATAATATATTTTAGGTTATTATATTTTAGGTTATTATATTTTAGGTTATTTTAGATTATATATTTCTTTTTAAGGCTTTTAGTGTATATAATAACGTGTATAAATAAATATTCGAAAACTCAAAGGTAACTGACTGACTGACTGACATAGTGATCTATCAACGCACAACCCAAACCACTGGACGGATCGGACTGAAATTTGGCATTAAGGTAGATGTTATGACGTAGGCATCCGCTAAGAAAGGATTTTGATTAATTATACCCCCATGGCGATTAAATAGGAGATGAAAGTTTGTATGAAACTAAATTTACGCCGGTGAAACCAGGGCACAGCTAGTAGAGGATAAGGATGCGACGCTGGGAAACCTTAGTGAATAACGCGACTGGATTAGTGCCCGGTTAATGGCAATAGGCTCACCCCCCTACTCCTTTCACCAGTAATGGGACTTCATATTACTGGCTAAATGTCGCTGGACCTCTGCCTATCCCTTAGGGGAATACAGGTGTGTAGAAATAATATTTATAAAATTCTGGAAACACAATAATATGTTGTAGTTATCACAAACAATTATAGATAGGGATTTGCCGCAGTTGCACTTGATAGCAGATATCAAGAGTACTTGACACTAATATCAATAATTGTTTTACACTGTGGTAATGTATTGATCATCTTGATATAACAATTACTAGCCGTGCCCTGCGGTTTCAACCGCGAGGCCCAGCTGGTATTATAATAAGGTGTAGATATGAACAAAAATATCAAATTTAAAATATTCGCTTTATTTCGCAAAATTCAAATATTTTTACAAATAAAATTAGCCTAGGTTACTCCCTGAAACATCAGCTATCTGCTAGTGAAAGTCTCGTTAAAATTGGTCCAGCCGTTCAAGCGTGATGGCGGTACGAAGGGAATTAGGCATACATTTTTATATATACTATTAAAATCTATCAGTAATTACTTTTTTATCATGATTTCTGATAAGTTTAATGAATAATGTACTCGTATTTATTCAAATACGTTCACAGAAGTAACAATAATCTAATAATGATAACCCACTTTTTAACTTCATTTACTTACTAAACGAATTAACGAGTAAAATGTAATTTAAAATAGCAATTAAGTCACATGAAATTGCTTAGTTAAATTCCGAGAACTTAGATCGAACTACTTATCGAACCTCAGGGAATAAACGATTTATTGGCACTTCAATACACGATATCGAGAAAAAAAGTGAAAAATGTTATAAAACAAAAAAAAACTGATTGATACTTAACCTATATTTTTTGTCTTTTTTCGTCCTTTACAAAATTTCTTGCTAAGTTCATTGGTGAATCAATAGCACTTAATAAATCCCAAATATGTCTACACTATCCTATTATAAAGAGGAAAGATTTGTATTTTTGTGTGTATGTTTGTAATGAATAAACTCAAAAACTACTGTGCCGATTTCAAACATTCTTTCACCATTGGAAAGCTACATTCACCTTGAGTAACATAGGCTATATTTTATCCCCGTGCTACGGGAAATACGCGGGTGAAACCGCGTGAAGGCCGCTAGTTCTCAATATTTTTTGTAACTTTTTGGGGTGTTTTTGGGAGCGATTGGTGAGCCACGAGGCTTTCAACGAAAAATAAACTTATCACAAAAAGTATTTCGTTAAGGTAAAAAAAAATATTTAAAAAAAACATAGAAAGAAAATGGTTTTTTTATTATAATTTCACGTTAAAATAATTATATCTAACAAAGTCATGCTGAATTGATGATTCACAAATAAATGTGATAACACACATCTAAAAACTATTGACAAGGCCCCTCAGTGCGAAATCGTTATCAAATACCAATCGAATGAATGAGAAGATAGATAAAGGCTTATAAAACCCAAGTTGGTTTTTATCCAAGTTGAAATCACAGCTATAAATAATTTACTATACAAAAACATAATTAATAGTTGGAATCAATCAACTTCGCGTTACTTACTCTTATTCCGAAAATAGTTAGAAAAAAATGCGCCAACAGGGCAAGGTTAAAACGGAACTGGTACAATGCGAAATTCGTCTTTTTTTAGGTAATTGAAAAAATACTTTTTTAGTTAATTTTTTTTCGAAGTTATGTGTTTGTTATTATCACCAGACTGTGGTCTACCAATAAACATAGTTTTTAATTAATTGAAGAGATTTTAGATCGTGTTTCTCCTCTTTTAGTTGGAATGCTTTTCCGAGTCGTTTAATGTATGTACTTAGCTAAATTTACCATTTTTTTTAATTGTGCCAGTTTTGTTATCACCGTTCAATACTTAGTACCTCTATTTTTTTTTTGTTGCCATTGTGTCAATTGATGAATGAACATTCTATTTAATGATATATGTAAATTTATTATTTATTCTGTGTAAGTTAAGTTGGATAAAATATTACCTATGCTATTTATTATTTGTATATATAAAAATGAATCCCCATTTGTTTACGGCATCACGCGTCTACGGCTGGATGGATTTTAACGGGACTTTCATTGGCACATAGCTGATGATCAAGGAGTGTTTTAGGCTAATTTTAATTAAAAAAAAACAAGGGCTGCGGGACACCCATGAAATCAAATCTACGCGGGTGAAACCGCAGATTTGAATACAGAAGAGTATAAAATTGTTTGTAAATAAAATGCCTTCGACGCGTGTATTCTTAAATTTCGATCATCATGCTACCTAATACAACATGCGGTCAAAATATTAGTAAAAAAGTAAAAAAAACCATTGTATGCAACTTTACCTGCGTACGATGTCCGTCCCTTATCTAATTCTAAAATAGCTTAGGAATACATTTACATTACGAGTAAGTGTTACAATTATAAAAAAAACTTACTTGTTGTTGCACTTTATCCACTGGGCTCCTTAACGACTAATATCACAGGATTTTATTTTCTTAATATGTATAAAATACTAATTAAATTACACAAACTTTACACTAAACAAAAATAAATATTTACTTTTAAAAAAATGTACAAAAATGCGAGTTTATCACATTCCCGTGTCCTCAAAATGGGGGGAAAATAATTACATTTTCGTGCACTCGTATACTTCACTTTTGAAATTCGAACGTGGAAATAAAATGGCGGCGGTTGCGTTGCGTTCAGTAGCGCGTCTCGGCACAGACTGTTTCATTCAGGTAAAAGCATGGCTTATTAACAACAGGTGGACAACTCAATCTGTGATAATGGCAGCGTACAATGCGTGTTTGCGTGTCTGACGTATGAAGGTTATGTTAACACAACGAGCATTGTACCGGTTTTCAGTCAATGTACAGAGCTACGCAGGGGTGCGTGTGATTTTTTTTTCTGTGGTCGACATTCTTTATTCCTTTTTTTATTTTGTTCTAAAGACCGTCTGACGGAAGATCATGCTTTGTATTATTAAAAAAAAAACAGGTTTAGATTCGCAGACATTTTAATAATAATAGGTTGGTTAAATTTTTAATTGGGCACATTTCAGGACACTTTAATAAAAACTAGCGGACGCCACACGGATTCACCCGCGTAGTTCCCGTTCCCGTGGGAGTACGGTGATAAAATTTTGCCTATATTAATCAGTGATAATGTAACATACAAATGGTAAAAGAATGTTTAAAATCGTAGCAGTAATTTTTGAACCAATTCGTTACAAACATACAAAACTTTTATCTTTGTGATATTAGTACCGATGATGGTTAGTTAGAATATCATTCATAAGGTATTTTATAATATTTGAATTGCTTTACAAATAGGTAAAACCAGCTATCGTGATATTGATTTCGCGATAAAATAAACGTGATACTTTTTCAGTTAACGATCTATGACTAGGTATTTACTTATTTCTATGTGAGATTATAAAATAGTGAATATATAAATAATCATATAGTAATTACTTACATTTCATAAAACAATATGTATCTATGGATGCCTTAGTTCAATATTGCAAAAAAAAAGTGATTCAAACCAAAAATAAAGAAAAATACGATTTTAAATTGAAAACGTCTTTAAATGTTCACAAATTTGAAAATGGAACTTATTAAATACTAGCTGTGCCCCGCGGTTTCACCCGCGTAGATTTAGTTTCTTCCTTATTGTCGCGGAACCCTATTTTTTTTAATAAATAAAAGTAGCCTAAGTTACTCCTTGAAACATCAGCTACCTGCCAGTGAAAGTCCCGTTAAAATCGGTCCAGTCGTTTCAGAGATTACCCGGAACAAACAGACAGACAGACAGAGAAAAAATTTAAAACTTGGTTTTTTAGTGTCGGTAGCGTGTATACTTTCAAATGCATTTAGTGAAAAGCTGTTATTTTGAAATTACAAACAGACACTTCAATCTTATTTATCTGTATGTATAGATGTTAAGATTTAAGCAATAATATAACTCCTCTTCAGCAACGAAATTTCAGTTTTTATTTTATTTTTATGGGAAATATTAGTATTTTTATTGAATACTGGTCCTAAGTAGTTATTTATGGTATACGCCCTATGCATTCGCAGATTATCCGCTCTATTGAAGCATGGCTAACGTTGTTTGAGATCCAAAGCAAATGTTATCAATAATAAAACTTGCACTGCTGATAAGACTAGTCTGTGATGTCGTAACGGTTTTTTGTGATGTAGGAAATCTATAATTTTTGATGATTTTTTGTAATTATACTAAGTAATGAAATGTACATGAGTGTCATCTGAGTTTCTTGCGGTGCTTCTCAGAAGGCTAGTTTCCGAACCGGTGGTAAATTCTTCGACATTCATAAGTGCCTTACCAGGGCCTAAACTGAATAAATCATTTTCATTTTCATTTTGTATCCATCTATCTCAATAGATATATATAATATCGAAGTGTTTGTATGTAATTCCAAATTACCCGTTTTTCACTAAATGTATATACATGGATAAACTATACCAACTCACACAAAAAAAACTACGTTCTTTTGTCTATCCGTCTGTCTGGTTGTCTATCTTTATGTCTGTTTGTTCAGGCTAATGTCTCAAACGGCTAGACCGATTTTACTAGGACTTTAACTGGTAGACTTTAGTCAACAGGCCCAGTAGGCTTAGACAATGTTGCGCTTGTGCTAATAGACACGAAATCGGACACGTGACATATGTCATTCCCATATATGTTGTATCGTTTCTATAAGCGCAAGCGCGAGAGAACTTGTCTAGAGCCCCAGTAGGCTTAGACAAAGTAACATTCTCTCTCGCTTGCGCTAATAGAAACGATACAAAATGTATGGAAATTACATAAATCAGTCACGTGACATATGTCATTCCCGTACATTTTGTGTCGTTTCTACTAGCGAAGCGTGAGGATAATGTTACTTTGTCTACAGGCCCAGGGGTCCAACCATGAGCTCTTATTGCAATGATAATTCAGTTGTGTGATAGTGACAGATGTATACACGTCACATACATCTGTCTCATAAATGAGTGAAACTATCATGGCAATAAGAGCTCATGGTAAGGCCCCAGGTGGGATTGTGGTCAATCGCTGTTCCAAAACTCATCAAAAGAATCGACTCTTCAACTCACAGTAGGTAAATATCTCTGCTATTACGTAGATAAAAACTTATTATTCACGTGAGAAACAATCAACAATAAATTAAGTTCTCTAACGTAAATATTAAATATCCAATTTATACAACAATACACGGTTAGGGTCTTAGTTTATTACGCCAACCGTAAAATGTAGTAAAGTGTGATTAGCTTTTCTTTATTATAGTTATTGTAGTGGGCCAATTTAACATCTTTGGCAATCGTAACGGGTCAGTCAGAGGCCTAAGAGAGTCTGACAACTGGTTTAACCCCGATTGCCGATTTTCCTCGAAAAAGGGGTTGCGAAGGTCAGATGGCAGTCGCTTCGTATAAAAATCAGGTGATCAGCCACATCGGGTTGAATCAAGTGCCGACCCCAAATACATGGGATTAAGGCCAGGGAGATGATGAGTTATTGTAGTGGAAAATTTGATGTATCGTCTAGGAAAGTACCAGCCACGTTATTCACTAAGGTTTCGAGATCTCTCTCGAAACCTTAGTGAATAACGTGGCTTAAAAACTTAAAACTTTAAAACTTAACGCTCTCGCGTTAAGTTTTAAAACTTGGTTTTTTCATGTCAATATCGTATTTACTCTCATATGCATTTAGTGAAAAGCTGTTATTTTAGAATTACAAACAGACACTTTAGTTTTATTTATCTGTATAGATGTATTGATTTATAGTAGTCGGGAATTGTAATACATAAAAGTCCGCGAGACTTCTTTATTTTAATGTTAGTACCCACTTAAAGATCACGATGATATTATGATATGAAGGAAGTAAAATTATATTATTATTTTGATAAAAATGGCTAATACCAAGTCTTTAGACAATAATTATGATTACTTTGTTAATTAAATATGTTCACACCCATAGTAATTGGTTATAACATTGTATTTTTATAATGAGCTCAAAATTATTCCAACCTTCTCAGGAATTCATATTAATTAATTATCGTTAAAACAGCTGATTTTAAGTGCAAATAAATATACATATACGAGTACTTAGAAAATTATCTATCTATCTTATGTATAAAAATGAACCCCCATTTCCTTTGGTCACGGCATCACGCGTAAACGGCTGGATGGATTTTAACGGGACTTTCACTGGCAGATAGCTGATACTTCAAAGAGTGACTTAGGCCAATTTTATTAAAAAAACAACAAGCAGGTGAAACCGCAGGGCACAGCTAGTATAGGTATATAAATATGAGTCCCTGTTTCCCTTAGTCACGCCATTACGCGTGAACAGCTGGAACGATTTCGCTAATTATTTTTTTGTTGTGTTTGTTATTGTCAGGAGAAGGTTCTTATGAAAGAATATATTTAGTAAATTTAAGAATACTTAACCGCCATATAAAATCATTTCTAATCTATTTTTTTTTGTTAACTTATGACGTTTGACATATATAGACAGAATGTGAGCTGCAATTATCGTCAAAGGGGATGTAAAACTGAATGTCGTTTACAACAGAGGGCCTATTGCGAGTTTTTCACTGCCGCCGTCACAAGTCACCGCGTTGACATAAACGCAGATTTGTATAGGATCGGAACAGGGGCCTTACCATGAGCTCTTATTGCCATGATAATTTCCCTCATTTATGAGACAGATGTATGTGCCGTGTATACATCTGTCACTGTTGCACAACTTAATTATCATTGCAATAAGAGCTCATGGTTGGGCCCCAGCGCCTCTGTCGGCCTAAAGATGACACTATTGTGAGCCCATACAAATCTGCGTTTACGTCGACGCGGTGACTTGTGACGGCGATTTTAAGAAAACTCGCACTAGACACTCAGATGCTTCGGTCGGAGTTATTTTAATTTTAAGTCAGGACAACATCTGTCGGGAAGCACTTTTTTTTTTTTTTTCAAACTTTAAAAGGTATACACGGATTTCACTGTCATCCACAGAGAACCATCATGGTGGCTGGTGGCCGCGCCGGTACTAACTAGATAGCTCTGACAATATTTTTTTATATATACCATCACAGCCTATCAATTTAGAATACAATCTTATTCGTGCGGTTTTCCTTATCATTTTTTTGTCACGTTATTCTTGCATGTGACACCCCTGGTAGTAAACCTTTAGTAAGCGCTTATCAGAATGGTGGAACTTAGCACATTGTAGATAAGCAACTGTGACACTGCCTACCCCTATGGGAAACCTCATCGAAAAAGGGGTTAAAATTAATCTATGGAAAACTTAAATTACTTAGGAATTATCAAAATTTTTGATTCAAATTTAGATTGAACATAGAAGAGTTTCCTTTTTAGCGGAAAATAGACCAATATAACCAGTCAGTTTAACTTAAGTATATATAAAAAATATATACCTCTAAGTAATTAATGGTTGAGTTAAAACAAACACACGGATTGACGATTTTTCTTTACATTAAAAGATGAAATTTATCTTTACAGTACGATCGTAATATTGCAATAATTTATCACATAATTACCTATTTCAAGATTATCAAAAACATAATAATCGCAAACCATACATATATTATTTATATTATACAATTCGGGATATTAATAGAGTTAATCGGTTGGATCTGTTTAACGCAGTATATATGTAAGTAGTTAGCCATCTCCTCACAAGATGGCGCTGTATTATTTTACATCGCGATGTTGAGATTCTCTTTGAGTTGCATATATATTTCAACGACTAATATCACCAATAAATACCAGGACTTGTAGACTAACATTATCCTCGCGCTTCGCTAATAGAAATGATACAAAATTTACGGGAATGACATATGTCACGTGACGTGATTTATGTCATTTCCATACATTTTGTATCGTTTCTATTAGCGCAAGCGCGAGAGAATGTTACTTTGCCTACTGGACTGTTATAACAACTGTCCAGTTAAGGTGTTTTATTCCAACCAAGGTCTGCTCCAATTAATCCTGGCTCCCAGGCTTAGTACCTATGTTATGGTCCTTCCTTGCCTGTTCTTCTCAGAAGACTAGTTTCCGAACAGGTGATAAATTTTTCGACGTGCGTAAAGTGCCTTATCAGGGCCTAAACTGAATAAGTCATTTTCTGCAATCGAAAATTGTTTTTCTTTTTTCATACTATTTTGTCATAATGTTTCTTTAAAAATTAATTCCGATCTCCCAAAAGTTTTTTAAGTACAGTTTCAAATTGATCAATTACCAATAATTAAGATTGAACCCGTGACCTTCCGGTGATTAACCCCGGTTCGGCAGCTACAAAGCGTATCAGAATAAGACGATTGAAAATCGATACATTTTTTTTTACCTTCAATTTATTACAACTAGTTCCAACCGACGACTTCATTCAAGCACTATATAAATATAAGATTACTAGCTGACCCGGAACACTTGGTACCGCCCAGAATCAATAAAAAAAAAGCTGAATCATAATTATAGAATGTTTTGGTTGCCAATGTCAAAAACAAATGAAATAAAAACAAAAGAATTCATTTAAATTTAATTTGGTTTGTTCGAACATCAAATGTTTGACAGCTAGGAATGGTTTCTAAGGGAATGGTTTCTTGTTGTTTTTACTAAATTTCAATGTTCATATTAATTGAATGCTTCAATAAAGCCTTTAAGGGTTCCCTAACCAAAGGGTAAAACAGGACACTAAGACTCCGCTGTCCGTCTGTCACCAGGCTGTATCTCATGAACTGTGATAGTTAGACAGTTGACATTTGCTAAGATGGTTTCCTTTACCACTATAACAACAAAAACAGAATAAAATTACATACATATGCTCACACCGGTATTCCCTAAAGTGGTACGCAGAGGTGTTGTAACAACAACTTTTCAACCCAGTTTTCAGCGAAAATGCTTAAGTTTCAACGTGACAGAGTGAGTCTATCACCGTCTCAGGTACTATACATACGTCTTTGAAATACTTCTCAGACACATGCTGGTTAACTTCACCATAACCAACAACATAATAAAACAATATTTAAGGGGGTTCCCTTACAACAAACGTGATTTTTTGACGTGTCTAAGATAACTCTTCGTGTGCGAGTCAGACATTTTCAGTTGGTTTTTTTTATTCCAAGCGGACATAATTATGTTAAATTGAAACCTAAATGTTATCTGAGAAGGCTTGACACTTAGTATACACTGTAATAGGTAATTTGAGAAACTTCAAAACATAAGTGAGAAACTCCGGCTATAACGTATTTCCCATAATATTGTTCCGCCTTACATTATGGCGTGGGTATCGTTAGAATGCTATTTACCTACGCATGTCTGATAAAAATATAATTTGGAAGGAAATCCCAATTAGGTTTTGTTATTAATGGTGTTTTTATCAAGTATACATTTTAGTTTTAAATGACTTTGAAATATGATAACTTAGAAGTGGTTATCAAATTATGTTTAGTTAAGTCATTATTGTGTGGGATATTTTAGAAATATCAAACTACTAGCTGTGCCCCGCGGTTTCACCCGCGTAGATTTAGTTTCATGCTGTTTTTTTTAATTAGCCTAAAACACTCCTTGTAACATCACCTATCTGCCAGTGAAAGTCCCGTTAAAATCCATCCAGCCTAGGCTACTTTTATTTATCAAAAATATTAGGGTTCCGCAATATGAAACTAAATTTACGCGGATGAAACCGCGGGGCACAGCTAGTTAATATAAAATCTGAGAACCAGCATTGTTATCAAGCGTGCCAGAAATGCCAGCCTTCTTGGCACACTCCCGTGCAATACGATGGCTGATTTTCCCTGTAAATATACTGTATATTGTATGTATGATCCTTAGTTATTGTTATTTAACGCCTTCGTTACATAGTGAAACGTATTTTCCGATATAAATAAACATGTAAGTAAACACAAACAGTCAATAAGAATATTGTGTCAATAGCAGTGTTTTCAGACATACATTATGCAGACAGAGGTGTTGTAAAAACAACACCCACATTTCACCGAAGATGATTAAGTGGCAACGTGACAGATGGTGAGTCTATCGCCGTCTCAAGCACTATACATACGTCTTTGAATTACTTCTCAGACAGGTTTCCTCACGATGTTTTCCTTCACCGTAAAGCACGTGGTTTGAAATCACTGACTATAAGTTTTTAGAACAAATCATTGGTACAGGCCCCCATGGGATTCGAACAGCAGACGACTGCTCAAACACCGAGGCCAACGGCTCTTTAATTATTAATTTCTTAATGACTTCATAAAATCTATACATCTATACAGATAAATAAAATTGAAGTGTCTGTTTGTAATTCCAAAATAACAGCTTGTCACTAAATGCATATGAAAGTATACACGCTACTGACACTTAAAAACCAAGTTTTAAAATTTTTCTCCGTCTGTCTGTCTGTCTGTTTGTTCCGGGTAATCTCTGAAACGGCTGGATGGATTTTAACTTTCACTGGTAGGTAGCTGATGTTTCAAGGAGTAACTTAGGCTACTTTTATTTATCAAAAATATTAGGGTTCCGCGACAATAAGGATGAAACTAAATCTACGCGGGTGAAACCGCGGGTCAGTCTCAAAATATAAATGCTTTGTCATTTTCTTATTCCAAAAATAAAATAACGTATTCGATAGTAGTTCCGGGAACTCTTAATCACATACGATATATATGACGATACCAATAAGTTTGATCATTAAATGTATAGTTACGAGGCAATTGATCCTATCAATACCCATGATTGTTTTAAAGATTTGATGAAATTGCCTCTTAATATGATATTCAACAAGAATCATAGATATAGCTAAGATCTTCCACAAATGATTATTTACATACAGATACTTACGCCAGATATGATAAAGTGATAAGTAGTGTTGTACCGGTGTCGTCACTACTTATGAGCGCTCAGCAAAAATTGTGAGTGAGTAAATCTCGTGACGGTACCTTTAATAAAATCTGATTATATAACATACACACATACATATGCTAACGCCTGTATTCCCCGAAGGGGTAGGCAGAGGTGTTGTAATTTTCAACACTCACATTTCACCGAATATGATTAAGTGCCAACGTGACAGAGGGTGAGTCCATCGCCGTTTCAAGCACTATACATACGCCTATGAATTATTTCTCAGACATATGCAGGTTTCCTCACGATGTTTTCCTTCACCGTAAAGCACGTGGTGTGAAATCACTTTACATAAGTTTTTAGAACAACTCATAGGTACAGGCCCCGCTGGGATTCGAACTTGCGTCGCTTGCGTAGCAGGCGACTGCTCTAACCGCTAGGCCAGCACGGCTGTTTATATAATTGACAAGGATATAATATATGGAACTAGATGTGGCAAGAGATGTCGTGCTGCCATCGGACTGCTAAGCCACAGGAGAAGATGTATGAGATGGGACAGCACTGCAACAATCATCTGACAAGATGAAGTGGTCTATGAAGATGATGATATGGAACTTAGTAAATCACTACAGAAGTAGCTCCTGGCAAATACATGGTATGCAAACACTTGTAAATCTATCTGGTATTGTTCTTTTTATTCTTTGATTATGTTTTATACTTACCTGCATGCTAATGCAATTTGTCACTATTGTGAATATTTATACCTGATATCGATGATGATTTCATGATTTATATTGTTTCGATAAAATGTGGGTAGGTACAGGATGCCTGGCAGAGTTTCTTGCCGGTTAAAGGTTAGTTTCCGAACCGGTGGTAAAATTTCGACATTCATAAGTGCCTTACCAGGGCCCAAACTAATAAAAAAAATTCATTCTCATTTTCAACTTGCGTTACAAGTGCCTACTCAAGCTATTTGTAAACTTGGTTTTTTCCATTACACATAGTTATTTACAAATCTAATAGAATCATTGATGGCGTATTATCAATTACTGTTTTATGAATCAATAGATTAGAGAGATAAGAGGACACGCCATGGCGTTAGTCATTGAAATGACAGCTAGGACGCAATAGTAACGTCATTTCAAAATCTAAAGTTGCTGACTGTTTCCGATCGAGAACCTCTGTACAAACGATCATTGTCACATAATCTATATCTATATAAATCTCTATAGATAAACAAAATTAAAGTGACTGTTTGTAATTCCCAAATAACAGCTTTTCACTAAATCCATATGGAAGTATATACGATACTGACATGAAATTTTTTTTTTCAAAATTATTATTTTTTTTGTTCCGGTTAATCTTCGAAACGGCTGGACCGATTTTAACGGGACTTTCACTGGCGGATAGAAAAATTTACAAGAAGTAACTTAGGCTACTTTTATTTAAAAAGAACATTAGGGTTTCGCGGGTCATCCGTGAAATGAACTCTACGCGGGTAAAACCGCGGGATAGAACTAGTATAGTAATATTATAATATACTAGCTGTCTTCACCTGTAGCTTATTTTTTTTTTAATATTGTAATTCACCTTTATTCCTGCTTAAAGCTAATACTATATATTATAAAGAGGAAAGATTTGTCCGTAAGTATGTTTGTAACGAATTTGCTCAAAAAGTGCTCGACCGATTTAAAAATTCTTTCACCATTTGAATGCTACATTATCATTGATTAATATAGGCTATATTTTATCCCCGAACTCCCACGGGAACGGTAACTACGCGGGTGAAACCGCGTGACGTCCGCTAGTAACTTCTAAAATGAAACGTCTAAACGATAGTGGGGCCCTTGCAATCGTCAAACAATAAACAAAAATGTTCTTCCGCGGGTGCAGCCGCTTAACAATCATCATTTTACGGACTAAAAAAGTCATCACGTTTTTGATTCACGATTTTCGGGTAGGAAGTCAAACTTCCTATCAAAAAAGAGTCATCACGGATGTAATTCTTCGCAAACAATTTGTCAATAGGAAGGTATGTGATAATAAAAGGATTCTGGTGCATTTGAAATCAAACAGAAGTGTTTTAACAATATAACTACTAATTAAAAGAATGTTTCCGCCTAATGCAAACAGATTTTGAATCATCATCCTGAATCTTAGAGTAATAACTCTTGTCGGTATAACCGACGCAACTCTTTCCATTTGTCTCTGTCCAGTGCGATATATTTCATTGTACTCAAATCACGTAAAAAAATTATTACACACTAGCTGTGCCCCGCGGTTTCCCCCGCGTAGATTTAGTTTCATCCTTATTGTCGCGGAACCCTAATAGTTTTAATAAATAAAAGAAGCTTAAGTTACTCCTTGAAACATCAGCTACCTGCCAGTGAAAGTCCTGTTAAAATCGGTTCAGCGGTTTCAGTAATTACCCGGAACAAACAGACAGACAGACAGAGAACATTTTTAAAACGTGGTTTTTTTTGTGTCAGTAGCGTGTATATTTTCATAATAATATGCATTTAGTGAAAAGCTGTTATTCTGGAATTACAAACAGACACTTCAATTTGATTTATCTGTATAGATGTAAAGATGAAGTATATATTCCTCCGTAACTTATTCTGGATGTCTTCATATTATGATTTTCCGTATCTCTGATGATAAAATTACTAAAAAACTATTTAAATTGGATCTTCGGCAAACGCGCTGATAATATATAAAATAATTTCATTCTAAGGATTTTATAGTACATTAAAACATAATAATGGCCGTGGTGGCCGTGGGGCTTAAGCAGTCGACTGCTACGCAAGCGACACAAGTTCTAATCCCAGCGGGGCCTGTACCAATAAGTTTTTCTAAAAACTTATGTGCAGTGATTTCACACCACGTGCTTTACGGTGAAGGAAAACATCGTGAGGAAGAAAAACATGTCTGACAAGTAAATCAAATATATACAGATAAATAAAATTGAAGTGTCTGTTTGTAATTCCAAAATAACAGCTTTTCACTAAATGCATATGAAAGTATACACGCTACTGACACTAAAAATTCAAGTTTTAAATATTTTCTCTGTCTGTCTGTCTGTTTGTTCCGGGTAATCTCCGAAACGGCTGGACCGATTTTAAAGGGACTTTCACTGGCAGGTAGCTGATGTTTCAAGGAGTAACTTAGGCTACTTTTATTAATTAAAAATATTAGGGTTCCACGACAATAAGGATGAAACTAAATCTACGCGGGTGAAACCGCAGGGCACAGCTAGTACGTAATAAAAATAATGTAGGTATAGTGCCTGAGACAGTAATAGACTCATCATCTGTCACGGTGCCACTTAATCATCTTCATCTGCAAAAGTGGCTGTTGGATTACAACACCTCTGCCTATCCTTTGGAGAATAAAGGCATGAGCACATGTTTAAAATACTTTATCGAATTTCTAATCAAATTATTTATTGTAATTGAAGCATGGATGAAACCGTGTAGGTATCTAGTCATTACAATGTACCTATTGACGTCAATCGATATAAATATATGATAACTCAATAGGCTTGAGTGTTAAGTGTGATTGGTATACCTATTTGAGTTCCCAAAGCCGATAAACAAATGAATTAATCTATTGAATATCTATTGTAACTGCTATCATTCTTTGTTAATGAAATACTGAATGCTATCACTGCATATTATATAAGCACTGAAGAACTGCGCAGTAATTAATGCATATACTATTTTAACCTCTCATCACCTCCTTGGTCTTATCCCATACATTATTGTGCTCGAAACTTGATTCAACCCGATGTGACTGACCACCTGATTTTTATACGGAACGACTGTCTAACCTTCGTAACCCCTTTTACGAGGATAATCGGTAATCTGGATTTAACCAGTTGTCAGACTCTCTTAGGCCTCCGACTGACCTGTGACGCTTGTCACAGATGTTCAATTGGCAATCGGGACCGACGGCTTAACGTGCTCTCCGAGACACGGAGGGGAATCGGGCGGTCACCCATCCAACTACTGGTTTAAGCTAGGGTTGTTCGATCGAATGATATGCGCAATAGCAAATGTAGCAATACCTCCTCCTCTGACGCAATAAAGGTGCTGACAATCCAACGCGTGTGTCAAGTTGCAGTCTGTAATCTTAAAATGTTCTTCTGACTAATCTAAGGGATAATTAAAAGAAGGTATTAGCGTGAACGGGAGTCCCCAAGAACCTTGAGACAAGAACAATTGTAGGAAGATGAGTGCATTACATTGAAGTTGGGACATCACATGTGAAGGCTTCATTTGAAGTGTTTCTTCAATGGACTGTTTGAACTTATGGCACTTTGGATGGAATGAGATTTTGCGTGTAAAGTTATGTCAAACAATACATTGTAATGACTTAAGAAATAACGCAAAAGAAAAGGTTCTATTACTTAAGTATGTATTTACTAGCTTAGGTAAAATAGTTACTTTGGGCTAACGCTATCTTATATATAGCCTTCCTCGATAAATGAGCTATCTAACACTGAAATAAATTTCCAAATCGGACCAGTAGTTCCTGAGATTAGCGCGATCAAGCAATCAAACAAATAACCAAGCTTTGTTTTTTTTATGTTTTCGCTTGCAGCTTAAGCTCCGGGAGCTATTTCTGCTTAACCGGATTATGGCGAGACTAATTAAAGCCTCCAGCCAGGTTTAAGTTTAACCAAGCAAACTCTTCAGATTTATTTACTTAGCCCACCGCTGTTCACCCACGCAGACATATTTCTTTTATATTAAAGCAGCCTTAAGTCACTACTAAGTAGCCGTTTCAGAGAGCAAAACAAACAGGCAGACGGACGGACAGACAGAGAAAAATCTTAAATATTGTTTATTTTTATTTAATCACCGTATTTCTTACTTTCATATGCTAATGCATAACAGTGAAACAGTTAATTTGGAATTACAAACATAATCTATCTATACACATAAATAAAATTGAAGTATCTGTTTGTAATTCCAAAATAACAGCTTTTCACTAAATGCATATGAAAGTATACACGCTACTACCACTAAAAAACCAAGTTTTAAAATTTTTCTCTGTCTGTCTGTTTGTTCCGGGTAATCTCTGAAACGGCTGGACGGATTTTAACGGGACTTTCACTGGAAGGTAGCTGATTTTTATTTATTAAAAGTATTAGGGTGCCGCGACAATAAGGAAGAAACTAAATCAGGAACCGCGGGGCACAGCTAGTCTATCTATATATAGTTTATCTTTCCATTTCGCAATAAGTAACGCTGATTATGGAATTGTATGAAGAAACGGAGATCGCAAATAATTTCTACAAACATATGCTCACGTCTGTTTTACCGAAGGGGTAGGCAGATGTGTAAAAAGTACAGCCACATTTGGCCAGTCATGTTTAAGTCCCATGTAATAGGGGGCGAGCTACAGACTACTGGCAAATTACAGACGGATTCAAACCCAATAACAGTCTGAATCGGGGAACGAACCCAGGACCTCGTGTTCCACACCAGACCGATGACACCAGGCTGGTGTTACCTAATATTATTGTTTTTTCTGCTAATTAAAATAGTTCTTGTAATAATTTCATATAATCATGTTTTGAGTCAGTACGGCTTCCCTTGATAACATGTTATGTGTGTGCGTAACGTGATGAGGACATCATCGTAATGATATTCATAAAACCCTAGAACTTCAAGTAGAACCCCTATCACGAGTTTGCCACCGTCCTAATCTATACTCGCTAGCGTCTCCGCCGAATATTTGTATGAGAAACTGTCCTCCCAGCGGTGACGTGAAAATATGAAATATTTCATAAATTTATCGGGCATGGTGCAAAACTTGGGCATAGTGCGAGTTTTTCACTGCCGCCGTCAGAAGTCCCCGCATTTACGTAAACGCAGATTTGTATAGGATTTGTATAGGATTGAAATTGCGCCTCTGTCGGCCTAAAGATGACACTATTGTGAGCCCATACAAATCTGCGTTTACGTCGACGCGGTGACTTGTGACGGCGATTTTAAGAAAACTCGCACTAGGCCCTCTGTTCATTTTACATAGACACTCTGTATAAATACAGGTTATCTCCGATCACTACACTAGCTAATTCATAAATATGGGGTAAATCCCTCTAGTTTTCCTTATATCCTCGTAAGTCGTGGTCGCTCAGTAACTCTAATACGTGCTTCGTGTTGCAATTAAGAAGGAAATAGTCTTATGACGTTATCAATTTTATCACGTTTTATGCTAGTGGAACTCCCCTTTTACACAAAGAGAGTAAAATAAAAAACCCGCCTGATGTTAAGCGCGTACTTAAGGCGTTGCCTCGTTGTTCTAGTGGTTAGTAAGTTCGCCTGCCGATCACGAGGTCACGGGTTCAATTCCGGAGTCGAGTTAAAAAATAGATACTAATTATGTTTTCTCTCAAGAAATTCACAATAAATGCCCGGAATTCGGAAGTTGGCGGTGTTTCCACCCCCGTGCCTCGGAAAGCACGTTAAGCCGTTGGTCCTACGCTACGCCTGATCTCTCTCCCGTCGTGTCGCATTGCCTCCCATCGGACTATGAGAGTGAGGGAATAAAGAGTGCACCTGTGTTTGCACACACTTGTGCACTATAATATCTCCCGCGTAGATGGCTGATCCCCGTTGAGATTAGCCATATAGCCACAGAACGGCGCGCATCGGGTACTTGCACTATAATATCTCCTGCGCAGATATCGATGGACGAGGATTATCATTGAGTTAAGCCGCCGTAACCGAAATTCGGTGGAAAATCATTAGTTTTCACACTGCCACGTGTTGCGTGTCGACGCACTACGACGAACGCTCGTGGATGCATTTTCTATGTGTTGGATTGTGCGTATTTTCAATACAAATGGAGATGCTTACAGGCAACGTTAGAACACGCATTAACGCAGTGCGTAAATGCGGTGCAGTGAAAAGCGCCTTAGGGTTCTACTCTTGTGTTCAAACTTGTGTTGAGTTGAAAGAGACAGGTGGTAGAAGGAGGTCTACCTTGCGAGTTTCTGCCTGCGTATTTTTCAACATTTTGTATGGGAACGTTAAAAAGCCCGCGCCGGCGAATGTAGGAAGTTTTACATCTAGAAAGAAGTGCAAAACGCAAGGTCAATTGACTTCGAACGTGTCAAAACTTATATTTGGGGCACAGAGGTAGCCTACTGGGGACTGTACATCCATCTTAAAAAAGATGTCAGCTGAATAAGCATCGTGTCGTGATCAGATCAAAATCTATATAAGCAAAATCGAGAATACATTTTACAAGTGAAAATGAAAATTTATTTCTGAGTCCCTAATGCGAGTTTTCTTAAAATCGCCGTCACATGTCACCGCTTCGACGTAAACGCAGATTTGTATAGGATCGGAGCAGCGCCTCTGTCGACCTAAAGATGACCCTATTGTGAGACCATACTAATCTGCGTTTACGTCGACGCCATGACTTGGACGGCGGCAGTGAAAAACTCGCACTAGACCCTCGCGGTCTAGCGGAAGTAATTATCTAAGTAGTTTGATATCAATTAAAAACTTCTATGTATTAAGATTAATTTGATGAGCTTAATAGGTACCTACTTATGTATTTATTTGACAATAAATATTATAAATAACTTAATAATTATCAAGTATTGATAGCGTGTATCATTAATTCGCATAATCCTCTCATTAACTCTGTACTTACGATAATCTTCTATCTGTTTTACGAAATACTAGCTGTACCTGCCCTGCTTCGCTCACATTAGTTTCATGACTGCGCATGTATTTTATTCACATCGCGCCATATAGATAGACTTTGGGCATTATAGAAATAATTACTAAAATCGGTCGAGTAGTTCTTGCGTTAATCGGTAACAAATAAACAAATCTTACCTCCGTATAAAATTAGTATTGATCACAGACCTAGTCGTACATAAGGTTGGATTTTCCTAAGAGGATGGAAAAAAATGTTAGGATTGCTGCTATGGGAGTGTCACAAAATCACAAACGTTACTAGTTCTGCTTTTCGTCACGAGATGGCGTTAGGTTGCATCAGATCTATATAACTAAGCCAATATTCCGTCCACCTACAGCCCTATTTGTGCCCATCCTCCCATATCTATACAAAACAAACTGTAGACGATAGCGAATTAAATAAGAGAGCAGTGAAAAAAAAGCAGCTGATATACCACGTATTTATTTGACAACTGCTTTTTAAATATAATAAGAAAACAACACAATAAAAACCATAAATAAGTATATATCAAAATAGTTTCCAACACAAACAAACAAACAAACTCTTGAGCTTTCTATATTAGTATTTAGTACAGATTCAATATTTAATTTTAATTTTAGTACACTTAAACAATTTTTAAATTTACAGCATGACACTAATAAACTAGGAATAACGTAGGCCTTTTTGTTGAAGCTATTTTTAAACTACACGTTAGATACAGATAGATAATTTCAACAAAACTGTCAGATGGTAGCGTGGCCGAGCGGTCTAAGGCGCTGGTTTAAGGCACCAGTCTCTTCGGAGGCGTGGGTTCGAATCCCACCGCTGCCAGATTATCTTTTTCTTTTATACTGTTTATACATGCTGTTTTATGCATACATACAGTTACAGATACATTTTTAGTGAGTAATTCCTGGGAAATATAACTTTTTTATCGAAACTTACTCCTAAATCATTGCTATATAGCAGTATCAGGCGTTCGAGCTAATAATGTATTTTGTAGATTAGTGGTCAGAATTTATGCAGAGGGATTATTAATTTGGCTGTGAATAGTTTTTTATTTAGGAATAATTTTTGGCTCAAAATATTTCATAAAAGACACTTGAAGCACTTTTTTGTGTCTTGCTTAATTTTTCCATCGTTTTCAAATATAAATTGACATTTCAGCTAACCACTTATTTTACTCATTACGCACTTATACTTAACTTCCCATGGATAATTATTCAAAGAAAAAATAGTGAAGTATTTTCTGATCAGATTAACGCAATACTGCCGTGCTTGAGTTATTAAAAAAAAACTTATTTCTGCCACAGTATAATTAAAAACTTACTACAATTAAGTTCTTAGTAAGCTTAATATTATAACCTCTATTATACTGTGATGTTCATCAATAAGTTACTGGCTGAAATAAAAATATATCATTTTTTTTCAATAGGAAGACTAATAATGACATTAAATACCTATAAGTATCGCGCTTTCGTGAATAAATACCTTTATGATAATAAGATTTCAGTTGTCCATCTGATACTAAGGTCTGTATTTTAAAATGTGCCGAATGTCTTTGAGTCTAGTCAGACAACCACGTGTACGCAACAGACGCCAGTATTGATTTTCCAACGTGACATTATCTAATATATTATAACATCGCCACATTACTATAAAATAAATCCATTATAATTGAATTAACGTTAACAAAACGATTCTACACACAACATTCACTAACATTACAATAAAAAAAAAACACTATAGCACTTGTTTGGCATTCCGCGGAAAAATAAACACTACTGCTAAGTAATTAAGTCACTATTCCGTAATCACTTTTCTAAACTCACCATTACATGGTCGATATTTAAAATCCCGTCTGCACGCAACGAACACTGACGTCAAACTACCGACCGACGTCGGTCGGCTCCTAATTTTTTTTCACAGACGTAAGCATTCGATTTTTCAAAACAGCTGAGACCAACACAACTTGACCTCCTAAAGCGATCAATAATACCGCCAACAGAGCTCTGGGAAGACTGGCTAGCAAGTGTCAGAGGTCACTATCGCGCGTCACGGGAAAAGCGGGAAAGTTGCGCTTTTACGATGAAAACTAATATTATCTGCCTATTTTATTTGGCTGAATATTTTCACTTTTCACTTAAATCCCGTTAAATGTAAGTTAGCCGTCTAAATTGCAGATAATAAGAAAATGTAAATACTTTTATTTAGAATGTATAGGTACGCCATCTTTATAAATGGCGGCGGCGCTAGATTTCCCGCGCATGCGTTGTTAAAGGTCGAATGTCATTATTATTTCATTCATTTGATTAAATTGTAAGGAAATGTGTTTACATAAAGGTGACATTGAGTTAACACTTGGCCTTTGAATTACTTATTAAAATGTAGGTATTTGTTTAGGTGCTAAGATACGATATTGACTACAATGTGTGAAACACTTTAAGGTAATTTTACGGACTTCTAATACCAAATTTTAAACAATTCCAATACCTACTTGTTGTATACTGATACCAACATTTTTATCTTCAACTTATCTTAAAGGCTGTACCTGCATTTGCCTTTTTTGCAATGCCTTTTATTGATTTGCACACGTTCTTTATTTAAACTTTCTGTTTTTACTGACTTTATGGTTTGTTCAGCATAAAGTATCTACCTTATATTTGTATTGTATTGAATTAGCCCCTTTTAAAAGTATACACATATAAGGATATCATATTATACGAGTATTATGTGAATACATGGCATTTACACATGAGATTTTGAAAAAGGTTGTTACTGTAATATTAGGCAGGTAGACTTTTCATAACTGCTAATAAAATCCTACAGCCAATCAGAAACGTCAAAAACAGAATTCACTTTAGATCTATGTGTCAAATATTTTCTCCGATTAAAGATCTGATTAATCGTTTTATGATGAATAGAATACAACAGATATTCTTGTCTTGACCCGGTTAACAATAACGCAAAATTAGGTAATTGCTCATTGCTATAAAAAAAATATTTGCTTGCGTAAACAGAACAAAATGAAAGGCATAACAAAACCTCTTGAAGGTTTTTATATCGTTACACTTATCTTTTTAACCTAATTTAATTACCTATTCCTTTTATTTAATTTGCAAGAATCAGTGAATTTGTTTGGTAACTAATGTTTCAGTAAAATTAGTTAAAGTAGCTCACAAAAGGTAATAAAAATAAAACTTAGGCTTCACCTATTCCACAAAAGACGTAATAGGTAAGTCAATATTTTTTTAAAGGTTGTATGTCGGGCTACCTTACAAATTAAGTACTATAGGTAAGTTACTTGCGAAATGTTAAAAATGTGCACACTATACATTTCGGTTACTATGTGTTCGTTAGGAATATATTATGTTCGCAGCCAGAATTTAAATATTCACTTGAAATATGAATGTATGAACTTTCCTTTGCCTCTTTGAATCAAAAGTAACTATTGAACATCTGTCAAGTGAATTTGTCACAACGAGGAAATGACGACACGACATCTGTCAGTCAATTCTGACAAATTTCAAAGTGTTAAATTAATCAAAGTTCGATTCAAACTTCAAACTCAAAATAATCACCCAACGGCTACTTTTGTAATGAAAGAATATTTTTATTAAATCGATGGATAACTAAATTAATTGTACAAAAATGGACAAAATGAAAGCAACGAATAACCAAAAAAATCGTATGTAAATTATAACTAAATAGCTCATGTCGTGGTATTTTATTAGTTTTTGTGACGTGTTTTTTGTTTGCACATTTCAGGCTTTTTAAAGCTTTCACTGAAGAAAAATAAGCTTAAAGTAGACGAAGAACAAAAGAAACTGAACCGCAGTTCCGATGTTATTATAATTGACGAGTCTTTTGAAAAGTTGAGATCAGAATTTCCTAAACATGTAAGTACCTACTTCCTAGTATTTTTTTGCTTATTGTAACCAGAATCTTGTGCCGTTACGAGTTTTGAGCGCTCAGCGAAGATAGTGAGGGTAGCTGCACATGTTTTTTGTTCACGCTCGCTCTAGTAAGACCCTAAAAATGATTACTAGTGCATGATACAAGGACAGCGCTCAAAACTGCCTGACGGTGTCGGCACCTACACTATCTGCATAACTCACAAAATACAATGAATTTTTGGTACATTATCCATACTAGGGAACTGTGCCTCTATTCACCAACAAGCAATCTAAATATTATTTAAAAATAAAGTCATTTTATTTAAATCCTCTCCCAGTGTGTATTTACTTTATCCGAAATAATATTTCGATAGGACTTCAACTCAATAGCTCGTATAGAATAGAACCTGGGGCCCAACCATGAGCTTATTGTAATGATAATTCAGTTGTGCGACAGTGACATTTATTATGTATTTTTTAAAACTGTATAATATTCTTTAAAAGAGTAATTACTGAGTTTCTTGCCAGGTTCTTCTCAGTAAAAGCAACCTTCCGAACCTGGCGGTAGCATGTATAATCCTGTGTAATTGTGTCATTCTGACGATTTGAAAGTACTTTGTATGAAGTCTAATCGAATAAAGATATATTTGAGTTTGACAGATGTATACACGGCACATACATCTGTCTCATAAATGAGTGAAACTATCATGGCAATAAGAGCTCGTGGTAAGGCCCCTGGAGTTACTTTGCAGCAGAATAAAGCATTGTAACATTTAAAAAAATTCCATAACTTCAATAGGATATTTTTGCATTGACCTATCTATTCCATTTTATCTTTGATATAATAATTATAAAAACACTCAACAAATAAGTTGGTATAACATTGTTATGGCATTATAGTTTTTCTTATGTAAATTAGGCTACTAACAACCCTAAAGTGAAAAATAATGGAATTAATTTTTGGAAAAGTAAATCTTTAACCTCTTAAGCAGAACAGCAAAACTGAATAATATTATTTTCATCCCACCATCTCGGAATGAGTATTTTTAATCTTCAATATCTGAGTGGAAAAGCCGTTTTTATTCTCTAGAGGATAAAGTAAATTGAATTTAGAACATCGTGTGCACTAAGTTTGTGAATTAAAAAGATTATTCTGTAATACTTACCTGTCATAATGTAGTAATTAATACCTAAACTGAAATAAAAGTGTACCTATCTTGTGATTGTAAACATATTTTTTTTTGCATTTAGTCATTTCCTCGTTGAGGTGGAATGAAAAGTTACGTGTTGCACTCGAGTGCAAAGATTTTTCACCTCATGCTCTTTCGATTCCCTCGCTAACGCTCAGGATTCAATTTTAGAATCCTTCGCTTGCTCGGTCATCAAAATTGAACACGCGGTTAAAAAGCAACTTTGCACTATTGTATAACCAATAACTATTATTTTACAGTTAAGTTCGAAACCAAAGGAGTATTCTCCAATTTTAATAAATGATTCTAGTGAATCATTCAATCAGGATTTACCAAAAGTTGTATTTCCAGAGAAAACACCTAGTAAAATGGGAAATGTAAGTTGGAACCTTTATTTTATGTACATACATATACTCACATCTGTATTCCCCGTAGGGATAGGCAGAGGTGCTATAACATCAACACCCACTTTTCACAGTGACAGATGGTGAGTCTATTGCTGTGTCAGGCAGTATACATAGGTCTTTGAATTACTTCTCAGACATGTGTAGGTTTGCTCATAATGTATTCCTTCACCGTAAAGCATGTGGTGTGAAATCTGCAGTGATTTCATCAGATTTTTAGAAAAACTTATTGGAAGGGCGTGCATTGGATTTGCAGAGGGGTAGGCATAAACAATAAGTAGGTAGGTAGGCAGGTTAAGTACACACCCATGTGACGCGGCGTAGGTATGTATGACTTGGTAAAGATACACATACGAGCAGTGGCGTAGCGTGCCTTGTCGGGGCCCCGTATAAAATTTTTTTGGAGGCCCTTATATGGAGGTAAAGATTTTTCACAAAAGAAAAAAAATATTGTGAGAAGTAATATTTATTTATCACATAATTTAACCATTTTACAAATAAAAATCGAATTTGAATTTTGTCATTTGTAAAATAAAATAAATTAGAAAGTTTTTATTCTTTTTCCTTACACACTTTGGGGGCCCCCGTGGCCCGGGGGCCCCGTATAATTGATACGGCAAATACGGCGGTAGCTACGCCCCTGCATACGAGTATAAACACACACACAACACAAGTGTATTCAGTGATCACAAATTGTAACTTCTGCTTACCTGCTTATATGCAATGCACGCCACTGGGCCCGGGCTGGGAAAACTATCATCCCATACCCACATAGAATATGTAGGTATATTTTTTGGAGCCCATTGATATAGTGCTAACACAATTCATAGCAAAATATTTATCTTGAATCAAATAAAAATGCTGTATGACCATAACTTAAAAATATAAATTTCAGGTATCGTTCAACTGTTCATATACAGAATCATCACCAGCAAAGGAGTCAGAGTCCCGTCCAAGCTTCGGTGGATGGTCACCGGCACAAAACATCCTATGTGCCACACCAAGGAACGAACCATTACCAACTACACCCAAAGACGTAGCGAATGAATCACTTGAACAGTGTTCTATGAAAACTATCCAGCTGTCCCATAAGAAGCTACTTAGTGATCTTTATGGTGAAAAATGGAAAAGTATACCGACATTATTCAAAACATTATCGCAGCAATATTCAAACTGCAATGGCGTCTCAAAGAAACTCCAGTTTGATGATGATGATGATAAAGAGAATATACACCGTGATTTAAAGAAGAACAAGGAGCTTTACTTAACAAGTTCTGATTTAAAAATCAAATTAGGTACCACTCTAACTGATTCAGAGAAGAAATGTAAGAAGAAATTGTATACGGAGAAGGTACCCAGTACCCCTGAGGTACCGAAGAGTAAAGGCCCGAGGAAACGAGAAGTTAATTCTACAACGAAGAAGGTTAGAGTGAATAAGGCTATGTCAGTGACGGAACTAGTGGAGGTTATGAGAAACGATGTTGACACTTTGACGAAGAGAGTTGGAAGTGTTTCAGTTACTCCTGTTGAAGTGAAGAGACTGAGTTTTGTCGGTTCTTTGGCTGGTAAGCTGTTTTAATATACTAATGTAGGCAAATTCTTATTGGCTTGTATAGGATCTAGACATTTTAGGCCATGAGCCTTGGGATTTTAGCAGTCCCAGTGAGTTTTTCTAAAAACTTATGTGCAGTGATTTCACACCACATATTTTACGGTGAAGGAAAAACATCGTGAGGAACCCTTCATATGTCAGAGAAGTAATTCAACGACACATGTATAAAGCCTGGGAGGGCGATAGACATACCATCTGTCACGGGGGCACTTAATCATCTTTGTAGAAAAGTGGGTGTCGTTATTACAACACCTCTGCCTACCTCTACCCCTTCGGGGAATACAGGCATGCGCATATGTATATTGTAACCAACAACAGAATAATTTCTCTCTGCACCACTCTACTGTAGACTGGGAGACAATGCCCATGGTATTATATACTTCTAATTCTAGACAATGTACCTTCCTGGCGATGTCACCCCGAAGCCATACAATACAGAGACAGTTACAAGAACTTGAAGGAACAGTTGACTCGCAGATTATACAAGGAGTTCAATATGGGTGTGTTCGACGATAAACTGGACCAAGATATGCCTGTCATATGGGATACTAAGCTACGGAGTACTGCTGGGTAGGATTATGAATTTGATTTTTCATTACTAACCAAAAATATTGATTAATAGCTGTGCCTCTCGGTTTCACCCGCGAAGATTTAGTTTCATGCTTCATGTCACGGCACATTAATATTTTTAATAAATAAAAGTAGCCTATGTTACTCCTTAAAACATTAGCTACCTGCCAGTGAAAGTCCCGTTAAAATCGGTCCAGTCGTTTCGAAGATTAGCCGAAACAAACAGACAGACAGAGATTTTATGAAAATTGTTTTTCTATGTCAGTATCGTATTAAAGCTGTTTGGATTTACAAACATACACTCCAATTTTATTTGACTGTATAGATTATTGAGTGAAAATTAAAAATAATTTTTATGCAGTATCGGTGACCAAGGTGACTAGAAAATTATTAAAATTTTCATGTAACATTCCAGTACAACAACAAACCGTCTCGTGAAGACGTCCAAGGGGTCTCGTCTCCGCACGTCCACCATCCGCCTCTCGTCCAAGGTGGTGGACGGCCCCCAGCGGCTCAGAGACACGCTGGTGCACGAGATGTGCCACGCTGCCACCTGGCTCATTGACAACGAACTGCGAGCTGGACATGGACCCTTGTGGAAGAACTGGTACAGAACATCTTACTCATCATCTCCCTGGCCTTATCCCATGTATTTGGGGTCGGCACTTGATTCAACCCGATATAGCTGATCACCTGATTTTTATACGAAGCGACTGCCATCTGACCTCCGTAACCCCTTTTTTGAGAAAAATCGGCAATCAGGGTTAAACCAGTTGTCAGACTTTCTTAGGCCTCCAACTGACCTGTAACGACTGCCAAAGATGTTAAATTGGCAACCGGGACCGACGGCTTGACGTGCTCTAGGAGGCAAATTTAATTCTCTGAGTGAATTTACAAAGATTGCATTATATGTTATATGCTGCCAGTAGACAATTATTATTAGCTACCCTATCGCATTGGGTTAAGCCTGTAATGATAGGGGTAAGAATAAATAAATAAAATAAAAACATTTATTTTGTATTGATGAAAAGTACACGATGCCTCTCTAAGAGTCTTGTCGGTTCTTCTCAGAAGGTCAGTTTCTGAACCGGTGGTAAATTTTCGACATTCATAAATGCTTTACCAGGGCCTGAACTGAATAAATAATTGTCAATTCAAATTTGTATTATATTTCCAGGGCGACGCGTGCGCTACGAGTGTACCCGGAGTTGGGCGAGATATCACGATGCCATGATATGGAAATACACTTCAAATACTGCTACAAATGTACCAAGTGTGGATATAGGTATTCATTTTATGCTAGCTGTGCCCCTGGTTTCACCCGCGTAGACTTAATTCCCTTATGTTTCTTTTTAAGACTAAGTAAATTAATCTTTAACTTCTCCCCAGCATAAAACGACATTCAAAATCAATTGACATCTCGAAGAAGTGTTGCGGTTACTGTGGCGGAACTTTTGAATTGATTTTAAACAAGAAAACCAAAGATGGCGCTGTCGTCTCCACCCCAGCGAGGAAAGGGGGGATGAATGACTTTGCTATGTACGTCAAAGATAACTATGCCACATTGAAGGACAGTACCAAAACTCATGCGCAAGTTATGAAGTTATTAGGAGATCAGTTTTCAGCGCGAAAGAAGAAGCTCGCTGAATCATGACGGAATTTTTTAAGCTTTTAGTACCAATTTATTCAGTAGTGGTAATTAGTAATATGCAATTAATTACTTTAATATATTGTTTGTGTTATTCTAGATCAATTATATGACATAGAGAAAAATTTTATGTTTCTGTACGTTTGTCATAAAATTAAAATTTTTGAAATTTCACTACATACGTGATCGCATTAAGATTTAATTCTGAACAGAATGTTGAATCTTAATTCTAAAGAATTGTGATATCCATCAAGTTTGTATAATACCTACGCAAAAATTTGGTACCCCTTTATTTTTGATAGGTAAGTATGTTTTGTTTCATTTTTAGTGTAATATACTTTGTATATACCGCTTGTAATTTTGTTAACGATTTAATTTTGATAGGTAATTATGAATTAATTGTTAGGACTTATTTTTAATGTAGAAACAAACTGGGGACTTTTCCCGAATTTGAGGGCATGTTTTAGACTTGTATCCCAAGGGGGTAGATAGCGATTTACTACTGTTTAATGACATGAATTACATTGTTCTATCAACATAATTGTACTGGTTACAATGCATTATATTTTCGACTTACGTACTTAGTACGCAATTATTGACGGTTTTAGAATTAATTTATTTATAGAAAAAATGTGTAGCTCGTAATATTCCCTACATTTAACTAACGCCTCTGTTTTTGTAAAATTTTGTTTATGGATAAGATTCTAGACACCATAAGCAGTATCAAATTTCAGCGTAATCTATTCAGGATTTAAACGGTAACAGACTGGCAAACTAGCATAATATTTATTGTGGATAGATTAAATGAATTGACCGTTCTTATGACATACATTTTTCAATACAATAGAAATGTAGAAATAATATAAAATTGTATGAAAAATATAATGTAAAATATAATTTTGTATCGACTGAATTTGTAAGTTTGTGTACGTGGTAGTATTTATTAAATGAATAATTATTACAAATTTCTGGCGTTTTTCAAGTTTACCTACTCTAAATATATACTATGATATAAACGCCTTCTAAAGAACAAACCAGCAAGCAAAAATTCATAGCAAAGTTAGGTTTGCAATATTATATCACTCGGGTCAAAAGTACTAGGCGCGCAGATCATTGCAGGAGGTAATAGCAATGTTAGGTTAGCAATATTATGTCACTGCACAAAAGTACCAGGAGAAGTAACATTAGAGGAGGTAGTAGTAGAGTTAGGTTTGTTAGTTATATTAGCTTAGCTATCACTTCTCCCAATATTATGCGCGCCTAGTACTTTTAAGCCGAGTGACACAATATCGCAAACCTAACTTTGCTATTACCTCCTGCAATGTTCTGCGAGCCTAGTACTTTTCAGCAGAATGACATAATATCGCAAACCTAACCTTGCTTTTTACCTCCTCTAATGTTCTGCGCGCCTAGTACTTTTGTGCACAGAGACATAATATTGCAAACCTAACTTTGCTATTACCTCCTGCAATGTTCTGCGAGCCTAGTACTTTTGTGCAAGGTGACATAATATCGCAAACCTAACTTTGCTTCCACCTCCTCCAAAGTTCTGCGCGCCTAGTATTTTTCAGCCGAGTGCCATAGTATTGCAAGCCTAGCTTCAGTAATTATTATGTCCACCAATGTTATGTGAGCCTAGTAATTTTAATTCTGCTAGGTATTTACTACGTACTAGAGCATTTTCCTAATTCATCAACTACCTTGTAGTAGGGCAACTAAATAAAACTCCATAACTATTTTGTTTTATCGTGTTTATTTATTTATACATAGTAAATGTCAATTGTCATTTTTGTTAAATGATAAAGTAGGTACAGTCTTGGAAATATTAAAGAAAAATATATAATTTACAAGATGTCGATATTGACGTCCATCGGGTACATAGGCGTACCTCTAAAAATGTATATACACTTAAAACTTAAAAAATATAATAAAATTAAAAAAACGTGGCAAACTGTATGGATATAGCGATACAACGTACCATACTTGCTTAATAATAATTTATTTACATAGGAATTAATAATGAGCAACAGGGCCATTTCTGAAATTATTATTTTTTTAATCTATAAATACAGTTTGGGTCTCGCCTAATATTTTACAATATTAATTTTACCTATCTAGTATGTAGTGCCAACATTCAAAATTATCATATGATCGACATTGTGACTTGTACATATTTGTATACCTACATATATTATTTGTGATATAATATACTGTCTTAACATTTGTTTGTGATTTTGAACATGATAGAAAGCATGATAGGAAAATCACTACATTTATTTATCTTTTTTATTCATGGCAAGTTTGTGTAAGATAATTTTGTACTTATCTAAAATATACGTATAAAACCGTTTCTTGGTGGTTCAAATGTAATATTTAATTGTCTGCAGTAAATAATAACGCTGCATTTATGTAACTGTAATGTCATAAAATAAATCTTACACAAAGTTTGAAATAAATAAATTCCTATGACATGAATAAATGATACCTAGGTGTTGCAATATGACAAAATGTTGACTAGGCTACAAAAAATACGGTTTTTGTTGGATCATGATTTTTGCCACGATGAAGATTTTAAACATGGTAACATCGTGTCTTTGATAATTAAATGGCAAAAAATATTTTTTTCGCTATTTGCACTCGCAAATCTTAATGTCAAAGGCAGTTTAATTTAAATGGATTTGAAGTTGAAGTAATAATATCTTCCATTGTATTTAGCGGGAAATTAGTCGAGGAATTACCTCGTCTGTAATAATCTCTTAATAAATTCGGCAGGGAAACTCAACATTTTCAATAGATTTCTTCATAATATATAAATATTCATTGGACAATACAAACAATCGATTAAAATTAAACTTACTGTTCAACAATGTTGAACATTATTCTAACCACAGACGGACTTATTTTTATACTGATATAATTCTTAACGATAACTATGGACAGATTTGTTACTAACAAAATGTTTTATTTATTTTATAATTATCACATACAGTATTTAAAAACTTGTAAAGTGATCATCTTACGTAAATTGCGCGCTTTTCCACTTTACATTACGTAAAACTTGAAAAAAAAAAACAAGGTTATTTTAAAAATACGCGCAATTTAAGTTTAGATTATCTCTTTATTTGCATAAAATGGCAACACGACATTTATTATTATTTATTGGGTGACAAAAAGCAGTGTATCGATCAAAACTCAGTGTAAGAAACCGAGAATACGAAAGAAATTAGAACAAGCTGCCAAGATTAATGTTACCCAAATCAAAAACTAAAGGACAGATTCGCTATCTACGCCAGAATAAAAAAATACTTTAACACAAATACTAAAATGGCGGAATCTCAACGGAGTTGCTCAGTTTTTTTGACAAGCAATGATTTATTGTTAAAACTAAAATAATAATACGCTATTTACAGAGGCCGTTACGAAATTAACCTTAAAAGTACTTACTAACTAACATTTACAATTTTACATTAAATTTATGACTTCGCGTCGAATTTTTACGTATCAAAATTTTACGTGCCCAAAAAATTTTACCATGGTTTTCTCTATGGTAGATTCCTGATGTTCTTTTTGAAATTCGGTTCTATTTAATTCCTATAAGGATCAAAATGTGTTGTTGCTTTGGATGGCTCAATAAACACAGCACTAACTACAAACATTGATTCAGATTAAGGAGTTTTTATAATATTTGCTTCCTTGCTATTCTAATCATTTATAACTTGGCAGTAAGATCTATGTTTGTGTGACTTCATAACCATTTAGAAGTTCTAGTCAAATCCTTTACAATATCTGCTATCTAAAACGACAATAATTACTGTTGTCGATGACTGTACAAACGTATCTCTTGTAAACGCTGTGTCCTAATTACCAAAAAGAATGGAGTTTTTAATGTTTTAAGTACGACAAATAGGGATGCCATTTTCTTTTCGTTTAATTTCAGAACAGCGTTTAAATTAGAGACTTATTCCAATCCGATTATCAAAAGCTAAGGTTTTCTGCCGCGTGCGACAGAGTGATGGTAAATCAGGTTTGCGAAGGACCATCTAGGGGCCTGAACCTGACAAATCCATCCTGAGCTACTAACATACTATTCCCTTCAGTTTCAGGGTTAATTTCGTCCTGAGGCTGAGAATACGACGCTTCGTAGCCACAGTTCCTAGGAGCTGGTTGAGGGGGGTAGTTCCGTTCATTAGGGTCCTCTGAAAACCCATAAAGTTCCGTAGATTTAGGCCTATCTGGGAAACCGTTTCCTTTCCCCCGTTTCTGACTGCCACTGGAATTCACCATCGATGTAGACGGCGAATTCCTACGTTGAGAACCCCTAATTTGCTGACAAGGACCTTCATACCCTCTATTAGGATTCAGGGTCTGGATGCCAGACGCGTGGTAAGAAGCGTTCTCTGTGTTATAGTTGCCATATTCGTCTGGCAAATGCGGCTGGTGATAGTGATGGCTCATTGAAGGATCATAACCCATCGTCATGCAATTTTGGACGTTCTTGTTTTTGACTCTGTGCTTTTTGCGAGGATTACTGTTGGTTCTCGATGACACTCTGTCGTAGGACATGTGTTTGAAATTGTGAGAACTTCTATTAGAACCGCCATTGTAATTTTGGTTCTTTATATCCCTGATGAAGTCACTGTTACTTCCGTATTGGATGACGTTATACTCGTGGTCCAATGGGTCGTCACCTTGCAAGGACTGGATAGCGGGATCGCAGTTGGAATAATGGTCATCCGAAGCTGATTCGATACCATTGTAGCCAATATTTGGGTGATGTTTGATCAAATGGTTGGTGACGCCTTGGCTGGACGTGGCGTTACTGGACTCAGTAGAACTGCTATGGCCAGCATTTGCAATGGAACTGTGACCAGAATAATTCTCGGTTCCAGAGTTGTTATCGCAGTTGCCAGTCAGCGTGTTAAGTTGGAACCTCTGGTGCTCCAATGCTGGGCCGCAGCATGGTTCAGGAACACTGGGATGGTGACCAGCAGTTTCGTAAATAGGCTTTCCAGTCCTCAAAGTGTATGTATGCAAATTTGTGTTCGTATTACAGATGGCTGGATAGTCTGATTCAAATTGCTCGTTGCTGGATCCCGCAGCACAAGCGAACAGTCCCAACCCAGGGATCTTATGTCCATCAGCTTTCTCGTGCTGCAGAGCCACAATACCAACTTTCAGACTTATCACCCAGGAAATAAGAGCTACAATGCTGATCTCTATGAGACGCAGCGAGAACTGATACCCCCATTGAAGCCAGTTGAACTTGGTCATATTGACTTGATTTATGCCAAAGATTCCGTAGATCTGTAGCGTCGCCATCAAGACGAACAGCAGAGCTGTCGCCAGATTTATATGTATGGCTTGATATAGATTTTGGAAACCATTTATATACGTATGACTCTTCTTCTGTAGAACCGTTTTGAGCGTTTTATACACATATAGGTAACATAGACCTAATGTAAGACACGCCATGATAAATATAATTTGACACGTAAGACCTAATACCCTCTTTTCGACGCCCTGGGACGTCCTGTACACCGTACTATTACTCTCAAAGATATGCAACGTTATACACGACAGAATGTGAAGACCACCCCCTATTATTATGGTTCTAGGACGAAGAAGGAAGGAGCAACAGGTATTCTTAAAATTAATGCTGTTCGTTAAGAGGAACAGTATCGTGCAAGCGAATGCAATACTCAAGAAAATTTCTGGCACGTGCAGAAGGATTTCGCTTATGAATACTGGTAAGGAATTGTTAATATTATAGGGGTCGTAGCACATGTAAAATATTCTCATCAAGCAAACGAAAACTAAGATCAAATGTAGGATGATGAAGTAGTATTGGGTAAAGAGGTGTGTGAACTTATTGTAGCAAATGATCTTAAAGATGGAGTACACTGCTAGGATGGTGAACATAATGGTAGCTAAGTAAATGTGGACGTTCCAGGCAAAAGGCCACGTGGCGCCAGGCCTTTGGACCGGGCCGGTATTCTTATCCTGTTTAAGGATTTTCTTATCAGAATTCACGTTACCCAAATACCTTTCAGTACTCATCTCTGGATCTTTGAGTTCAAACCCGATGGTTGTAGCCGGTGTATACTCATCCTTCCTACTCTCATTCCTATCTTTATTAGTCGCGTATTGTAAATTTCTTCTAGTATTCGTTTCGCCGTTTTGGTCTACTATAAGAGGTCTATCTAGATTATTCATTTCAGGATCTAAAACGGCTAGAACCCCTTCAGTAGATGTGTCCCTATTAGCGTCACTGAGTGTCACTCCGGCGTCCTTGGTTATGTAAATGTCACTTTTGGATGTTCTCTCCGGTGTGTGTTGAGGTTTCGCAGTGACAGTGCGTAGAAGAACATCTGGGATGTCTTCCTTTCTGCCGTTGGATCCAGACAGGATTCGGGAGATGGTAGGGATGTTCAGAGAGTTCGGGACGAAGTCTGTGAAATTCGCCTGGTCCGTCCCGTGTTTGATGTCACTGTCTAATTCTTCGGGCTGGAAAAGACAAAGGCTTTATTAGTCTTTAGATTATAAAATGCTATTTCCATATTTATTCAGCTAGAAGGTTAATTTCCGAACCGGTGATACCGACGTTCTTTAGTGCCTAAACTAATTTCAATAACTTTCATTTTAAACAAAATCAATCTAATCACTCATGAATCTTCTCTACTATTTGTTAAAGATCACTTTCATTACTTAAGTTAAACAAAGCATATCGCTGTATATTATCGCAGTATAAGGATGGTTGTTCAATGTTCTCTGTGCACATTAAATCGTCTGTCACGCTTCTTATTTTAAAATCTTCAGTCATTATCAGGAGTCTGGCAAAAGCCAGGTCAGAGGCCTTACCATAAGCTATTAGAGAGATTAAGACAGAGTCCATCGCCGTCTCAGGCACTACACATACGTCTTTTCAATTATTTCTCAGACATATGCAGGTTTCCTCACGATGTTTTCCTTCACCGTAAAGCACGTGGTGTGAAATCACTGTACATAAGTTTTTAGAAAAACTCATAGTTACAGGCCCCGCAGGGATTCGACCTTGCGTCGCTTGCGTAGCAGGCGACTGCTCTAACCCCGAGGCCACCACGGCTCTTATAATGGCAATAAGAGATCATGCGTTTCCAACTAATTTCTGGAGATATAGTCGTTCACAGTCTAACGCTACTGCAGAACACGAAGTCCTGGGTTCGATCCCCAGGCCTAGTGTGTGTGTAATTTCCCAGTAGCAGCTCGGAGTCTGGGTTAGAGCCCAGTTAAAGGCTCGCCCCTTATTACATAGGAATTTAACATAACTGGCGAAATGTGGGTGTACCAGAACATCTCTGCCTATCCTTTTACCCCCAGGAATGAAGGCGTGATCATGTTTATCATAGCCATCTTTTGTACCTTATAGCTCGGAGTATTGAGTGCTTTCTTCTTCTGGGCGTCGACCCCTGGAGGTGGCTGCGGCGGAGCTGGTGGAGGCGCCGGGACCTGAGGCGATGACATCTCCTGGAAAATAAAAATTGTTATTACTTCTAATTAAATTTCACTTCAGAAGGGCCTGAATTAAATTGATATTTACTAAATGAGGGGCTCGTGGTACAGTTGCTATTGCGCATATTATCATTTAATCAGCGATTTTGACAAATTCACTGCTAAGATTGCATCATCATCATCTATCTGGCCTTATCCCATGTATTTGGGGTCAGCACTTGATTCAACCCGATGTGGCTGATCACCTGATTTTTATACGAAGCGACTGCCATCTGACCTTCGTAACCCCTTTTTTCGAGGAAAATCGGCAATCTGGGTTAAACCAGTTGTCAGACTTTCTTAGGCCTCTGACTGACCTGTAATGATTACCAAAGATATTAAATTGGCAACTGCTAAGATTGCATCTTCTTCGTAAATTCTCTCACAGTTGGACTCGCAGGTGCGTCGTTAGCAGTGAAAGCGTTAAGCAACCCTAGCTCAAGCCAGTAGTTAGATAGATGACCGCGCGAGGTCCCTCCGTGCCTCTGACGTTAAGCTGTCGATCCCGGTTGCTATTTTAATATCTTTGCCTGTGTAAAGTAAGCGTTGTTAAAGGTGTTGTAACCTTTGCCACCCCATGGGCAATACAGGCGTGAGTATGTATGTATGTTATGTATGTACCTGTCCGGGAGGTCTGATGGGTATCCTCTCGTGGCCAGGCCCGAGGGAGGGAGGAGGGATCGGCCGCCGGTTGAGATAGTTGCTCCCGTCCGTGTTAGTGCCTGTAAGAACAAATATATCTGATTAGTAATTATTTATAGAGTAGAATAATAGAATAATTATTGAGAGAGTTTTATGAAATCTATAAATGGGCTCCTTAACGGGGGGCCTACTCTTATTCAATTACATGAGAACTTATGATAGCCACTTAATTTCGACTAAAATAACATTCAACAAAATAATTTCGGTCGAAAGTTCGCAAAATCCCTACTACGGCTCTTATCTACTCATATACCTACATCTATATAGATAAATGAAATTGAAGTGTCTGTTTCTTGTTTCAAATTAACAGCGTAATAAAAAACAATTAAATTACTTTTTCTATGTCTGTCTGTTTCGGCTAATCTCCGAAACGACTCGACCTATTATAATTGAACTTACACTTTCACTGGCCGATAGCTAATGTAACAAAGAGTAACTTAGGCTAGTTTGATTAAAAAAAAACATTAGGGTCCCAGAGTCACCCATGAAGTAAATTCTACGCGGGTGAAACCACAGGGCACAGCTAGTTCGTTAAAAAATCTTTCAAACTTAGCCTGCGAGGAAATTAATTGTCGTTTATAAGCAAACCTACATTAGTCAAATTATTTGACGAACGATAATTTAAGTTGAATGAAAACATGATACGGAAACCTCATTTAAATTGAAGGCAAAACTGAGGCACAGCTAGTATTCCACAAAAGTACATAATCTTAAAACAGATTTTAATCAAGTAGGTTATTTTATTTCCTAATCTAGCTCCACTGTTCATAAATGCTTAGGCATTTAGAGCTAGCACTTTCACATTTGCGCTATGATTGATGATTGTATGTAATGTTGCAAAAGTATTAACACAGTCTAATGGCTTGTATTTTGACACTTGTTGAAATTTCATATTCTTTTCTGGCATCTCTACCTAATTGATGTAACGTTCAGAAATTTGTAACTTTCAAACTTACTTCAAGAATCAACGAAATTAATATTTATTTTGAAGTTAGTACTTGGTAGTTAGTCAATAAACGAGGAAGGTACCAATTACAAAATTGTTATGGAAAAATATGATCAAAATCAAATTCAAAAATATTTTTATTTGATTAGACTTTTAACAAAGTACTTTCAAATCGTCAGAACTACATGATTATACAGGATTATACATCTAATCGCCATACTTTTACTGAGAAGAACCTGGCAAGAAACTCAGTAATTACAAAAATATTTTTACAATATTGAGTAATCTATACATCTATACAGATAAATAAATAAAATTTAAGTGTCTGCAAAATAACAGTTTTTCACTAAATGCATATAAAAGTATACACGGTAATGAAACAGAAAAACCAATTTTTTATATTTTTCTCTGTCTGTCTGTCTGTTTGTTCCGGGTAATCTCCGAAACGGCTGGACGGATTTTGACTGACGGATAGCTAATGTTACAAGGAGATACTTAGGCTACTTAGATTTTTAAAAAACATTAGGGATCCGCGGGCAACCATGAAATTAAAATCTACGCGGGTGAAACCGCGGGGCACAGCTAGTACATGTATATATCAAAAACTAGCATCCGTTCGTGGCTTTGCCAGTGTGTTTATTAAACTCGAGAATTTTTGAAATCGGTTTAGTAGTTTCAGAGATTACCCGGAACAAACAGACAGGCAGACAGACAGACAGACAGAGAAAATTTTTAAAACTTGGTTTTTTAGTGTCAGTAACGTGTTTCATATGCATTTAATGAAAAGCTGTTATTTTGGAATTACAAACAGACACTTAAATTTTATTTATCTGTATGTATAGATAATATAAATAATACTATCGACATTAAAAACATCCGCCACAAAATTGCAAGCACCTTAAAAATATAGAGAAATAAAATACAGTCCCCCCAAAAATTCCCCTCACGTGAAATTGCGGGTTTAGCGAAACGGGGTACAGGCGACATTAATTATTGCTGATTTATTGCCACGGCCTAATGCGGAGCGTTTCTAATTTCGTTACGAGATCCTTTTATACCGTTTCAGCAACATTATGTTATATTTCCACATAGCAAGGTCAATTTCCTCTCGTAATACCATGGAAACATAATGATAACATAATTTTTGGACGCAATTGCTCTGGGAACTACTTGAACTATGGAATGAGAACGATTCAAACAGATCGTCATAATTTTCAATACAATTGGTTCCTTATTGTTATGACGTCATCTCTACTGCAAACGATTGTCACAGTATAAATATAAACTGAACAAGCAGTAAGGAAACAAGGATTTTTCTTAAAAATAAAATCATCTTCTATACAGATAAATAAAATTGAAGTGTCTGTTTGTAATTCCAAAATAACAGCTTTTCACTAAATGCATATGAAAGTATACACGCTACTGACACTAAAAAACCAAGTTTTAAAATTTTTCTCTGTCTGTCTGTCTGTCTGCCTGTTTGTTCCGGGTAATCTCCGAAACGGCTGGACCGATTTTAACGGGATTTTCGCTGGCAGGTAGCTGATGTTTCAAGGAGTAACATAGGCTACTTTTATTTATTAAAATATTAGGGTGCCGCGACAATAAGGATGAAACTAAATCTACGCGGGTGAAACCGCGGGGCACAGCTAGTATATAATAATATGGCAGTATTGAGCGTGAGGAATGTCAATTTCATAAACTTTTCAAAGACATTGCACGTCGTCTGGTAGAAGCCTCTCGTGACAAGAGAGCTGGGGCTTTTCTCGCCCAGAGAATCAGCATTGCTATTCAACGTGGCAATGCTGCCAGCCTTCTTGGCACGATCCCGAGAGACACCGATTTGGGCCAAGTTTTCTTTAGATAGTGGGGGTAACTGCGCATGTATTTTAAACGCATGCGAGGTCAGCGCTCACAACTCCTGACGGCATCTGTAATTAGTTCTATATAATGTTTGAATTTAATATTTAAACCGTACCTCTAAGCGTCGGCTTATCAGCAAAGGGGTTTCTATACTCGGGCGGCAAGGGCGGCGTGAAGAAGGCTCTGCCGGGCGGCGCGTACGACGGCACTGCACCGCCCCCGCCCACGCCGGCCAGCAGGGCGGCGCCGTGGTGCTGGGGCGGTCTGAAACAAACACAAAGTTAATTGAAATATATTTTATCAACTTTTTTACAAAAATATGGTCACGGCATCACTGAATGGTCTGGTAAGAAGACGTGTTGAAATAAGAACACAATTTTCACTGAAGATTATTAGGTGCAAATGTGGCACTGGCAGATAAGTGAGTTTGTAGCTGTCTCAAGCACTAAACATAAGAGGACTAAACACTTAAGTCTTCGAATGTCTACTAATATACTACAGATACCTATATATATTTTTAATGAGAACAAGGGAACTCCCTATGTTTACCTTCACAATAAAACTCATTGTCTAAAACCACTGCATTTCACAAAATGTTAAGCCTAAGTAAGTACACAAATTATTGACCACAAAGTTACTAACAAATTACTTCAGGTTGGTACCAAGGTACTAACGTATCTAATAAAACGAAAGATTATTGATGTGTTTCCAACCTAATACATTTTGCAATATAAACGACTAGTCGACGTCACACGGTTTCACCCGCGTAGTTCACGATCCTGTGAGAGTACGGGGATAAAATATAGCCCATATTAATCAGTGATAATGTAGCATTCAAATGGTGAAAAAAATTTCCAGTACTTTTTGAGCCAATTCGTTACAAACAAACATATAATCTTTCCTCTTTATATTATTTGTATAGATTGTAAATTCCCTACGATTGCATTTTATATACTCTGTTTTCATGTAATATTAATTTCAACTGAATTACCAGACGCTCAGTATAGTTTACAGCATTTGTGTAAGAGTGAAGCCAAGTTACTCGGTATGGAACGACAAAAGTGTTTCGAGATACAGTTTTTTGCTAACCAAAAGACTCGATTTCTAATTTACTTACTTAAATTGCTAAATTTATAAAAAACTGACTACTCAATAAGAATAAGAATAATTTATTTACATGAAATATGGTTACAAAAGATCATGTTTAAAATAATAGGTACATAGCATTTTTCACCCATTTTGGGTATGTACATATTAATGGCTGATGGCTGGCATTCTCGTCATACTTGTGAACAGGTGCTGCTTGTGGGGGCTGCTCATCTCAAGCAACGCTTTTAGATATAAATAGAACTACTAGACTTTTCTTTATGTTAATTTTTATCGACATTTGTGCATTGGAACTGTGTCCATGGGCTTACATTTCTCAAGTGATTTTTTAACAGTTAATATTTTTGAAAAGAGTAATTACTGAGTTTCTTGCCAGGTTCTTCTTAGTAAAAGCAACCTTCCGAACCTGGCGGTAGCATGTATAATCCTGTAAATTGTGTCATTCTGACGATTTGAAAGTGCTTTGTATAAAGTCTAATCGAATAAAGATATTTTTGACTTTGACTTTGACTTTAATAACATATTAAACATTTTGTCTACCAACAACATGGCTCTAACCAAGCATATTATTTTGTTTATATAACACTATATTTTAATAACTAGCTGTGCCCCGCGGTTTCACCCGCGTGGATTTAGTTTCTCCGTTATTGTCGCGGAACCCAAATATTTTTAATAAATAAAAGTAGCCTAAGTTACTCCTTGACACATCAGCTACCTGCCAGTAAAAGTCCCGTTAAAATCGGTCCAGCCGTTTCAGAGATTACCCGGAACAAACAGAAAGACAGACAGACAGACAGACAGACGGACAGACAGAGAAAAATTTTAAACTTGGGTTTTCGATGTCAGTATCGTGTATACTTTCATATGCATTTAGTGAAAAGCTGTTATTTTCTAATTACAAACAGACACTTCAATTTTATTTATCTGTATATATATAATATAATATTTAGTCGAGAAATATAAAGTTATAGAAATAAAATGTAACGATATCTCCAAATAAGAAACAAATTGTAGATACAATTTACAAATTTTAATCCAATTTTTTTTCTAATCAGTAAATATTTGTTTTAAGAAATCCTTTTTGGGGAAAGCTAAAATTATTTTTTTAACTAGCGTACGTCACGCGGTTTCACCCGCGTAGTTCCCTTTCCCGTGGGAGCATGTGGATAAATTTTAATCAAATACCAAATTCCAGATTATAATTGGTTGCATAACCTAACTTTCGAGATACTAACGACCTAACCTTCTTTCGATTCAAGAAAACAAACAATCGAATACTATCTCTCATTCTTAAGTATAGAGCCTTTTAGGCTAACCTTACTTAGATAAGTTAAGGACTTTGAAAAATTCTTTTTCTCAAGACTGTTGGAACGTTGTTTGAAACCAAAACATCTTAAAAAAGATTTCTATTCTTATAGAAAATGGCATCGTTCTATAATTAACACGAAAGATAATTTGATCCCTTAGAATTTATTTTTTTCTAGCTGTGCCCCGCAGTTATGAAAGTATACACGCTACTGACACTAAAAAACCAAGTTTTAAAAATTTTCTCTGTCTGTCTGTTGTTTCGGGTAATCTCCGAAACGGCTTGGCTGATTTTAACGGGACTTTCACTGGCAGGTATCCGACGTTCGTTTCCTTACGATGTTATCACCGTAAAGCACAAGTGCGAAATCACTGCACCTAAGTTTTTTGAAAAACTCATTGGTACAGGCCCAAAGGTTCGAAGTTGCGTTGCTTACGTAGCAGGCGACTGCTCAATCGCCATGGCTACTACGGCTTCGGCGAGAGGTCTCTACGCTATTCCAAAATAATATCTACATTCAGTTAGTTTTTGACTATTGATTTGCAACTTATTTCTATCCAAAGCATAATTTGCGAATCTAATATAACATTTAGACGCAGATAATACAATAAGCAAAGTCGACATCACTCGTTGAACTTGATCGATGACCAATAAAACTTGACCCTCGACATAAAACATCGGTAAAGGGAACGGAGTTCTGTAAAAGTACCTAGTATTCGCGTATGGAAATTACAAAACTGGCATTTTGCCCGCAGCTCGGCTATTCTGGCTTTATTTTCGGTTCGCAAACCGCATTTTAATGAGCCAAAGGAGAAAAACAGCGGACGACGATTAACGTGAATGCAAAAACAATAACTCACCATAATTTGAGAAACATTTTACATGGCTTTTTTCGGAGGTAGAAAATGTAATTTCATTGTTGGTATTTGTTTGAAAGTTACGCAAAATTAACGACTCACACACACAGACACATTACACAACTAATACAGCGTTACGAAAAGTAATTATTAAGTATTATAATCATTACTTCACTATCGACAAAGAAACCAAAAGGTAAAAGGTACACGCTAAATATAACGACGTACATTTACACTACACGACGATAGATGGCGTTAAAATCCTAACTTGAAATTTGCTTATGGCTATAATTTCTTATTTTGAAGGAAATAAATGAAACACACGTGGAATAATTAAAAAAAAAATTACGTTTTATTTGACAGTTTGATTTTATTTGAGATGAAAATAAGAAACACGAACGAGTTACAAATATTATTTATGCTACTCGCCGCTAGATGTCGCTATATGCTCGTTAGATAATGTGAGCTGTAATTTTATTTATTGAGATGTTAGCAACCCTGATTTTTATTTTTTCATATACGTTTATGTTTTCATATTAACACACTGCTCTTAAGTAGCAAGATGAAACCGAAAGAAAATCTTTTCAAAAAATTATTCTATCACGGGAAACTATCAAATCGATATTGGTAAAAAAATACAGCCATTATATACAATGAGTGACTGACTGACTGACTGTTATCAAGTATCAACACACTGCCTAAGGCGCTAGTCTTAGAAACATGAAATTTGAAGGGTGTATTCTTGGTGAGTTGTAGGTGTCCACTCAGAAAAGGTTATCCACAATAAGTCCTTAAAACGAGGCTGGTATATTCCCGATAAAAACTAGTTCTTACCCCAATTCTTCAGTGCTTTTATTCGACAATATTAACTCGTAAAGCTTTCCTATCTATATCAGATTTCTGTTTTGACATGGCGTATTAAAGTTTCAATCTTGCTTAGGTCCTACGTAAGCCCTGCCAATCACACCCGCTGCGGTGGGGCAAGAAAATCTTTGGATAAACTTTTTACACAATTGTTAACGATTTTTTAAGCTGGCGTTCTATTCTGAATTGTGTAATCATTATAAATGTATTGTTAACACGCAATGGCTGAATGAATATGGATGAAGATTTCAAACTAATTTCAGCTTAAAAACTGAATTACGGATTTAATCTATACAGATAAACAAAATTGAAGTGTCTGTTTGTAATTCCAAAATAGCTTTTGACTAAATGCATACTAAAGTATACACGCTACTGACACTAAAAAACCAAGTTTTAAAATTTGTCCCTGTCTCTCTGTCTGTTTGGTCCGGGTAATTTCTGAAACGGCTGGACCGATTTTAACGGGAAACACTGGCAGGTAGCTGGTGTATTAAGGAGTAACTTTTATTTATTAAAAATATTAGGGTTCCGCGACAATAATGATAAAACTAAATCTACGCGGATGAAACCGCGGGACACAGCTAGTACTTACATAAAAGGCTACACATTTATATAAGTAGAACTACAATTAGACTTTATTGTATTTTAACTACTAGCTGTGCCGCGGTTTCACCCGCGTAGAATTAATTCCATGGGTAGCTTTCAATCAAAAAAAGTAGCCTAAGTTACTCCTTGTAACATCAGCTATATGTCAGTGAACGTTTCACACATTACCCGGAACAAACAGACAAATAGACAGACGGACAGACACAGAAAAATGTTGAAAATTTGCTTTTTTATCTATGTGCCTTATATGCATTTAGTGAACGTACATGTACAAACAGACACTTAAATTTTACCCAATCTTTCCTAGTCAATATTCAAAATTGATTTTAAATTAATTTCATTCTGACGATTGCGAAATGCAAACAGCCCCTTAGCCGCCAGTAACGAACCAACTGACGCAATGATGCAAATAGCTTCACAGAGACACGAATCACGAACAATCGTGGACTTAATCTATTTCGTCATATTTTATACACAGTCTTTGCTCGGGAACTCAATGGACCGTAAGTTACTCAGGGTTTTTTAGGGTTCAATACCTAAAAGGTAAAAATTTTGTCCCTATTACTAAGACTGCGCTGTCCGTCTGTCACCAGGCTATATCTCATGAACCGGGATAGTTAGACAGTTGACATTTTCATAGATGTATCACTATCCCATGTATTTGGGGTCGGCACTTGATTCATCCTGATGTGGCTGATCACCTGATTTTTATACGAAGCGACTGCCATCTTACTACGTAACCCCTTCGGTAACATGGATTAAACCAATTGACAGACGGCTTCTGCCTTCTTAGGCCTCTGACTAATCTGTTACGATTGCCATGTTAAAATTGGCAACCGCAATCGCCGGGTAGTCAGTCGCCGATCTAACTACTGGCTTGGGTTCGGGGGCTTAACTTCGCTGATCGAAAGATGTGCGCGATAGCAACTGTGCCACGAGCTCCTCCCTATACCTTCACAACCTAAAGGGTTGATCTTGTGCTTTAGCGTGTATCAAAAAGAGTGGATCCACCACCTTTGGCATTCAACCACAACCCGCCTCGCCTCCGTAAAAGTATCAACACATTTTGAGCCACGCTAACGCAAGGTCAAGCGACGACGTTTGGACGTGTCCAAACCTATACTTGAGGCACAAAATGGAATGGTATTGAGATCTGATAGGAGTCTACATTATCCTAGCTAAGTTCCTTGCCGTATCTTCTCAGAAGAATTTTCCAAACCGGTGGTCAGTTCTTTGTAATAAGTGCCTTACCAGGGCGTAGTCTGAATAAATCATTGTCATCTATGCGCCTACCTTATCAGACTTACGCCCGGTTTCCGAAAGGCTTGTTAAGTCAAAAATTAACTAATCATCGGTCAATCGGCATGTTAAGTGCGAATTGGGTTGCTAGAAGGATGATTATCTAGTTTAATTCAATCAAATTTGACAGCACATGTCAACTAACATATGTTAGTTGATTTTGATTTTGACAAGCCTTTGAGAAACCGGGGGTTAGTAAGCTGTAGCTACAAGCCAAATCAATTTAAAAGCCCAATTAAATCAATCTAAAAAACACCAATTATATTAATAACAGCCGGAAGCGAATCCATCAAATATTATCCGTTTCGGAAGCACGCTCAATCAATGCCCGGCGATTGTACAACTTTTACCCGGGCAACCCGGGTGCGAATACGAAATGGGAATAAGGATGAAATATTGGAATTCGCCGGTGTTAAGCTCGATACACATCTAAACGGAATGGCATAGTACATTAATATGGGCAGTACGTTAACTCTCAATTCGACGCATATTAGCGCTAACTGAGAATTTTTAAACGGCCTGTAGGCCTAGACAAAGTAACATTCTTTCGCGCTAGCGCTGATAGAAACGATACAAAATATTGTACGAAGATGGCATATGTCACGTGACTGATTAGTGTCGTTTCCATACATTTGGTATCGTTTATATTAGCGCAAGCGCGAGAGAATGTGGATTTGTCTAGGACTTGTACTTCTGTGAAGTATTAAGAAGAAATATTTTTCAGTGTTAACAACTTGATTTAGTCGGTAAGTATGTTTACTGATTATCTTTATGTATTGTGGCAAGAATATCGATAAATGTAGGTGTGATAAAAAGTTAAGGGACTTTTATGATACGAAGAAGCTTATATGATGCGGAAATGGAGAAAGTTTTTACTTTCTCTGCCAATTGTTCCACAACACTAGGCCCGCAACTTTGTCCACGAAAACGGAAATTAAAGTATTTTTAGTTGATTGATGAATATGAAGGTAGGGCTTAAGGGGATCTCCCGTTCGATATCTGGGGCTGTTCGACTGGGGACTATACCTCCACCTTACAGAAGATATATAAATATGCTCACGCCTGTATTCCCCGAAGGGGTAGGCAGAGGTGTTGTAAAAACCCCAAATTTTTACCCAGATTATTAAGACCCAACGTGACAGATGGTGAGTTTATCGCTTACTTAGGCACTGCACTGTCTTTGAATTACTTCTCAGACATATGCAGGTTTCCTCACGATGTTTTCCTTCACTGCAATGCACGTGGTGTTAAATCACAGCACATACAGATGTATTTTAATTATTCTTTTTATTTATTTATTTATTCAATAATTCGAACGGCATACAATTACGGCATAAAAAGTAATTAGACATAGGTAATGAAATATACATATAGAAATATAATACGTATATTAAAATTATTAATAAAAAAATATAATAACATTCATCCTTTGTCCATACACTGTACCTATAGATACTCGTAAAGACCCCATTTTATGGGTCAAGTGGGTCGAAGATCCAAAATTTAATAACATGAAAAATATTCGATGACGAATTTTATTCAGGTCAAGTACATTAACTTAATGAAACCACGCAGGGTTGGGCATTCAGGGAAAAATCTATAATTCGCCAATTGATTTGGAGATCTCTCGAATAGGAACGAGTAACTCAATCAAATGTCAAGTGCTAGAGGTCCAGGGCTCTTGGGCCTTTGGCACTTAACTCCGTGGGAGGATTTTAACTCCAACTCAGCCATTTAAGCCCCGATATAAAGTAATAGCGGACGTCACACGGTTTCAACCGCGTAGTTCCCGTTCCCGTGGAAGTACGAAGATAAAATAGAGCCTATATTAATCAGTGAAAATGTAGCATTCAAATGGTGAAAGAATTGTTTAAATCAATCCAGTACTTTTTGAACCAATTCGTTACAAACATTTCCTCTCTATAATATTAGTATAGAAAATCTTATGTGCAGTGATTTCGCACTTGCTTTACGGTGAAGGAAAATATCGTGAGGAAACCTGCATAATGTCTATGAATTAATTCATAGACGTGTGAAAAGTGGGTGTTGTTATTACAACACCTCCGCCTACCCCTTCGGGGAATACAGACGTGATTATATCTATACTAATAATTATAAGGAGGAATGATTTGTATGTAATTATGCTTGAAAAGAATTGGCTCAAAAAATACTGGACTGATTTTAAAAATTATTTCATAATTTGAATGCTACATTATCACTGATTAATATAGTCTATATTTTATCCCCGTACTCCCACGGGAACGGGAACTACGCGGGTGAAACCGCGTGACGTCCGCTAGTGTATGTATAAAGTTACCAAAATGCTGAGAGACATCGCTTTCGCAGCGAAAATATAATATTTCCACGGGTTTCGCCCACGGCGTAATATAATTGGTTAAATACAGTACCTGCCTGTGATGATTATTTTTGTATTTTATCTTTCAAGGAAGTGTTAACTGTGAGGTAATTCGCAGTAAACGTGTTAAATATTCCGGTTATATTTTGTCAGTTTGTATGTCAATGGTGTATGTTTATGATAGCAATGTCGTGTAAAATGAAAAGAATTTTGGTCCTGAAATTTCACGGAACGCTATTGTAGCTTATGTTACTCCTTATAACATCAGCTATCTGTCAGAAAAAGTCCCGTTAGAATTGGGCCAGTCGTTTCAGAGTTAACCATGAACCAACAGACAAACAGAGAATTGTTTTTTTTATGTCAGTACCGTATGCATAGGTACTCTTTTATTGGAAAGCTTAATTAGAAATTACAAACAGACATTTCGATATTGATATTTTTACGTTTCTCTGTTAGGGTCTGCAAAGGGTTAAACAGAGGTGTCAGATTAAATTTCTTAGAGCGTCTTACAGATTTGAAGCCTCTTTGAAGACCTCAATCCCCACCTCATTGCTTTAAACAGTGATTATTGTTTTTAAAACTGGTTGAAATACATTATTAACATTGATCGTGGATGAAAATATATGCAATAAATGGATTGAATGCGTTCATCTTTTGACTAATCGCCGGCAATAAAAGAAGGGATAACTTATTTACGGCGTGTTTTACGATACCACGTAACGGGAAGGGTTGGGATGAGACTCAGGGGTGTCACGTACACTTAAATCTATACATCTATACATACAGATAAATAAAATTGAAGTGTGTTTGTAATTCCAAAATAACAGCTTTTCACTAAATGCATATGAAAGTATACACGATACTGACACAAAAAAACCAAGATTTAAATTTTTTCTCTGTCTGTCTGTCTGGCTGTTTGTTCCGGGTAATCTCTGAAACGGCTGGACGGATTTTGACGGGACTTTCACTGGTAGGTAGCTGATGTTTCAAGGAGTAACTTAGGCTACTTTTAGGGTTCCGTGACAATAAGAAAGAAGCTAAATCTACGCGGGTGAAACCGCGGGGCACAGCTAGTTAAAGGAATATTTTTTGTTTTCAATATTTTATACAGAGTTGTGGAGGGCGTGAGCAGTCGCCTGCTACGCAAAATCGAATCCAAGGGGCCTGTACCAATCAGTTTTTCTAAAAACTGTAGAGCAGTAATTTCACCCACGTGGTTTTCGGTGAAGGAAAACATCGTGAGGAAACCTGTATGTCTGAGAAGTAATTCAATGACTATTTATAGTGGCTGAGACGGCGATGGACTCAGCCTTTGTCACGTTGGCACTTAACCATCTTTGGTGAAATGTGGGTGAACAGGTTACAACACCTCTATTTACCCCTGCGGGACCCTTCTGGCATGGCGTGAGCATAATTTTAGCTTTTTTTTTAATTTTTACAATTATTCCATCCGGCTTCTTAATAAGAACATATTACTTAGTTACATAGAGGAATATTTTCATATGAATAAACTATTTTTCATTGCAGCCAATCTGTTAGTTTCTAAGCTGCGATAAACGTTTACCATCAAATAAAACAGATTTTGCATGATATTATGACAAACCGATGATAACATTTTGATATCTATACATCTATATCTATACAGATAAATAAAATTGAAGAGTCTGTTTGTAATTCCATTACAGCTTTTCACTAAATGCGTATGAAAGTATACACGCTACTGACACTGAAAAATAAAGTTTTAAATTTTTTCTCTGTCTGTCTGCCTGTCTGTCTGTCTGTCTGTCTGTCTGTCTGTCTGTCTGTCTATCTGTCTTTTTGTCCCGGGTAATCTCCGAAACGGCTGGATAGATTTAAACGGGATTTTCACTGGCAGGTAGCTGATGTTTCAAGGAGTAGCTTAGGCTACTTTTATTAATTAAAAATATTAGGGTTCCGCGACATGAAAAATGAAAATAATTTATGCGGGTGAAACCGCGGGGCACAGCTAGTTTTTAATATAAATATGATGGGACTGTCTCGTTGGTCTAGTGGTTGCTGCTCTTTACTGCGGAACACGAGGTCCTGGGTTTTTCCATCCCAGTAGCAGCACGGAGCCAATGAAATATGGATGTACAAAAAGTACCTATTTCCCTGCCTACCACTTCAGGAAATTCAAGCGTGAGCATGAAGTATGAAGATTTAAATCAGTGACAGCCCTGTGAGAAGAATCAAACCTTTTACGTTACCTATCTTAGTTTAGATGCCACCCCTACGGTTTACGATGATGGTTTCATTCGGCGGATTATTACAGCCGAGTCTTTCATAATGCCGAATTGCCGATTCTAAAATCGTTAAGTTAGACAATAGATTAGGGTTTTATTGTTATCACTGTAATTATGTACGTATAAATCATTATTAAGGCCGATTGAATCATTCGGGAATTGTTTTGTCATTTTATTTGTTTTTGAACTTATCTTTACAGATTAAAGGCTTTTAAACGTATGCCAAAACAGTTTTTGTTTGTTTATGCAAAAATATAAGAAACTTGGTACCGTGGGGTTTAATTAGTCGTAGTAAGTAGAATTGTTTTGTGTGGCGTACTGTGGTGGCCTTGGGATTTGAGCAGTCTCCTGCTACGTAAGTTCGAATCCCAGCGGCCTGTATCAATGAGTTTTTCTAAACACTTATGTATAGTGATTTAACACCACGATGCAGGAAAATATCGTGAACCTGCATATGTCTGAGAAATAATTCAAAGATAGTATAGTGCCTAAGACGACGATAGACTCTTTGTCACGATGGCACTTAATCATCTTCAATGAAAATTGTGCGTTGTTATTAGAACCTCAGCCTACCCCTTCGGGGAATACAGGCGTGAGCATATATATAATACTCCCCTATAATTTTATTTACAGACACAGCACTCAACGTTTTGTGTGTCTTAAAAATAAATTAAGTTAAATTTGACAAAAAAACTTACCTAGGCTTATGGTACGTGGGGTTGCTGTTAGTCTTGAGAATGTCCGCGTTGGGGACGGACGTGGGCAGGGCGTGCTCTCGCTCCAACTCGCTCTCATAGCTCTCTAAGGGCACGTGCTTGCCGGGCAAAGGGTCCGCTGAAACAATAAAAAAATAATGAATATAAAAAAACATTGTACGTGTATAGTGTGCCGTCACGAGTTTTGAGCGTGCAGCGAGAATGCTAGGGAAACTGCGCGTGTTTTTATTCACCTCACGCTATACATGTAGAGAGGCTCATAAAATGGCTATTGCGCTTCAAGGTATGCGCTCATATCTGGTGACGGGACCTATGAGACTGTAAACTTATTTTATTCTCTTTGTCTACCTCTAGCAATGACATGGAATAAAAACTATACCTCTAATAACTACTACCTATAGGTAGTGAAAGAGCTAAGTACGTTATTTAGATTTGAAAAAATGTTACTTTTCAATTGTTTTTATAGATTTCTTATAATGGTATTGGAATTAAATACTTAGTAAGTTACCTACACCTAAGCAACTAATCGTTACTAAGATTACACGTTGTGACATAATACAAACAAATAATTAAAAGCGGTATCATACGAACAAAACTCAACAACGTACGTTCAGAAATCAAGTAATGCTACCATCTTGCATAAAAGAATTCAGTCGAATATAAATACGAAAAAAAAAATCGAAATTTATTAATTACTTACACGATATTCATATTGAGAGACATATATTTATGTAATGTGAATTAAGAATATTATATTCAAATTTTTAAACACGCCACTGTATTTTTTTAAATAAAGTGCCACTTCGATATTTAAAAACAAATATTTGCTTATAATCTGATACAATTTCAACGAAGGAGGTTCACGTACCTATTTACTTTCCCACAGACTATCAAATTCAAAGTTCAGTGGAACGAGATAAAGCGCATTGTTCTCGACGGGTCAAATGGAGTTATGTTACTAACTTATGTACTTATGTACTTATCAAGTTCTTTGTGCGTTGCCCTACATTCTTTTATACAGTTGACGTATACGTCTAAGTAGGTTATAATAGAGGAATTTCGCAAGACACTATAGCTTCTGTTGTTGGCTATCGGCCCAATAATTATATTGAGGCCTAATGGCAATGACCTCTAGAATAATTTCGAACGCTGGACTATTCCATACAAATTATAAATTACATTTATATTTTGGTTCGATTTCTTTTAAAGAGTAATTAAGCACTGAGTTTCTAGTCAGGTTCTTCTCAGTAAAAGCAACCTTCCGTACCTGGCGGTAGCATGTATAATCCTGTGTAATCGTGTCGTTCTGACGATTTGAAAGTATAAGTAAAATTTTTTGAATTGATTCTAAGCGCCTCTAGCGAGAGGGATTGGTACTAAATTTGACGTTTGACTAAAAAAATCATCTATACTAATTGTATAAACCTAATATAAAACCTAATAATAAAAAGAGTTTGTTTGTTTGCTTGAAAGCGAACTACTGGTCCAATTTGAAAAATAATGTCAGTATTTGATATCGAGATATAGGCTGTGTAACATCAATTTAAGATTCCATGCGGAAGTCGCGGGATGAAACTAGTCAATTATACAAATAATATTTTCAAGTGACTTTATAATAAGTTGGTACTTAGCTAAGTTTAAGATATTCATATAACCGTATGAAAAATCGTTGCTGTTTTTTTTATCACCAAAAGTTTAACACAGTAACATATTGTGTCATTTCTACAGAAGTAAGATTACTTTGTGATATTATTTTTTTATAGAAAGTAGCGCAATAAACTGTTATTGTTACTTAAATAGGTACTTGATAAAGTATGTATGCTACGAAGAACAAATTTATAATGCCCTAAATTCCTATTAAAAAGAAAACAAGAAATCAAAGTATACACAATGCCTTCATGGTAAGTACTCTAATGCAGCTTGACAGCCCTACTTTTAAACGAGCGAAAGTACTGGCAACATTTTATTTTCTTAATTAGATCCGACAGTCGATGCGCGCGAAACGAGGCCAAATGATTTTTAATCTGTACATCAAATTAAAAAAAGAATCGTATCTAGATTTATTCAATTAAAGAACAGATGAATGATTCGAAAAGTGCTTTCTATTTCTCTATGGTTTATTATCATGTTTTTATTGCGGATTAGCTGTGCCCCGTGGTTTCACTCGTGTAGACTTAATTTAATAGGTGATAATGTTTTTTTAACTAAAAGTAGCATAGGTTACTCCTTGAAACATTAGCTACCTGCCAGAGAAAGTCCTGTGTAAATCGGTCCAGTTTCGGAGATTAGCCGGAACAAACAGACAGACAGACGGACATATAGACAGATATTTTTTATTGGTTTTTAAATGTGAGTATCGTATTTACTTTCATATGCATTTAGTGAAAAGCTGTTCATTTGGAATAGCAAATAGACAATTCAATTTTATTCTTCCCAGAAGCCGGTTCTTCTCAGAAGGCTAGTTTCCGAACCGGTGGTAAATTCTGGACGTTCATAAGTGCCTTACCAGGGCTTTATCTGAATAAATATTTTTCATTTATCTGTATAGATTACATTTAGATATTTTATGTGTAACAATTCGTGAGATTGATTCACGGCGAATCATGTGTGACTTTTATAATACCTACCCACATCGGTCGATTATAAAGAACTTGAATTTAAATCTCGATGTAATACGCGTGGTTTATGACGTCAGAGATCTGGGTTCAATCCCCAGATTGGGCAATAACTTGATGGCTTTATATTGAAGTAAAAAATACATGCTATTTACAAGTTTGGACCGCTCCAACTTAATAAATACATACATATGCTCACGCCAGAATTCCCCGAAGGGGTAGGCAGAGGTGTTGTACAACAGCACCCACTTTCCACCTAAGATGATTAAGTGCTAACGTGTAAGATGGTGAGTCTATCGCCGTCTCAGGCACCACATACTCTTTGAATTACGACTATCAGACATAATATGCAGGTTTCCTCACGATGTTTTCCTTCACCGTAAAGCTCGTGGTGTGAAATTACTGCACATATTTTTTTAGAAAAACTCATTGGTGCAGGCCCCGCTGGGATTCGAACTTGCGTCGCTTGCGCCACCACGACTCTATCAGGAATATTAACACAAAAAAAATATGCCAACAACATAGCAATATTAAAAAAAAAATTACACACAAACCTAGCAAAAAGACCGGTTTACAGAAATAACAATCACAGTACGCATTAAAAAAAATTAAGCTTTTTTAAGAACTAAAAACACCGATATTCAATGCCATTTAAGACACGACAGGCGAATATGAAGGTGCTTATTAAGTATCGTGAGAAATAAAATCAGAGGCGTGGTGTTTTTATACGATGACTAATACTTGCCCGCGACTTCTTCTACATAAATATACAGATAAATAATACTGAAGTGTCTGTTTGTAATTCTAAATTAACAGTTTTTTTACAAAATACATAAGAAATAGGTATGAAGTTTATATACTTACCAGATTTTAACGGGACTTTCACTTCCGTTTCAGAGATTACTCGGAACAAACAAACAGACAGAGAAAAATTTCTAAACTTGGTTTTTTAGTGTCAGTAGCGTGTATACTTTCATATGCATTTAATGAAAAGCTGTTATTTCGGAATTACAAACAGACACTTCAATTTTATTTATCTGTATAGATATAGATTGTTTGTCCTACGATTCTTAAGCAGTTATTAAATAAAAGTTAAGAAGGAAAGGAATAAAAGTAAGATCGTTAATTTGTTATCGGTGATTCAGTCATGTAATGCGGTTTAATATCCCTGAGTCATAAGTACAGGGGCTTAACCACGAGCTCTTATTGCCATGATAGTTTCACTCATTTATGAGACAGATATATGTGACGTGCATACATCTGTCACTGTCGCACAACTGAATTATCATTGCAATAAGAGCTCATGGTTGGGCCCCTGAACCGATGATTCAATCATTGGATTCAGATTGAAAGTATGATCCTTTTAAAACACTATTGACAGGCTAAAAAAACAAAACAAAAAATGTTAGTCTAGGAAAATAAACGCAAATATAACTTTGAATACGACTGTATTTTATAGGTGACACCAGAAGAAGGAAAACAAACGAGTACAGTAAAAGAGTAAAATATTAACCATAAATAATAAATAATATATTTACATATATTTAAACTCTATGCTGGGTTTAGCCCAATAAAAAATACAGTCAAATTGATAAGTTCCTTCTTTTTTTGAATTCGGTTAAAAATAATAATATTAATTCAAGTATGCCTGTTTCCTATGTTTTGTTTATTTTTGAGACCCTTATAATAGATAAAAAAAACCGAAAAAAAATATTTAAGCACACTTGTTATAGTGACAAAAAACACGTCGTTTTTTAGATATAGTTAAGGAACAAGCAAAAGGTTTGTATTTATATATGATTAGAATTAAAATATGAAAGAAATAAAATATGAAAAAAAAAAATATATTAAGTACGTATAAAAAAATCATCTTACACAACAATGTACCTAAGTTAGCTTAAACAATGACGTTCAATGATAGTTCCAAATGTCCCTTATGCTGAATAATTTTTTAAATTAGCTTTACATACGCTAATAGTCTAAGTTTGAATTTCGAACTAAACATTTCAAGAATCATGTACAAATTCAAAAACAGATCGCAAAAATCAAAGAAGAAATTACCATAAGCATCAACAATAAAAATATCACTTCGAAATTTTAAAAAACAGAACGCAATAATTCAAAAAAAGAAACGACAATATTCATTAACCGTTTCAATTTGGAACAAAAGACCAGTAACGTTATAAATGAAATGTGGGTACTGGTAAAAAACCGGAACACTTCAATTATCGATACAATTGACGGGGTGGTATTAATTGGTAACTAATGGGCTGGGCCAATGACCCGTGGAACAGATATGCCGTGATTCATTGGGACACGACAGTTCCATTATAGGTACAACATAGGTGTGACAACGGATAGCTTCTAGGAAAGAAGGTGGGTTGGTTTATCGCGAGAATAAACGTTTATTGTGTACTAGCTGTGCCCCGTGGTTTCACTCGCGTAGATTTAGTTTCTTCCTTATTGTCGCGGAACCTTAATATTTTTAATAAATAAAAGTAGCCTAAGTTACTCCTTGAAACATCAGCTGCCTACCAGTGAAAGTCGCGTTAAAATCCATCCAGCCGCTTCAGAGATTACCCGGAACAAACAGACAGACAGACAGACAGACAGAGTAAAATTTTAAAACTTAGTTTTTTTGTGTCAGTATCGTGTATACGTTCATATGCATTTAGTGAAAAGCTGTTATTTTGGAATTACAAACAGACACTTCAATTTTATATATCTGTATAGATGTTTATCGTAGAAAAAGCTTAGGGTCTTATCTATTAAATGTTATGACTGTTTGAACATGAAGTAACACATTCCAAAGCCCCTTTTACGAGGTTGCCACCTTCCTAATCTACACTCGCTAGCGTCTCCGTCCATATTTGTATGACATATTTTAGTTCTTCACGTCACCGCTAGGAGGCGCTGTGCAATTCCTCATACAAATATTATACGGAGACGTTAGCGACTATAGATTACGAAAACGGTGACAAACTCGTGATAAGGGTACCGTAGACAAAGTAACATTATCCGCATGCTTCGCTAGTAGAAACGTTACAAAATGTACGGGAATGACATATGTCACATGACTGATTTATGTCATTTGCATATTTGATCGTTTTGCAAATTGGACACTCAGCGCTACTGGACTTAGTATAGTTACCTGTTACCTTTAAGAGATCCCTTTGAGAAGCCGTGGAGTTACACTAGCTTTACACAACGAAATACAAGTGAGGTAAGTAAGTCCTAAGCCTTTGTGACATGGAAGCGTGCCAAGAATGTACCACGCTGTATGATAATGCTAATTCTTTAGAAGTTAATTCCAGCCATTTGAGACGTAACCAGTTTATGTGTTAAACTGGTTACGTCTCAAATGGCCATGCTCCCTGTATTCCCCGAAGAGGTAGGCAGAGATGTTGTAATAACAACACCCAGTTTTCACTGAAGTTGATTAAGTGCCAATGTGACAGAGGATGAGTCTATCGCCGCCCATACATACGTCTTTGAATTACTTCTCAGATATATGCAGGTTTCTTCACGTTGTTTTCATCGTTAAGCACGTGGTGCGAAATCACTGCACATAAGTTTTTAGAAAAGATCATTCGTACAGGCCCTTCTTTTGACGGGATTTGAACTTGCGTTGTTTGTGTATCAGGCGACTGCTCAAACCCCACGACCACTACGGCTCCTCCACCAGCTGATATAAAAGTAAAAAACCCAGACAAGCCGGTGGTAATAGGGTTGTATATAAGATCGGATGTTTCAATCAATCATAAAACATTAACCAGTTAAACCGCAGCTTCCCACAGTCGGAATAATTCTGAGTCAATCAACTTGACAACAATTAAAGAATGTTTAAGAATTTAAAAAGAGCCGTGGTGGCCGTGGGGTTAAAGTAGTCGCCAGCAACGCAAGCGACGCAAGCTCGAATCCCAGCGGCCTGTACCAATGAGTTTTTAAAATCTTATGTGCAGTGAATTCACATCACGTGCTTTACGGTGAAGGAAAACATACCAAACCTGCATATATGTCTGAGAAGTAATTCAAAGATGCCTAGTACCTGAGACGGCGAAAGACTCACCATCTGTCACGTTGGCACTTAATCATCTTCGGTGAAAAGTGAGTGCTGTTATTACAACACCTCTGCCTACACCTTCGGGGAATACAGGCGTGAACTAATGATCTTCAGAATCGCATCATTGGTTATATTTGCGAATGCGTAAGATTTAGAAGAAACCCCACCTTGGGATACCAGAATTGTTTATTTAGATACATAAATAATGTATAACCATGATCAATAGGAAACGTGCTCAGAAAATTTTCCCCAAACCTCTAATAGAAAAAATCTAAAGCTAATAAAATATATGAAAATTGTGAAGCCGTCAAAATAACTCGCAGCTGAATAAATAAAGAGTTCTGCTTGAACGAGACCCTGGGTTTTGGACCTGTGCCTGTTAAAATATTCGCCACCCATTTGCCTCGAGGGCGCAAGTCATAAATAATTTCTTCCTTTTTCGCGAATAGCGCGGAATATCTTTGGAACGAAGGCTTTTTAGCTACACTTTCTTACGTCATTCATTGAAGGCAATCCTTTTGGTGATTTGGCGGTGTTTAGTTTATCTTCTAATGCCCTTATTCAGAGTGCCTAGTGCGAGTTTTCTTAAAATCGCCGTCACAAGTCACCGCGTCGACGTAAACGCAGATTTGTAAGGGGTCACAATAGTGTCATCTTTAGGCCGACAGAGGCGCTGCTCCGATCCCATACAAATCTGCGTTAACTTTGACGCGGTGACTTGTGACGGCGGCAGTGAAAAACTCGCACTAGGCAGTCAGACCAGATACAGGTTGAAGATTCTTTTCATGTATGGTTTAAACAAAAAATGTTATGACGATCCTAAATTGAAGTCTGTTTGTTATTCGAAAATAACAGCATTTCACTAAATGCATATGAAAGGATAAGCGGTACCAACATAAAAAAAATATAATAAATAAATTCTCCGCCTGTCTGTCTGTCAGTTTGTTTCGGCTACTCTAAAATGGCTGAACCGATTTGAACAAGATGTTCACTGACAAATAGCTGATATTACAATAAATACGGATATATGTCATCCCAGAAATTACGTCTACGCGGGTGAAACCGTGGGTCTCAGCCAGTGCATTAATAAAATAAATATTAATTAAAAGCAACAAGGCTCAGGATGTAAATCAGGACATCTTCTTAATAAAATCGGGCAGGAATAAACGCAATACATCCAGTGTTTATCTAAGGGATTTATTACTGAACAGGCATCTGGGATTTATTGGGCGAAGGTAATTCGGACAATGTCGTAAGATGCTCATTTTGTTCAGAGCTCAAGTGGTAATAGGCAAACTAAGAAATAAAACACAGTAACAAGATTTTATGTTAGACTCATTTAAGTATTTGGAATCAAATTAAACTGGTCGGTTAAATTTGTTGTCAAAATGTCATATACTAGCGGACGTCACGCGGTTTCACCCACGTAGTTCCCGTTCCCGTGGGAGTACGGGGATAAAATATAGCCTATGTACTCGCTGATGATGTAGCTATCTATCGCTGAAAGAATTTTCAAGATCGGTCCAGTACTTTTTGAGCCAATTCGTTACAAACATACCTTACGTACAAATCTAAGGTATGTTTGTAACGAAAGAAAATATTACTAAAGTCACGTGAAAATCCATCCAGCCGTTTACGCTTGAAGCCGTGACCAAGGAAAATAGGGATTGATTTTTTTATATAAGACTAGCTGTGCCCCGCGGTTTCACCCGCTTTGATTTAGTTTCATGCGGTTTTTTATACAAAATTAGCATAAAACACTCCTTGAAACATCAGCTATCTGCCAGTGAAAGTCCCGTTAAAATCCATCCAGCCGTTTACGCGTGACCAAGGGAAATGGGGATTCATTTTTATACACAAAAAGGAAGATACTATAGTAAGATATAAATTCAATCTCGTATCTTTGAAACCAACACACGACGTTGCCAAACCTTACAGAATAACTCGGGTGTATTCTGAATGAACAGAGGTAGTGTTTCGAAGGTCACTCATTCAATCCTGACCTTCGTTTTGTATGTGATATTTATTCATCTCCATGCATGAGTAATCTCAAATTAGGTAAAGCAGTTCTTATTCTTTTGTGTGCGTGGGAATCGGCATGTAATTGCCTGTATTTTATATGAACTCCATCATTTCTTCGGCCTTATAGATAGGGAAGGAACGTTATAATTGCAGGTTTTTATTCAAGCCAACTTGGATGTAAGCGAAGACGTTTGGGGTTGAGGTTGAGAGCATGGGGGCCAAATGCGAAAGTCTTTTTTAAGGAACTCGCAAAACGCCTGGTTGACGTCTCTGGAGACCGCCGAGCTGGTTCTTACCTCGGTCAGAGGATCAGTATAGCTATCCAACGAGCTATGCAGATTGTTGGGCACCATTCCCGCAGACAATTTTGAAGGACTCAGGCTTACATATTAGATGCTAGCTGTAACGTTTCATACGCGTAGACTAAATTTTATGGATGGATTCATGTCACCGCTCTCTATTTACTTTTAAAATAATAAATTATGTACTTTTAACTTATTATATTTAGAAACTTGTTACATCGGATATCTGTCAGTAAAAGTCCCGTCAACATCGGCACAGCTGTTTCAGAGATTAGCAATAAACAGACAAAGACTAAATTAAAATAAAAATAGTTTTTTTCTCAGAGAGTTCCGTAAATACTTTCATATAATGCATTTAGCGAAAGCTGTTAATTTAAAATAACTAACAGACACTTCAATAGTATTTATTTGCACGTATATATCTTAAATCTCAAATCCAACTCCGGTTTGAAATTATTTTAATATTCACAGCTTAGCAATGATAAGATCTTTATTGTAAACTAGCGGACGTCACGCGGTTTCACCCGCGTAGTTCCCGTTCCCGTGGGAGAGCATGGGGATAAAAATTGCCTTTGTTACTCGCTGATGATGTAGCTATCCATTGCTGTAAGAATTTTCAAGATCGGTCAAGTAGCCTATTCAATGCAAACAAACAAAAAAACAATCAAATCTTTCCTCTTTATTATATTAGTGTAGATAGCTTAAGTAGGTATTCGAATAAGTAAGTATTTGCGCAATTTTCATTATATCGTTCGTCTAATGAAGATCTGAAGTACTGAAGCATGCAGAGGCCATCTTTTATGTTACGACTTCAAAGTGGAAATTCTATGAAAAACCGTCCTAATTCAACCTAGGGGAAATTCCCGGACGCAAACAAGGGCGCCGGAACTTTACGGAAATATTAAATCGGAATCCGTAATTCGTGAGCCGTTAATTCCGGACGATGGTGAAACTTTGCGAATTATCCTTCGGCAGAATGATTTTTGTACGTGGCTGTGTTTGGTCATTTCTTGCTAGTTTGATCTTTTATAGAATTGTTTTGGTTTTACTCATACTGTGGTGGCCTTGGGATTTGAGCAGTCTCCTGCTACGTAAGTTCGAATCCCAGCAGGGCCGTTTGGACCACCAATGAGTTTTTCTGAAAACTTATGTACAGTGATTTTACACCACGTTCTTTACGGTGAAGGAAAACATCGTGAGGAAACCTGCTTAGTATGCAATCGTGTCTATAGTGCCTGAGACGGCGATGGACTCACTTTCTGTCCCGTTGGCACTTTTATATTCGGTGAAATGTGGGTGTTGTTGGTACAACACCTCTGCTCACCTTCCGAGACCCTTCTGGGATGGCGTGAGCATATTCATTTCATACTAATACCAACAGTGACAAACAAACAACAGTGACAAAAAATAAAACTAGTCATAACTGTTAACATCTATACATCTACATACAGATAAATAAAATTTAAGTGTCTGTTTGTAATTATAAAACAGCTTTTCACTAAATGCATATGAAAGTATACACGCTACTGACAATAAAAAAACAAGTTTTAAAATTTTTCTCTGTCTGTCTGTCTGTCTGTTCGTTCCGGGTAATGATTTTAACGGGACTTTCACTGGTAGGTAGCTGATGTTTCAAGAAGTAACTTAGGCTACTTTTATTTATCAAAACCATTAGGGTTCCGCGACAATAAGGATGAAACTAAATCTGCGCGGGTGAAACCGCGGGGCACAGCTAGTTAAAAATATATCCCTAGGCTTCCCTAGAGGCCTAAAACCTTGTCCTATTTATAAGCCCGTCCCAAAATACTTCTTAATTTTATTAAGGCATAAGTTGGAAAGTTATTCAGTAAATTACGAGTCCTGAAGGTTCTCGGAAACTAAGAGAAGGGATAGTTGTCGTCCCCTGGGAAGGTGTCAGATATAACTTAAGACCGAGGAGAAAGTAGGTAGATACCAATTATAATAATGTAATACTCCCTTATTACAAAACATGGTTTAAACGAAGACTATACTAAACTCGGACTAAAACTAGGTCCACCCCTTTTTAAATCCATATCAGATGGAGCAACTTTTAGGACCAACTTAGTCTATGTTTTTTATAAAGAGTGAGATTCGAACCCACGGCCTCTGCAAACCGTGCAGGTACTCAGCCTGAGCTACCCGTGGTCCCTCATGTCTACTTTATTTTCCTTCGATTATATTTGCGGTTTAGACGCCGCTTCTTTTATTATATCGTACCGCGAAATAAAGTCTACGTGGGTATAAGCCGGAACAAACAAACAAACAGACAGACAGATAGACAGACAGACAGACAGACAGACAGACAGACAGACAGACAGACAGACAGACAGACTGACAGACTGACAGACAGACAGACGGACAGAAAGACAGACAGACAGAGAAAAATGTTAAAAATAGATTTTTTTTATGTACGTACCCTATATACTTATCATTTAGTGAAAAGCTGTTTATTTGGAATGACAAACAGACATTTAAATTGTATTTATTTGTATGTATAGATATAGATTATCTCAATAGATTAAAATAATAATTTTAACGCTTCACGTTCTAAACAAAAACAATATTTCTCATCCGTGTCCGTTCATTGTTTGGAACAAAAGTATGTTCTTATCCAATCCCTAATAATATGGGTTTAACATTAAACCCATAACGAAGTTTCGTTCGGGGAATGGGCATAATATGACATAATGGAAACGGAAAGTCGGCTTCTTATATAAGTCGACAATTGTCACACGTACGAACGATTTAAAAAAAAAATTAATAGAATAAAAGGTAAATTGTTATAATTTAAATTTAACATACATTACATACTATGTCTGAGGTGACAAACAACCGAATGATCGGACTGTAAGTAAGCAGCTACTACGCAATGTCTAAAAAATGGAATCGTTGAGAAGCAGTATAATAAAAAAAAAGTTAGAGCAGTCCAGTTAGAGCGAATCTCGCAAATCCTAAATCCTGATTTTGAATCTTTAATTTAAAGTATTTAATGTACAAGGCACAGCTAAACTGCTGATCCTAGAGACTTACAATTTTGAGGGTGTGCTCTTGGTGAAAATGAAAATGATTTATTCAGTTTAGGCTCTGGTAAGACACTTATGAATGTCGAGGAATTTACCACAAAGTGTAAGAATACACGATGAAAGAGTTTTTAGAAATTTCATCCCTGAGGCATTTAGACGGAGTTTTAATAATTTCTACGTCTGGCTTACTAAGTACGACAGTTAATAAAATAAGAAGTAATACAGTTCCCTTTTTCTTTCTTCCCCGACAATATGTGCGACGACCTTCTGTATAATTTAATTTAGTTACTGGGCTTTGCGTTCCAGCCTCATTTGCGCAAACTTTGATAATTAGCATCGGAGAAAAGTAATTTTGACTTTTGATAACGTCTCTAGCTGTGTTTCCATATCTGATTATAACTTGTTATTTTGAATTTCGCTTTCGTCATTATAACGGAAGTTAAACTTTAATTAGTTGTATATTACTTGTTGTATGTTCGGACAAAACAGTACACGAAGTGTCACAGGTTTTGAGCGCTCAGCTGAAGTAATGGGAAGACTTGTTTGTATGTGTATGTACATAGACCAAAAAAATTACAATTTGCAACAAAACTCATGGTGGCACAATTACAGGTGATATATAATGCACATCGGCTTAAAGAAAAGGATAATCGGCTAATTTCGTCTCTCTCTCTCTCTCTCTCTCTCTCTCTCTCTCTCTCTCTCTCGCTGGCGCAGACTACCTATGGGTTGCAACTGACACAGATTTGCGGCAAGATTGACTAATGTAACATTTTTATCCGTTCACCTTACGTAGCCGTAATATACCGTCCGTCACGAGCTACGAGCGCTCTACTAAATTAGTGAGAATAGTTGTAATTCATTCACAGACATTCGCTACCTGTACTACAAACAAACATTTTCCATTTTATTTATCAGTATAGATACATATAGATATGTCTTGGCTGAAATATGTTGTTCAACTCTCTTACACTCAAAGAGATGTCAAGAAGTAATATTACATGCAAATATAAAAAAAAAATAACAAGCTACCAACCATAAAAAAACAACAAAACAAATTCTTTTAAAAGTAATTAAATACTTTCACCAGCAAACGAACAATGCAATGGAATGAAAGATGAATGTAATAACAACTTAACATTTCATAAGCTCCCAGCTTCAAAACTAATTTTCAATTCAAAATAAAAGTTTTAATAAGTAAAAGTCAAGAACTCAAGACAAACGAAAGCGAAGACCAACCACACAAAACTCCACTGTTTTATATTAACTAAGGTTAACTTAAACAATCAAATTGTTTTGAGCAAATTGTTTTTTGATTTGAATAAACACCAAACGTTCCTGAATGCCATTTTAAAAATAACTAGCGGACGTCGCGCGGTCTCACCCGCGTAGTTCCCGTTCCCGTGGCAGTACGGAGATGCAATATAGCCTATATTAACCTGAGGGCCTAGTGCGAGTTTTCTTAAAATGGCCGTCACAAGTCACCGCGTCGACGTAAACGGCCGAAAATCTTTAGGCCGACAGAGGCGCTGGGGCCCAACCATGAGCTCTTATTGCAATGATAATTAAGTTGTGCAACAGTGACAGATGTATACACGGCACATACATCTGTCTCATAAATGAGTGAAATTATCGTGGCAATGAGAGCTCATGGTAAGGCCCCTGTTCCGATCCTATACAAATCTGCGTTAACTTTGACGCGGTGACTTGTGACGGCGGCAGTGGAAAACTCGCACTAGGCACTCAGTGATAAAGTAGCATTCGAATGGTGATAGAATTTTTAAAATGGTTCACATACTTTTTGAGCCAATTCGTTACAAACATACTAATATTTCCTCTGTATAATACAAGTATAGAATTATAAGCCTTCCACATTGACCACCAATTTTCTTAAGTTTTATTCCACATTCACACACATTTGTTCGGCAAAAAGGTGGCGAGTCTGGAATAATAACGTGATTTTTTCTTTTTGTGCTCAAAACTTGGTGGTGAAAGTGGAATGCATCAAAATTACATAATTATAAAGTATTTTAACAGTATAGCGTTCTAATTCAACCGTAACTCATTTAGAAAATAAATTGCTTCGGTAAAATATTTTCTGTTACATTCCTATGATTGGCCTTTCACGAAAAACTAATTTTATAATATTATTTTCAAATGTAGAAGATCTTTGAAGCATAATAAGTATTGTACGTTAAATCTAAGGACGGTTTACATACATACGCTCACGCCTGTATTCTCTGAAGGGGTAGGCAGAGGTGTTGTAATTTTCAACACCCACATTTCACGGAATATGATTAAGTGCCAACGTGACAACGTGAGTCCATCGCCGACTCAGGCACTATAATACGTCTTTGAATTACTTCTCAGACATATGCAGGTTTCCTCACGATGTTTTCCTTCACCGTAAAGCATGTGGTGTGAAATCACTGTACATAAGTTTTTAACTCATAGGTACAGGCCCCGCTGGGATTCGAACTTGCGTCGCTAGCGTCGCAGGCGACTTGTCTAACCCCGAGGCCACCACGGCACTTATAAGGACGGATTTTATAAATAATTCTCTTCCTAAAGCAGTAACCGTCTTTGTGTTATTTTCATGTCGATAATCGCTTACCATCAGGTCTTATAGTGATAAAATAAGATATATTCACATGTAATCAGCACCTGACTATAAAAAACGTAGTTAATTATAAAAGTAATTACTTTTATTAAGCATCATAATCAAATCCCGGTGTAACACAGTTTATTAACCGTCCATCAATTAATTAACGCCTTTAGTACCTAGTTTATTGACTGGTTTAAACGTACAACCGGTTAAGCCATTCGAGGCACTAAAAATAAAATTAGAACTTACTATTCTTGGCATCGTAAACATGAGAACAACTGAGCTGGGGCCTTACCATGAGCTCTTATTGCCATGATAGTTTCACTCATTTATGAGACAGATGTATGTGACGTGCATACATCTGTCACTGTCGCACAACTGAATTAGCATTGCAAAAAGAGCTCATGGTTGGGCCCCTGAAATGCTACGATCAAAGAATAACATTTTCATATTTTATAAGGCGTAGTCAGTTCTTTCTAAGATTAAAATGGATTGAAATAAGTTTTGAATGAAAGACGTAATTTTGGTAGGTGGTTAACAATGCGACTTTTAAAGTAATTATTTGTTGGAGTTCGACCGTTTGATCAGTTTTAATTAAAAAAGTAAGTACTTAAAGTTTTTTTTTATATTAATTCTAGAACATTTTAATTTATAATAACGGATAATAAGACGTTAGATGAAAGCATGACGCCGCCCGCCACTGCTAGTCGTGGCCGCTAGGACTAACCTCCTGGCCAACTCACCACTCACCAGAGCCATACACACTGTAAACGAGCTTCATTCCAGAATTGACATCTATACAGATAGATAAAATTGAAGTGTCTGTTTGTAATTCCAAAATAACAGCTTTTCACTAAATGCATATGAAAATATATACGATATTGAAACAAAAAAACAATTTTTTAAAATTTTCTCTGTCTCTCTGTCTGTGTGTCTGTTTGTTCCGGGTAATCTCCTAAACGGCTGGACCGATTTTAACGGGACTTTCACTGCCAGGTAGCTGATGTTTCAAGAAGTAACTTAGGCTACTTTTATTTATAAAAAATATTTGGGTTCCGCGAAATGAAGCATGAAACTAAATCTACGCAGGTGAAACCGCGGGGCACAGCTAGTTTCTACTAACTAAGTATTGTTAGCTATACTTAATGTTCTTTCTTTACTTTATCTACATTTTCATAGTTTGTTATTTTTTATTGTTTCTCTGTTTTTCTTCTTTACTTATTAAGTAAGTACTTGTAACATATGAGCAGTATTACCGCATACGTGGGTAAATCCTGGGGCCCAACCATGAGCTCTTATTGCAATGTCAATTTAGTTGTGCGACAGTGACAGATGTATGCACGTCACATACATCTGTCTCATAAATGAGTGAAACTATCATGGCAATAAGAGCTCATGGTAAGGCCCCTTTAATGGTACATGTAAGCTTTTAATAATAAATAAATAAATGAAACGCACTACGTTACTATATCTACTTTGGAAAATGCGAAATATATTGATTCTTGCGTGTAACAAACTGACGAAACTTACTTTAATTATATAAAAAGTAGCGTGAATTACTCCGTGTACCATTAGCTATCTGCCAGTGAAAAAAGCTAGAATCGTTCCAGCCGTTTCGGATATTAGCCATACACAGAAAAAAAATGTTTTTTCTCTGTGTCTGGATACTATCCGAAACCTTATATACTTTCATATGCATTTAGTGAAAAGCTGTTAATTTGAAATTACTAACAAACACTTCAATTTTATTTACCTGTATATAAGTACAACTTCTGTCAGTACATAATTGTGCGTTTCTGTCATATTATCCAAACAGTCATGGGTAAAGCATATATAATACAATATTACGACGGAGGAACCATGTTACCGATATAACAAACAAAATAAGGGGCTCGTAAAACTATATTTAGCGGAGAAACAGTTTTTTGTTGCGAGCTAAGTGGATTCAGTTCACTTTAACTAAATCATTCGAGGGAAGCTGTTACTTTGAACTTTAAGGCTATTTGTTATTGTCAATGTATAAGTTTTAAGGGATTTAAATGATTAATTGTAGCGTATTATAAGGTTTATCCAAGCTTAGGGTTTGGCTGAGAATATTTGACTATAATATTTCAATCGAATCGATCGCGCAATTATGGATGAAAATTAAGGATTTTTTCGCTGATTCTTCTCCTGATAGGCTTACATTTGGAAACGGTAGTAAGTTAACCTAAGTTAGCGTAAGAAAAATGATGTTCAGTGAGTGTCCCAAGCGCCCCTTATGTTGAATAAAATGTTTGCTTTTCGTTCTTGCAATTACATTAGCATTTTCATTTTTAACTACCTGTGCCCCGCGGTTTCACCCGTGTAGACTTTATTGTGTTATATATATTGTGGAACGGGATATCCTATGTCCTTCTCCTGGTTCTAAGCTACCTCCCCACCAATTTTCAGCCAAATCGATTCAGCCGTTCTTGAGTTATAAATAGTGTAACTAACACGACTTTCTTTTATATATATAGATTAGATTGGCAACGCGAGAGCGACCCTCAATGTTGCAAGTGGTCATAGTCGGTACGTTTGTTGCCACCAAAAAAAACGAAAAATATTTAATAACACTTCCATTCACGCTGAGTATTTCACAGACCGACAGTCCGCCAACTCTTTACATAAACACAAACAAAATAAACATATCGTGTTGTAAAAGCAGCTGTTTATACAAGACTTTCCGAGTTACCACGAAAAGTTAACGGCTTTGAGAAAAAGCGTTAAAACAGTAGTAAAGTGCGTCATAACAAACTTTCTACATGTGTACACGCATGCTGACGGATACATCACAGCTGTAGCTTAGCTATAGGATGTTTAAGATGGTAGATCACTCTTAATATATCTACGACTAGCTGTGCCCCGTGGTTTCACCCGCGTAGATTTAGTTTCATGTTGTTTTTTTTAATAAAATTAGCCTAAAACACTCCTTGAAACATCAGCTATCTGCCAGTGAAAGTCCCGAAATATCCATCCAGCCGTTTAGGCGTGCTGCCGTGACCAATGGAAATGGGGATTCATTTTTATATATAAGAAGATATGTACCGTGTAACGTTGGTACCAGATGAATACAATTTGAAGTGTATACGGTACTCGCACAAAAAAACATTTTTTATAGTTTTTTTCTGTTTGTCCGTCGCTTTGTTCCGGCTAATCTCTGAAAAGACTGCACCGATTTTTATATTGTGTTGATTTTGATGATCATGAAAGAGTAAATGAGGCTACTTTTATTTAAGAAAAAGTTCGGTCATGAAGTATTTATTAATATTATGAATCCTGCCGCGTTATTCATTAAGGTTTCTCAGCGTTGAACTCGACGATGAGTTTCAATCATAGGGAATTGATGCATAATGAACAGAGGATAAGTTTTTATTTTCCTATCTTAAAAATCGACACTCGACGACGAGTGCGACGCTGAGAAATCTTACAGAATAACGCGGCTGTTAGTTTTCAGATGAACATTTTACAGATTTAAGAAAACGTAATCTTGTCAGCCAATAATTTTTCAGTTTGTAAAACCGCACACAATTTTTTTTAAGACTTATACCTTCATGCCCTAATATACAGTATTATTTGTGGTGAGCGTAATGCGTTTTCGCTTGTATCTCTACCAACCGTCATCTGAGTTTCATAAGCGTTAGTAAGGAAGCTGACCCTAAGTATGTATTTTTATCCTGCAGCAATGGGTCGGGTATACGGGCTGATTATTATAAGACTTGTCTGTATAGGATTGTATGATGAGGCAATATTATGATACGTTATGTAGATGAATGTGCCAATTAATGCAATGTATTGATAAGATTTGACCTATGGCATTTGATATCAATGAGACGGCTATTATTTAGGTTATGTCTTATGTATTTAGAAAGATCTGTGACTTAATTTCATATCTGGCTTTTCATCATCATCATCATCATCATCATCATCATCATCATCATCATCATCAGCCGGAAGACGTCCACTGCTGAACATAGGCCTCCCCTATCTGGCTTTTCGCAGAACACTAATTCTTTTGTTTAATAAAAAAAATCCTAAATCATTGTAACATCATCTGTGAAAATCCAATTTAAATCTGTCGGAACAGACAGACAGGAAGACAGATTTTATTTTTAAATTGTTTTTTTTGTACTTAAGTACTTACCTACTTTATTTACAAGCTGGTAATTTGGATTTACAAATACTTAGTCTCTTAGTTTTTATTTAAAAAGCAAAGTTACAAGGACTATTTTAGTCTAACATTTTTTTTACTAGGGCTCTGTGAAATAAAGTCATGGCATCTTTTTTATACTATACTGAAAACCGCATGATTCAGCATGTAAGCCGACTCCTCCATCACAATAATATTACATTGACACATATATATAGTATCATTAAAATAACCGCCACTTCTAAGAATGTATATCAGATGAACTTCTGACGAACAAGAATGTTTTCATAAACAATCCATAGTTGGCTTATTTTATCTTTGCCGATCTTAATACAACGTACTGTTATGATTTATACATACATACAAAATAACATCATTTTCTTTGTCTTTATTTTTAAACAAGAATATAAATTAAAGGAAGCGAAGAGTAACCACGGTAAAACTTTTGAAATTTACGAAGTTTAGTTCTGCTACTCGATCAGAGATGGCGCTAGTATGCGTGAAACATGAATGAAATAAATTCTTACAATAACACGTATTTCTAAATCGTATTTCCATTAAAATACATGGTAAATAAAGGCTTTTTATGTGTATTTCTAATAAGCTAGTGTTTTAACTGTAATTTTCTTCATTAACTCGTAGATAAAATAAATAAATTGTGTGGAGCATTTATTTATTCTCTGCGGATGCCATTGTGAATTGAAAAAATAATATTTCGCTTCAAATTGTGAATTTAATTAATTAGAGCCCAATTATCTCTAAAATTCGTGCAATGAATATATTTTTTTTATTTGAATTTCTTTATTTACAAATACAAAATTCGCATTGAATAAAAAAGTGAAGTGCTTGTACGCTAGACACGTATCGATACTTTAGCCGAATGTCGATAAAAGTAATGTATATTACTGTTCGCTGTCGTATGCCAGAAGCCTTAACATCAATCTTATTCGATACAAATATTATTAGATGATACCGAAATAAAAAAGGTAAAGGGAAATCGTGAACTTTTGTCACGTCTCGATAATTCGGTTTGTTACGCTTTGACGCTTTCTAGAAAATCACAATTTGAAAATATTCTTAACGTTATTATTGAGAATAGGAATAGACGGAATTTGGGATAAAAGACCCAAAAATTTCGTGCTGATTCGGTTTTAGCTCGTGAAAAGTGTACTCGTAATTTTCTAGACTTTAATTCAGTAAATGACTTACTGAATAAATTCTTGAAATAGCAATACTTGCAGACTTACAGACTTAAATAAAATAAATACAAAATATTTTCATTACGTTAGAACATTCTAGTTAAGCGATTAAAAAAATTGTTCTCGTTTCAATTTTGATTTGCGCCGTATCTATACAGATAAATAAAATTGAAGTGTCTGTTTGTAACTGCAAAATAACAGTTTTTCACTCAATGCATATGAAAGTATACACGGTACTGACACAGAAAAACCAATTTTTTTTATATTTTTTCTCTGTCTGTCTATCTGTCTGTTTGTTCCGGGTAATCTTCGAAACGGCTGGACGGATTTTGACGGGACTTTCACTGACGGATAGCTAATGTTACAAGGAGTAACTTAGGCTACTTAGATTTTTAAAAAACATTAGACATCCGCGGGCAATTATGAAATTAAAATCTATGCGGGTGAAACCGCGGGGCACAGCTAGTTTTTATATACAATTCTTTGAATATATCAATTTCATTACGTCGAAGTTTCGTTCAAGTGTCAATGGATAAGTTGTACGTCCCAAGTGGCAACTTGAGACCTGCCGACGCCGTTTTGTTTATGGAAAACGATCACTTTATCAGAACTTGAGCCTAACTTCGACCCTGAATTTGACAGGGGAATTAAAATTTTCGAGATTTCAAACATTTGTTAAGTTTCTGTATAGAGTTATTATTGTGATTCTGAACTTACTTAAGGGATTGATTTTTCAATAACTTGCTTAGGTCGTCTCACTAAAGATATGAATCTGTCTACCTTTTTCCACTTATTCCTCAAATGTTATCTATCTTTAACTCAGGTCATTTCGTAGATAAAGCTATCGGTTCTGAGTAGGGTCAAGTAAAAATAACTAAGCCTAAAGCTTCAAGATTCTCTTTTTTTAAATTCAACTCAACCAGATTTAACAATAAGTAAAGTCTTGGATATCTTTGAATGCTTATTTACTTCGCGTATATGTGATTTCATTACTTCGACTTGGGTTTCTAGAACTCCTTTATTCTTTAGTTTTTTTATTACTTAATTATGTAATAGTCCACACGCGCGACTCTTCTTTACAAATTAGGAAACTTTTACAGTAAAATAAGCTTCTTCCAGGAAAAATGTTAAGCATATTACTCATGGTTCTCTTGTTCCAAGTCTATTGTGAGACTTAATTTCGGATGGTCTATTCTTAATACAAAAGACTATGCAATAAACGTTTATGGGACTATTTCTTTTGTCTCGCTATAGATATTTATAAACTAACTTAGAACACAAATTTCTTGGATAATTTCGAAACGACTCCAGATTTTATAGTTTGATTAGAATACAATTTCCATTACTCTTGTGTGGCCCTGCTCTGGGGCTTAATGAATTACCTACTAATTGACACCAGGGACCGAACACGGCTATAAAGTCAATTTAACAGAATTTGTTATCCATAGGAACGGAATAGCTTTAACGGTGCTTAGATACATGCGGGCTGGGGGATTGCGGCCTGTGTCGTTTTTGATATTCGATTAATTATTTAAGTCGCGTCATTTTATCGATAGAAAATAGTTTTTATTTTATTTTACGCACTAAACTATGTTTGAAAATGTTCTCAATATAGGTGTTTTAGAAGAATGTTTAGAGAACACTTATTTCAAATTAAATAAAAAAAAATATTGACCAACTTTGAACCTTATAGAAAAACAATAATTATATTAAGCACACTAATATATAATGATAAAAAAATGTGACTTACCTAAAACTACCAATATGAAACACAAACTAATGTATAAGATCATCAGGAATCTTTGGTAACTAATAAACTAATAAATATATCACACACATAAACGGCAATCATCTACGCGAAAGCCGACATTTTATATCACAGTACACATCACTAACTATAACTATATCTTGGCCGCACTGCGATCCCATCAGGCCATCACTGCATTACGGATACGCATTTTTTGTAGACCCGAGTGCATTCGGACCACAACTTTTTTCGAAGTAACTTAAAAGTTTCTGTCATCGTACGTTATCGACACTAAAACAGTCCTTTGCGTCACTTCCCATCACTATTAACACCGATAAAAATCAACGATTCGAATTTGGAATCGATTTCAGTCACTTTGAATTGTTTAACTGTTTTCTACGATAGTTTCGGCGGAGCAACCGACGTGGATCCGTCGTGTTCGGCGGCCGGGGGGCTACTGGCGTGAAGTTGGTTGGGATTGGAGAAGAATGCGCCGCGCATGGTTGCCACACCGGCCACGCTTGACTTGCATGCCGGCCGAAATGGAGAGGCGCTCTTGAACACCCAATTTACAATAATCCGTTGCGTTTTGAACGCGGTAGGGTAATATAACCAGATATACGGTCGTGCATTGTCAGTGCCGTCGCCCTCGATCTTGCTTGTCTGTAGTTCTCTCTGCTTTTGGAACAATCTCCAATCTTCCGTCCCTTTCTTAGCTTTCGAATAAAAAAAACAGGTAAACGCTTCGGCCTACGGTGTGCGATGTTACGACTATTTCGAAACTTGAATTTCTATATTCCGTGCGTTCGATGGCGTTTTCAATTTAACGCATATTATAATTAATGTTATGAAAAAGTAGTTTGTGCTTTCGACAGACAGACAGTTACATTAATGTTGGGTATAGCATTGCAAATTACGTAACACCCTTTTGTTGGATAACATCATTCTATTAATTCCACTTTTCGTTTTGGTTACGTATTAATATACCTTAATATCTTCAACAATACTGTGGGGTAGGATTATCTTTACGCTATTAACCCCAATTCTAAAGCAATAACATGGTTATAGGCGACTTTGGTCCGGAAATTCAAGTTTCTCTGTAAGGATTCCCAACTCGCCCTAACGATGTCGTCGAAATAAAACCAAAGAACTCGACGACTTATATTCTTGATAATTAATAACGTCGTAGTCTTCATTGTATTATCAGTATTAAATAACTTCGAGAACTACCTCTTATCCGTGTTTATTGTATTAGTGAATTACTAACACTTGGATCATAGATTCTTCCACAAAATCAAAACTATTTTGTATTATATTTTTTTAACTAGCTGTGCCCCGCGGTTTCACCCGCGTAGATTTAGTTTCATCCTTATTGTCGCAGAATCCTAACATTTTTAATAAATAAAAGTAGCGTAAGTTACTCCTTGAAACATCAGCTACCTGCCAGTGAAAGTCCCGTAAAATCGGTCCAGCCGTTTCAGAGATTACCCGGAACAAACAGATAGACAGACAGAGTTTTTTTTTAAAACTTGGTTATTTTGTGTCAGTAGCATGTATACTTTCATATGCATTTCGTGAAAAGCTGTTATTTTGGAATTACAAACAGACACTTCAATTTTATTTATCTGTATAGAAAGATGTATATATTTATTTTGGTTTGATCTGTTCCTGAAAGTCTAAGCCTGGGTCTATTAAACTGACTTTAGCTATTAAAAAAATGCTAAAGTACGGGGGTTAGAGTTGGGCTAAAGTAACTATTTCACGCGGACGAAGTCGTGGGCAGAAACTAGTAATCCTATAAAATATCCCAATTAGCGAACCACGAGATCGAAAGTGACCTTAACTTGAAGTTATTGTAAGCGTGAATGTTATAAATGGATAGTTTAGTTTCGATGTCAAAGCGTTTGGTTTGGAGAAATAGTTCGTGTTGAACTAACAATGGGGGAAGGATGGTGGAGTTGGAACTATAAGTGGCAAAACAAATCTTGGCCACTTTGAATTAGGACAAACTGTTGATTACTTGTTTTGTTGGACACGTCGTTAAAATAATGTTTGCTGCAAAGAACGGATTTGTTTCTGTGTTCTGTAGATAAGTGTTTATAAAATTGTCATGTACTTCTCATCTCCATCTCCCTGGCCTTATCCTATACATTGTTGGGGTCGGCACGTTCAACCCGATGTGGCTGATCACCTGATTTTTATACGAAGCGACTGCCATCTGACCTTCGCAACCCCGTTTAGGAGGAAAATCTGTGATCTGGGTTAAAGCAGTTCTCAGATTATTTTTACGCCTCCGACTGACCTGTGATTGACTGACGATTGCCAAAGATGTTAAATTGGCAACCGGGACCGACGGCTTAACGTGTCCGAGGCACGGAGGGAACTCGGGCGGTCACCCATCCAACTACTGGCTAGGCGTATGGTTGCTTAACTTCGCTGATCGAATGATATGCGCAATAGCAACTGTGCCACGAGCTCCTCCTTGTCCTACATTGTCTTGTACTTCTACGTATTTAATATTAATCAGAAGTTAAAATGTACCTAGCTGATAGAAACCTCTCGTGACACGCGGGCTGGGGTTACCTCGCTCAGAGAATCAGCATTGCTATTCAACGTGGCAATGCTGCCAGCCTTCTTGGCACGATCCCGAGAGACACCGATTTGGGCCGAGTTTTTTACATTTAATTAGTACTGTTCCTTGTCCATATCATTATGTTTTATTCAGTAGGTAACTAAGTTAATATTTACATGCCTTAATATGAAGTGAAATAGGAAGATTTTATTAAATTTCATGTCTAATTCTTGTTTTTTCAATTAATTTTATTACATACCTACTAAATTTATTAATATTGTTATGTATTTATATATGTAGCCGCGGTGGCCGAGTGGTTAAGAAACTGTCTGCGACGGACTCAATATCTGTCACATATCATCTTCGGCGAGAATTCGGCGTTGTACCTCTTCGGCTTACCCCTTCATGTACCCTTCGGCAAAATTGGACATATCTAGTTTCATTCAAGAATTTATTCAATCAAGCCTGTACCAAAAGACTCTCGCATTTTCTAATTTTAATTCAAGCTTTTAAATTAAAGAGTATTTTTACAGTAACATGATCTTCAAAAACAACGCAGCAGTGTGTATAATTTCGTTTTTAACAGAAGTTACAAATATATTAACTCGAATCACCCTAAAGGCATAAAAAGTGACCCAAGTTAGATTAGAAGAAACAAAAAATATCTTGTTAAAGGCGACCATTTGTGTTGTGTTCGAAACCGAAAAAAGTATCGATAAACATTAGCTCAGCCCTAAAACATTCTGTTCTTTAAAGTCAAGCTTTAAGGTTCAAATTTGCAGTTTGCAATAGAGGAATGTAATCTATAGTTTTGGCACAAGTCTAGTATCGGTTGTAATAAATTATAGTGAGATTTTATCGGCTTAAGTGAATTAGTGCATTCCAAGTTTTTAAAAGACATTGCTTTTTTATGTTAAGATAGTAAAAGCAGAATGAAATCTAGTAAAATTACATCTTTTTAGAGGTCAGTACATGCGCCTACCCCTGCCTACATATGGGGAATAGAGTATACAGGTGCCCTCACGACATATGAGCTATGAGCGAAAACAGTGGGGGTAACTGCGCTATAAAGTTAGCGCTCATAACTGTTGACGGGACCTGTATGTTAGAGATAATCCTAGGTGTAAGCGAAGTAATATTTTAGGTAGATATTGTTTAACTTATATGGCCACCATGACAGTTTTACTCATAATATAAGAGTATATAAATCTGTCACTGTCACACATCCGAACTATCAAGAGGTTCATGGTTGGCAGTCAATAAATTTTTAATTTTTCTGGCAACACGCAATTCGTTACACAAAATCGTAAGTACCTGTTGGAACGAATTAACAAAAATCTCACGCCTAACCAAAAATTCTCCACAAAATTTCACGGATCTACGAAATTAGACATGTTACATTCAAATACTATATATTACTACGACGTCACATGGTTTTACCCGCGTAGTTCCCGTTCCCGTGGGAGTACGGAGATAAAATATATCCTATATTAATCAGTGATAATGTGGCATTCAAATGGTGAAAGAATTTTTTAAATCGATCTAGTACTTTTTGAGCCAATTCGTTACAAACATACATACAAACCTTTCCTCTTTATAATACTATGTAGTATGGACGGGTAAGTTACCTATACGTTTTTGCTCACCACAATGAAAGGTTCGACGAACTAGAAAGAGAAGAATATAGTCAGGTAGGTAATAGGAGACGTGGTCGAGTCCCATCGCGTCTAATTGAATATCTGTCGGGTTTGTAATAATTTTGAAGGTGCATAAAATTCTGTTTCGCCACGGCAAATTGCCGCGTCCGTTAAATGCTTTCGAGGCGCCGTGGCATTGGTGAGGTGAAATGTTTAATAATGTTATTATTTTGTCGATACTGGGGCCTTACCATGAGCTCTTATTTGCCATGATAGTTTCACTCATTTATGAGACAGATGTATGTGACGTGTATACATCTGTCACTGTCGCACAACTGAATTAACATTGCAATAACAGCTCATGGTTGGGGCCCTGTGCAGAAGTAGACATTTCGGGATATTTTTTGTCTAATCTATACAGATAAATAAAATTGAAGTGTCTGTTTGTAATTCCAAAATTGCAGCTTTTCACTAAATGCATATGAAAGTATACACGCTACTAACACTAAAGAACCAAGTGTTAAAATCTTTCTGTCTTGTCTGTCTGTTTGTTCCGGGTAATCTCTGAAACGGCTGGACGGATTTTAACGGGACTTTCACTGGCAGGTAGCTGAAGTTTCAAGGATAAGTTACTCCTACTACTTTTATTTAACAAGAATATTAGGGTTCCGCGACAATAAGGATGAAACTAAATCTACGCGGGTGAAACCGCGGGGCACAGCTAGTTATAACATATATTGATAAAAAAAATCACTGCATTTTTTAATTGCACTGGCCTTGTTGTTGTGGCGACCTTACTCACCACGGGGATACACTCCATGGCAGAATTTAGCTCAAATCTTCTGTAAAGTCGTATTCATTCAGGTAATTAGTTATTTTGTCATTTGCAGCAAAATTAAGAGTTATTAATTTTAAACATGTGAGTAAAACTATCATGTTAAGTCTAGCATGTAATAACTACTTATTACCGTCTGAATCGATAGAAATAATTACTAAATGATTCGTAATCGGCTGATGTGATAAGGGGTGAAAAACAACTTAAGACTAGGTAGTCTTACTTACAGGTGTAAGTAGCTGCCGTCACGAGTTTAAAGCGGATGAACGCATTTAGATATAAGTAGAACTACTAGACTATATGTATAATCCTGTAAATTGTGTCATTCTGACGATTTGAAAGTGCTTTGTAAAAAGTCTAATCGAATAAAGATATTTTTGACTTTAACTTTGACTTTGACATTTTTGAACCTGGTAGAACTGCGTATTGTGTTTGTTCGTGCCAACAAACTCAAAAAATTACTTTTATTACTGTGTATTCAAGTCCAGCACTCAAAACCACTCAAAATAAAAAATTAAGATACTTACTAATTATACGTAAAATCTACAATAATATTATAAAGTACTTGACCGATATTGAAAATTCTTTCAGCAATGGCTAATAGCTACATCATAAGAGAGTAAGATAGTACTATATTTTATCCCCGTACCCTCTCGGGAACGGGAACTATGAGGTTAAAACAATGCGTGACGTCCTCTAGTACATCATGAAACATTAAGATACATACGTAAGCACAGTAAGTAACGTGAAAATGAAAAACTTTGATACCGCGATTGAAATCGACCGCAGCGCCATCTAGTTAAACAATAACGAAACAATGTGAACAATTTGGTTCGTTATCATTATTCCTGTGCAAATTAACTTGAAATTGATCGAAAAGTTGACGTGCATTTTAATAAAGGTGTTATCAATATTAATGACTTTGTTTATGGAGTTTGTATCAGATAGTATAATACACCTGCGAACGGCGGAAACACGATGTTTAATATTAAAATGCGAGGAAACACACGTGTGGCTAATATGTCTTGGAACGCTGCAAATGTGTTTTTTTTTAAATGCACCATAATCATCATTTCAGGGGCCCAACCATGAGCTCTTATTGCAATGTTAATTCAGTAGTGCGACAGTGACAGATGTATACACGTCACATACATCTGTCTCATAAATGAGTGAGACTATCATGGCAATAAGAGCTCATGGTAAGGCCCCAGGCCCTTTGTGAGCGACAACGTCACTGTGCCATAGGTCATCACTGTCAACACACTAGTCGAAGCCTTTTGACTTGAGACACTGCGGTATTTGGGACGAAAACATTTTGCGTAGCTTCCCGAACGTTGCCCAGCCGAGTTGGATTCGACGATTGACCTCTTAATGTAGTAAATTTTCCCCTTATTACAAACATGGTTTAAATTAAGACTTGGACTAAAATGTCCATCCCTTTTTAAATTCGTATCACAGAAAGACAAGGAGCTACTTTTAAACCAAGGACTATCTAAGGCTATTTTGTATTAAAGGGCTAGTGTGTTACGCTCACGCTTTTCAGAAGGGTCCCCGATGGGGTAAGCAGAGGTGTTGTAACAATAACACCCACATTTCACTGAATATGATTAAGTGCCACCGTGGCAGACGGTGAGTCCATCGCCGTCTCAGGCACTATATATACGTCTTTGAATGACTTCTCAGACGTTTCCTCACGATGTTTTCCTTCACCGTAAGCACGTGGTTTGAAATCACTGTGCATAAGTTTTAGAGAAAAACTTATTGGTACAGGCTCCGCTTTCTGTTACCTTACAATTTTATGACAATCACACGGTTTTCAAATCACAAGTCATTTCTCAACGCGTTTATATTCTGGAATTCTTTAAAGATTGTTAATGGCTGTCTTTAGCAGTCATGAGGAGAACTTAGTCAGGTTAGTAAAACAGGTTGATGATATACTGCGAAGGCTTAATGAGAGCGAATGACACATTATTCAAGGTATTTCTATTGTAGAAAGAGCTGGGAAAGACGTAATGACACATTATTACAAAACCGTGGTGGTCTCGGGGTTTGAGCAGTCGCCTGCTACGCAAGCTACGCTAGGTCGAATCCCAGCGGGGCCTGCACCAATGAGTATTTTTTTAAAAAATCTATGTATAGTGGTCTCACACTACGTGCTTTACGGTGAAGGAAAACATCATGATAGTGTCTGAGACGGCAATAGACTCTTATTCGCCACCATCTTATTCGGTGATCAGCGGGTGTTGTTATTATAACACCTCTGCCTACCCCTTCGGCGTATGTATGAAATGGTAGAAGGAATTAAAGAATCTCGGTTTGAAGTTCGGAGCTGCCGACTGAGTCCTCTAAATAATTACGGAAACTTCAAGTTATCTAAGCTACGTTAGTTATTATTTAAGCATTCGTATGTCAACAAGAGAAACGAATCTGATAATCAGAGATTGACACTCATTAAGCAATTTCACACTTTGTGAACGACATTCGCTTTTATTGCATGTAAATATATGGACTGAATTTGCATACTTTCGTAATGAAGGGCAGAATTCCGGCACCGAATAGGGTACCTTTAGGGCAGAGGCGTGCAGTGGATTTTCAGAGGGGTAGGCATAAACAATATGAAGGTAGGTAGGCAGGTTAAGTACATACCTATGTGACGCGGCGTAGGTACGTACGTCTTGGTAAAGATACACATACGAACATAAACACACACACATACGACACGAGTGTATTCAGTGATCACAAATTGTAACTTCTGCTTACCTGCTTATATGCAATGCACGCCACTGCTTTAGGGGTAGAAACGTTCCAAGGCGTATAGTTTAAAAAAAAATCTATTCAAGGATTATAAGTTTCTCATGAAAGGCGATTAACGAAAGAAATGTATAAAGCAAATGCGAGTGGCAGTGTCGGTAAGGCCTACTATGACCTAATTAATTATATTTTTCAGAAAGGTCAAATTCGGAGCACTCGGAACCGCAGGAAGTGTATGAGGAGATGCATGAATGTGGATGAAGTGAAAGAAGTATGAAAAGATCGTAGCATGTGGCAAACGGTGGTCTCTGCCTACCCCCATGGGATACAGGCGTGAGCATATTATGTATGTATGTATGTATGTACTAGCTTCTGCCCGCGATTTTTATCGCATGGAATAGTTACTTTGGGCTAACGCTAACTTTAACCCGCGACTTCGGTTACGTAGTTTAGTGGGCTGTCTAAAGACCGAAATAATTTTTCAAATCGGGCCAATAGTTCCTGAGATTTGTGCGTTCAAACAAACTCTTCAGCTTTTGTACTCAGTATAGATTAAGTAGGTATTAATATAGGCCACTTTTTGTCCAACATTAAATATACGATAAAAACTCATCAGTTTTATGTACTCGATAATATAATTAAGTTTATACCGATGACGATAAAAAGAGAAGACATTGAGAGCTATAAAAACAGACTATTTTGTCGGATAAAGTGGGTCGCTTAGTCTGAACTTAAGTAGTAAAAACACTTTATTGTATTAAATTTACTTTCTGTTTGTGGATAGTTTTTTTAAGAATCTATAATGACACCGATTAGCTTATTTTACTTAAAGAAATAAACAAGAATAGAAATACAGGCAATCAGACTACAAATCCTAACTGCTGAACACGAGGTCCTGGGTTCGATACCCAGGCCACGCAGTGTTATTAGGTTTTGCCATCTGTAATTTCCCAGTAGCAGCCCGGAGTCTGGATTAGCGCCCGGTTAGTGGCAATAGGCTCGCTTCCTATTACATATAGCAAACAAGGCTCGTCGCGAACTCTACGTCATCCCCCCCTTCCCCGGCCCTTGCAAATACATGCCGAGTCACTAGCCTTAAACATGTCCCTAAATAATACCACTCAGATCCAGCTCCCTAGCTCATCCCCCAGCAACGCCCTAAGCTGAGGTCCAAGCCCCGCAACCGGGCTCCCCCTTAGATGAGTTGTTTAGTTTTTAAGTTTAAGCTCGGCTGGAGGCCCTTGGGTATCGCCCTTAAGCAGTGGAGGTAATTCCCACTACGCGAGAGATGACATATCAAAAAAAAAACCCTATTATCTGGGTCATAAACATAACTGGCAGAAATACGGTCTCTGCCTACCGCTTCGGTGAATACAGACATCTGTTGCTTAGCCAAACCTTGTCGTGTCCATCAAAATAGTATTGCATTAGTAAGGATTTTTTTCAAGAAACACGGCTGTTCATACCAACTTAAAAAAGCCTGATATAGGGTTCAAATCTTAAAACTTATAAAAAAATAACTCTCACGCCCTTTTTAATGATACCTTCAGCCGCAAAGTACCGGATAATTGCAGCCGAATCCGGATAATAACCGGCTCACTCCGGTTCAGAGCGAATATGGCGCGTCACTTACTAGTTTAGCGTCATTTACGCTGTATTAGTGGTTTAAGAGTGTAATTACAACGTGGTAGACGAGAATTGATTTTATCCTTATAGTATTAAGGGTGGCTTTCGAATGAATTATCCTGAAAGCGTCTACCTGCAGAATTTTCCCTCGGCACAACTCGGGATAATAATATGGTACATATCATTATGAGACCACAATTTCTATAGAATGTTCGGATGATAGTCTACATCATTTATTAATGAACGCTAAATTGGACAGGTATTTAAGTACGACAAGTATATATTATTTAAAAGTATTCTACAATACAAATATAGAGTTATGGTAACTAAGTGGTTTCAGTAGCCGCCAGCTACGCAAGCGACGCAAAATCAAATCCGTAACTAAATTTGGATAGAACAATGTTATTTTCTAAAACCTTCAAAATGAAAATTATAGAAAAAACTTCCATATAAATGAGATGGAATTCAAAGTCATACGCATACGTCCCCCCGCGTACTTTCACGCCATAGTTTGTACTCTGCCGGAGCGTGCGTGCACACGTCTATCAGAGTCTATGTGTTGGTGTACTACAGCGCACCGCTTGTACATATACGCTTACCAGTATTGAGCGCTCAGCATCGAATAGTTGTCGACGTCGTGCCATATATACAGACTCATAAAAATACTGTTGCCCATTCAAGCGCCATTCAGCGCTCATAATTCGTGACGCCATGCCAGGTGTATAAAGGCCTGTGATGTAATATTTACTGCGGCAGTAGTTCGCCCCTTCGTAAGCACGCGATCCCACATGTGACAGGCAGGTGCGCAAGCGCCGGTGGGCGGCAGTGAATTCGGTTTGTTACGAAGAATGTATAGGTATTGTTAACATATTATATTGTTACTTATTTTATAGCTGTTTAAAACTTTACCAGGGATCAACAATGATCGTTTAAGTAGCGCGTATTAAGATGTTCTTAGCTTGGGAAGTTTAATTTCATTCTTTCTTCTTTTTTCAATAACACTCCGGGACTCAAACGAAATAAACATTTGCTTAGTTTTCGAAGAGAACCTGCCACCTAGCAATCCGATTCCCACCTACTAAGACAATTTAAATTATTATCGTTTTGTAAAACATGACATTAATGACCGAAAGGTGTATTACATTTAAAAAATTCCTATTTGTTTTACGACATTTTCGTCGACTTAAATTTATTTCCCTGGTGACATTATCACCTGCTACACCTTCTACCTACATGATTGTCCATACACGTTTCATACAGTGAAAGGTATATCAATACTTCGAAAGTTTTATTAAAGTTAGAATAATTTTGAGCAAAGATTTTAAAATAATACGAGTATGCGTGAGCGACGATCCTAATCTTTTTTGTTTAGCGCTGCGTTTGCGCAATCTATATCTATATAGATAAATACAATTGAAGTTTCTGTTTGTAACTATTAATTAACAGCTTTTCAATAAATGCATATTAAAGATTAAAGTATCTATATACCGTATTCGCAAAAACTAATTTACAAAAAAAATCTGTGGTTCGCTGTCTGTTTGATTTTTCCGGCTAAGATCCGAAATAGCATGGCCGAATTTAACGGGACTTTAACTGGCAGATAGCTGTTTTTTTTAAATACAAAGGTTCCGCAAAATAAAGCGAAACGCACAGCTAGTTCGTAAATAAATTACAACACTCACAAACATTCATGTTTATTATTTTAGTAGGATTTACAGCTAATATTCGTTGAAAACTGTGTGCTGTAACGCTCTGTCTACCCCTTAACAGACCCTTATGAAGGCGTAAGAAGGATAATTATTCACTTCATCTTAAATATATATGTATAACTCAAAGGTGACTGACTGACTGACATAGTGATCTATCAACGCACAGCCCAAACCACTGGACGGATCGGGCTGAAATTTGGCATGCAGGTAGATGTTATAACGTAGGCATCCGCTAAGAAAGGATTTTGATTAATTCTACCCCCAAGGGCATAAAATAGGTGTTAAAGTTTGTATGAAACGAAATTTACGCGGATGAAATCGCGGGGCACAGCTAGTTAAAAATGTAAAATGCAATAACCGGGCAAAAAACTGTAGAAAACGAAGGACGCGTACATTTCATCTCCCAAGGCAAATTAAACCTTATTGATGGTTGGAATAAATCACATTTTTCTAGTATAATTTAGGTAAGTTATCTATCTGGCAGGCAGCACAGGTGCGGACTCAAATCCTCGCCATTACGGATTGTGAACCGCGGTCATGACAAATTGCTTTGCGGTCAAATACGCCCCTGGCTTGGATCTTTGTCTGTCTGACTATAGAATAATATCTCACGTCTGCCCATAAGGGTTCGCGAAAGGGTAGGAAGAAGTGCTATAACTGAACTAACTAATTATCATTAGTGAAAACTGTAACATGGATGAGCCATGGTGGCCTTGGGGTTTGGACAGTAGCCTGCTTTGCACGCGACGCAAGTTCGAATCCCAGCTAGGCCTGCCGCGTCATTCACTAAGGTTTCTCAAAGTTGGTTTCAATAATAGGAAATTGATACATAATACATAGATGATAAGGTTCTATTTCGTATCTTTAAAACCGACACTCGACGACGAGTGCGACGCTGAGAAACCTTAGTGAAACGCGGCTTTATTTTTCCTAAAAACGAATGTGCAGTGATTTCACACCACGTGCAAGGTGAAGCAAAACATCGTGAGCCCTGGATATGTCTGAGAAGTAATTCAAAGACGTATGTATTGTGCCTGAGACGGCGATGGTCTCACCCTCTGTCATGCTGGCATTTAATCATCTTCTGTGAAAAGTGGGTGTTGTTATTACAACACCTCTGCTTACCCCTGTCGGGGCATACAGACGTGAGCATATGTATGTACAGCAAGTATTGAAGTGAATGTCATAGCACCTACCCTCTTTAAAGTCGGTAAAACAACACGAGCTATCCATCTATTGCTCGGGACCCGGAGCATTCACTCATTAACAGGGCCCACTTATCTCGTGTACCCAGCCTTGCTGATTTAGGCCCCGTAGCTCTTTGTAAACACACAGTACACGTACTATATCAGTACTGCAAATCAGCATCGTCACCCGCCTCGTTTAACCTGTCCTTCCGTTTTTGCTATGTCTTTTTAACCCCTTCGATGCACATAATTATGCAGTCTAGAAACAACTAAGTACTAGTTAGAATGCAACATGAATTTCAGTTCAAAACTACGCTACTAGAACGGTTCTTTTGCTGTCAAAAATGACATGTAAATGCGCTTGCACACAATTTAGAGAAAGTACTAGATTTGTAAATGTCAGTTTTTAATTCCAACACACGTTTTTATTTTTAAGTTTCTCATTAAATGCATATTTTCATATGTACATACGGTACTTATAAAAAAAACAATATATTTTTTATTATTGTCTGTCTGTCTATTTGTTCCGGCTAAGCTCAGGAACGGCTGGACCGATTTTAACGTTACAATCTTACTGAAGAATCGCTAAACCCAAGTGACAGTGGGCGAGGCACGTCGCTCGTAGAACCGATTGCCGATGGGGCCTGAAGGTCCTTGAGTGGCGACCGCGTACCGGCAGGCGCAGTGTGGGTAAGCCCCCAACGAGTTTGACCGACGACCTGGTGAGGATCGCGGGAACCCGCTGGATGTGGGAGGCACAAGACCGCTCGTCGTGGAGATCCTTAGGGGAGACCTATGCCCTGCAGTGGGCGTCTGTCGGCGAAACAGCGGAGAGCAGCTAGTATGTTTGTTAGTAAGTTTACTGCTATGTTTTTGTACTGTGGCAAAGCTGAAAAAACGCCACTTCCCCCCGATATGCCGCTAAGTTATGACCTATCGCAGATATGCTAATTATGATGAATAGCCATATTGTCCCGCTGTCGAAGGCCCTTTTCGGCGAAAAATGGCCTCCATAATGTCGCTTCTTGTAATCTTTGGACTCCTAGTACTTATGGGACAACACCGCTCATATAATGGACATTCTTGATAACATTTCGCTCGTGACTTTGCTTGTTTTTAGAATAGAATTCTATGTAATTCAGGAAAAAATCTTGTGCAATACGTAATTTGGAAATTTGTGTAAGTACTTTCTTTCAACTTAAAGGATGAATTGTAAGGTATATATTTAGAATGTATAATATGTATAGAAGATTTAACAGACAATAATAAAAATAAAAATAAATATTTTTTATATCATTGAACATTGTGGATTGATTTTTTTATTTCTGGAGAAATAAAAAAAATGCTGTACCTAAGAATGTCAGTTTTTAAATTTTTCATCTCTTTCTCTTTTTGCATCAGCAATATGACGTGCATATTTTCATGAGCACAGATAATGGGCAGAGTACCTCAAACTTTTCACCCCAGAATAATAAATAAATCCAATAGTCAACACGAGTGAAGCCGCGGTGCAGTAATAATACATTAAGCCGACACATCATGTTCTATTTGGCTTTTGCAGCTAATCGCGTATTCACCTCGAAGCCCCGCACTCCTTGTATATCTTTACCTTCATCCTCTTTGACTGTAGGGTTGTCATCAATTAGATTTTTTTGAACACAAGAGAATATATACAAAAAATTTTTTGGTGTTTTTCGAAGTATTATTAGGGACATAAGTAGCGAACGGCCTTCTGTCGTAAGCAATCGTTAAGATTTATTTTTAAGTAATTTGTCTTGTCTACGTCCTGTTAAAACTCAAAATATGTATCGAAACAAAATTAAAACACATTCAGCCGTCAGTACCATAATACTAATATATTTTGTTAATTTTTTCTTTATATAAAAAAGGTAAACAAGCGATCTGTCCGTCTGATGGCAAGAGGCTATTGCAATATTTGAACGTCATCCTATTTTATAAATAATACACTTACTTCGCAGTATACTCAAAGAAGAAAGGGTCCATTACAATTCTTCTGCAAGAGAAGCAGAGGCAATTTTACTTTCAAACTCATCTCAATTCAAAAATATCTTTATACGATTAGACTTTGAATGGTTCGGAAGGTTGCTTTCACGAAGAACCTGGCAAGAAACTCGGTAATTACTCTTTTCAAATATAATATAAAATTATATACATACAAAATAAATCACTAGAGAAATGTAAGTGCCTGGACACACTTTATTGTTAGCATGATTTGGCTGCAATCTAATATGGAGGTACAAACGCCACTCTGGCAGTATCGAAGTTCGGACGGGATATCCCGTTATTATATTACAATGGATTTTCTACGTGTCAACCCTAGCCCCCAAACGAGGAAATAAGCGCAGCGAAATTGATCGGGCGAACGGATGTGTAGCGAGCACTTTTAAATCGTGTTATTTTTGTAACAACAAAATGTTCCTCCTCACTTTAGTACTTCACAAAGAAAGGTTAAAGGGTAATATTTTACATTCATAAACATGGAAACACAATATAAATCTATATTTATAATTATACCGTTACGAGGTCGAGTCGGTACATTGAATATTTTTGGGCGTGTCTGTAAATGGAATGCTGCAAACAAAAGTTGATAACTCCAAAAACAAATGAATCAAGCGATTTTATGAAAAACATTTTTTGACCAAAAAAACACTAACCTGTTTAGTCCACGTACACGAAATCGTTGGACACAGCGATATAATTATTTAGATAGCTTTTTGTTATAACAAGACACCGATTGATCACAATCTCATCTGAGGGAAAAATGAGGCCGAAAGAAGATGGAGCTCCTTTCTGCGATGAAACACAATAAAATAAGATTAGACTAGCCATTTTGTCCTAACTTTCAGTCTTGATCTAACAACCCTCATAGGCCAAATAGATTTTGTGACGAACATGTAATTTTAAGTAACAAAAGCACGACCTTTTTGCCAATACCAACTAAGAAAATTTCCTTTATTTCATATTTTTTGAAAAAATTATCGTATACGTTGTGTCTGTAATGATACCACAGCTTAGTCGAAAACTCTGGACTCATTAGGTTTGTTTTAAGTGTATTGTGTAAAGGATAGTCCAAAAATGGTCACTTTTTTTAAAGTACACGACAAAAATGCGACGTATTCGAAGGCTTCCCAGATTTTTTGTGATGTTTGGGATGAGTTATGTGATTGGTAGAAAATGGAAGAAAGTTTTCTGTGTGTAAAGTGTACTTTGCACTAACCAATAAAAATCGTGATTTTCTTTTTGGTAAAAATATTCAACAGAAAAATCAATCAAACCAAAACAAAAACACAACTTGCCAAGCTGATCAAGATATCTCGTTAAAGTTCATTAACCACAAGATTGATTGACATCTCAAAAATCATTAGCGGGAACACAATGAAACCGTCAAATCATTGCTTGCCACCCCTTGGTTTAAAGCAGGGTTGGGTGCGGTGCCACCCCACAAATAAGGGTGCCATATGGGCTATTTTAAGAGATTTGAGTTATTGTTGTTTTAAAAATAGCAAGGTTATGTTGTAGTTGGTTTTAGGTTTCATTTTAATTGTCTAGCATTAGTGTTTGGCACCATTAGACTCGTGTTCAGCATTTATTCATGTTTGCCTATTTAACTAATAAGCAATGCGTAATTCTACTAGAGAACGTCACGCGGTTTCATACGCGTGGATGATTTATAGCCCATGATAGTCGCTGATGATGTAGCTATCCATCGCTGAAAGATTTAAGGACAGGCTCCAAAACTACTGGACTTATTCATTATTAAATGCAAACCAACAGACAATCAAATCTTTCCTCTTTATAATATTAGTATAGTAGATTATGAAGGGGTAAAGTTTGTATATCATAGGGGTTGGAACATTGAGACTATTCATCCGATTTTGAAAATTCTGCATATCAACGCGTTACCGTAGAGCTGAGATGAACGTGGTGCTATGAGAGAGAGAGGTAAAACCAGCAGTGGAGTAATATAGCAGGTTGATGATGATGATCAAAGCAAATAAAAATGTATACTTACCTTAAATCACTGCCAGCAATAAATATGAGAAAAAAATGGTTATCAGCAGCAGCACTTACCTTTTCTCCCTTTTGGAAAACATGAAAAGAAAAAAAAGCAGATGTTAGTAAAGCTATGAAAATGATCACTAAATTATAACTAGTAACATATAATAATATGATATGCCCACCCCGTAAGTATTTGTTTAAGAATTTTTTTTCAAAAATCTTCTTTTTTTACCAATACTGACTGACCATCGTTTGGTTTAGCTAAATCATCTCCCTGGCCTTATCCCATACATTGTTGGGGTCGGCACTTGATTCAACCCGATGTGGCTGATCACCTGATTTTTATACGAAGCGACTGCCATCTGACCTTCGCAACCCCGTTTAGGAGGAAAATCTGTGATCTGGGTTAAACCAGTTGTCAGATTATTTTTAGGCCTCCGACTGACCTGTAACGATTGCCAAAGATGTTAAATTGGCAACCGGGACCGACGGCTTAACGTGCTCTCCGAGGCACGGAGGGAACTCGGGCGGTCACCCATCCAACTACTGGCTAGGCGTACGGTTGCTTAACTTCGCTGATCGAATGATCTGCGCAATAGCAACTGTGCCACGAGCTCCTTGGTGTAGCTAAATAATATCTCATTTTATATTGTATCTGGGTTTATATTGAAATTGAAAATATGAAATTTGCATAAATTCTAGGCTGAATATTATATTATATTTCTTTGAAACGAGGAAATGAGGGTTTGAAATAATGATTAAATAAGTAATAATTAATGGTTACATAATTTTGACGGAACGAAACGTTTGAACTAACAGCATCAAAGTAAGATTAATTCAAATATTTGAACGAATCAAGAAAATTAAGAAGTTGTGGTTTTAAGCAAAAACACACATTTGGCTTTAGGCCGTTTTGCTTCAGGGGTCAAAATTTTGAACTGAAAAAAGAAATATTCTTAATTTAGGCAATTCATTAAAAATGTTACTATTTCAAAGCAATTCTTTGTCAATAATATTAATTGGAATTTAAATGGTTTAAGTTTTTTTAAGCTTCTGAAATTCCTTTGTTTGACCTAGATTTCACTACACATTCCCAGAAGGGGTCTCAGGGGTAGGAGATCGCCTAGTGCGAGTTTTTTTAAAATCGTTGTCACAAGTGATCGCGTCGACGTAAACGCAGACTTGTATGGGCTCACAATAGTGTCATGTTTAGGTCGACAGAGGCGTTGTTCCGATCCCATACAAATCTGCGTTTACGTCGACGCGTTGACTTGTGACGGCGGCAATGAAAAACTCGCACTAGGCCCTCAGATAACCGGGTTCTGTGGGAGAGTCCGATGTCTACTGGGGCCTTACCATGAGCTCTTATTGCCATGATAGTTTCACTCATTTATGAGACAGATATATGTGCCGTGTATACATCTGTCACTGTCGCACAACTGAATTATCATTGCAATAAGAGCTCATGGTTGGGCCCCTGGTCACTGATTTGGGTACATTGATTGATTGATAAATTTCCCTCCGTGCTTCGGAGAGCACGTTAAGCCGTCGGTCCCGGTTGCCAATTTAACATCTTTGGCAATCGTTACAGGTCAGTCAGAGGCCTAAAAATAATCTGATAACTGGTTTAACCCAGATCACAAATTTTCCTCCTAAATGGGGTGGCGAAGGTCAGATGGCAGTCGCTTCGTATAAAAATCAGGTGATCAGCCACATCGGGTTGAATCAAGTGCCGACCCCAACAATGTATGGGATAAGGCCAGGGAGATGATGATAGATTGATAAATTTCTAAATAGTAACCTTAACCTCCCAAATGACAATTGTGAAACTGCCCTCCAAAATACACACTATCGATTCTCGAATCTCGATGCAAAATCGATTCGAATCGGTTTAAACATGAATACTATAAATAAAAAGATAATCTCCTTTACTGCGCTTGTTAAATGTAAGGTATTTATTTGACAAAATTTCTTAACTTTTCGCTTTGTTACATTTTTTTGTAAGATTTTTTATATCATCTATAAAATAAAGCTTAGCCTCGAGAGTTTTATTTTACATAGAAATAAGTAAATTTTAAACTAACTTAAACTTAATGTTGCACAAACATCCAGTACCGTCAACAAATAAATGAAAATGAAAATGATTTATTAGGCTTGGGTCCTAGTGAACTCGAAAATTCACCACCGGTTCGGAAACTAGCTTCTGAGAACAACTGGCAAGATACTCAACCATGAGCTCTTATTGCAATGATAATTCAGGTGTGCGACAGTGACAGATGTTTACACGTCACATAAATGAGTGAAACTATCATGGCAATAAGAGCTTTTTCATCAATACAATACAATATTAAAAATATTTTATACTAGCTGTGCCCCGTGGTTTGTCTCGCGTGGAGTTATTTCATGGCATGATAATTTCACTAAAAAAAATTAAGATTTCGTAAACCTAAATTTTTTTTGTTGGTAAAGGGTATGAGAATGTAATATTAGCTATCTGCCAGTAAAAGTTTCGTTGAACTCGGTTCGGAGATTAGCCGGAACAAACAGACAGACAGAAATAGATATTTTTTTAATTTTCAAGTGAGTACCGATTATACTTTATTTATATATAGTGGAAAGCCGTTATTTTGGAATTACAATCAGACACTTCAATTTTATATATCTGTATAGATGTATAGATTGGTGCAAAATAGGTAAACAAATAAAAACAGATAATTTTATTTGCACACAAATGCACAAGATTTGGAATAGATAAATAAAATCTATACATATAAATAAAATTGAAGTGCCTGTTTGTAATTCCAAAATAACAGCTTTTCACTAAATGCATATGAAAGTATACACGATCCTGACACTAAAAAACCAAGTTTTTAATTTTTTCTCTGTCTGTCTGTCTGTTTGTTCCGGGTAATCTCTGAAACGGCTGGACCGATTTTAACGGGATTCACTGGCAGGTAGCTGATGTTTCAAGGAGTAACTTAGGCTACTTTTATTTATACAAAATATTACGGTTCCACGACAATAAGGATGAAACTAAATCAACGCTGGTGTAACTGCGGGGCACAGCTAGTTTAACAATAAAATGACTATTCTGATGAGACGCAAAGATAAAAATACTGTCTCTAAACATTTAAAACTCAATTTAAGCATGAGATAATAAAATAATCTTTACTATTCACAAACAAAGCGAAGACCGGGATTAATTCGAGAACCAACAGTTTCCCCACTGACAAATCTCCTTAATATGCTATGCTAAGCCGATTCGTACGGTTTTTGCTGTCGGTCCCCTCGGATCGCATTACTTTTTTTGCTATCGGTACATCGTTTGGCTCCGGTTAGTGGATTTTTAAAGACACACTCGTTAAGGCGATTTGCCTTTTGATTTACTAATGACTGCTATTTGCCATTGAAGTTAGTTTTACTTCTTATGAGTAGAGTAGACAGTCTGTCAAATGGACAGAAAGAGTAACAAATGAAAATATACTCTATATTAAGAGTACTATGGAAATCAATCCAAAATCGAAGGGGAAAGATGATAGGCCACCTCGTGCGACATGACAGCTTCTTTAAAACATAATAGAAGGAAAGGTAGAAGGGAAGAGAGGCAGAGGAAGACCAAGGTTATACATGAGACAAGTTAAAGAAAAGGTGTCTGTGATGTCGTATAAGGAGGTCAAAGAGATGGCACTGGACAGAGACAAATGGAAAGAGATTGGTTACACGACAAGAGTTATTACTCTTAAATTCATGATAAGAGATAGTGTACGAGATGGAGTTATATTATTCAAGCTGAGAACAAAGCTAGGATTAGAGAACCTGCCTTGATTTTGTGGGATTACTTCGATGGTCTAGTGGTTGCAAACGCTTAAAGTAAGTGTGATGGGTGAAAAATTACGACTTAAAAGTGCATCTCAAAACATGTTATCAAAAACGATGAATGTTTTATCAAAAAGCGATAACCAGCCACTCTCTTGACCGAAGCCGATATTTTTTGTGTGTTAAGCAAACAGGTAAGCTCCGTTTCAAGTTACAAGAATGCGCCGGCGCATGTCGATATTACTAAGAACGCGTTACGTTTCAAACTTTGCTTTATTACGGTTCAGATTGAAATATTGGAAGGTATTAAAAAAGAAAGTGAACTGAAAAAAAAAGTAACTAATAAAATTACAAACAGACACTCAAATAAAATTGAAGTGTCTGTTTGTAATTCCAAAATAACAGCTTTTCACTAAATGTATATGAAAGTATATACGGTACTGATATGTAATAAAAAAAACAATTTAAAAAAATAATATTTGTCTGTCTGTCTGTTTGTTTCGGCTAATCTCAGAAACAGCTAGACCGATTTTAACGGGACTTTCACTGGCAGAAAGCTAATTTTACAATGAACCTAGTAACGTAGGCTACTTTTTTTTTAAAAACATTTGGGTTCCGCGGGCCACCCATGAAAGGTAACTCTACGCGGGTGAAACACAGGCACAGTGAGTTCGCTATAAAACCGAACGTGGTCCGCTAGAATCTAGAAAATGATTTGATGTTCCCGCTTATATTAATAGTCCACATTTTCTCACATCTCTTTACATACAAACATATTTTCAGAATTCTGAGTCCATAAATCACAGAGTAAGTACAAAAGTAAAGCTGGGAACTCCCCTAGGATCCCGTAAACTCCCCTAAACCATAGCTAAGCAGTATCCTTCTAAATGTTAAAAGCTTTAGAGGTTATGCGGGGTCGAGAATTACTATACACCACTCGTACAATTCAGAGAATGGACCATACTTTGTACTTATAAAGGTGGGAATTATATATTTGCTTTCTGTTAAAAGGCGGATGGTCCTAAAACTCAAATGTTTAGAAAACTGGTTGGATCGCAGGTTCGATACCTGAATCAGAGAGCCGTGGTGGCCGTGGGGTTTGAGCAGTAGCCTGTTACGCAAGCAACGCAAGTTCGAATACCAACGGCCTGTATCAATGAGATTTTCTAAAAACATTAATCCAGTAATTTCGCACCTCGTGCTTTACGGGGAAGGAAAACATCGTGAGGAAACCTGCATATGTCTGAGAAGTAATTCAAAGACGTATGTATAGTGCCTGAGACGGTAATAGACTCACCATCATATTAGGGTTCCATAAAATAAAACAGAAGACACAGCTAGTTAGTAAATAATTCAGTTGAATTTAAGTTCTTCATTGCTGACTGTCTCGTTGGTATCAACGCTACTGCGGAATACAAGATCCTGGGTTTGATGCTCATGCAAATTGTTATTTCCCAGTAGTAGTCTATATTAGGGCCCAGATAATGGTAATAGAATCGTCTCCTGTTACGTGGAACTTAAACATAACATTAGGTGTATTTATAACAATAAAGAAGCTTCTGCCTACCCCTTCGGGGAATACAGGCGTGAGCATATGTTATTTATACATTTATATCTTCATCTTTACATCTATACTCTATGCACTCTATAGAGATAAATCTTTACAGATGAATCAAATTTAAGTGTCTGTTTGTAATTCCAAAATAATAGCTTTTCACTAAACACATAATATGAAAGTAAACACGCTACTGACACTAAAAAACCAAGTTTTAATATTTTTCTCTGTCTGTCTGTCTGTTTGTTCCGGGTAATTTCTGAAACGGCTGGACGGATTTTAACGGGACTTTCACTGGTAGGTAGCTGATGTTTCAAGGAGTAACTTAGGCTTACTTTTATTTATTAAAATATTACCGCGACAATAAGGATGAAACTAAATCTACGCGGGTGAAACCGCAGGGCACAGCTAGTATTGTAATATAATCAGATTGTATTTCCGATACAATATTGAATACAGACATAGTCACTGACTAGGTAGTATATCTATATAATATAGCAATTATAAACAGAGTCCCGTCTAAAGCACTCATTAGGGTGGCATAAACCCTTTGAATGCGGCCTCGATAAATGATACCAATTAAATGCAGCTCATAAGCGATCACCGCGCCAATTACCTGGAACAAACGAAATATTTTGTTAATAACTACAGTTAATAACACACAGGATTATATTTAGTAAAAGTATATAATATATACTTATAAAAGTCACATCTTTAAATATATCTATATTCACGATATTTTTGGAAAAATATCTCCGAAACTATAATAGGTAGAAGAACGTGAGTTGGACCAAAAACAATATAAATAAAACTGATATTTTATTTAAATTACCGCATAAGATATACAATTTACTAGCTGTGCCCCGCGGTTTCACCCGCGTAGTTTTAGTTTCATCCTTATTGTCGCGGAACCCTAATATTTTTCATAAATAAAAAGCCTAAGTTGAAACATCACCTACCTGCCAGTGAACGTCCCGTTAAAATCGGCCCAGCCGTTTCAGAGATTACCCGGAACAAACAGACAGACAGACAGGCAGAGGAAATTTTAAAAACTTGCTTTTTTAGTGTCAGTAGCGTGTATACTTTCATATGCATTTCGTAAAAAGCTGTTATTTAGCAATTTTATTTATCTGTATAGTTTATCGGTATAGATATAGATGTATAGATATCTTTAATTAATATTAATACAATTGCTTCAATTATCATTCGTAAGAAATTGTTAGCGTATTCGTATCCGGATGCCATTTTACTGACATTTAGATTTTTGCTCATGCGTTCTATGTATGTGTCAATCACAACATTAGAAAGTCTCTTGTTTATCATAATTGCATGTGTGTGTGTGATGTCTAATTCACTGCTTGTAATGTGACTGTTATCTGATGTTACATTAGACAAGTGATTTATTCATAAGTATTTGCTTCAAAGGCATTTCCATTCCATTCATATAACAACTCTCGTGGCAGCTCCGAATTTCAAACACAAACTCAAACTCAAAAAAATCCTTATTCGATTAGACTTTATACAAAATACTTTCAAATCGTCAGAATGACACAATTACACAGGATTATACATGCTACCGCCAGGTTCGGAAGGTTGCTTTTACTGAGAAGAACCTGGCAAGAAACTCAGTTACTCTTTTCAAGAATATTATACAGTTTTTAAAAATACAAAATAAATCACTCAAGCATCTATAAGCCCATGGACACAGTTCCAATGCCCAATTTGTCAAAAATGTTGTTCCCCCGATAAAATCCAACCTCACTCCCACACATAGTTCTCTAGTGGACTGGGGATTTTCTGGTTCAGAAAATAAGCATTCCTTACAGTCTCAATCCCAACGCAGCAGTCTCACCACGAACCCGAGAGATACCGATTTGGGTCAAGTATTTAATAAGTAGCTTTTTAGTTATGTTAATTGAAGGTTGAATTCATCCAAAAAAAAACTGTATTTTTATCTATAAAAGAAGAATTGAAGTAATTGCTTAGAATTTCATGACCTTATCCCAAAAGTTACATAAATTCACCATCGTGTGTCATCGCAATGTGTTCTTCTCTTCCACTTCTCTCTATCAGCCGTCATATCTGTATTCACTCTCACTATATATAATTTTTCACACAATCCATCCATCGTTTCTTAGTCTACCTATCCTCATGTAACCATCTAGCTAGATAGATCTTTAGACTGGTTAGAATCTACTATCTAACCGTCAGATAGATCCATGCTAGAAAGATCCTTCAACAAATTAGAGCAGCTAAATAATATATCTTGCGTCGTGTTCCTAAGTGGTAGCGAAGTGTATTAATTGCATCCATTTTGTATTTGCCTTGAATACGCGATGGTTTAGTAATTACTACACAATTAGTGTGTTTTAGAAGATATTGTGGGTAATGTGTTCTACATATTTGAATTGTAACGATCGGTTTAATGCTTAGAAGTGCCTATATTCATACACAAAGGGCGTGTATGACATGACTTAATAAAATTAACTATATTATATGAGAATGCAAGAAGTCGCTGTGGCCGTGGGGTGCGAGCAGTCGCCTGTTACCCCTACGCAAGCGATATAAGTTCGAATACTAGCGGTACCTGTACCAATGAGTTTTTAAAAAAACTTGTGGACAGTCTTTTCACACCACGGTGAAGTTAAACATTGTGAGAAAACCTGCATACGTCTTCAACGGAGGCAATTCAGAGACGTACGTGCGTGAGACGGCGATCTGTCACGTTGGTACTTAATCATCTTCGTTGGAAAGTGGATGTTGTTGTTATAACACCTCTGCATACAGGTGCCAGGATATGTATGTATGTATGTAAGCAACCCCAACCCAAGCCTGTACTAGGGTGGGTACCGAGTTCCTTCCGTGCTTCAGAGACGACGTTAAGCCGTCGGTCTTAGTTGCCAATTTAACATCTTTGGCAATCGTTACAGGCCAGTAGGACGCCTAAAAAGTCTGACAACTGGTTTTACCCAGGTTCCAGAATAGGGGTTTAAAAGGTCAGATAGCAGTCGCTTCGTATAAAAAACAGGTGATCAGCCACATCAGGTTGAATCAAGTGCCGACCCCAACAATGTGTGGAATAAGGCCAGGGCCAGCTGATGATACTGTGTGTAGCTTCTGTCGAAAATGCGCTAAATTGCTTCCTCGCCTGCACTTACTTTAAGCAGGCTTAATTAAAGCCTTAACAGGCTTCACAGGAAATAATCCTGGCTTATTCTTAAAGGTAGTGGAGTAAGGATAATACCATTGTAGGTACTTATCTTTACGTGTTACAAAACAAATTTACGCTATGTCCGTCTGTGTACAAAATTCTTGGCAAGTACTGAACAATACCTCTGTTTTCACAAGAAAACAGGGTAGGTTTAGAGTGATTGCGTTTTAAATAAATATAATGTAAAATATTTGCATAGATTTTTTTAATTCGCCACAGTTACTCCTTGTAATATTTAGGTATCTGCCTGTGAAAGCCCCGTTAAAATCGGTGCAGCCGATCCGGAGATTAGCCTACAGACAAACAGAGAAGATTTTTTTTTCAATTTGGTTATTTATGTGAATACCGAATATACTTTCATATTACAGCAGTTAGTGAAAAGCTGTAAATTTCAAACTACAAACAGACACTTCAATTTTATTTATATGTATGTATGTTAAGACAGGAAGCGGCAATAAGCATGTGCCTCTTTGGAAAGTGGCCGCTGGCTGAGACATGTATGACATGAGTCACACGTTCGAATCACTATGTAAATACAGTCCAAAACACACATCGGACATTCCTAATATAAAGGCTGTAACAAGAACCTTGAATCATCTATACAGATAAATAAAATTGAAGTGTCTGTTTGTAATTCCAAAATAACAATTTATCACAAAATGCATATGAAAGTATACACGGTACAGACATAGAAAAAACTATTTTTATTTTTTTCTCTGTCTGTCTGTTTGATCCGGCTAACCTCCGGTACGGCTGGAAAGATTTTTTAAAGCAAGTATAGTATATGCATCTTATGCATGCTAATTTGGCATGACAAAAAAAACACTATACATTTCTGTATCTGTATAGAATGTATGTATAGATATAGATTCAGACAATAGGGAAAAAATCTTGGTATTAATTTTTATTCACTACTGCCTGTGCCCCACGGTTTTTTCACCCGCGTAGATTTAGTTTCAAACAGACAGACAGAGAAAAATTTTAAAACTTGGTTTTTTTGTGTCAGTAGCGTGTATACTTTCATATGCATTTAATGAAAAGCTGTTATTTTGGAATTACAAACAGACACTTAAATTTTATTTATCTGTATAGATTTCCTGTGAATAGAGAAAGAATTAGAGAGAATATCTTCTTGTTTCATACTTTTTAGAGCGTGGTTTCGTCGAGATAATTATTTGAACCATATTTTTGTTTAAAGAATAATTGTACTGAAATTCTGTCTCAAATTGAGCGACAAAATGTTATTTTTCTTCGTATGTAAAAATGCAAAGCAAATGCAGGTATTTCTGAGATTTTAAACTAATGTTCAGTGTAGATTTAAAAATATATTTTTCTTTCTAGTTTTTACTAGAGATCGAAAATGTGTGGTTCTAAATTCTTTTGCTGAAACGAAATTGCTCACATAAAAATAATCCTGCAAAAATGTGGTTTCTGTATAGAATTGTACTTAAAACCATTTTATTTTTCAACTAAGGGAATTACACTGACTAGTTTTTTTACTATACGTAAATCTAAAAAAAATATACAAGTATTCTGTAATAGGTATATACAATTTTCGTGTCTCGCTGTTTCTTTTCAAACTCCTCCAAAACTGCTGGACCGATAAGTATGATATTTTGAGTGCATCTATTTTTATACCCCTAAGTGACAAGGGGGATCCACTCCAAATAAATTATATGACACCACACAGTTTACCGAGCACAGCTTGTACTTATATAAATATTAATGTTCTAAAGAATTAATACCAAACAAAATAATTAATTTCTATTAAAAGACTCATCTATGAATCACTTTTTATTACACATACTAGCTGTGCCCTGCGGTTTCACCCGCGTAGTGGCGGAACCCTAATATGTTTGCTAAATAAAATTGCCTAAAATCCTCCTTGAAACATCAGCTATCTGCCAGTGAAAGTCCCGTTAAAATCCATCCAGCCGTTTACGCGTGATGTCGTGACCAGGGGAAATGGGGATTCGTTTTTATGTATAAAGATTATATTATACTCGTATCTAAAAAAAATGCGAGTATTATAACTAAATAATTACAAATCTCTATTTTCGACTCTAACACAACTAATCTACAGATTCGAACCGAAACACCCAAGGAACGGAATCAATAACCGCATTCGATAATTTCAGGTCACAGCTCTGATATGGCTCTCAGTCAACCGCAAGCGACGCCGGGAACGGTCGCTAGTCTTGCAAATTGCTCAGTAGATTGAACACGAATTGATAGGCACGCAATTCTCAGCGGTTAGGTCGAGTAATCGGTATTTGAATCTGGGTTATCTAGATTCAAATCTGAGAGAAGATTCTGAATATTAAGACGGTCTCAAGGTCGTAATCTGAAGTAATCTAAATAACTAAAACAGTTCGACCGATCTTAATGATCTTTGTCTGATTTGTTGTGCAGGTAGCGAATACCAGAATAACTATAAATTTTAAGAGTGGGTAGAAAACTCGTCGAGAAAATAAGATTTTAAATAATAAATAAAGTAGGAAATTATGCGAATGGTTAGGAATCCCCCCAGAAAAAGATGCTATCAGGAAAACATATGTGGTAAAACATGCGACTGGTATTTAACGGAAATCGATTTTCGGAAGGTATAGTACACTGGTTCAGAAGGTATAGTATAGTACACTGGTATTAGAACGACGTCACAGAGTTAAACATGCATTTTCATCCTAAATAAGAGTTTATACCAAATTAAAGCTCATTTTCTAAAATATATTGATTTAAGATTCTGTTGCAAGATTTCACTCCAACAAAACATTCAGACTAACCATACAGATCTTACCTGCCTTTTCATGTGTTACATAGAGTATATAAAATACAACGAACAGTTGTGTTTGTATTTATCTGTGGATATGCCATTGGAACTCTGTGGTTTTGAATGTCAATTGATCGATACAGACTCTATATTTTAAGAAATATTGTCTTTAGATTCAATACGAGGGATTTTCGACACAAGGGCCGTTACCGTTAAGATTGGCGTGCAATAGCTTTCTATAACTATAACTTACGTATTCAAATTACTTGTATACTACAATAGTTGACACCAGTCTCCTCGTTTCACATCATGAACTAAATTCACAAAAGATTTTAATCAAAATCCTCGGAAGTATATTAATCAAGTCTCATTCACAATACAAAACACTAAGCTGTATCTAGAGACAAAGCTTCCAGCAATCGGTAATAAACCGATTGATCCGGGATTTGAATAAAACTGCATCGCGCCGTAAACTGGGTCAGATATTTTTCTTTAAGGGTTTTGTTTCCAGCCAGTGTTCAAGATTCTGGTATACCCTGGGTGTCGTATGAGGCGACTTAAAGACGGTTCAGAGTGGGGCTGTGGTTAAGTAGCCATCATGAGGTCAGGGTTGACGATGGCAGCAGTATGATGTGCAATGGTTCCAGGGGCGGTGGAATAGAGACGTGCTGAGGCTTAAGTTTAAGAGTTCCCGAAACAATTCTTAATGCAGAAAATAGGTCGCGGAGTAAGTTTTTAGGTGGGTGTAAATCTCACAGACAACGTAATAGCTGGATAACCAGCTGCTACCCTAGAACGATCGGGTACAATCTATTGATTTATCTATATTGTCCTGCATGACAACCTAAACTGCTGATCCTAGAGACGTGAAACTTTTGGAAGGTCTTTGTGTGGCGCAGGCATCCTGTAGGAGAGGATTGTCCGAAATCCTATTCCAAAGGGGTTGAAAAACTTTACCCCCCATGTTTATCTATGAAACTTTATTCCATTGGTATCCACAAAGGAGAGATTTTTCAAAATCCCAAGGGGTCAAATGGGGGTTGAAAATTGGTCTTACTGCAGGCGAAGCTACGGGCGAAAGCTAAAGGCAGTCTCTAAATAAATTATGAAGGGCCGTTATGGCTACGATCTTCTGTAAAGTGGAATATAATATTCTGATGGGAGGTGCGAAAAGCTTAAATTTTGGACAGCAGATCCTTCTGCTTTTCTTGTTCCTGAGCTTTCCTTTCATTCTCTTCTAAACGAAAGCTTCACAATTGTATTTGTCTTCGCTCTCTTTTATGGATCTCATATTCATATTGAACCGAAGTTTTTTATCGAACTCGATGTAGCATATCGCGTATCGCTTCAAATTCTCGACTTCTGAAATCCGGAATTCAATTCTAACGTAATATCGTTGGAATATGCGCTCTCGATATCGAATAACTTATCGATAAGTACATTTGTAATCGAGACGGGTTGCGTGGGTATTCCTTATTGGAGGGAAATCTATGTATCTAATATATGTATGATATAAGATATGAATTTACTCATATTTCTAGTTAAATAAGTAGCAGATGAAAGTGAGGGATGTGATTCCATGAAATGTACTTATTTCGTCAATGTATTAGATATCTTTCCTAGATTTTACAGGCGACTTCATTCTCTTTATTCAAATCATATCAGATTTTGTATGATGCAAGATCAAATTTGATTTTGTGTGATGATTTCATATGATTAATATTGTTTCGATGATATGTACATGATGCCTGGCTGAGTTTCTTGTCGGTTCTTCTCAGAAGGCTAGTCTCTGAACCGGTGGTAAATTCTCGACTTTCATAAGTGCCTTACCAGGGCCTAAACTGAATAAATATTTTCCATTTTCAGTTTAATTTTTTCTTTTCTTCAAGCTTGTAACTGTGTCCTTGAGATTAGTACAAACCATTTTCGAATTGTATTTGAATGCGCATTCTATGAGTAATGGCCTCTTGGCACAGTTGCTATGGTGCATATCATTCGATCAGCGTAAATAACCCCAATCCAAACCAGTAGTTGGATGGGTGACCGCCCGAGTTCCCTCCGTGCCTCGGAGAGCACGTTAAGCAGTCGGTCGCGGTTACCAATTTAAAATCCTTAGCAATCGTTACAGGTCGGAAGTCTGACAACTGGTTTCACCAGATCACCGGTTTTTCTCGTAATAGGGGTTGCGAAGGTCAGATGGCAGTCGCGTTGTGTAAAAATCAGTTGATCAGCCACATCGGGTTGAATCAAATTCCGACCCCAACAATATAGGATAAGGCTTAAAATAAGTAGTCATTTTAAAGTGCCCGAATGGCACGATGCAATCAAAATACCGCAGTTTCTCCCACTGCTATCGCTGAGCGCTCATAACTCGTGACAGCACCTATAAAAGGCTACATTGAATATCCTTTTCACTGGGAACTGCTAAGATGCATGTTTAATTATAACTATTGTGCAGGCTCCGGCGCCGTGCAGACGTCTCCAAGAACCGATTTTAAATGGGAATATTCAATGAAGCTCGCTCAGAAACTGAATAATTCCTTATGAGGTAGCGCCTTGGAGGAATTGATTTTATAGATTGGAAGAGTATTTCGGTCTATGAAAATCTATTATTGGGGCTTACTTTTTAAAACACACTACTTACACTTGTTTAAATAATATTAATTGCTACATTTATTTGTGCTGCATTATACTTATGCAACTCATAAAATGTTGTCTACCCGGGTGAATTGACGGGGCACAGCTAGTATTATTATAAACTAGCTGTGCCCTGCGGTTTCACCCGCGTAAATTTAGTTTTATTCCTGCGGAACCCTAATGTTTTTTAAAATAAAAGTAGCCTTAGTTACTCCTTGGAACATCAGCTACCTGCCAGTGAAAGTCCCGTTAAAATCGATCCAGCCGTTTCAGAGATTACCCGGAACAAACAGACAGACAGACAGACATAGAAAAATTTTAAAACTTGTTTTTTTAGTGTCAGTAGCGTGTATACATTCCTATGCATTTAGTGAAAATCTGTTATTTTGGAATTACAAACAGACACTTCCTTTTTATTTATCTGTATAGAGTATAGATGGGAATGTAAGTTTGCTTGTAATGCTTTCACGCCTTAGCCACCAGATCACGAAGTTTGCAAACACATTGTTAGGTACTTTTAATTACGACGCAGACGAAACCGCTGGGGACGTCTAGTAAGTAATGCCTCAAAAGAGTTAAATCTACTAAAATAACACTCATAAAATAATTATCACGAAATCTCTTCAACATCAAAGCGTAATAACCAGATTATTAATTCATATCACATATCCCATTTTTAGGGTACCGTAGGGATGGGGATAATATGAAACCCTTTTGATAGTTATCTCAATAATTTAAGTATTCTATTATTTCGTTAATGTACTCGGAATTCATTAAAGAGGGTTGGTATACCTTGTTTTAACCGACTTAAAAAGGAAATGATTCCGAAACCGACCGATTTTACTTGTTACTTGCTGTGCCCCGCGATGACAATGCTTTCACACACTTTTTTAAACTTTAACAATGCACATCACTAGATTTTTCCTAGTATGATATTCTTCACTTAATGGTGGATGGTTACAAGGGGAAAGGAAGACCTAAGAAACGATGGATGGATTGTGTGAAAGATGATATGGCTAGAATGGGAGTGAATACAGATATGACGGCTGATAGAGAGAAATGGAAGAGAAGAACACATTGCGCCGACCACAAATAACATGGGATAAGGGCAGGAGGATGATGATGATAATGATGATATTCTTCACAATGTTTTCCTTCATCGGAAAGTGTGAGACAAATCACAAAAAAAACAGTACTACTAGGTTTTGAACCCGGGTAACTTAAACATAAAGAGTAACGACCCAAATACTGAGGGCCTAGTGCGAGTTTTCTCACACGCGTCACAGGTCGGCTCACAATAGTGTCATCTTTAAGCCGACAGAGGCGCTGTTCCGATCCCATACAAATCTGCGTTAATTTTGACGCGGTGACTTGTGACGGCGGCGGTGAAAAACTCGCACTAGGCTCTGTTTAGACGCAGCCTTACAAGGCGAAGCGGTTCCGAAAACTCAACTTTTTGTTTGTCAATACTTTAAGAGACGTGGTAAAAAGGCTTTTGGGCAGAATCGAATATAATATTTTATTTATAAATTCCCGTCGGCATTTTATAATAACTGATTTAAATTCAAACATAGTTCTTGTGTAGCGATTAAAAATTTAAAAGCATATCAAACAATGGATGAAGATCTTGATGGGAATTCTCTGTGGTCGTATTTTGGTCAAAAAAGTGAGGTCGATAGATATAGGATTTTTAAGGCTTGTAACACACCAAGATAGCTTCAGTTTCAAATTAATAATATTTTTCAGTAAGGCCACATTCGGCTGAGTGTGGATGAAGTGGAAGAAGTATGTAAGGATCGTAGCATGTGTTAAACGGTCTCTGCCTACCCCCATGGGATATAGGCGTGAGCATATGTATGTATTGCTTCTGTAAAAGCGACGATTAGAAATTTACAGAAGACTCATCCTCTGTCACGTTGGCACTTCATCATATTACAACACCTATGCTTACCCCTTCGGGTTTGGCCTAATATTTGATAACTAATTTAATGATATTATATTTGTATATATAATTATTTTCGGTCTGTTTGTTGAAACCATAGGGCACAGCAAACTTTTCAAGAATCTAAATATATATAACTCAAAGGTGACTGACTGACTGACATAGTGATCTATCAACGCACAGCCCAAACCACTGGACGGATCGGACTGAAATTTGGCATGCAGGTAGATGTTATGACGTAGGCATCTGCTAAAAGGATTTTGATTAATTCTACCCCCAAGGGGATGAAAGTTTGTATGAAACTAAATTTACGCGGGTGTAACTGCGGGACACAGCTAGTTACAATATATTACACATGATTAGCTTGGCTGTTAAGCAAAATATTTACAGTAGACTAGACTATAATAGATAGATTGTAAGCCCAAAAATAACAGAACAGCTGCCATCTTTTTTGCTCCTTATAGCATTCATAGTCTCGCTCAGGTAGTGTACTCAAGATTTAGATCTTTTGATGCTTGAATCCAAAGGGATCGCTTCGGAACCGACTAATAAAATATGAAAGAATTAATTAATATTACGTCGGCATATCCCTGTTTTAGATTACGATCTATATTTGATATTTTGTTTTTATAATTCTTTTCTAAATTTAATTTAATTAGTCGTGAATGAGCATACCGTCGCGATAAGATTCGGAATGGTATGTCTGAAATACGTGTCCTGGGGCCTTACCATGAGCTCTTATTGCCATGATAGTTTCACTCATTTATGAGACAAATGTATATGACGTGCATACATCTGTCACTTGCGCACAGCTGAAGTATCATTACAATAAGAGCTCATGGTTTGCCCTGTTGTGTAATCTTTCTAAATATTATTTAATCTAAGCACTTAACTGTCCAAGTGCGAGTCAAGAAAACTACGCGATACTAGCGCACTACACGCGGATTTACCCGCGTAGTAAATACAAACAAAAAAACAATCAATTCTTCTAAATATTAGTGTAGATAAAAACTCATATTCGAGTTGATTAGGCGCACTTTTTTGGCGCAGAGCACCGGCTATATATAAAATCTCAGCTGGGATTCGAACTTGCGAAGCAGGCGACTGCTAAACCACGAGGCCAACACGGCTCTTCAAATAATTATATATTTTTATATTACAATCCCTTCACCGCTACAAGTACAAAAGCTAAGCCTACCAATTACCTAATGCGCCAGAATTGACAATATAGTTAGAGATGCACAGAGAGTCCAATAACACGGGACTACACAGGAGGGATCAAAACCCTGCTCGTACATAATTAGGGAGCCACCCGGGATTACTGCGAGGCACCCTGCAGCTTTGTATACAGGACTAGGTAGAATACCACTGAAATTAGACTTCTGAACGCTATTTTCCTTTGTAAAATACCTAAACCTTATAACATCGTGAGGAAAGCATGCCTGGGAAGTAAATCAAAGACGTATGGTGTCTGAGACGGCGTTGTACTCATCAGTTTCAACAATCAGTGATTGAGAGTGAGTCCACCGCCATCTTCGATCTGCCGCCGATCTTAGATCATATTCAGTGAAATTTGGGTGTTGTTATTACACCTCAGAGGGCCTAGTGCGAGTTTTTCACTGCCGCCGTCACACTCGCGTCGCAGATTTGTATAGGATCGGAACAGCGCCTCTGTCGACCTAAACATGACACTATTGTGAACCCATACTCCCCAACTCTCACTAGGCACTCCCTTCTGGGACCCTTCTAGAATGGCGTGAGAGTGAAACTTAGCAAGCGTATGAAAATCAAACAAGTTCCAGATTGTTTTGTTAGAGACTTCAAAACAAAGAGGTTATCAATTCGACTGTATGTTTCATTTATGGTCATCCTCAAATTTTCGATCGTTAATTAATTTAATTAAATTAGGCTCAAAGTATATAAACTCCAAGAATTTTCTTTCTCTGTCTCTGTCTCTTTAGGACCACATTCGGTCGTATTTTTAGAACGAATAAGAACCGCGGAAATTTGCGAACTTTCGACCGAAACTTCGTATTTCGTTGAATAAGAGTAGGACCCAGGTAATACTCCTGGATCACGTGAACCAATCAATCGTCCAATATTCAGTACGCCTAACTGACTGAATCCGGTTACAACTGGAATATTCCATGCCTGATGTGCCCTGTACTCAGCCTCTCTCTATTATGCTGATTTTGCAACGTTGCCGTCAATTAAATTCTGAATTAATTGTGTATTGGTTCTAGTTTTTGCTGCACATGGACGGTGCTAAATTGGAATTGGAAAAACTGGGAATTTAACCGAATTGAGATTTGGCTAACATTAGGAATGGGTACAACTTTCTTAAGATTCCGGAAGGAGTTTCAAGGTATGCTTTTTTAAGGGCTCAGTAACTCAAAAGATATAACATTATTTTAAAGAGCTGTGGTGGCCTCAGGGTTTGAGCCGTCGCGACGCAAGTTCGGAGCCCGCGATTACCAATGAGTTTTAGTGAAGGAAAACATCGTAAGGAAACCTGAAAACCCAAAGACGTATGCATAGTGCCTGAGACGACGATAGATTCACCATCTGGCACGTTGTCATTCTATATTAAGTGGGAAAATTTAACGATTTTTAGCAGTCAAGAAAAATAATAACCTGAAGAGACGCGAGACTAAGCTATGAAATGAATCGTCAAACCTAAGAAGTTCTTAATACGCGCTGCTTAAAAAGCTCAGTTAGTCCCCTGGTGACAGAATAACTTGAAACATCAGGTAGTAAGAGTCAGTTAAGGTACTCTAAGCTCCCAAAGACAAGAGGCTTCCCCCAAATCCTTTATACCCCTTTTAAGTAGTTGGTTAAAAGGACCGAGGTCTAACCGAAGACCCTTGTCAGTTTGATCCCATGGTTTTTGGGGCCTGTTTGAGAATAAACCTGTTCATTATCATTTCAAAAGTTCAGAAATTTAAAAAGAAAATGTGTCAACGCCTTTGCTTACAATGAGATATTATTATGAAGGACTAGCGGACGTCACGCGGTTTCACCCGCGTAGTTCCCGTTCCCCTGGGAGTACGGAGATAAAATATAGCCTATGTTACTTGCTGATGATGTAGCTATCCATTGCTGCTAATCTCGGCTAATCTCGAAAATGGCTGGACCGATTTTAACGGGACTTTCGACAGTGGCTAGTATAATACTGGTTGTTTTTAAAGGGAGGAATTTAGGTAATTTTAATTGCTCGCGCGAATTAACGGCACCCATAAAATTGAATCTACGCGTCCCTTTTTGCATGGGTCTTGAACGTAACTGGTGAAATGTGGGTGTAATAGTACTCACTATTATATTCCTTGAAGGGGTAGTATGCTCATATCTCGTGTTCAGTAGTCAAAGTGACTTTAACGGACATCAAACCTACGACTACGGCTAAGCAGGCCACTGGGCTATCACGGCAAACATTACAATATGCATCGCAACACGTCCCCGTGGGAGTAATTAGCCTGATAGAACCCTCGGCTATTACTGAAAAATATACCGTATCTAAAACACAATAGAACTCATTATTCTAAAACAAACAACTTCATTCATAATCTTGGCGAACTGTTACCAAAACAGTAATACCACAAGAACAAAACACTTTTGTTAAAATGTCATTTGACGAATTATTTATTGACCATTCCAGTAAGTGCGTCCTTTTCTAACACACACATGTTGCTTTGAGTAAAAAGAGATAGCGATAAGTGGTCCGCAATAGTATTCCCAGAAGGTACAGTCCAGAAAAAAGGTGTTTTGTATTAAAATTAAAACAATTATTAACTTTTTAAATGTGTTCTATTCTGTTGACACTATACGATTTATGGGTTTCGTTCAAACAACAATCGTTTCTTTAATTCGGAATTTATCGGTCTTTCAATGCAAAATGCAACAATTGTTACAAACTAATTTATGCTTAACTAGCTGTGACCCGCGGATTCACTTGCGTAGACTTGATTTGTGGGTGGTTTTATTTTGCGGAACCCTAATTTGTTCTTAAAGTGTAAGGTTAAGGAAAATCGTTCCAGTCGTTTCTAAAAATAGCTGAAACAAACCGACCAAGAAAAATAAATAAATACTTTTTTTTTAATTACCATATTGACATTCACTTATGAATAGTGAATAGCTGTTAATTTGGAATTACAAACAGAGACTTCAATTTTATTTATCTGTATAGATGTATAGAATAAGTGCCTTAAAGGGTGGTTATTTCAGTATTTATTATAAAGATTTCAATTTTATTTAACTACGAAGAATAGCAATGCCAGCAGCATAATATATCGAATTGAATCACAAAAAACCAAAACAAAAAAGCGTGAACATTAAAATCCTTTTAATACGAAGTGAAATGGTGGATATATTTTCAACAGTGAATTATAACTACCAAAAGTACAATCAAAAGAAAAAAGATATATTGAATCCGCATAGTACTCCCAAGCTGAAAATTATTTAGATCCCAACATTGATGTACGGTTGCGACTAGATACCCCTTTCCCAGCTATAATCTATACAGATAAATAAATTGAAGTGTCTGTTTGCAATTCCCAAATGACAGCTTTTCACTAAATACATATGAAAGTTTACACGCTACTGACACTAAAAACCAAGTTTTAAAATTTTCCGTCTGTTTTGTCTGTCTGTTTGTCCCGGTTAATCTCCGAAACGGCTGGACAGATTTTAACGGGACTTTCACAGGCAGATAGCTAATGTTTCAAGGAGTAACTTAGGCTTTTTTCATAAAAAGAAAAGTATAAGGGTTCTACGCGGGTAAAACCGCGAGGCACAGCTAGTATATGATATTTTTTAAAAAGCGTCGTTCTAACACTGCTGCAGAACACGAGATATTGGGTTCGATCCCCGGGTCGAGAAAAATTGGGTTTTATCATCTGCAATTTAACATTAGCGTTAAAAGTAGTATTTTTAAAGTATAGGTAATTCTAGATACACTATTCAAAAGGGTTTGCCGTAACTGGAATGTCAAGCCACAGACACACTGGTCCTAGAGCCATTAGTATTCCCTATACAGCCGTGAGCTGAGTAGAGCGAGTATAATCGTGAAATTATTACCCCAACACTTATTGGCGGTCCTGAGTGCCTAGTGCGAGTTTTTCTCTGCCGCCGTCACAAGTCACCGCGTCAAAGTTAACGCAGATTTGTATGGGATCGGAGCAGCGCCTCTGTCGGCCTAAACATGACACTATAGTGAGCCTATACAGATCTGCGTTTACGTCGACGCGATGACTTGTGGCGGTGATTTTAAGAAAACTCGCACTAGGCCCTCGGAGAGACCATATTTAATTAGTCATAATTATCTACGGGGATACAATTTGTATAACGCCTACGTAAATAGTTAAGTACCTACAGATGAATCCTACGCATTTATTGTTTAATCTACTGACCTTTAAACACAAGGCAATCAGTCATCTTGCATCTAACCAGCTGGTTGATCGATCATTAATGATTTATCTGGTAAATCATCAAGGTTAGATACCTTCTTATTGCTAGAGGACACTCACACCAACAGGCAAGTGAAATTATATGTCACGTGGTAGCCTTGGTTTGAGCAGTCGCCTACTATCCAAGCGACACAAATTTGAATCCCAGCAGTGCCTTTACCAATGAGTTATTCTAAAAAAAATAAAAAAACACTCATATGCAGTGCTATCACACCACGTGCTTTTGGTGGAGGAAACCGGCATATGTCTGAGAAGTAATTCAAAAGCGTATGTATAGTGCCTGAGACGGCGATAGACTCACCCTCTGTGCCACCACCAACGGGCTGCTACTGAGAGATTAGAAAAATTCAATAACTCTTTGCCCAACCCTAGGATTTACCCAGAGCTTCGAGTTCCGAGGTAGCGCTTGCGACCACTAGACCAACGAGACAGCTTAGTATGTATTCATGTGCTTTATTGGTTTGTTTGTCTGCATACAATTACAACCATTTGTGTCAATATATCTGCGGTTTGCGTTGATCTATCCTTTGGCACAAACAGCAGATAATTAAATTCTGGTCTAAATTAGATATAGTCAAGATCTAATATCTGGTGACGGGAATTATTAAATCTGGTCCCTTTGAGGGTAAAATTGATTACTAGATATTGTTTCTTGTTGTAATCTGTATGAAATTGTGATTTAATTAATGGTTTAAAATTTAAATCAAATAGACCTATAATGAAGGTAATATTTCGTCTAGCTAGAAAATCATAGATTAACCGATTCGCCCTGGTTTGGCAGCTTCTGTGTGCGAAAAATATTTCGTGACGCCTCCCGCGAGTCACGCTTATACGTTCAAGAAGCCCGTGACTCACGCCGGGCGTCATCCGCAACGAAATGGTTAAAATGTAATCATGCAATCAAAGCCTAGTCACACTTGGCCTCTTAAAACATGAGATTTTTCGATTTTCTATCGGAAGAAATTCAACGCCAGATTATTTTATCAAAAACACTGGTAGCATTGTTAATCTAAAAGTATACAAAGCTAGCTGCATTTCAAGGATCGAAGCTAGAGAATACTCATTTGCATAATGCCAGTGAAGAAAACTACAATCTAATTAAGAGAAAACAGGAGAGTGTATTTTGTTGAAGTAAGTTGATTATTTTAAGCTGGTTAAGTTTAAGTAATCTTTGTTTCACGTCATCCCAGAAGGGTCCCAGAAGGGTCCCCGAAGGGGTAAACAGAGTGGTTGTAAAAACAACACCCACATTCCACCCAATATGATTTAGTGCCAACGTGACAGAGGATGAGTCCATCGCCGTCTCAGGCACTATACATACGACTTTGAATTACTTCTCAGACAAATGCAAGTTTCCTCACGATGTTTTTATTCACCGTAAAGCACGTGGTGTGACATCACTGTACATAAGTTTTAATCGTAAACTCACGCTTTCGGGTGTGAAAGTAATACAGAACACCCACTTGTCATCAAAGAATTGGTGCCAAGATGCGAAATGCTGAATCCATCTGTATTTCAGGAAAAAGTTTTTTTATCTGTAATTTCCGCGTAACAGCTCGGAGTTGGGATTAGTACGCGGGCTCTGATAATAGGTACTACTTATATAATTTAAACGTATCTGGCGACCCTTCGGGGAATACAGGCATATTGTGTAACTTACAAATGTAAATGTAAATAAATAAAATTATACCATATTCATAGTGATATTCAAAGGATAACCGTTGTCATACACAGCCTACCAAAATAAATGACTAAGCTATCATAAGCTTCGGGACAAAGTCTAAATAAATAGATACAGTAGTATAAATAATTTTTTCTTCTGCTTTACTGAAAGAATATGATATTTTACTTGCGAACACTTCAGACACAATAAATACGCCCCGAGCATATTAAACCAGTGAAGTCTTAAACAAACTGTTTAATAATAAACTAGTCTGCAACTTGTATCTGTGCATCCATTTAAAACACAACTTGCTGTTTCATAAAATAAAGTTCATACCCCTTTGCGAAACTTTATAGTGCATATGTGTACTTGGTATTACCTGTGCTTTACGATAACTCATCCCACGTCAAATTTAAATAAGAGAAGGTAAAAGGGACGTCATGCGTTTTGAGCGCTGGCCTTGAATGCACAGTAGTAATATTGTAAATTTGGAACTTATAATGGAACATACTAACTATATTAACTTATATTACACGATTTTTTCGCTAAGTGCTCTCGTGACGCCACATGCATGTCATAAAAATATATTTCGATTCATTAGCAAGTCTCACGATGCGATTATTTATTTTGTGTAAGTTGAAAATCTGAACCGATTTTGCTGAAATTTGAAATAGAGATAGTGTTAACCTCAAGGACGAACTGGTAATTAAAACACTACTCACGCAAAGTCGCAGGTCTTCATAATATTTGAAGAAAAAAATATAAAACTGACTGTCTGTGGCCTCTGCCAAGGTCTTAAAAGGGTTGCAATGCTTCTGCGGAACACGAGGGTTCTTTCTCAGGCTGGCTGAAGTGTGATTGAGGTTTTCTATCTGTCATTTCCCATTAGCAGTCCGTTGACTGGATTAGTACGCGGTTAATGGCTGGCTTGCCCCCTATTACATGGGACTCAAACGTAACTGGCGAAATGTGAGTGTATTATAAGTACACCACTGCACTGCCTACCAAATCGGGGAATACAGGCGAATGCATATGTATATAAGCTATAAAACCCTTAACATTTCAGTAATAAGGACGAAAGTTATACTAAAAAAATAAGGGAATACAAAAACAAACAAGATTTTTTGTTTCCAAACATTTCCGTACTTATGTGGATTATCCGTTAAACATTATCATAAAATCAAACCAAATATGAACGCTACTCCACAACAATAAGGTCTTAAATCCCGTGAGATTTCGCACAGGTGTTTTCTTTAAAATAGGGCATAAGGGTGATATAGAGTGGGGATTAGAGAGGTTTTTGTAAGAAATATGAGAAAAAGATTACGTGTTGATTTAAGGGAACACGTGAAATAAACGGTCTAATGTATAAAAAATTGGTGTACTTTGTTCTTGATAAAGGAATCAAATTGAATATCACAAGTAAAGAGAAAGCCAATTTATCATCTTTGGCAATCGTTACAGGTCAGTCGGAGGCCTAAAAATAATCTGACAACTGGTTTAACCCAGATCACAGATTTTCCTCCTAAAATGGGGTTGCGAAGGTCAGATGGCAGTCGCTTCGTATAAAAATCATGTGATCAGCCACATCGGGTTGAATCAAGTGCCGACCCCAACAATGTATGGGATAAGGCCAGGGAGATGATGTTAGTTACTAATTCAAATTGAATATACATATTACTAGATGGTTAGTGAATTTCCAAGATTATTACTTATTTAAATACTTACATGTGCCGTCACAAGCTATGAGCGCTCAGGGAAAATGGCGGGGTAACTGCGAATGAATTTTATTCGCATCGCGCCATACAGACAGACAAAGACAGTCTCATAAAACGATCAACACTCAAGCAGCACATCCTCTTTATATGTAAGTATCTATAGCAATATAAGATCTACCTGATGATAAGTGGTCATCTTAAAACGCTTTTGATATGTGTGTGATGTTCACAAACAAATAACGTGGTGTTTGTTACCAAGCTCCTCCGAAACCATTGGACCTTTTTGTATGAAACTGTGTGCATATCGTATAGGTCCGAGAATCCTTTTTCATACCCCTAAATGATAAGGGTGAAACGCCCCAAAACAAATTATGATAATACAATGTCTGCCGGGCAGTGAGCATCATAAAATCACGAGCATCCATCAAAATATCACCAAGGTAACCGCTTAACCAACTAACTTGAAATCCAATAACAACTAAAGCATACACGAGAGAGGATCTCAAATTTAACCCCTTAAATGCTGACGGGGTTAAAATGTACCCCGAGAGAGCTAAACTAAATACAAGAGGTGAGGAGGGAAATTGCGTTACTGCCGTCAAAGCCTCTAGTTTGCTTTAATTAATTTACACTGACCCGAGCATCGAACCCGCACCTCCTCAACTAAATTGGATGTAATTTGTGCACGTCCTCACAGAGTACTTAGATTAAGGCAGACTTGGTTTGACATTGTGATTATTAATTCGATCGAAAAAATATGTATGGAAAAAAGGTTTATATTTAATGGAAACCCAGAAGGATCCTCGAAGGGATAAGTAAAGGTGTTACAACATCCATTATTTGGTGCGACTGTGAAATGACTGATGGAAAATCCTTCACCATCTCAGGCACTATACATGATTTATTGTTTTATTTCTCTCAGACATTATTATGTTCCAGGTTCCTCACTAAGATTTCCTTTACCATGCAGATCGTGGTGTGAAATCACTGCATTGCGTGGATTACAAAAAAATGTTGTGTACTGGTGGGATTGAAACTCGCGTCGCCTTTGTAGCAAGGCAATGAATAAACTACTCGGTCATCACGGCTCTTAGTGTTAGTCTTAGTTGACAACAACTCCTACTGGAAATCGGTTAACCAATCGTTGACGGATGACTCACCTCGCGTGTCATGAATGTTTTTACCTATGGCAGACTGGTAATGACTCGCGAAAAGTGTCACGAAATATTTGCTGATAGGTTGAGGCTGAGGTTTGGGTATACAGAGAGGGTTTTCCGAAATTCTATCTCTATGAGGGTCAAATGGGGGCTCAAAGTTAAGAAAGAAGAAAGCGCAAGCTAAAGAGATTAATAATAAACTTCCATCTCAAATGGCTTAATGTACAGAATAAGGTAACAGACTTGTAATTATAGCTATAGACTATAGTTTAACCTAAAAGCGTCCAGACGTCAGGCTGACGGGAACTCTTTCAAGTGCCATAACCCGTGGGTAACCGGACACCGAAGCCTTATCAAACAGGTGTTGGTTGCGTGCACTCCGACACATGCGGCTCGCTTGTTCACTTGTACCCCGTGAGCAGTGCAACTGTTAACGACGGTTATATTAATGTTGGTATTTAGCATCTTGTTTGGACATATCGAAAGGATGATTGCAAGGCGATTAACAAAACAAATTTATAGAGTGAATGTTTCAAAGTCATAGTCAAGAATATATTTATTCGATTAGACTTTTTACTAAGTACTTTCAAATCGTCAGAATGACATAATTATACAGGATTACATGCTACCGCCAGGGTCGGAAGGTTGCTTTTACTGAGAAGAACCTGGGAAGAAACTCAGTAATTACTCTTTTCAAAAAAATTATACAATTTTAAAAATATATCACATTATAAAATGTAAGCCCATAGACACAGTTCCAATGCGGTGAGCGAAAGTATCGGTAGAAGGCGTCCAACGAAGAACTACTATGACCAAATTAATAAAAAAAAACCGAATGGTCAAATTAAGAGCATTCGTAACTGCAGGAAATGTATGAAGAGATGCATTAATGTGGATGGAGCGAAAGATTTAAGGATCGTAGCATGTGGCAAACGGTGGTCTCTGCCTACACCCATGGGATACAAGCATGAGCATCTGTATATGTATGCATCTTCATGAATTTGGAATCTTTTAAAACCCTTGTTCTTTCTGACTGTACTATATAGCGGAGCCTGTACCAATAAGTTTTTCTAAACTTATGTACAGTGATTTCACACCACGTGCTTTACGTTGAAGGAAAACATCGCGAGGATACCTGCATATGTCTGAGAATGAGTCAAAGACGTATGTATAGTGCCTGAGACGGCGATGGACTCACCCTCTGTCACGTTGGCACTTAATCATATTCGGTGAAACATGGGTGTTGTGTTGTTTTCTTGGATGTGATGAGAATTAAATAAATAAATAAATAAAAAATCATTTGTATACCAAAAGCCGTGGAGGTGATGGTAATAAAATTAAAGATGTCTGGGAATAAGCCGTATTTTCTTAGCTCCGCGATAGAAAAGTAGAAATTATAATAAATACTAACTTTTACCTTCGGCTTCGCTTGCATGGCGATGTAAGAAAACCCGTAATCTATTCTGCAACCCTGACAAATGTGTGCAAAATATCATAACAATGGGATATTAGGTTAAGATGGGAAATTGCTACAAACAAACTCACATTTACATAATATAAACAATAGTTAGGATGTCTGTAAACTAGACAACGTACATTAAAGCAAGCATTATTCATGATTAAACATTACACTACGATGACCGTAATTCGACGCGATGTAAGCGCAACCAAGCAGCCATTTCCAGTTAAGTAGATGCATTTCCAGGACGCAGTGTTCTGTTCAGACGCCTTTGATACATTATATTGCACAAAATATTCATGACTGTCTTCCCAGGGTCTAAAAACGGCAGGAAGAAGTGTTACATTGCAAAACTTTTATTAATTAACTAGCTGTTTCACCCGCGTAGATTTAGTTTCATGCTTAATTTCGCAGATCCCTAATATTTCTTATAAAGCTTAAGTTACTTCCTGTAACATTAGCTTTCTGCCAGTGAAAGTCCCGTTAAAATCGGCCCAGCCGTTGCGGAGATTACCCGGAACAAACAGAAAAAAATTAAACCTTGGTTTTTTAGTGTCAGTAGCGGGTATACTTTCATACGCATTTAGTGAAAAGCTGTTATTTTGGAATTACAAACAGACACTTCAATTTTATTTATCTGTATTGATGTATACCTTAATTATGTACCTCAAACCAAAAATGTATGCCTAAAAAGTATAGAACCTATAGAGGCGTAGATGTTATCAAAAAAAAAGTTCTGACTTATAGATTATTATTTTTTACTTTTTTGCGTAACATTTTCATCATATGTTTTTTCTTCTAAGTATACGTTGCAACTCATTCTGCAATTGTATCAAATAACAGTCCTTTCTCAGAGCGTATAACCCAAACAAATGTTACGAAATAATTTGGAGTGGTACAATAAATCAGCGGTACTATTCTGGATTCGTTCTTGGACGTAAACATATCGCCAGCCAGGTGATCGATCCCCACGACCTCCTTCCATTGTCAACGAGGCCCATTATTGACCGGGTTAGGGTTCCGCAGCAAGAAAAAATATTATTTGTTACTTGGGTTTGAAGTTTTTTTTAAGATTTTCGAGCAGATTTTTTTTTTGGATACGATTTATTTATATATAGATTGATCTACGTGTATCTATATGCATCTTTATCTATATGTCACTTGATCAACATGATACAAAAAGCTACTTTCAATATTTTTTGCTATCAGGGGCCCAACCATGAGTTCTTATTGCAATGTTAATTCAGTTGTGCGACAGTGACAGATATATACACAGCACATACATCTGTCTCATAAATGAGTGAAACTATCATGGCAATAAGAGCTCATGGTAAGGCCCCAGTCTGTTTGCATTCCCGCTGCTCTCTGAAACCGCTGGACTGATTTTAGCGGGACTTTCACTGGCAGATAGCTGAAGACACATTAATAATGTATTAATTTGCTGTTTATGCAAGAATTGCGAGATTACGTCTGAAATTTTTAAGTATTTGTCCTTGTTTAAATGTAAGTAATTCTATTTAAACTTTAAAAAAACCTGTTTGGTGCATAGCGGGCGAGTACTCATAGTGGCTAATCTTTTAAGTTTAATTAAGCAATGAAAAATATCTCCATTTGATTAGACCGCTTACAAAGTACTTATAAAATGTCGGAAGGACACATTAAAAATTGCTTTAAGCACGATTATAAATGTTATCACATTTTTATGTTTGACTATCTGTGCCCCGCGGTTTCACCCGCGTAGTTTTAGTTTCATCCTTATCATCGCGGGACCCTAATATTTTTTATAAATAAAAGTAGCCTAAGTTACTCCATGAAACATCAGCTACGTGCCAGTGAAAGTTCCGTTAAAATCGGTCCAGCCGTTTCAGAGATTACCCGGAACAAACAGACAGACAGACAGACAGACGGACAGAGAAAAAATTTAAAACTTGGTTGTTTAGTATCAGTAGCGTGTATACTTTCGCTTTGCATTTAGTGAAAAGCTGTTATTTTGTTATTACAAACAGACACTTCAATTTTATTTATCTGTATAGATGTATAGATGTCAATACTTTTAAAAAATTTACGAAATATTATACGGGACCCTTCTTTTATGTCCAGTTTTTGCGACACGCACTTACAAGATTAATACACAAGAGAAGACTGATGACAGACAACGTGACATCTGGTCTGGTTATCTCGAGATTATGTGAAAAATATCAGAATTCACTAATACAACCTGGTAATATGGTTCATCTTCACATAAATGTGCCGTCAAATCAATATCGTGGCATTGTATTGAAGAGTTACTGGGAGGACTTTCCGCAAACTGATTAATTTATATTTTAAGAAGTAACATTTCTTATCCATACGAATATATATAGCTAAATGAAGTGTCTGTTTATAATTCCAATTAAACAGCTTTTCACTAAATGCATGCAACGGCTAGACCGATTTCAACGTGACTCACTGGCAGATAGCTGATGTTATAAAGAGTATATTAGGAGACTTTTATTATAGAAAAAAATAATATTTATATACGCTGAAGGAAAAATATGGTGAGGAAACCTGCATATGTCTGAGACGTAACGCAATGTAGTATATTACGGTTTACCGATTTCCTAAAAACTTATGTGCAGTGAATTCACACCACGTGCTTTATGGTGAAGGAAAATATGGTGAGGAAACCTGTATATGTCTAAGACGTAACGCAATGTGGTAGTATAGTGGCTGAGAGTGAGACGGTGATGGACTCACCACTTATCATCTTCAGTGAATAGTGGGTGTTGTTATTACAACACCCCGTCGGGACGTTTCTGGGATGGTGTGAGCCTATTGCCTCTGTCTACGTGTACCTTTACACAGCTAAGCCACCGAACTTTTAAATTCGGTAAAGGGATAGCTTTGCCCCTTAAACTTTTAAGTGGCTGCGATCTTCTGTAATAGGAGGTACACTCCCTAGACGGGCAGCTCCAAAAATATTGCTTAAATTGTGAGTTAGCTAAGGTGCCAACAAAGTGTATACGATACGTGGGAGTCAAGCATTACAAAGGCATGGCAGGAGAAAAGGAAAAGCTTGATTATTTTGCTTTGAACATTGAGTGGGTGGAGTTCGTTTGAAAACAGAGTAATGATTGTTTTGAATTCATAAATTCTCGTGATATTTTTAGATATTAATTAATTTTAGCTTCCAATTTTGATATAGGTCCTAATATCAATGAAATTACATTGTTGTAGCTTCACGAGCTAACCTTGAATGTTGTATTTTTTATAACAAATACATACAAACAGTTATCCCCAGTATTTTCGATGAGCGCTTTAAGGTCATGACGACATTTCTTATGTCTTTTTAAAAATTGTATAATAGTTCTGAAAAGAGTAATTAATGAGTTTCTTGTCTGGTTATTTTCTGTAAAAGCAACCTTCGGATTTGAAAATACTTTGTTAAAATTCAAATCGAATAAAGATAGTTTTGAGTTAAAGTATATGCATTTAGTGAAAAGCTGTTCATTTGGAATTACAAAAAGAAACTTCAATTTTATTTGTCCATTAACCAAATCATTCATAGATCAAGTCATAAGATCCAAAACAATCATGGACACGGCATGTCATGACATATTCAATGTTCTATGGCCATGGATACGACTCGTGCATTCCGTCACAATCGAAACGCAGTGGAGCATGGCTAAGAACGTGACGCGTGCACGACACAGAATAGAACCGGTGGTGTAATTATACGGTATTGTCAACGACATGACTCATGGGTTTTTACTGAGGTGCTAAGATGGGGAACGGATATTTTTTTATGCTTCAAAGGTGAAATATCTTTTTCGAACAGTACGTTGGATAGCTCCGTCAGTACTAAGTGGATCGTAATGTAATTAAAACAAAATAATAACCAGTTAGTCCGATGCAGTGGATCGGATCAGGGTTTCAGACCGGAATAACTCAAATTATTGCACATATTTTTTGAAGCGAACTTGTAGCGAATGAAATTATAGTGATATTTATACGTTTAACTAAATTATAATTAATTTATATTTTTTGTTCTTTGAAATAAATTCTGAAATTTACACTTACCTGAATCTACATTCAGACTGTACTTTTGACTGTACGTTGACTTACCTGAAAAAAAAGAAAAGTCTAATCAATAAATTGATTATGGCAACAAATCAAATCATTGTTAAAATACAGAAATAACATTATTTTTCCCAACCCTAGAGCTATCGAACTTAATTTGAAATGCAATATAGGTTTATTGATCAATAATAATTTAACTATTAGTTACTTAAATTCATTTAGTTACTTTATCCACGAAATCGGACAAACACACAAACATTACCTTTCAAAATTCTGCCTACATAACCCAAACCCACGAAAACCAACTAAAACCCAACATAATCTATAAACCATAAACAAAAACAAACAACACACATTTTAATTCGTCATAAAAGCTTAAATGGTCTTATATATGGTAATACTAAAATACCATTTGGACGATAGTATCGGGAAGTAACTGGCAGCACATAAAAAGTATTACAAAACAAACATGTTTGTAAATTGCCGTTTTAAAAAAATACTTTTTAGTGACGCGTCGAAGTTTAATAGGGTTCCATAAAATGTTAACAAATTGTTATGGGTTAGTTAGACAGTCGGCGGGGCCGGAACCCCCACGGCTTTTGGATATCATATATTACATACAAGCTACGTCCCACGGCTTTGACCATGTTGACTACTTTATCTGGGATTAAAACATTGAAGTAATATTACAGAACTAGCTGTGCCCCGCGGTTTCACCCGCGTAGATTTAGTTTCATCCTCATAGTCGCGTATCCCTAATATTTTTAATAAATAAAAGTAGCCTAAGTTGCTCCTTGAAACATAAGCTACCTGCCAGTGAAAGTTCCGTTAAAATTGGTCGAGCCGTTTCAGAGATTATCCGGAATAAACAGACAGGTTTTTCAGTGTCATTAGCGAGTATATTATCATATGCACTTAGTAAAAAGCTGTTATTTTGGAATTACAAACAAACTTCAATTTTATTAATCTGTATAGATGTATAGATATAGATATACATATAGATATACTGAAAAAATAATTGTGTTAGTAACATGTTCAAAAGAACAACTTCTATGTAATACCTAAGTTCACTAAGTGGCTACTTTTCGGAAGGTTACTTAACTTTCGAAAGAACAGAGACTTATTATTTTTATATGGCAACAAAAGAAAACAACAATAATAACCCTAATTAGGAAGGCGTTACAGCCGACGAAGTTACCTTGTTTGTCACCAACACGACACTCGCATTTACCTAACAATTTTGTAAAATCGCTAATTATACGCTACGTCTGCCATTCACAAAGGGTGTGCTTTATTCTTTGTAAGACTAAAACCATTCGAGCCAAATTCAACTTTAAAGCAGTTACATTTAAAACCGAAAACAGAACTTTAAAGCGACATAAAAGATGTTTTCTAGAGATGCATTTTTTCGCGTGGCAAATATAATTGATGCGTTTGAAATTCGACTGAATCGAGTATGAATAAGGTTGAATTTAAAACGGAAAAAAAGAGTGTCTCTGGACTTCATTGAAGCGATGTTTGGGATATCCGCCCTTTTGAAGGCACCAGATGTTTGAATGGTGTATTGTGAAGCTACCCTCGACTCGGTGCCCAATTATATTGTTAATTTTCAAAATATACCTTTGAAATATTACACGTTGGTTGGAATAATAAGCCATTATGCGAATCACCATCAGTGTCAGATTGCAGTGTTATCATAGTATATATTATAAGCTTACTATACAGTATGCAATCTAGAACAAATCTTCAAAATACGAACGTTTGCTCCGTCGAGTTCCTCTTATAAAATTTATTCCTTAAGTAATTAACTGTCCAAGTAATATTATACTTTTATCGTGAACTAGCGGACGTCACGCGGTTTCATCCACGTAGTTCCCGTTCCCGTGGGAGTACGGGGATAAAATATAGCCTATGTTACTCGCTGATGATGTAGCTATCCATTGCTGAAAGAATTTTCAAGATCAGTCTTGACTTGCAAACAAACAAAAAAATAATCAAATCTTTCCTTTTTATTATATTAGTGTAGATTCTTAAAAATGGTTAGGATAAATACGAACACGAGGCGGGACTCGAACCCACGGCCACTGCAAACAGTGCTCTTGCTCTGCCAACTAAGCTACTCGTGAAATGTCTGTCTGTAAAACAAAATGACGTATACGCGATCGGCCACGACGACTCCTTACTGATATTACGACAGAGTGTGTAATTTCGAATGATTTGTTCCTAGATTCCGTACTGGGTGTAGTCAGCTTGTATGTATACTGTGGTGTGATGGAATTTGCAAAAAGCAAAAGAGGTACTAATTTCGACGCTTGTCCCACGGGGTGTAAATAGTAGGTACGTCTTTATAACTACCAAAAAATAAGGTGATGTGTTTGGATAAATGTGGAATTTGTATATAGCTACGAGTAACTGATAGATATATATAAATAAAAGTTTACATGACGAGAAATAATCTTTATATATAGAAATGAATCCCCATTTCCCTTGGTCACGGCATCACGCGTAAACCCCTGGATGGATTTTACCGGGACTTTCACTGGCAGATAGCTGTTGTTTCAAGAAGGGTTTTAGACAAATTTTCCTAAAAAAAACAACATGAATCTAAATCTACGCGGGTGAGACTGCGGGGCACAGCTAGGATAATATAAAATATAATCTTTACATACATACATACATACATATGCCCACGTCTGTATCCCATGGGGGTAGGCAGAGAACACTGTTTGCCACATGCTATGATCCTTACATACTTCTCTCGGTTCATCCACATTCATGCATCTCTTCATACACTTTTACGAATTTGACCTTTCTGGATTATCTTAGATCGACCTTTTATTGAAAAACGAAAATCTATTTTTTTTTACAATGAACACAGAGTAAAGCTTTCTTCAATTAAAATATTTACATTACACAGATAACGCAACTATTTAATTTTTAAACACAGACAACTAAAACTATATACGTCTTCTCGCTTCTTCATATATCGTAAAAAATGTCATGACAAGTCACAGGCAGAGACTAGTATTTTACGTACCATATTTTTTTGTCACGAATATCTTAAATAGAACCAACCCTTTTCTACCTGGGGTTAGGTTAAGCAAATATTTTCAGATTTAATTTGGGTATTGTTCATTTCATTGTGTGAACCAAATAAGGTTTTCGGGGTCTTTTATGACATAGTATTCAAACGACAGCTAAATAGATGACACATATTTTTATAACCTTACTAGCTGTGCTCCGCGGTTTCACCCGCGTGGATTTAGTTTAACGCTAATAAATACAGATAAATAAAATTGAAGTGTCTGTTTGTAATTCCAAAATAACAGCTTTTCACTAAATGCATATGAAAGTATACACGATACTGACACTAAAAACCAAGTTTTAAAATTTTAATATTGTTTACCCAATGGCTTAACGTGCTTTCCGAGGCTATAAACACCGCCAGTTTCCAATCTCCGAGCATTTATTGTGAATTTCTTGACAGAAAAACCCAAAATCGAACCCGGGATCGAGAGGCGAATTTACTAACCACCGTACCAACAAGGCAGTCTCCATACCAAACCCTTTTTTTTTTTTTTTTTTTTTTTATTGACGAGGGGGAAACCTTCAAAAGGTCCCCGACCGCCCTGGGAGAGGCTGATCGGGGTATGTGGGATTTTTACCGCACTAAAACCCCCCCGGTGGCCATCCTCAGTGTTCAGGGGGGACTCCGGGTACTCTGATAGATCGCACCGGTGTCCCCCCACACTTTGCCGGGGCACATCCCCGGGGCAGCTGAGTCGCCGCCCCTAGAGACCTCGCTGTGCAAGGCAGCGCGAGCCACATCGCGCTGCCACCTTCCCGGGCCCGCGGCTCGGTGGTCAAAGCTCCCACCCCGACCACCGCCAGCAGGCCCTCCGGCCCCCTTTTAGTCGCCTCTTACGACAGGCAGGGGATACCATAGCCAAATTCTTAGACCCTGGCTATTGGGTGGACGGTCCGGGGCGTGCGTTGCCTCCGCCCCGCCGTCGCCGTCGTCTCCGAGAGGGATCGGCTCTCTCCCGATCCCGCTCGGAGGCCTCCTTCTGGGACATTACTGTCTCGCAGAAGGAGACTACGGCCCTCCATGCCTCTCTGTCTGCCAGCATAGCCGTCACTACGCGTGGCAGAGAGAGGTCCTGCCCGATCCTGGTGACCAGGATTCGCCGTTCCGAGCTCCACGCTGGGCACTGCTCCAGCGTGTGCTGTGCGGAATCCCGGTCACTGCCGCAATGGTGGCATTGCGTCGTCGGTTCGCGACCGATCCGATTCAGGTACTCTCCGAAACACCCGTGTCCGGTGAGTACCTGCGTCAGCCGGAAGGTGACGTGGTCCTTCCTCTTTAGCCAGGGCCCGAGGCTCGGCAAAATTGCACCGACAGCGCGTTGGCGGGCGTTCTGCGGCTCACAGAGCCGCTCCCGCCACGTTACGAGCGCATGTCGGTGCTCCTGCCTTCTCACTTCAGCCGCATTTGGAGGCGCAGTTCCGTCCGCCCAGCGGAGACGGTCGTAGATACGAGCATCCATCTCCGCCAGGATGTCCAGGGGCGGAAACCGCGCCAGGACAGTGGCCGCCTCAAAGGACAGGGTACGATACCCCCGTGCGACCCGGATGGCCATAGGACGCTGCATACTATTGTACATAGTTCTGCAGCGCCTAACACCCAATCTGGAAGACCAGACGGGTGCTCCGTAGAGAGCCACGGATCGCACTACCCCCGCATAGAGGCGGCGGACTCCTTCACTCGGCCCCCCGAGATTGGGCAGCAGTCTGTGCAATGCACCCGCTACCCTCTTGATCCGGGGGACCATGCGGCTGAAGTGCTCCTCAAAGCCCCAGCGACCGTCCAGGGTGAGACCGAGGTACTTGAGGTACCGTCCCACCCGGACATCCACGTCACCTACGCGAACCGACGAGCTGGGTGGTTCCCTTCCCCTCGGGATCTTGTGGAACCACAGCGCCTCGGTCTTTTCCGGCGCTACCCGAAGGCCCAGCTCGTGGATTTTCTCCCAAACCAATCCCTACTCCAACAGAGGCTACGATACGCAAATCCTTAAACCCACTTCAAAGCTATTTGGATAGCTTTTACATTAAAAGTCTCCTCACAAGCTTGTGTAACTCAGTTAAGCACCAATGTGGATGTCTGTAGGTCTAAAACGGCCACTTTGAGAGAATCATAATGTGATCCGAATATGATTCAGGAATTATTCATATTTGGCAATTCACCTGTATGACACTTTTGTATGAAGATTCATAAAATGGTCCACCAAATTTTAATTGATTTTGTGACAAGTAGCAGAACCATAAAAAGTTACTTAGGGACTAACATCTACAATTATTGTAATCATTCGTGAATCATAAATATGAATTGCACCTAAGTGACCATTTTGTCATTTCGGTGATGAATCATATTCGGATCACATTATGATTCTCCGAAATTTTTAGGATCGGTCAAGTAGTTTCGGAGGCAGTCCAATGCAAACAAACAAACAAAATAACAATCAAATCTCTCCTCTTTATAATATTAGGCTAGATGAATAATCAAGATCTTCGGAAACCACAAATAAATGTGAAATGTAATAAGTCTAAATCTATCTCAACTGCTGAAGTAATTTAAGTACTAAGAAGTCAACGAACCAACCAATTTAAAGACCGGTAACCAAGGAACTTCCAATGAATACTTGATAATATTTGATTTGACGTATAACCAATTTGCGAGCTGATTCGGAACGACGTTGTTAACTTAATAAATAATGAAATCCGAGCTAGATCAATTCACCGATATGTTGTTTTGGGAATATTTGGCGAATACTGATGAAAATTACTCGCGATATTTGTATGTAACCTCATTTGAACTGAAATCTATAACGTTACCGTAGGGTATAGCGGTATTTGCCCTGATAACTTGCCAATTTAACATCTTTGGCAATCGTTACAGGTCAGTCGGAGGCCTAAAAATAATCTGACAACTGGTTTAACCCAAAATCACAGATTTTCCTCCTAAACGGGGTTGCGAAGGTCAGATGGCAGTCGCTTCGTATAAAAATCAGGTGATCAGCCACATCGGGTTGAATCAAGTGCCGACCCCAACAATGTATGGGATAAGGCCAGGGAGATGATAGCGGTATTTGCCCTGATAACTAGAAATGGGATGATATATACTATACTACATATATCGTTAGGTAGTTTAATGTTATTTCGCGTACGAAATCCGTTACGTTACGATCGTTAGAAATCATATGAAATCTATATATATACATACAGATAAATAAAATTGAAGTGTCTGTTTGCAATTCCAAAATTACAGCTTTTCACTAAATGCATATTTAAAGTATACACGCCATTGACCCTAAAAAACCAAGTTTTAAAATGTTTCTCTGTCTGTCTGTTTGTTCCAGGTAGTCTCTGAAACGGCTGGACGAATTTTAACGGGACTTTCACTGGTAGGTAGCTGATGTTACAATGCTAATTTTACTTAAAAAATTAAAGCACCTCGTGTGAAACGGCGTGGCTAGCTAGTATTGAACAAAGCGCTGGCAGTACCTATCCGCTAGAAACTGGATTAATCTGACTGAATCCGGATTAAAACCATGAAAATAGGCAGGATTTTATACTAATATATTCCGTTTGATATCAACCTTTAAGGTATTTTTTAAATTTTCTTCAAAAATACCCTGCAGGTGTTTTATATCCTCCGCAATCTAAAGGCTGTGTATAAAACCAATGAACCGAAAACTTATCAAAACAAAATACTTTTACAAAAGAAAGGTTCAAACAGAAATTTCAAGGCTCATTATATTTACGGCCACATTTTAAGGCATCGCCAGGTTTGACAGTGAAACGGGTAACGGGTAGCGGGTAACCTTTAGAGAAACGGGAATTCTTCGTATTTTTCCTTTGGAAAAGCTCTTTTCTTGCCTTTTAACGTTGAAACAGATAACAGGGAGACTCTTGATGAATAAAAGGTGTTTTGGGAAGTTTAATAAAGAAAACGCCGGGAAGGAAGATAGAAAATCAAGGCTGTACTGGCGCCGTTAGGAGATTTGAGCGCTGTGCGAAAATAGTTGGGTCTAGCTGTGCCTCGCGGTTTCAGATCCCAAATATTTTTTTAACACGCTTTTATTAGCTTCACCTGTATGTATGTATGTATGTATGTAACCGACCCCTTTGAGCTCGATTTTGTCCTACTTTGTACGATCAGATTTAATTCAAACTTTGCACACCTGTCAAAAGTCGATGACAATGCAATAATCCGATCGAAGCATCCGATTATCCTAATTAGATTCGCCAGGATTAATTAATTTCTTTCCGCATCCTTTGCATGCGAGTAAGAGAGATAGAGCTAGTGCGGGCGGTTTGTGGTATTGAGGGCGGTTGATAGTTAGCCAATCGAACTAAATAATATATAGTTTAAAAAATTTAACTAAAAAATGAAAAATAAATAATAGTTTAAAAAAACTAAAAAAACACGCTTTCATAAAAAATCCAACTAAAAATCAGAAAATAAAATTTAATAAATTTGGATAAAGAATATTGTAAATTAGAAATGAATGTACATTTTTGTAAAAAAGCGTGGGATGTATTCAATGCGCTTTTTAAGATATTATATTATCAAAGTGATGATTCTTCTACTCATTATCTGCCAATAAAATGTTTATAATTATTAACACTATGCACCCCACGCTTTTTTACAAAAATGTACATTCATTTCTAATTTACAATATTCTTTATCCAAATTTATTAAATTTTATTTTCTGATTTTTAGTTGGATTTTTTATGAAAGCGTGTTTTTTTAGTTTTTTTAAATTAAATTAATGTAGCCTAAGATACTCCTTGTAGCATTAGCTATCTGCCATTGAGAGGCCCGTTAAAATCGGTTCAACCGTTTCGGGGATCAGCCGGAAAAAACAGACAGACAGACGGACCGATAAACAAAATAAAAAAAACAAAATGGATGTTTTATTACAATTATTTATTATAATTTTTTATTATAATTTTGAATTACAAACAGACACGATAGATATATAGATGTTATTCGCGCTCGATCCACTCAAGACCCAAAAAATTACTATTAGGCATTCAAGGCTAGCAATCAAAACCTTACTTCATATTTATTAAAATACAGAAATAATTGTTGACCGCGCGAAATTGGAAAACAAATCGGCAAAGGAAAAGCCTTATTCAAAACATTGTAAGGTCATTATGGTTTCTCTATCACTACAACTCCCTTATTACACAGTTTAAACTCGAGCTAAAACTATGTTTGATATCTGTATCACAAAATAAGACGGAACCAAATGAAAATGAAAATGATTTGTTCAGTTTAGGCCCTGGTAAGGCACTTATGAATGTCGAAGAATTGACCACCGGTTCGGAAACTAGCCTTGTATGTACATTTCATAACATAGTAAATAATGCTTAGTTACAGTAAAATTATTCGAAAACAAATTATTAAGAACATTCATAGTTTTAGACCAAGAATTATCTAAGCGATGCTTTGTAATAAGAGTTGAATATTGATAACTAGCAGTGAAATTACCGGTACTTTCAAAGAGCTAGAGTCGATCGTGAATTACCATGCAACAGACAATAGTTAGTCACGAGCCGACACCAATCACGATGTTTGTGTTTCTGTCCGCTGGGAGCGGAATGAGGGCGTAACATCACGCATTAAGTAAATTTAGTTTTGTTGTTGTATGTACTCTAACATTGCTTTACACGATGCACAAGATTATGAAAGACTAGCGGACGTCACGCAGTTTCACTCGCGTAGTTCCCGTTTCCGTGGGAGTACGGGGATAGAATATAGCCTATGTTACTCGCTGATGAAGTAGCTATCCATTGCTGAAAGAATCTTCAAGATCGGTCAAGTAGTTTCAAAAACAATCCAATCTTTCCTTCTTCAATATGTTTATGAGATGTAGGGCGTAACGGGATATGCCGTTCGTAATACGGACTACCTCCACTTTACAGATGATCGCTGCAATATAATGTTTTGAGTAGTATTGTTTTTCTGCGGTGAGTAGTCGCCAGTCCATGGAGGGGAGGATAGGGGAGTATAGTCGCTGTGCTAGCTATCACTACAGCCCCATTGAGACTCTTCCATGTCTTACTATGTTGGCATAGTGATTCCATTCTTTATAAGGTAGGCAATGTGCGAGTTACAGTCTGGTTTCAGTCACGTTCATAGACTGCAGTATCCGTTTAAAATAATTCGAACTGCACGCTTGTTTACCTCCTTGGTAGTTTAAAAATAATATATGTAGATAAGAAAGTGTTTTTAGAACAGGAGATTGATAGAGAAGAGAGAGATGGTGACGATGATTTGGCTCTAAAGGCTTTTCCAATCAAATGTAACCACAATAAAGGCCAATAGTTATGTGAAGGGTGGGGCTCACTCGGTCAATTTTGGAAATGTCCGACTGGAACCGAAATCGATACCATCATACGAGTGTAAATAAGACCAGGGGCCCAACCATGAGCTCTTATTGCAATGTTAATTCAGTTGTGCGAGTGACAGATGTATACACGTCACATACATCTGTCTCATAAATGACAAAAACTATCATGGCAATAAGAGCTCATGGTAAGGCCCCAGATATTACGTTGCTAAAACAAAAAATCGTATCAGTGGAAAAGCAAAGTATTACAAGATGAATTCCTTGTGTGGACCTGATAACATTTATATAAATTAATCTTTTAATTTCTTTTAGACATAAAAACTAGTCTAACCTCAATGCGCTCTAAAATCTGCCATCCTAAAATTGTCGCCTTTGAAGTTAAAAAACTAGCAGTAATAATTACTGATGTAAGACTCAAAGAAAAACATATACTTAAGAAGGAAGATATGTCAATGAATCAATTTGTTAAGGCAATGAATGGTAAATCCGATTTGTTAGTTAAGTAAAACGTACAAAGGCCTTGTATAGATAAACACGCAATTTCTCACGCTACAGCGCATAGATAAACAATGACTCACTGATCATTGATTTAAATACGTTACGACAACACATTACCTTGGGATAACTCCACACGATTATATCTAGTCCCTAAAACTGCCAACACTTTGTTATAGGCAACAGAGCGCCTAGTGCGAACTTTTCACTGCCGCCGTCACAAGGCCCCGCATCTACGTAAACGCAGATTTGTATAGGATCGGAACAGCGCCTCTGTCGGCCTAAAGATGACACTATTGTTAGTCCATACAAATCTGCGTTTACGTCGACGCGATGACTTGTGACCCAGGAGGAGACCAGAAGACTAGACTAGATGTAGTTTATACAATGGTTAGTATTCTAAAATACGGAAGACAATAAGAGAATAATTTCATTCAGCGTCATCAAACACTTCAAATATACCGACAATATTCTTCCATTCATTTACAATCAAATCACAATCAGGGTGACAGATTATGCAGGGATGATAATCAACAATAACAAATAAACAAACAAACAAACTCACTTTCGCATTTACAATACTGTGGTATTACGAGCATCTATACTAGTATATTTGTAGTATGTTTGTAACGAATTGGCTCAAAAAGTACTAGACCGATTATTAAAATTCTTTCACCATTTTTATGCTACGTTATCAATGATTAATACAGGCTATACTTTATCTCCGTTCTCCCACCGGAACGGGAACTACGCGGGTGAAACCGCGTGACGTCCGCTAGTAGTCATAGAACCCAACAGTGATTACTCACCTCGATAGCAATTACAGATTCTCAGTAGGTTAGCAATAAGTGCTTATTTCAAACAACCTTCAGCCACGGCGAAGATCACGATTTACCAGGCATACCTATGATATAAACTTCTTGAAGTCCTTTAAACTTTAACTTTGCATAATATACATTGAAGTCGCCATTTCCATACAAAACGATTTCGTCTGTTTGAACGCATCGTTCTTCTAAACTACGTTACGGATCTTGATACGGTTTTAACAAACATGTACGTAGTAAAACTACGATTGGCTTAAAGTTAAAAAAATACATAATTTGTCTAGAGATAGTAGAGAAAAGTCCACGTTCTGTTTCAGTCTTAATGTCGTAACCTGTAGTGAAGCGAGGGCGGGTATTTGATAAAACACTATTTGCTAGATCAGGAATTCCCGATCCCGAAGACCCCAAAAATTTAACCATACTCAATCTTCATCGAACATAATTAGATGACAGATGTTGACTCCAACGCCGTTGCTTGCACACAGGTACCGTCACGAGTTATGAACGCTCAGCAGAAATAGCGAGGGTAACTGCGCATGTATTTCATTCGCGTCGTGTCATACACAGATAAAGGCAGACTCATATTTTTTTTACTTCATCAAATACCTTTTCAGAAGTTGCAACACCACTAATTAGAGATTGCCCTATTTTCATGCAATCCACATCCCTAATAATTCCTATACGCTGACCAATATCAGCATTAACCACATTAATACTCCACTTTCGACTCATTACTATAAATTAACATTGTGTCGAATTATTAGGCGCAACTTGATGTGTTGGCAAAATTACGGGTTTCGTACAAACCGCGCCGATTCGGGAGGTTGTTCGCCCAAAACCGATGCGAATCGCGACGAAAATTATTGCAAATGTATTCGGTAATGACGGTTTAACGGAAGATGCCGAGGAAAATTGCTGTTATCATAATTGTATTTTGTACACATCTCTATCACGAACGTTTTGTTATAAAACTTTATATAAGAAAGTTCATCTGGACTGAATAGCCGAGTGGTTTGAGCCTGCTATCCAAGTTAAGTAAATTCAAATTTTTATGGTCTACTAATCTCTCTTTATTTCTCATATGCTAAGTACTTTGGGACGCAGCGTATGAAGGTGTTTTGAGAAGGCCTCGGAGAAAAATTCGGGACTTATTTTAGCGAGCCAGAGTGTGATGCTCCCCTTATTGTCTTTAAAGCCTTAAGTGCAGTGATGACAAACCACTAGATTTACTGCAAAGGACAATATCATAAGGAAGAAGGCATATGTATGTGAAGAAATTTAAGGACGTAAGTGTTTGTAAGCCTAGGCATCTGACTCGCTGTCCGTCACATTGGCATCGAATCCTTGATGAAATATAAGTGTAAAACCTCTGCCTACCCCTCCGGGACAAATCACAAACTTAATTCTGCAATGCGATTCATTGAACTTCAATCTTAAAGTGTACAAAGATAAGACATTTCAGCTTCGAGCAGTAGAAGACTACTTCAAATTGATGAAACTCATGTTCAAGAAAACAATATTTTCCATTCCGCAGAACACATCAGCCCTCGTCAAACTTGATTTTCTTGGACAGGTTACTGAGGATCTCAATTTATTTCTGTTGAATTAAATATGTATTTTATCATTCTACTATTTTTTTCCAAACTTTATACATAGTACTATTTGTCTTTATTCCATGTTATCAGTCAGGTATATCTTTAGATTCCATTTCGCCCTCATATTCATTTCCATTCCATCCCTTCTAAACCTTATTTTCACAATCTAAATTTAAATAAATAAATCTACTATGTAAACGTTTGCAATTTTGTCCAACAAGGTAATAGTTTCTTAATGGATGGATAATTTTATCGACGTTCTTAAATATTTTTACACTTAAGATAAAATCATCAACATAATTATCATTCATCTATTCACATTTGGTGAAACCCATCCTCTGAATCGAGCGTAGTAATCCAAGTACGTCTCTAAAATGAACAGTGCAGAACATAACTAGTGAACCATCAAACAGGAGGACGGTATCTGATTACGAAGCGCTACATTGTAATTTAGTTTGTCCGCGCTGCGATTGAGTATTGTTTGTGCTTTAATGAGATTTCAGCCCCTTTGTTTTGCTTTGTTATGCAGTCTACTTTGTGTGTCACTGGGTAGTTTTAATCTTAAATTGTCTACTGTTTATTTTGTAATGAACAAAGGTGAGTAATTTTAAATCCATACAAATATTATACATGGGTAATGTGTCCTTTTAATTGTTAGATTAGGAAAGCTTTTACGGATTTAAGAAATGAAATAAGTTTTCTGTGTCTGTTATCTGTTTACGGCTGAGTTTGTTAAAATTGGGTATAGATTTAGCTTCAATCCCAAAGAAGTAAGAGAAAATAATTAAATTTAAGGAACCTATGTTGGCATAGGGGTTCTGTGCCCCAAGTATAGGACATAGGTTTAACTCGGTCCAACGTCGCCGCTTGACCTTGCGCTTTGCGCTTTTTTGTATGTGGACGTAAAACTTCCTACACTCGCCGGGCCCTTTTTACTTTCCCATCCAAAATTATGAAATATAAATACGCAATCGATATAGTCAACGCGAAAACATTTCAAAACCCATAGCTGGGGTACTGTTCTCAATAAAAATGGTTATCTTCAAACCGTTGTTATTCATTTGATGTTTTTGCCACTGCCAGGTCTGGGCCATCATATATAAGTTCAATCATCATCACGCGCAATCATTGACGTTGCGGCCAAAATGGCGCCAAAAGCAAACCGCAAGCCGCAACGCTCCGCATCACAACCGCATCGTCATTTAATAAAAATTAACACAAGGCCAGCGTTCCTTCGGTGACGATAACAAACGCTTTAAATCTGTGCGGTTGACAGCTACCCTAGAGTATAATTTACAATCAATCTTTTGCAAGAACTATCATGTCCAAATTAATATTCTTTTCTATGCAGGTCACGTTCGGATCACTTGCTCCCTTGTCATGGAGTCACAGACGGGAGTATTTATGTTTTAATGCAATTTTGAGAATAAAATTGAAGAAAATCTTCAATTAAATTTTAGTTCTAGTTAGAAACTGACAGCGAGTGATGTACAAATTTCGTCTACCTTATCAGCCCGATTTTATCATGATCTTTATACGATCTATTTGTGCGATGTTTCTCGACCGAGTAGGCAGCCGCGCTTCTGTTTCATTTCAATTTTGTGGCATCGTCGCTAAATATAAGCGATAAATCGAACAACGGGTAAGCCGACGCAATTTGGTTCAGAGGTTTATTTTGCATTGGATTTTGGGTAATTGCGGGGGACGCCTTTTGCAAAATACTTAATTTTATTCAGTTTATTTTTTAAATTAACCATTGGAAGTGACTGTAATTGGAATTGTATAAATGATTCGTGAAATAAATTGATACTTGTCTTCATCTGGCTGAATCCTACCTTGACATTTTCGTTTTCTATAATATAGTTAAGCAAATATATATTTATTGTAAAATAAATCTATTGTCTCTATACCAGTCAAGAATTTATGTGATTCAACACCCAATTTTCACCGAAGATTAGGTGCTAAAACTTTAGGTCCATCGCCGTCTCAGGCACTATACTTACGTCTTCAAATTCTTTCTCAAACGATGTTTTCATTCACCGTTAATCATGATGTGATATCACCACCTTTGACTTTTAAGATAAACTCATTCGAAGGCCCTTTGAAATCTGCCACAACGGCTTGAGTAAATTCCAATTAGAATGAGGAACTCATAGTTTTTCTAGCAATAACTAGATATAAGTCGAACATCATTATAATTACACTAGCTGTGCCCCGTGGTTTCACCCGCGTAGATTTAGTTTCATGCTTTATGTCGCGGAACCCTAGTGTGTTTTCTAAATAAAATTAGGCTAAATCACTCCTTGAAACATCTGCCAGTGAAAAGTCCGTTAAAATAAGTCCTGCGGTTTCGGAGATCACCCGGAACAAACAGACAGACAAACAGACAAAGAAATATGTTAAAAATTGATTTTTCTATGTCAGTTCGGTGTATACTTTCATATGCATTTAGTGAAAAGCTTTAATTTTGGAATTACAAAGAGACACTTAAATTTTATATATCTGTATAGATGTATAGACTAACAATGCCACATCACGCCCTTAAATAAATAAAGTGCTTAAATAAATAACGCAAACTGCGACAAAAATAAAACTAAGTGTACCCAGAGCTCATAAACGGGAGCAATCATAATAAAGCATCACAGTGCAGAAAAGCTTTATGTCATAACATTATTAGACCGTTTAATGCTGAACTGTAGGAAAATGAAAAATCTAGACTGTAATAAATACGATGTTTGAGCCATGTTTTCATATTAAACTTACCTGCAAGCTACGAAATCCCGGAGGCTGAGTGGTTTGTCGCCGTCTGCTGTGCGAGGCGAGCGACGCAAGTTGAAATCTCAGCGGTCAGTACCACTGAGTTTTGTAAGCAAATAATGTGTTTGTATTCTTTCAGGTGTTTAGATTCAATGTCCAAAATAAGCATTTCGTTATAAATTTCATTTTAATTCTATAGTATAATATCTTCTTATATATAAAAATTAATCCCATTTTCCCTTGGTCGCGGCATCACGCCTAAACGGTTGAATGGATTTTAACGGGACTTTCCCTGGCATATAGCTGATGTTTCAAGGAGTTTTTAGTGGTTTATATAAAAGAGTATATTTTACTTATAAACTTAAGTGGTTTACGGTACTAGAAAGTGTGAGGAAACCTGCACATGTCTGAGAAAAAAATCAAAGACGTATAGTGTTGTGTGCTTAGCTGCATAGAAATAAAAATAATAAAATCTTAAGTCAATATCAAGGCATCTCGAAACCAAAACAATAAAATAGATACATAGAACTCAATATAGAGATTTTTCGACTTAATACAGTAATTTTCAGGGCGTGCGATATATATAAACTGTACCACTATCACGAGTTTGCCATTTTCCTAATTGACACTCGCTAGCGTCTCCGACAATATTTGTATGACATATTTTAGTTCTTCACGTCACCGCTTGGAGGCGCTGTACAATTTCTCATACGAATATTCGGCGGAGACGCTATCGAGTGTAGATTAGAAAACGGTGGCAAACTCGTGGTAGGGGAACAGTAGCAAGGTATAGATTTGTGCCCCAAATGCTTCATCTAAAAGGATATAAAACTAGAATAGCGTAATGACCATAAATAATACAACAGCAATTTCAACCGAAGCGACATGGTATTTGAATTTAAAATCACATAATAATCTTGTGTTTATGGATTCTCTTCCAATATATTTATTTGCTTTATTTGAACGCTAGTTGGTACACAAAAGCTACATGGCTTGAATTTGTTTAAAATAGGAAGAAATATCTATAGGGTCCAGACCCTGTAGATTTTTTTAGCGCATTGGGTAGTGGCGACACTTCAATTTTATTTATCTGTATAGATGTATAGATTGATATGTGAGGAGCTCGTGGCAAAGTTGCTATTGCGCATATCATTCGATCAGCGAAGTTAAGCAACCCTTTTTTTATCGACGAGGGGGAAACCTTCAAAAGGTCCCCGACCGCCCTGGGAGAGGCAGATCGGGGTATGTGGGATTTTTACCTCACTAAAACCCCCCCGGTGGCCATCCTCAGTGCTCAGGGGGGAGCCCTAGCCAGTAATTGGATGGGTGACCGCCCGAGTTCCCTCCGTGTCTCGGAGAGCACGTTAAGCCGTCGGTCCCGGTTGCCAATTAATCATCTTTGGCAATCGTTACCGGTCAGTCGGAGGCCTCAAATAGTCTGACAACTGGGTTTAACCCAGATCACAGATTTTCCTCGTTAAAGGGGTTGCGAAGGTCAGATGGCAGTCGCTACGTATAAAAATCAGGTGATCAGCCACATCGGGTTGAATCAAGTGCCGACCCCAAATACATGGGATAAGGCCATGGGAGATGATGATTTCATATGTACCACCCAATTATTTATTTTTTATTCTGATACAAAAAAGAGATATGATATAAGCTAGATTTACGTTTTTGAGAAGAGCCCTTTAATAACTATACAATTTTAATTTACCACACAGCACATGTCGTAATGAAAAATAAACAGTAGTACAATGAAATTCTCCGTTGATTTAGGTACTTGGCAAACAGAATGTATTATAGTGGAGTGGCTGGGTTCCGTAGATTAGGGTTCTATTGTTGACCGGAGGGGTCCAAATGCACCAAATATTGCAACTTTGTTAGGGCTGCCAACTATTACTTTTTAACATTTTGCACAACAAGAATAAAAAAATATGTCTTCACTGTTGAACTGACTTCAAAATGAGGCGGTTTCTCAATTCAACCGAAAATTTGAGATCGGGTTAATTTTCCAAAATGATACTCCATTTCCCAGCATAAGCTTTATTAATATCATTAAAGATAAAATGTTTTCGTCTGTCCGTTTCACGCTTAAGCTAGTGAACCGAGTTCTAACCTTACGAAACATTTTTTTAAGGAACACTAAACTCAAACTGAATCTATTCCATCCCTGCTTAAATCCGTGTCACAGAAATAGATGAAAACCAAGGACTGTCTTAGTGTATGTTTTCTAATAATAGGGATAATGTATAGGTAGTACGTATAGTTGCTCTTAGAAATAATATTGGCAACCCTATTGCATAGGATAATTTGAAGGGAGTGGCGTATTTTCGGCACAGTTGCGCAGTGAATTCTTTAATGGATTTCGGGACCTGCTTTCATCTTTGGGCGTATGTGTTTTAATAACGGTATTAGAAATATGAATGCATATTATTAGAACAGAGAGAAGAGAAGAACAGAGAGTGAAGAGTCCTATCTCTTTCTCTATCTCTCTGAGCTTTAGTAGACATAATTGTCTGATCTAAAGGGCGAAGGCTTTCTGAAGTATGACAGATTATCAAGTGTCAAATTGCTGAAAATATATAGGATGTAGACTTAAAACTATATTTTTTATCACATATATGTAAATTTAACATTAAAAAGTATTTTTTTTTACATGGTCACGGCATCCCAGAAGGGTCCCTGAAGGGGTAAGCAGAGGTGACAACATCCACATTTCACCGAATATTATTAAGTGTGAATGAGGGCGAGTCCATCGCCGTCTCATACGTCTTTGGCACATTTCTCAGACATATGTACGTGGTGTGAAATTTTGGAAAAACGCATTGGTCCCCGCTGGGATTCGAACTTGCGTCGTTTGCGTAGAAGGCGACTGCTCAAGCCCCAAGGCCGCCACGGCTGATAAAAACGCAATTGGAATATAAGTATTATCGAATAATATAATTTCGTAAATCCTATTCAGGGTTGTGCGATCAATTTGACAAAATTGGAATAAGTATATTATACTAATAGGGGTGCGTTGGAAAAACAAGGGGTTGGAATAAAATTAATGTTATGGCCTTCTGATATAATATATGTATTGGTTAAGGAAGATATGTAATTCTCTCTCAGATGTAGTTTTGATAAAATATGGGTTCAATTATTGTGGTACATATGCTCACGCCTGTATTCCTCGAAGGGGTAGGCAGAAGAGCATTTATCTAAACATCTATATACATATACAAATAAATAAAATAGAAGCGTCTGTTTGTAATTCCAAAGTAACAGTCTTTCACTAAATGTATATTAAAGTATATACGATACTGACATAAAAAAAACAATTTTTAAATGTTTCCTCTGTCTCTCTGTCCGTTCGTCTGTCTGTTTGTTCCGGGTAATCTCCGAAACGGCTGGACCGACTTTAGCGGGACTTTCACCGCCTAGCTAATGTGACAAGGAGAAACTTAGGCTACTTTTATTTCAATTATATATAATTTAAATAATAAAAAAACATTAGGGTACTAATGAAATTAACTCTAAACGGGTGAAGCCGCAGGGCACAGCTAGTAATACATACATGTCCAGCAAGTCCCATGTAATACATACATGTCCTGCAAGTCCCATGTAATTAAGTGCGTATTGACTGAGCTCTAATCCAGACTCCGGGCGGACTGGGAATCACAGATGAAAACTCCAAAAACACTCTTCCCGACCTGGGGACCGAACCCAGGACCTCGTGTTCCGCAATAGCGTCTGCAACCAGTCAGTCTGCTAGACCAGCCAGACTAGCAATCAGACTTCATAATATATTTCGTAAGCAAAAATCACGGCTATCTTTCCAACAGTTTGTGTGTGAAAGACGAACAAACATACACGCTCATTTATTTTTAACAGGGTCAAGATCTTGTCCGTGCCTTTGGGGCCTCACAACTGTATTAGATAAACACAGAAACAAAACTATTCTTACAAGTTTCCACCCCCGAGGGCTAGTAAAGTTTTGATAGAAGCCGCTACCCCCCAATATTTGACGGTGCTTCGGTTTTATTTACTTTTCATTTTCCACTAGAACGCACCGATGGACTGATAAAAGATTTTTAGTACGCATCTGTATCCAGTAGTGGACGCGAAACACAGGAATATTATGGCATGGGATTTTATATCGTAGTGTTTTTGTGATGTTATGAGGTATTTTAAGTAAGGGATGACGATTCTTTACGAAAAGATCGATTTTTAAATCGATTCGAATCGTAGCCTAATGAATCGATTCAGAAAAAAAACGAGGCCAAAAGATCGATTCCTTAAAAAACGTTTTTTTTCGTTTGCATTTACAATGTATATATAAATCCATTTTATGAAAAACAAGCGGATGTCACGTGGTTTCACCCGCGTAGTACCCTTTCCCGTGGGAGCACGGGGATAAAATATAGTCTATGCTACTCAGGGTGAATGTAGTTTTCCAATGGTGAAATAATTTTTGAAATCGGCACTATATATAATATGCCTATTTTAATAATTATTTTAATTTACATTAAATAAAGAAAACCTTTAATTTACTTATACTGTGTCCTACGAAGAACAAAAATAGGGAGTGCACGTAGTACTAAGACTGTTCTAACCCGTTGATCATAAAATGTGATGATCTATTATTTATTTAACCAGTACCTATTGTTGAATATGTTAACAAATTGTAATATTTTACTACATATTTAAGGCGATGACAGGAGAGAAAATAAAAAAACATTTTGCAGCATTTTTCTTGCTCTTTTTGTCTTTCATTGTATTTTCATTTTCAAAACTAATATTAATTATTAATACAATTTTAAAATTAATGAAGAGCATCTTTAAAAACAATGAAATGAGACGAAACAAATTATAAAGTCTTTAAATTAAACATATAATAATGCTACATTCATTCTATCTAGTATATCTTCTAATAATCGCATAGTATTAAGAAAATGTCTCGTTAATTACACTGTTAAACAGGATTACCATAACTATATGTAAAAAAAACAAAGAGTTAATAAAATAGTAACCGTATTTACCTAAGAGAGCAAAAAATGCATTCCAAACGACACAAAAAACAGCTTCGCCTTAACCGCAGGATCACCCACCGTGACACCAGCTGTCACTACCCCTTAACCTAATAATGTCAAATTTAAACACACACTAGTCGATTCGATAGAAAAACATAATTATTTTTTTAATGGTTTTAAGATAGATGGGAAAATATTTTGGTATTTTTATGAATTGTATTTTATAATTTGAAATTTGGATATTTACATTTGGTACAGGAACTCGGAAAATTAAAATGAAGGAAACTAATGAACACTGCGTAAAAAAACACGTTTTTACGCAGTGTATCCTCGTATCGAATAATTTTAATACCCTATATTCGCCCGTGGCGAGTACTTAAGAGAAAACCATTATTTTTTGTGGACTGATTTGACAGACATTCACATTTATAAACAAACTAGCGGACGTCACGCGGTTTTACCCGCGTAGTTCCCGTTCCCGTGGGAGTACGGGGATAAATATAGCCCATGTTACTCGCTGATGAAGAAGCTATCCATTGCTTAAAGAATTTTCAAGATCGGTCAAGTAGTTTCGGAGCCTATTCAATGCAAACAAAGAAACAAAAAAACAATCAAATCTCTCCTCTTTCGTATAATAGTTTAGTAAAAATCAGTGCCCTTTTAATAAAATCCGTATCTAACTTGACGTTCGTTTTCGTCATCGTGCAATCATTAATTCACCGGTTAGACCATGACCAATGCAACAATAGGAAATTCAAACCACAAACGGTCCAGGAATCGAACCGCGACAAGGTTTTAATCACTAGCATTTTAATAACAGCGTTTCTATGCAGAACTAGGTACGCCCTATCATATTCTCTCACGGTCAATTAGGTCAAAAGGAGCTCGTGGCACAGTTGCTATGGCGCATATCATTAGATCAGCGAAGTTAAGAAACCCTAAACCAAGCCAGTAATTGGATTGGTGACCACCAGAGTGCCCTCCGTTCTTTAAGCCGTCGGTCCCGGTTCTCAATTTTACATCTTCGAAAATCTTTATAGGTCAGTCGAAGGCTTAAGAGTCTGACAACCGGTTCCACCCAGACTGATTTCCATCGTGAAAGGGGTTACGACGGTCAGATGGTCTCTTCGTATAAGAATCAGGTGACATCAGGTTGCATAAAGTACCGACCCCAACAATGGCAGGGGGATGATGGTCAATTATTTCTGAGTTGGCTTCCACCGAATTCTTTTTATAATTCGAGCAAGTTTCTCTTTGACCTTTAAGCTAGGGTGTTATATCCGAGAAACTGAGGACCAACTATAATTAAACAGCTCGTATTAAGAACTTCTTAGCTTTGACGTATAATATTACGATACAAAAATGAATCGTCAAGTCTCAGACCTTCTTAGTCTGAAACTGAACTGTGTCAGCGGTCACAGTTTTTAATTTTCAGAGTAGCCTGAATTCTCGAAAATGAGGATTGAATAAATAATAGTAAGTACCCTTCGTACAAACGTAATTGCCAGCGCTATTAATAGAGTCGATATGGAATTATTACCCTACGTGACATCTGCAAGCATTCGCACATTAAAATTGCTGCACACGCTACTTAGGGGTAAGGGTGGGGGTGTTGTGACAGCGGGTAGAACAAAAACAACAGACAAAAGAAGCATGTTCTAGGAATACCAGAGAAATTATACAAATAACCTTATGATATCAAATAACCATATAACATGGGACCAAAAAGCAAATGGATCAAATAAAGAGTAAAATAAAAAGAATATCTTTAGGGGCGAAAGCTGAATATTATGTGGGACGAACTCGGATTTGTTTGGTGTGAAACGAACTTCCGAGGTCCAAATACGGAATGAAGCATCCAAACGCAAAGAAACACGAATATAAAACACATGTTTGTGTGTGTGTGTCTGATCTTTTGATCGTTTAAATATTATTTTTAAGTACGATTTTGTTAATTTGTAATAGAGATAGCTCCGAGGAAAGCGATCTATATTCTAAACTACAGCAAAAATCTGTTCTATTTGAGCTTATTTTAAAATGGATTGCACCCATGTGATTAAGTCCAGTAAAAATAATTAATTTTCAAATTCATCTGATAGCGTTTTTAACGCTATCAATAGAGCTGCTACTTTTCAGTGCACACACTTGTAATTTTCCGCCACTTTGTACGTCTATAATTATTGGCAATGCTTACTTATTCATATTTTAAGTATATTTTGTCGGTAATATTAGAGCCGATGAAAGAGCGAAAAGCAACATTAAAAGCAACCTTCTGAACCTGTAGCATGTATAATAACGTCGTTCTGACAATTTGAAAGTACTTTGTTAAAAGGCTTATCAAATATTTAAAATATTTGAAAGAAAGCAGAAAAACACATTGCTTCGAAAACAAATAGCGTGGGAGCGCTGACACTTTATTAAGCCTCTGATTCCAATGGTAGACTAAAAATACATCTGTAAAAAATTCAACTGTCTTGCTATCACGGATCACGATACAGCCCGGTGACGACTGACCTGGGGCCTTTCCATGAGCTCTTATTGCCATGATAGTTTCACTCATTCATGAGACAGATGTATGTGACGTGTATACATCTGTCACTGTCGCACAACTGAATTATCATTGCAATAAGAGCTCATGGTTGGGTCCGTAGTAATAAGGTCCTGTTTTTTACCCTTTATTTCCGGAACACTAAAAAACGCTTTAGTTCGAGCTTAGAATGTGAGTATTTATGAAAACATTTTGAACCATTCTAACCAAAACACAAAGCTTGAATTGAGTTAAAATCCATTTTAAAACAATAGCACCCGACACCATAACAAGTAATTAATTAATAACAATTTCCAATTGAATCGGAAACCATCGTAATTGGATTTCTGGCTGGATCAATGGCGTGTAGGACACGACTCTATTGTTTGATTTGTGTAATTAGGTTGGGACTCCTTTAGTTAAGGTTTCGGAACAATTATCAGGGGAACTTGATGCCTGTTTGATTTTGGTTAAGTGTCGTGGTAGGTACAGGTGACGTCACGAGTTTAGAGCGGTCAGGGGAGAAATGCGCAGGGGTTTCTCGCGCTTGCGTTAAAACAAAACCACAAAATACAAACGTATGGTAACAAAATTATTGTATACGAGTTATAAACGCTTGGCTAAAATAGTGAGGGGGTAATGTGTCCATACAGACAGACAGAGGCAGAGTCATAAAACGAATGCTACGTATTAGGAAACAGAATTTCGGGTTTCGACTGACAAATTGACTCTTTTCGCGAATCAGCTTCAGTCGCGTCATCACACATTAAGTAATGTGCCGAAATTTGCCGAATGTCTATTGAGCTACTGACTTCACCTCCTGTGGCGAATTTTACCAGTCCTTATTTTAACAGCTCGGTTTGCAAAAAGGTCGGAGATTTTTCGTTCAGGAATCGTCCAAGCTTCGTGTAACCCTGTATCAACATCATCATTCTCCTGCCTCTATCCCATTTTATTTGGGTCAGCGGTGTTACACCTAGTTATGAGTATAAAAGGACAATATCTCAGAACCTAGTTTCTTTATAAATAACGTCTGTCTTCCCTTGCCAAGTACTAAGGTTATCTATGTTAACATAAAGTAAACAGCACGTTTCATCCAACATGTTCATGTTCAATCATAGTCGATGGTAACATAACAGCGCTCCCAAACACAGTACAAAGTCACACTTGACCTATTTACACTTCAGATGGATCCTTTGAGAATAATATGGCTGATGATGACCGTTTAACTTCAGCGATCAGCAACCATTGCGCCTATAACGTTGATTTTACTTTGTTACTTCTGAACGCGAAGGTCCGTAATGTTGCTTTTGCTGAGAAGAAAAAAACAAAACCGAATTAAGTATAAGAGATGGATTAATGTGGATGAAACGAAAGAGGTATGTAAGGATCGTAGAATGTGGCAAACGGTGGCTTCATGGGATACAGGCATATGAATACCCTTCGGGAATTATTTCTTAGTTCTTTAATTATGAAAGTTATTTCTTTCAAACATAGAATTGCAGAGATCCATGAATGTATATGTCGGCGCCTCACCGGAGTTCGCCCCAGGATCCATTATAATCGTCAAGAAAAATAAGGAACACAGCAGGATAAATAATTATATTTCTTTAACAACCTTACTCTTCAACGATCAGCGAAAGAATGCCACATACTGCAACCTCGACTAACCAAGTTATTTAATTATTAATTACAAGACCACGTGTTTCACATTATTACAAAACTATTTAATATTAAGGTTTTATAATTCTAAAAACAATAAAACATTATTTTTATGTTAACTAAAGTCGAAATACATCTTAATTAGCTTAATTAGGTATTTTAAATAACAATATAAAATGAACCGGAAACACCCTATAAAGTTTACAGTTTTGTTACAAAAGTAAATCATAATTGTATTTTAAAATAAATTATTCAATAATTACAACAATATTAGATAATAATGAAACATTAATTAAACTTCTAATTTTACATAATTAACTTAACTCGTTTCTTAAAATAATACATACGGAAATCATACAGTAGTGTAAACACAACAAAAACATTAGTGACCCACTTAATTCATATTACAATACAAAATTATATAAATAGGAAATTCTACTTCGTTAGTACTTTTAATTAATTCTAGAATCTGAATTACAATTTATTATCCTAAATTTAAGAATTACATTATTACGAAAAGTAGCTAGTGTTGTTTCCTGTCTCAATTTTAAATTGAGACTTGTTTCCTACAATTGAAACTAGATGGCAGCTCGGTTGAGCGCGCCCATACGGCCATACTGACTCAAGCGCGTTCTCTGCGCTTACAAATTTAGAAAATCATTGACAGAATTGAAAATCATATAAGATTGCACGTACACACAATTACATAATCAAATCAAACCAATCTCATATTTCCTTATAACAAGGTTCTCTTTTGTTTTAAGGATAAACACTTAACTTGTAAATTATAACTTAACAAATAATATGGTAACTTTACAGCCTTGATTAATTAGTAAACATTTCGTCAAAAACAATACTTTGACACTCATAAACATAAATCATTCTTGAGACTAGCAATCTCATTCTAGGATCTACCCACACCAAAACAGGCAATCACCCATCCTGGGATCTAGCCATCAACAAAACAGGCAATCACCCTTCCCGGGATCTAGCCATCATCAAAACAGGCAATCACCCATCCTGGGGTCTAGCCATCATCAAAATAGGCAATCACCCTTCTTGGGCTATAGCCTCTAAGACCGGTATAAAGGATGCGCATGGTGGCCAGCCAGCGCGAAAGGAAGGATTTTGGATAGGAACCAACAATAAAATAAAGCAGGGGCTAATTATTGGAAGTGGATGCCCCCAAATTAACTGGTATGTTCCCACAGTTATTAGCGGATGCAGTGGCGGAAGATAGTGATTCAACAGGTACTCCAGAATTATCGTTATTCGCCCATACGGCCGACTGCTCAGAGTCAGAGTCACTTTCAAAAGGGTCATATTGTGCAAGGGGAGCAGCTCGCAAGGAATCATGACTAGCAATTTTTTCTGAACAACCGCGGAGATTGACATGTTTTAGTCTGTATCTGTCATTGGGCAAGATTTCTAAAACTTCCATAGGCCCTTCAAATTTGGGACCGAGTTTAGTGGTGTGGCGTTCATGGCGCCGAAGTAGAACAAAGTCGCCAACTTTATAAGGTTTGACTTTAGCTTTACCTTTATCGAAACGAGACTTATCCTGAAGGGATCGCTCGTCCATCCTATCCTTGCAAGCCGCTCGCATTGATTCTAGATCATCAGTTAGTACATCGTCATCAACTTGTAATAACTTAATACTCGGTGGTGAACATTTCTTTCCCAGTAAAATTTCCAGTGGACTTTTGCCGGTACTTTTGGATACACTACAATTTATAGCTAATTGTAAATCCTGAATAGCCGAGTGCCAAGGCATATCAAGTTCTACAACCGACATATTGTCTTTAATTACTTTCATAAGGCGCTCTACCTGTCCATTCGCCCTACTAGCGCCTTTTGCCACCACATGATGCTGAATACCATAACGTTCGCAAAAACTTTTGAACTCTGTGGATGTCATGCTTTTATCTTGATCAGTAATAAATAACGTAGGGGTGCCAAAAATAGATATAAAATTTTGAAAGCACTTAATTGCGGTTTCCGTAGTGCGGTCATTTGTATAGATCATGTGAACGTATTTGCTGTAACCATCTATATAAACAAAAGCATATTCCGCTACGTTTCGCTGGCCATTCATTCGTCCAGTAATATCGCCGTGGACAGTGTGGAAAGGAATTGGGACTTTGTCGATTGGATGTAGCGTAACCTGTCGAGCACCCGAAACACCTTTCCGAACTCTACAACTAACACAGTTCTCTACAAATTTTCTGACCAGCCGCGACATATTTGGGAACCAGTATTGTTCACGTAATTTAGCAAGAACTTTCTCCCAACTAAAATGTTGAAGAGAATTATGATAGTGACTGATAAGATTCCATCTGTATCTAGCAGGGACAATAATGAGCTTATGAGTTTTATTATCAATTTGGACTTTACGCCTCAATAATTTATCTTGGGTAATGATGTAAGTATCGGCAATAGATTTGGGAATAGAGTCTCCTTTTAATTGATCAACAATTTTACTTAAGATAGGATCGCGTTTCTGCTCAATGAGCAGCCAATTGTGGTCAAGCGAGTTGACTAGGAATTTTAAGGCCTGAGTAGGCGATTTTGGTGGTAGAGCGACACTGACAGTTCGAACGGATTTTTCAGTATCTACGTGGTTGCGACTGAAATAGTCTGCATGAGCAAGGCGGTCTCCCTTACGGTATTCAATTTGAAAATCAAAATTCTGTAAATAAGCCCACCATCGATGTACCCTGGGAGTCAACTCTTTCTTATGACTGGAAGCTTTTAAAGAGTTGCAGTCCGTCACGACTTTAAAAGCCCTCCCGTGTAGAAAATGGCGAAAATGTTTAATTGCTTTTACAACTGCGAGGGTTTCCAATTCATACGAATGATATTTACTCTCGCAATCAGTCGTCCGCATACTAAAATAAGCAATTACCAATGGATTTTTATCCTGTCTTTGAATTAACACGGCGCCATACCCCAGAGAGCTGGCATCGGTGTGAAGCTCTGTGGGTAAACAGGGATCGAAAATAGTCAGAAGGGGAGAAGATATAAGCCGATTAATGACCTCGCGTCTTGCAAGTTCATGACGATCTGTCCAACGCCAAGGAACGTTCGCCTTTGTTAACTCGTACAGGGGAGCCATTATCGAGGAGAAGTTAGGCACAAATTTCCGGAAATATCCAGCTAATCCATTAAACTGACGGACTTCTTTGGGACTCTTAGGAATGGGTGAATTGACCAAGGCTTGGATCTTCCGTGGGCTAGGTTTAACGGTTCCGTTTTCTATAAGGTTTCCTAAATATTCTACTTGCGTTTTAAGAAAAGAGCATTTGGCAACGTTCAAGGAAAAACCAGCTTGCGTTAGTCGATCTAGTACTAATTTTAGATTATGCAAACCTTCGTCAATTGTTTCGGATATTACCAGAATGTCATCAACATAAACTAACGCGATACTATCTTTAAGTTCTCCTAATGCCGAATTGATAGCACGTTGATAAACCGACGGCGCGTTACAGAGACCAAAAGGCATACGCAAGTATTCAAATTGACCATCGGGGGTCACAAAAGCGGTCTTTTCGATCGAATCGGGTGAAATTGGAATACCATGAAAACCTGCAGCCATATCTAAACAGGTAAAATAGCGTGCTTTTCCTAACTTATCGATCTGATCTGCTATAAGCGGTAAAGGAAAGTGACCTCTGAGAGTATTGGCATTAAGCTCGCGAAAATCGACACAGAGCCTGTCAGTACCATCCTTTTTTTTTGACTAGTAAAATAGGGCTACTGTAAGGAGATGAACTATCTCGTATAATGCCATTACTCTTCAAATCCTGAACTATTTCTTTAACTTTTTCACGTTCCACAGGTGACATTCTATATGGTCGTCGCTGTACTATTTTGTCCGGATTCTTTAATCTAATTTGTAAAGATCCAGTTTTCACTTGTGAAACGCGATTCCCACTTGTAAAATTATCTTTATATTTAGTAAGTATTTCCCGTAATATTTTAAGTTGTTGGGGATCGCTTATATCAGTATCAAGACTCAAAGTCGGGTCAACATCAAGCAAAACGTTGTTAATAAAAAGCTCACGCTTTAGAGAAATACTGTCTTTCTTCAGTGTCACGCTAAGACCTGGCACATTCAAAAGGTCGAATCCGATAAGGATATCAAATTTCATGCGAGTATCACCAACTACATAAAATTCTAGCTCTACATAAATACCGTCTACTTTCACTACAGAGGTGATGCTTCTATTTGACTTTATTGGTGAACCACCAATGCCCGAAAAGGTAACGTCTACACATTTACGTTTGCCGGGTACAGAAAGAGAAACGCTTTCTTTAATTAATGAACAGTCGGCACCAGTATCAAAAAGACACGAATAACCCTTATCACCTATTTCTACAGTAATCAGACTGCGTTCTAAGGATTGACAATAGTTTACAGACTTGTTTATTGATTTGAGGCGCTCATCATTCTGCCGACGAAAACAATTCCTTTCAACGTGACCTGGACGATGACAATACCTGCACTCAATATTTTTAGCCATATTCGAGTTACTAGAAGGACCTGGTTTATTGGGTTGATTATTATTATTTTGCATCGGCACTGGGTTGGCCTTAGGGACCACCCTTATTTCCTTACAATCACGAGACACATGACCCACCTTATTACAGTTATAGCATTTAACAACATGATCCCTTTTAGAAACACTGTATTCAGCGAAACGTGGTTTTTTGCAGTCATGATGATCGATACTTGGTTTTATGGACGGTTCTAGCTTGCGTTTGCGATAAGTTTTCAAAACAGAAATTAATTTGGGCAATGATTCTGGCGTAATACGTAATAAATCTGAGCGAATAAATTCTGGAAAAATACCTGTCACCACAGCATCAACCACCTCCGCATCCGAAGCCTCAGGTCGGACTCGCTTGAACAGCGTCCAGGCCTTTGTAGCGTATTCAGCGTAACTCGACGCGTGATCAGAAGTGAAGGCTCTCCACTTCTGAACGTCGTCCGCGTACCGGAATTCCCTGCCAAACGTTTGGATTAGTTCACATTTAACTTGGTCCCACGTGGTAGAACTCAGCGACCACGTGTCAGCCCATGTTTTTGCTCTTCCTCTTAGTTGTAAAATAGCTTTCATGCGGGCCTCGTATGAAGGTATGTTGAATTTTGATATCGTTTCGTCCACGTGAGCACACCAATCCCTAATATCATGAGATCTTTCATCGGGGTCGAAAGGCGGCAAGTAAAAATCGTGATGGTGACGCGATGGCAATGAACCAGATGAGAGGGCAGCGGTCACAGCACTAGCTGCCGATTGTTTCGTAATAGAATTAACAAGACTCATGACCTGTTCCATGGTGAAAGTTGGCTCCAGTTGACGTGGTGGTCCGGGATCACCGGGCTGCGATCCCACCGCTGCTGTCGGCGCCTCACCGGAGTTCGCCCCAGGATCCATTATAATCGTCAAGAAAAATAAGGAACACAGCAGGATAAATAATTATATTTCTTTAACAACCTTACTCTTCAACGATCAGCGAAAGAATGCCACATACTGCAACCTCGACTAACCAAGTTATTTAATTATTAATTACAAGACCACGTGTTTCACATTATTACAAAACTATTTAATATTAAGGTTTTATAATTCTAAAAACAATAAAACATTATTTTTATGTTAACTAAAGTCGAAATACATCTTAATTAGCTTAATTAGGTATTTTAAATAACAATATAAAATGAACCGGAAACACCCTATAAAGTTTACAGTTTTGTTACAAAAGTAAATCATAATTGTATTTTAAAATAAATTATTCAATAATTACAACAATATTAGATAATAATGAAACATTAATTAAACTTCTAATTTTACATAATTAACTTAACTCGTTTCTTAAAATAATACATACGGAAATCATACAGTAGTGTAAACACAACAAAAACATTAGTGACCCACTTAATTCATATTACAATACAAAATTATATAAATAGGAAATTCTACTTCGTTAGTACTTTTAATTAATTCTAGAATCTGAATTACAATTTATTATCCTAAATTTAAGAATTACATTATTACGAAAAGTAGCTAGTGTTGTTTCCTGTCTCAATTTTAAATTGAGACTTGTTTCCTACAATTGAAACTAGATGGCAGCTCGGTTGAGCGCGCCCATATATACGATATAAATCAAAAATTAAGTTTAGTCATAACGTGAAGTAATTTTCTGTGCATTTGGTTTATCCCAAGTAAATGACAAAACACGTGTATACATATTTTAGGATGTGGCAAACAAACAATAATAGTGTTTCCTAACCTAATGTGATACACGCGTTAGCATAAACTCACGTTGTAAGAGACCAGCAACCAGTTGCTAAAAATCAAATATCAAGCGACACATCCTGAATATTTGAAGTCTTTATAGGTGGGAATGATTCAGGCCCGTTCGCCATATTGGATTTACCAGGAAAAGAGCGACATTTGAGAAATTAAATTATTTACTGATAGACAGTTGGTAAATTGTTAATAAATTGTTACAGGCAGGGTAGAGGGTAACATAAGTATAAAAACATACAGATAATTATTTATTATTTGCATGAAAATTCCGTGACAGAGTAGTGTGCAAATTTCCATTAAAATCACTGAATACTATATGTTAAGTTTTTTAGTATCTGACAGTTATATTTGTCACGTATATACGACCTTACGGACATCTACTATTTTAAGTGTACATATACCGACTTCCGTAAAAATGGTACTAATGTAAAACCACAGCCTGTATTTTGAAGTGCTAAAAATTATATGCATTATTCGACATTTTAAATATACAAATATGAGCACGACAAAAACGGTGATAATATCCTATGTTTACCAAAGAAATTTACACTCAATTTCACCCCCAAAGCTACAATATCTCAAATGCAGGTCTGAACTAGTTCTGAAGTGCCTTACAAGGTTTCTTTTCGAGTAGAAATAGAAACAACTCATACACAACAATATAACATAGTTTGTATTAATTATTAAATCAACTATAATTAAGTTGAAGCCCGTTATAGTTTCAGTAGGTTGTAGGTTACATTACATAACATGTGGGTTAAGACTTGGGAGTGTGTTGAGAAATAGCGGGACCAGTAAAATGGAAGTTAATATTTCAAAGGAAAGCTGCAATTGGAATCAAGATCAGTGGTAAACGTGATTCGTCTACAGACGAGCTTGATAATATAGTAAAATATTATCAGAATGTTCCTCTTACAATCAGATATCATGGTAGGGTACCTGATAAACCTCCTTTTATTTTTCGACGATTTGATCACCGACTCCGTTGAGCTTGTTTAGATGCACTGTATCATTCATCAGTCATACAAATATACAACTATGTACAATAGCTATGCCCAACCGCGTTCCTAACACTTATCCCGGCACACAGATACGCATCCGTACCACAGACACGCTAGAATCCGTTAGACGTGTCCAATAATCTCGAACTTGAGATAGACATCAAATTGTTGAGATAGTTACGAGTATATTGGTATATATATATATATATTGAAAACTATACAGACATCTAGTATCAGCGTATGACAATGAAACCCAGATAAGTTTCTTTAATAGAATCAAGAGTATGGAACTAGCTAGTAGGCGCTGGAATTAGATAGTTTGTTGGTAAAATTCAAATTATCATAATTCATTATTATTATCAATATTACTTTAATGTATTACTCATTACTAATTAACCAACTTCCAAAAGGTCGGTAGTGGTTGTAAGCGTGTGGCGTAGGATTATTGGGCTACCATTTTAAATTTTCTGATCGTATTCTATTCAATATAAAGATAAACACAAACAATAAAACTCGCGGCATAAACAAAGCAAACATACAAATTCATTGTAATCAGTGTAGATAAGGTACGAATTTCATTCACACAAATTCATCCAAACTTATAAATACAATAATGTACCAAATACCCAATTACGAAAGCCAATACGTAACAATTAATACCTACCTTCGTTAACGCACTGTGCCAAAGTTTGATACCAATTACGAACATTCGGAGCATCGGTACGCTCAGAATCGATTCTTTTTGACCTAATTTTAATGAATAGGTGTGATATTGCTTGAAGAGTGAACGTAGTTAGTTATAAAGGCAGGGGAGGCTCTATAGATAAATGGATTGTGCTAGATAATACTAGACTAAAAATAAGTAAAGGACTAAAGAATAGAATGTTCTCTCACACTCAAACTCACAAAGACACCATGATATATGTGATACGAAAATACGGATCTATTTAATTCCTCCAATTGTTCAAAGTTGAATGGAAATGGATCCAATGATCCACTTTTTACTGTCAAAGCGTGAAACGACACCATACAAATATCACACTGAAACACTGAAATTGAGTGGTAATTGTGAACTTAAATGTAAATATGGTGCACTGGGAACAGGCAATGTAGATATAAATGACATATTTGTGTGATTAATTGCTGAAAAAGTAGGATTTGAAAATATCATCAAAAGTTTGATATTATTAGATCATGAAACGAAATTGGTTACTATAGCCATGTAAGAACACACTAATATCGGAGCAGAAGCGCTCACTGTGGCCTAAAACGGTCAAGATTATAAGATAGAATTATTCTCTTCGTGCCTACCACATAAACAAAGGAATTTAGAACAATTGCACTGAAACGCTATGCAAACATGATCCTAAATGAACTCCGCTCTTCTTTTATCTGCAAATCTAGTTCTTTTGACCAACCGGAACAAACCGGTTTTTTCCGTTTCAATCGAACCCATAGACTCGGTATTTACCGACGCCCTCTGCACAATAGGGCAAACATCCAAAAGGAAAGAATGTACGAATGCCGAATGGAATCCAAGAAATGCTGGATGCGGTTTCTTATTGAGCATGGCAAAGATTTTTTCTTGTATATACATAGATATCTTCGAATTCCTCGCACAGATCAAGTAAGGAGTCACTGTGAATCAGTGTTCTCTTTTATCTTTAATGATATCAAATCGATCTCTTTATTTTCATTCAGTGATTATAATATCATCCACGTACATAAATTCCTTTCATCAGTCAACTAAAAAACGATCAATAGAGCTTTAAAATCTACTCATAGCTCTCTGTTGGTGTATGTATTAACAATGCTATTTGTTGTAAGACAGAAACAGATTATAGTCAAGACTTGTGCTGTATAATTTTTGGCTATAAGCATGTGATGAAAACCAAAGAGCAAGTCCATCACAGTCCCTCAAATTTAAATTGTTGAAGAAAACTCGAACTAACCACACAGACATAAAGTCTTTATTTCTATGCACGTTATAACGAGGCACACGTCCATAGCTTCGCACATCCATGACATAGCAATGTAGTGTAGCGAGCAATCAGGACACATGTGGACTATACAGTGTGTTCCAGATACGAAGTCTAGTTCTAGTGCTCTATACAGCATGTATTTGTGTCGTACGCTTAATTTATTTACCTTTGTTTAGGCAGATTTGAATAGGACGGAAATTTATAAATGTAATTTCGGCGTCGCTTTATGAAATAGGTAAAAGAATTTACGAAAATATTTTCTTTAATAAAACTGTTATGGAAGGTTTATTAGAATTACATGGAGTTTTGGGATTTTTTTGTATTAATATATGATGAAGTATTGTGACGTTGTCATTTAAGACTATTTGATTAAAAGCCAGTTTAAGGATAGAATCCAATGTTTCTTATAAAAATTGTCTCTCTTCTAATTTTTTAATATTTTTAAAACTTAGATAGCGGGCCACCGTGCAGATAGTAAGCGGCTACCTAGATACCTAATGCTAAGGGGAACCGAGATGCCATCATAATTAAAAATAATCAATCACGATCTAACTCACCGCTGGACACAACACTACTACATTTTAAAATGTTTCCATATTAAGGTGACTGCTTACTATCAGGTGTTATTCGTATAACTCACATTTCAAATTTACGATGTTATCAATATATAATTTAGTAAAGAAGAAAAAGATTACATCTCAAAGCATAAATCTGCTCCGATGTAACAAATTGTTTTTTTTATTGTTCAGTCATAAATTATGTAAGAAATTATTTATGTCAAATGTCAACTTGATATCAAATTTGCCTTTTATCCATGATTCCTTGCACGAGTTATTATAAAAGATTATAGAGCACATTTTTAGCATTTTGCCAGTAGCGAGCTTTATTTTGAAGGAACAAAATAAAGCTAGTATAGGTCTGAGAAACACAAAGACTTATGTGACGTCGGGCCTGAGAGTCGGCGAGATCCATATGTCACGTTGGGGTCATTTTATAACACAAAGGTGAACATTAAACAAAACCATACGGACCACTTGATGGTAGCTAAGTGGATCAGTGTGCTTGGATTTTGCTAAGAAGATGAATGAAACATGAAGATGAAGATGTTATGATGTTCAATCAAGAAGGGCTATCAGTAGCTCAGAAGCTTAGAAGGCGACGTTCGACTTCTTAGCTTAGTCATAAACACAAGACACTAAAATTACAAAAAAAAAATATTTGAGTTATATCGTCATGCGCTGATTTTCAGCCACTCCCGTTGGTGTTGTATACACAATATAATAAACCAAGAACAACAAAGACTGGTCAATTACTAGAGCTACAGTCATGGTTATAATTAAAATAGATTATTGAAAGCATAGCACAGGGTTCAACAAACAGTTCTACAATTTATCACTCCATCTTATAACTGTGAATTATAAGTATGCGCGTCTGTTGCCTGTTTTTTGAGCTGTATGTATTTATCCAATAATTTGTCTATCTTCAAACATATTTACATACAAGTCTATGATGGGAGGTAGGAATCACGTACCGGTTCAATGACCCTTCGAGATATGACGATGCCGGCTGAGCAAATAACTTGATAAGACAAGTTAAAATCAATAATGATAACGTTGTTGATTTGAATATATTTAGGGACATATTGGAATGCTTTGACTTTATACTCAATGGTTTATGTAGACCATATGGTACTCTAGAACCAAGTATGACTGGCAAAATATTACACTTACGGTGTGACATCAACTGACAAAAATATTTGTAAAGTACTATACAAAAAGCTTATTTGTATGTGAGCTCTTTATATAAAGACTATTAACAGCTTCTGGATTTAACTTCTCAAAATCCACATGGAAACAAACCTTACAGTTATGTAATAAACCCAGAGGTCTTGCAAAGTTCTTAACGGCACAGTATACTAAAATTTTCTTGCAACAGCTAAATAAATAATTAGTCCACGATAGCTTCATATACGATTCCAAGAATATTACCAACGGAATGCGCCAATATGACTTTAATAATCCAATTTGCAAGACCTAAAATACATTGTAGTCTTCAAGAGCAAAAACCAGGTCAAATCGCTTTTGAACAAAATTGGTTCTAGCTTTATAACAGTGGTTTTAATGGAGTCTCAAGTAACCTAGGCAATCCAAAAGCTTTCGTTTCAATAAGATATTTTCCTTACCCTGAGATGTTCGAGAGCACTTCTTTGAAAACAGCTATTATTTCTATGATGATATTGGATCATAACAATGTAGTTTCTGATTTAGAATGTTCGGTTCAGTTCACTAGCTTTATTGGTACTTTAGATTTATTAGGTTATATTCTCGTATGCACAGATTCTTGAAGACGGTGCCCCGAATTATATTCGGCGTTTTGTGGTCCAATCCAAATATGGCATAAATTTAAAAAAAAATGTTTATGTGCAATGGTTGGCAGTACATACATATGCTCACGCCTGTATTCCCCGAAGGGGTAGGCAGAGGTGTTGTAATTTTCAACACCCACATTTCACCGAATATGATTAAGTGCCAACGTGACAGAGGGTTTGTCCATCGCCGTCTCAGGCACTATACATACGTCTTTGAATTATTTCTCAGACATATGCAGGATTCCTCACGATGTTTTCCTTCACCGTAAAGCACGTGGTGTGAAAATCACTGTACATAAGTTTTTAGAAAAACTCATAGGTACAGGCCCCGCTGGGATTCGAACTTGCGACTGCTCTAACCCCGAGGCCACCACGGCTCGCTTTTTTTGTTGTTGTTGGCAGTACATTTCTTAAACACTGACAAGATATTGTGAAATCAACTGTGGATATTTTAATTAAGCCATCTATCAGTTTGAAAATTATATTATAATTTAATATAGCTCGTTCTGTCTCACTGCAAAGCTGGCCCCGCTTCCTATTTTGAAACAATAATATATTATTTAAACAATTTATTGGAGAATGCACCATTTGTCCTACCGAACACTCGTAATCCAACTGGTTGTACAAATCAGTTGGAAAATGACCCCGAAATGATCCTATGCGGTCTCCATATATTGAATGGCAGAAGCAAATTTATTAACGCAGTGGCAGGCTCGTTCGGCAACCGGAAAAATCAAGTATGAAATTAAGTATATCATACCCATTAGCTACGCTTAGATTAACTTAACTACTAGACGCATTAAATAGCATTAAGTTTGTAAATCGAATCATTGATAAGCCGTGGTTCGGACTATGTAGTCGTTTAGCAAAGCCAACGATGCAATAAATGAAAATGATTCGAGAATGCATTCTAGTGATTGTGTGTGTTGTTTTAGTGGATTCTGTGGGAGAGAAGGCTTTTGCAGCGTGTAAGGAATATGGGCAAAGGATGCTGGAGTGTCACAACATACTATTCCCCATGTCAAGGGTAAGAGTTCCCATCGACCTTCTACTGTACCCCCACATGACTCTAATTGGATTCAGACATGACATAAATCACGCACCAGCTTGGAAATGCGGTGGCAGTTTAATCAGTGAATCTTGGGTGCTAACAGCAGCCCACTGCGCAGAAGATCCCAGTGAAGGACCTGCTAGCATCTTGAGAGTTGGAACAGCTACCTTCGAGTTTGATGAAGTGGATGAACTAGCTCAGGAGAGAGAGGTTTCCCAAATAATTAAGCACCCACAATATAAACCCCCGTCTAAATATAACGACATAGCTCTTATGAAAGCTAAGCCAGGTTTTATTTTGACCCGGCATATAAGAATCGCATGCTTGCAGCTATCTGATGATATTGGAACAGTTAGAGCTACGGTGATAGGGTTTGGCGTAACCAGACCAGGAGCTCTTAGAGGAAGCCAAACTTTGATGAAAGTGGACGTAGATATAGTCAATAGTTCAGTGTGCACTGTGTCTATGAAGTATTTTGTTAAGAGGAAGATTTTGGCTCGAGGTATAATTGGTGACCAAATTTGCGCTGGTGATTACCACCATGGAGGGAGGGATTCTTGCCAAGGTGATTCGGGAGGACCGCTACAAGTTATGGAAGAGCGTGTGGATTGTGTTCATACGTTTCCTCTTCATACTGTTATAGGAGTGACTTCATTCGGACGGGATTGTGGACGAAAGATGGCGCCAGGTGTATATACTAGAGTCAGCAGGTATATAGATTGGATAGAGAACATTGTGTGGCCTTGATAGTCAAACTAATATGGCATTTATCAGTTTGGTACGAGGGATCATTTTGACAATGTTTTCAGAATTACATGAAAGGAAATTTATTTAAATCATTAAATCTGACTTCAGTGACGACAACGATGCTGTTAAATTTTAAAATTTACTACTTAATTTTGCTTATACGTTGGGGATGTTGTTTGTTAAGACTGTATGTTATTGAATAACTGAATAACTAACGGGTTAAATTATGTTCATTGACTATTTTTGTTAGTTAAACTGGAATTATATTTTTTTTATCGTTACAAATTCGGTATCGGTGATTTTCAATTCGTGTCCGTCTATGTGTATCTTGACCGCTTGTGATGATGACACTACTGCCTGGATTTTAATGATACCTACCATGATCATAGTTGACTATTTCAATATTTTATTTGTGTCACGCGAAGAAAAATTCTCCTACAAATTAACCTATATTATACAATAGCAAATAAGCATATAATATGCCTGTAATATCTGATGATTCGTTTCCTACCTGTGGACTATCATCGTTATAGCAATGAGGGAGTGACGTCTTACTAACTCTTATAATGAATTTCTTAATACGCTCTGCTTAAACCGATGATGTTTTGAATCTTTTGCTAGGAGATTGAGTGACAATGAGAAATCTTACTTGCTAGCATAACGCCTCTAAAGGATGCTCTCAAAAACTGACTCTCTACGAGTAGTTAAATAAAATAAAAAGCAAATAAACATAGAGAAATACTTACCATTATTTTCCCCAATGTACGTTGTCGTTCTTTCCCCGTTACAAACAGGATCGTAAGTGTAAATTGGATAAGGAGACTCACCTGAAACAAGAGATTTCATAAAAAATCATGCGTCACCGTACCCCGCAGGGGACGACACGAATACATGTAAATGATGCGTTTGGGGAAACTAGAGGGTCTGAATTCGGTTATAGGAGGTTGCGGGTGAGAAACCGCTTCTAGTTGAGTGAAATAAAAAAATATACAATGAGTTTGGATACCCTAACCAACAGATGGCGCTAATCCGCAAAAACAACGGAAGGAAAAATTCATCGCATGAGGTAGGATCACGAGTAGCTCAGTTGGAAGAGCAACTGCACGGTTTGCAAAGGTCGTGGGTTCGAGTCCTGCCTCGTGTTCGTAGTTTTCCTGACAATTTTAAGAATTTAGAATGTAAACATGTGTGTCATGAATAAAAATCTAATTAATATAAAAATATTTATTATTATAACCATTACTTCCCCACTGCTCAACTGCAGAAAATGCTCAACTACTCAGTTGAGCAGTGAGTAAACCTTATGATGTACCCACTACTCAACTAGTTGAGCAGTAGGGCGGAAGCAGAAAAAACGCTCACGCATACGTATTTAGTGAAAAGTTATAATTTTGGAATCACAAATAGACACTTCAGTTTTATTTATCTGTATAGATATCAAACAGATAAAACAATACTCTACTTCCATACAATGTAACCGCGGCCTAAGATAAAATGTATTTTCGCATTTACTAGCGACTATGCTTGTATCTAGATCAGTTTTCTTGCGACATATAAATATCTCGGTTGATTTTTGTATTGTAAGGTGTTACTGTAAATCATATCAATTTACATACACAAGAGGATACATTACGATATGTAAAAACTGAATAAATAATATTGATTTACATTTTATGGTCATTGCGTTTATTTCTAACTAGATGTGCCCCGCGGTTTCACGGGCGTAGTTTCATGCTTAATTTTGCAGAACTCTAATATTTTTCTATAAATAAAAGTAGCCTAAGTTACTCCTTGAAACATCAGCTACGTGCCAATGAAAGTCCCGTTTAAATCGGACGGACCTACAAAGATAGTGTTTTTGTTTTTATGTCAGTACCGTACATACTTTCATGTGCATATAGTGGAGACAATTCAATTTTATTTACCTGTATAGATATAGATGTATAGATTCATAGGGGTAAGCAGAGGTGTTACAACACCCACTTTTCGCCGAAGATTGTAAGTGCCAACGCGATTGATAGCAAGTCCATAGCCGTCTCAGGCATTATAATATCTTTGAATAATGTGCACTCAAGATTATAGTATAAACTTATTGGGTTTCAGTTGACAGTGGGTAGCAGGCGACAATTCAAACCACTAAGCCACGTTTCGTAAGGATAATACTTGTAAAAAAATGCGTTTAATATCAAAAAGCTCTTTTGAAATACAAATTTTAATGTCAAAACTTATAATTCTTTGTAACCGAGAGGGCTGTTAGAAAAATAAGCTATGAAACTTGGATATTAAGTTAAAAAAGTCATCTTAATATATAAAGACACGATTTACAAGTTATACGAAAAATACGTAATATTCATTTAAACTTTTCCCTGAAGTGTCCCGTGGTAGACGGATTTCTCGACGTATGAGTGTGTTCACAATAAGATCCTCTGAATACTTTGAAAATAAGTGACTGGTATCTTAAATCAATACTTTATTTTTTTGAGAAAAAGTAATCGGTTTTTTTTCTGTAAAATCTTTTTTGTAAACTGTTGATGTTTTGGCTTATATCCGTTTTGAAGTTATGTTATCTATATAAATCTGTTTCTATTTTAAACAACTTCAGTGTTCCTTTTTTTGGAAAATATATGTATTTTTTTTTTTAAAAATATATTTAAACTGTTATGAAGTTATTATGATAATCTCTGGTTTCTCTTTTCAACCCCGTTTAAGTTATATACAAACTTTTGTTTTTTTAGACAATTTTTTTAACTTAAAATTTTACTATGTTATGTCCCGAAAAATGAGGCCAATTTACACTGTAGCTTAAATTAATTATTTATAATGTAAAATCAAAATAAATTTCGTTAAAATATCCAAAAAATACATTTTAATTAAAAACACTGTATTTATAGTCTCGTAGTGTGTGTGCACATCACAGTTCGGTCCCTTACAATCTAGCCTGCCCTCCCATTTATCGGCCTCAATTTCGGAGTATTTTTTATAATTGCCAATCTGGTCGGGACGATATCTTTTCCAGCTTACCCAAATCTCGGGTGAAACGATTAAGAATTTTGCGAGAATTTAATTATTTTTTCCCTTTAAAATGTCCGATGCAATCACAGATCGGTGGGGGCTGTACACAGATCGTAATCACGAACCCTTGATCTTGCAATAATGAGTTTTTAAGAAATTCCCATTGAAAATTAACCAGATGACTTAATTTTAGCACCTGCAGTGAATCTACTAAATTTCATGGTAGTAAAATTTTTTTTTAAAATCTAAAGTAGCCTAAGTTACTCCTTGAAACACCAGATACCTGTCAGTGAAAGACTAGTTAAAATCGGTCAAGCCGTTTCGGAGATTAGCCGGCGACAAATAGACACGCAAAAAAATAATTACAAGTAGTTTTTCTATGTCAGTACCGCCTATACTTCCTTGAGAAGCTGTTTTGAAATTAAAAACAGACACTTTTATTTATTTATCTGTATTGATATAGATATAATAGATTTTATATTATTTTCTATAACCATAAACTCTTGATTCTTTTCAATACAAGAGGTATTTAAGTACTGTAATATCAAACGGGAGATTTTTTAGTATCCTGTTAAGGAAAGCCAAGAATATATTCTGGGAAATATTTAGGCAATTCGGAATTAAAGCTGAAATTCCAAAACCTTCCCTTTTCCTTACGGCTACCTTTTGTGTAAATAAATTCTTTGAAACTCTTATCTATGGTATGTATACGAATTTTCTCAGGTACGTTATATTTTATTAAATGCAGTAACGACCAAAAAAGTATATTTTCTTTTATTTAAATATCACTTGGAAATTTAATGCATTTTTTTCAATTAATTAAACAATATACAAACAATGTCCATACTAATAATTATAAAGAGGAAAGGTATTTATTATTAGTTATATTAACAAGCAAATCATATTAAACGTATCCACCAGCACAAAATTAACTTGAAGAAGTTTTTCTATGTACCTATATCTTATACCTTTAAACGAGCAATTCCTGTATATATAGAATCTGGATCTCAGGAACGGCTGCAACGATTTTCATGAAATTTTGTATGTAGGGGGTTTCGGAGGCAAAAAAATTATCTAGGTTTCACTTTCAGAAAACATCATATGACCATGTTTTAATGCACTGAAAAACTCATAAAATATCAATGCAATACGACAGTAAATTTCACCGACAACTGTCAAGTTATGATAGCTCAGAGGTGAGGCTGTCAGCTTACGAGGTGATAACGAAACTAGAGTACCCTGGTTCGAGACTGACGTTCACCGGTTCGATTTTTTTCTTTTGGTTCTTTTTTTTCTACCAGCTTTTTTGAGAAAACGTCTAGTTTTTTTCTTTTGTGGGAAAAAGTTTAGTTTATGTGAGAAAAAGAAAACGAGCACAGCTCGGTCAACCAGGTACTGTATGTTATGTGTGTAACGAATTGGCACAAAAAGATTTGGACCGATTTAAAAAAATCTTTCACCATTTAAATGCTTCATTATCACTGATTAATATAGGATATATTTTATCCCCATACTCCCACGGGAACGGGAACTTAGTTAATAAAAGTGAAGTGTCTGATTGTTATTTCAATTTTACCTCTTTGGAATGAATGCTAAATATGAAAGTATAAACGGTAATGACATAAAAAAGCAATTACTTCCTTCTCTATCGGTCTGTATATTTCTCACGGCTAATCTCTAAAACGGCTCACGTAAATATTTTAGATTTATTTCATCACTAACGTTATACACGCCAATGATAAAAGAAAAACTTATGTACAGTGAATTCACGTGGAGAAGTAATTCAAAGACGTATTTATATTGCTGATATTGCGGTAAACTTTTCATCTGTCACGTTGACACATAATCATCTTCGGTGAAAAGTGGGTTGTTATTACAACACCACTGCCTACCCCTTCGGGGAATACAGGCGTGAGCATATGTATGTATGTATCTACAATCTACATATATAAATATACAAACGCTAAAAAGGTTAGTTGAGAAAAACAAACACGAAAAAGTACTAATCCAATATACTCGAGTACAGCTAAGCCGCGATGGAATTTCTTCACTCTCGCGTGTTGAGGCAACCCTAAATATTTTAACGCGCGCCGCAGCCCTGAAATACCGAAGATCAAGTGTTAATGAAATAACTCGGTTTGATCACATGATATTGTGTAGATAACGTAAAAACTTCCATGGACTAGACTGAGGCCCGCGGTTTCACGCGCGTATAATTTAATTTGAGAACCAAGTAAAAGTCTGTAAAATTTTCAGGATAGTATGCTACTCACAAATAACGTTTTACATACATGCTCACGTCTGTATTCCCCGTAGGGGTAGGCAAAGGTGTTGTAATAACAACACCCACTTTTCAACGAAGATGCATATGTGAAAAAAAATATTTGTTGAAATTTGTAATTACCTTGTCTACACTAATATTATAAAGATTTGCCAAATTGGCTCAAAAAGTACTGGACCGATTTAAAAAAATCTTTCACCAGTTGAATGCTGCATTATCACTGATTAATATAGGCTATATTTTATCCCCGTACTCCCACGGGAACGGGAACTACGCGGGTGAAACCGCGTGATGTCCGCTAGTAAGAGAATATTTTAAGTGTTGGAAAATATATGTAGACATTTTGTTTCAATATAAGTTTCAACATAGAACAACTTTGATCCAATTATGCTTAGATTAAATCATTCCAAGTTACATATTTCTAATTTATAATCATAAGATATTATAAATTCCATATTTCCCTTAACAAACTTTAGCTAATAAATTAATTCTAATAAAGTTAATTACTATTAGCTGTTTAAGTAACGAATGAATAAGTAAATATTAAAATTATAGGGTGCTTTACGTTGTGTCCCGAGAAGTAAGTCCCATTTACACTGTGGCCTTATTTTATTATTTTCCATTTTCGTTGTGGCCCGATCGATCGGGCCACAGTGTAAATATCTACAAATAAATCATTACAAAACTACATACTTAATATCTTCATAGGGAAATTGTCTGAGTAAGCGTATGTTAGTGATTCTAAATTAACAGCTTTTCACTAAATGCATATAAAAGTATATACGATACAAAAAAAAAAAAAAAATTGCTTCAAAAAAACCTTTTTAATTTTTGAAACGGCAGGGTCTTTTTGTTTGAGACTTTCACTGACAAATATCTGAAGTTACAAGAAGTAGCAGAAGTTACTTCTATTCTAAAAAAATATATTGTATCGCGAAATTAAGTCATCTTTGAAATTAAGGCCGATAAAATCGCGGGGCACAGCTACTATTCCACTATAATTCACAAAAAGTCACGGGTCGTTTATTCCCGAAGACAACGAAAACCGCATAATCACTCACTTCTTACTCACTTTAATTGTCATTCGAGTTTTAATAGTAGCCCATTGTAATATATAGGGTAGGGAACTTGGAGGATATCCTGAAATGTCAAATTAAACTTTTTCAATCATCGGGACCTTGGGCCAACGAGTTGGTTCAAGAAATTTTAATTGGTTAATGTAAGTATATAAATCTTTACGTAGAGATATCTGTGTAAGTATGTACTCACTAGCTGTGTCACACGGTTTCAGCCGCGTAGATTTAATTTCACAGGTCTGTGGCACCCATTTTTTTTTGATAATAGGAACCTAATCTATACATCTATCTATATCTATATATAGATAAATAAAATTGAAGTGTCTGTTTGTAATTCAAAAATTACAGCTTTTCATTAAATGCATATGAAAGTATACACGCTACTGACACAAAAAAACCAAGTTTAAAATTTTTTCTCCGTCTGTCTGTCTGTTGTTTGTTCCGGGTAATCTCCGAAACGGCTGGACGGATTTTAACGGGACTTTCACTGGTAAGTAGCTGATGTTTCAAGGAGTAACTTAAGCTACTTTAATTTAATAAAAATTCATTAAATACAAATGAAAAATGGTCGAGAAAACTACGAACACGAGGCGAGATTTTATCCCTTGTAACACCAGCTATCTGCCATGTGAAAGTCCCGCTAAAATCGGACAAAACAAACAGACGGACTGAAAAAATATATTGGTTTTTTATGTGAGTGCCATATAAAAGCTGATAATTTGGAATTGCAAACAGACACTTCAGTTTCATTTATCTGTATAGATATAGATTTTATTGTGAAAATCACAGATCAATTGAATATGTGTAGATAGTCATAACGTAGCCGGCAACTGTCATAGGGTCAACAGCCCTAAAACAACAGGGTTGCCAAAATATGCAAATTAAACTAAATACTGAATCAGCGGTAATTATTGGACAAAGATCATGTGTAGATTGGGCACAGAATAACCACTTAATACAACGTTGATACAAATTGTTCCATTTACGAAATGTCACCAAATTTTTTGAACATATTTGCGACTGAATTTTTATTTGCTACGATTAAAATTTACTTTTTATTTTATTTCACACAGTGTATCACAGGGGCTTGTTCATATATTTCGGTCAGCGAAGTTAAGCAATCAGAACCCAAGCCAGTAGTTAGATGGGTAACCTGAGTTTCTTGCCGTTTCTTCTCAGAAGGCTAGTTTCCGAACCAGTGGTAAATTCCTCGACATTCATAAGTGCCTTACCAAGGCCTAAACTGAATAAATTATTTCCATTTCATTTTCTGTAGTAGCTCCCAATTGTAAATTGAACATCGTTGAAAATAGTTACAGGTCATGAAGCCTAAGAAATTCGGCAGCTGGTTTAGAAACCACACACCGATTTTTCCAGTAAGATAAGTTACGCAGGTCAGAAGGTCTCTTTGTGTAATCATCAGGTGATCAGCCACAACGGGTTGAATCAAGTGTCAACTCCAACAATGTATGGGATAAGGCCAGGGATGAGTATAAAGTAACTTTAACCTGACCCGGGTAGGCAGAGGTGTTGTAAAAGCAACACCCACTATTCACCGAAGACGACTAAGTGTCAACGTGACAAATGGTGAGTCTATCGCCGTCTCGGCACTATAAATACGTCTTAGAAATTACTTCTCAGACATATCCAGGTTTCCTCACAATGTTTTCCATCATCGTAAAGCACGTGGTGTGAAATCACTGCACATAAGATTGTAGAAAAACTCATTGGTGGCCCCGCTGGGATTCGAATTCTTGCGTCGCTTGCGTAAGTAGCAGTCGACTGCTCAAACCCAAGGCCACCACGGCTTCTTTACAGAAAAATACGGCACTTAATATAAAGCATACGTTACCAAAATTTAAGGGTATAATAAGCGAAGGTTATAAACAAAAGTCCAGTATAAAGGGGCGCCTTTCGCATAACATAGCTAATTTTATCACCTCTGCGTCCCGCAAGATAAAATATTCAGTTGAACATTCTGGTCTAGTTTATTCTTTGACAAATAATAGGGACGGTGCGCTCCTAATATGGAAATCGAGACCAAATTATCTTAGGCACTAATAATTATGGTAAATTATGCGTGTACGGTGTTAATTACATTACTAATCTATACATCTATATAGATATATAATATTTAAGTCTGTTTGCAAAAATCAACATAGCCTTTCGCTAAATTCATATGAAACTACTAGCTGTGCCCCGCGGTTTCACCCGCGTAAAGTTAATTTCATGGGATCCCGCGGAACTCTAATGATTTTTTTAAATAAAAGTAGCCTAAGTTACTCCTTGTAACATTAGCTATCTGCCAGTGAAAGTCCCGTTAAGATCGGTCCAGCCGTTTCGGAGATTACCCGGAAAAAACAGACAGACAGACAGAGAATTTTTTTAAAAATTGGTTTTTCTATGTCTGAACCGTGTATACTTCCATATCTACGCGCGTAAAACCGCGGACACAGGTATTCTACATAACAGAGAAAGTTTACTAGCGTCGATCGCGACTCGTTTGCATTATACTAGAACTAGCTGGTGATTTATCTTTATATTTATGACAATTCACACAAAATCGTTATAAATTATTGCCTATATTTTATTCTGATGTGTTAGCTATGTTATTGTAAAACTTAATCAAAATCCATTCAGTAGTTTTTGCGTGAAAGAGTCAAAAACATCCATACTTACAAACTCTCACGTTTATAATATTAGGAGGTAGGACTTGTAGGAAGTAGTGTGACATCGATAGTGAATCGATTCAAATACGTTGAACAAATCAAACCGCAATTCCTAGTAAGTCCAGGTATTACAATATCAATTGGGTAAAACAATTTAACGCAAATATGCGATATGTGCACCGTTAATGCCTATCAAACGTGCGTCGCTACCACTCTATTCAAATGCGGAAAACGCGTCGGCTTTTACACATTAGGGTTGGGTATTGGATGAAAACTGCATGAGATTTTTTTTACGGAAAACTAGCGGACGTCATGCGGTTTCACCCGCGTAGGAGTACGTAGGAGTTCCCGTAGGAGTACGGGGATAAAATATAGCCTTTGTTACTCGCTGATGATGTAGCTATCCATTGCTGAAAGAATTTTCAAGATCGGTCAAGTAGTTTCGGAGCCTATTCAATACAAACAAAAACCAATAAAATCTTGTTGACATGTATGTCCAGCTAGTTTCCCGCCGTGGCATCGCCTGCGTATGACCATCTGAATATTGGTAAAATTATTTTGAAAGCAAATGAGTGTCAACGACTACGTTTGAACATGTACATCCTTAAAATATTGCACAAAAATTATACGTGGTTTTACAGATTGTTTAAATACTAATGTGTGCCACCCCTAGCCAGCGCTGCACTCATATGCCCAATACACACAATAGCTGGAAGCGATTGCGAGGATAACAATCGGCTTAATTTATACTAGGCGACGTGCCACTGCATTTTATTATTTTTACACATATTCCCTGCAGGTATATCACTGATAATGAATCTTTGTTGAGTGCGTGCTGTCAATGCAAATTAAGTCATATTTATTCGTTAGAAGTGTCGCATTTAGTAATATGAAATTCTACAGATATGCCAATTATCATGTCAGCCAACGGATGCCCACTCCAGGGCATAGGCCTCCCCCAACGACCTCCGCGACGAGCGGTCTTGTGCCTCCCACATCACGTTCCCGCGATCCTCACCAGGTCGTCGGTCCACCTCGTTGGGGGCCTACCCACACTGCGCCTGCCGGTACGCGGTCGCCACTCCAGGACCTTTAGGCCACATCGGCCATGGGTTCTACGAGCGACGTGCCCCGCCCACTGCCGCTTGAGTATAGCTTCATTGGTTGTTTTTACTTTTCACCCGTGACTTTGCTCGTGTTCTTTAAGTAAGTCTAATATCCTTTGAGTCAAAGTAATATCTAGGGTTTAGTCGAGTCGGAAGATCTGTTGATAGACAGACAACTTAATCAACAACAGATCACATAATGATAATTCACTATCTAATCATGTAAATAAAGTGTGTGTTTTTTTTAAATCGACGGGTTCGATTGCTAGGAATATAAGGTAGTCATTAGTCATCGTCAGAATATTTAAATCAAAATGATTTATTCAGTTTAAGCCCTGGTAAGGCACTTTTGAATGTCGAAGAATTTACCACCGGTTCGGAAACTAGCCTTCTGAGAAGAACCAAAAAGAAAAATTGGTGTCGAGACCGCTATGAGTATTCTTCGCTTATCCTCGTACTAGTTTCAGATTGAAAAAACTGTAAGCTTACACCTGTATTCCCCAAAGGGTCTGCCCTTACCCAGAGGTGAACGTACACCCACATTTCACCAGTTATGTTTAAGTCCCATGTAATAGGGGGCGAGCCTATTGCCATTAACCGACCATCCAGACACCGTGTTACTGGTTTTATAGATGGAAAACCAAATACCACTTTCCAAAATCCAAACGAACCCAGGACTGCGTGTTTCGAGGTAGCGTTTGGAACTACTAAACCAGCGAGACATTCCATTTGGTGCACATCATCAATCCATATTAGTCCACTGCTGGACATAGGCCTCCCCTAATGAGTGCCATAACGCCCTGTCTTCAGCTTGCCGCATCCCTGGTGCACAAATTGGTGTAAACTTCTACATCGCTTTTAAAGTTAGTATCTCGTAAAAGGCTATGTAATCCAGCAGTCTATAAGGGGATTTATAAAACAGAGGAATATCCGCACAGATTTGCTTTGAAACCAATCGCGTATGCTATTTGCTCTAGATCAACAGGTCTTATTTAAGTACAACAGAACGTATTTATAGACTAACTGTGCCCTGCAGTTTCCCCCGAGTATTTGGGAAACCATTTGTTTTCAAAAGTAATCATGTAACTTTGGTGATCTGAAAGTGAAAGATCCGTTAAAATCGGTCTAACTGTTTCAGAGATTAGCCGTAACAAACAGACCGACAGACGGACAGACAGGCAGACAAACAAACAGCTGCAAACACTTGTTGATTTGGAATGGAATTACGAATTACACTACAATTTTAGTCATCTGTATAGATACGATAATTTCATATCTGGATTTATTTCAGATCTGATTGAGCTTTTAGGACAGAGAGCCGCGGTGGCATGTGGTTTGAGTAGTCGCCTGGGACGCAAGTAACGCAAGTTCAGTTCACTAGCCTGCATATTAAGTAAGTTTGGGAAGCAATTCAAAGATTATAGCGTAGTGATTGAGTCGACAATGTCACGTAGCTATTTATCATCATCTTTGGTAAAAAGAACCCCTTAAGGAACCCTTCTGGGTAGCGTGAGCATATATAAGTACTTTAATTTATAAATGCCTAGGAAAATTTCCTAAAATTGCGTCACAGCACGATTAAAATAAATACGCCACATTTTTATTAAGCACACACAAAGGAGAATTTTTCTGAACATTTTTGCGACCCCCAGTCGTCAGAATAAACGTTTGAGTAACTTTTCTTGTCCCCTTGCCCCCCCTTAACGTAAATGAATTGCTCGTATGTGCGAGGCGATATTTCCTTGCTATGCCTGTCCCTTTTTTGAGTGTCCTGTTGACATATTGCGTAAGTTACTCTAAGCTCTAAGTGCGTTTGAAAGAGATAGATCTATTTTCGTCAGTTCATTTTACGTGACCAGTTTATAGTGACCTCAGTCACGTGACCCAGACTACTTAGTATGCCCTAAATATATAGAATGGGGGTAGGCAGAGACCACAGTTTGCCATAAGCTCCCATCCTTACATACTTCCTTATTTTTTATGTAAGTTTGTATACTTTAATTATACTGTAAATTTGGAATTACAAACAGATACTTCAATTTTATTTATCTCTATATATATATAATAATCTAACTACCCCCATGGGATACAGGCGTGAACATATGTATGTTACATTTAAAAAACAGTTTTTCAATATTTTGTCCGCCTGTTTGCTCCGGCGAAGCTCTGGAACGGCAGGACCGATTTTAACGGGACTTTCTCTGGCAGATAGCTGATGTTATACGAAGTAACATAGTTTTAACATAAATTCATCACTAATAGTTTCCAAAAAGCCATTGGGATATCAATTTAACCACATAACATAACTTAACGGTATTTATCTACAAGTTACCGCTTGAAAGGAGCGATAGAACGTTTGTACGATAAATCAGACACCGTGTGTGACTGATGACTGGGGCTAACGCCGATGCATCACATAATGACCTTTATATTGCTAGTGTTACGTTACAAACTTGTTTGAATGTACATGTCGTATCGTTGAAGATCCTGTATATTTAAAAACGGAGACTCTTATGCGCAGGGGCGGATCTACTTAAAGGCTTTTTGGGCTGCAGCCCAGGGCCCCGCGAAGACAGAGGGCCCCCAACCGAAATCACTACAGAAAACAGTTTCTTGTCAAAATGGTAATTAGTTGAGTAATTAGGACCCCTAAGCAGTATTAGCCCAGGGCCCCACAAATTCAAGATCCGCCCCTGCTTATAGCCATGATCGTTTAACCAGTGTTGCCATCTCAGATTTTGAAGAATGCGTAGACTAGTACGTAGATTTGAATTAGTGAAAAATTGTTTAATAGATCTACGTAGTTTCAAAAAATATCTGAAACGGCTGGACGGATTTTAACGGGACTTTAAGCAAGTAGCTGATATTTCAAGGTGTAACTTAAGCTACTTTTTTTATTAAAAATATGAGGGTTCCGCGACAATAAGGATGAAACTAAATCTACGCGGGGCACAGTTAGTATTTTACTACCTTGTTAGGCGAACTGAGTGTGCGTTTGTTATGAAACAGGACGTTAATCAACTTTTTTGTGCGAAGGTATAGGTACGTGTTGATACTTACGCCCATGTAGCCTAATGAGACCTGCTTTGAAAATTTGTTAAAAAATACGTAGATTCTGGACTGAAGTTAGGAGCTTTGCAGGAAAGGTCTAAAATACGTATATCTACTTAAAAATAAGGGAGTTGGCAAAGCTGAGTTTAACTCTTATTATGAGACAGATGTATATGACGTGGATAGGTCTCACACAGTGAAACTATGATGACTATAAGAGGTTATGGTAAGGTTATGGTTAGGTTTCTGGAATGCAGATATTTACATTGGTGTTAAAAACAAACAGAAACATGGTCTAAAAGCCTATTATTATATGGTGGAAGTCTGAGAATGATTAGAGCAAGCAAGCAAGTTCTAATCCCAGCGTGGCTTGTACCAATGAATTTTTCTAAAAACGTTTGTGCAGTGGTTTCATACCACGTGCTTTACGTTGAAGGAAAACGTCGTGAGGAAACCTGCATATGTCTGAGAAGTAATTCAAAGACGCATGTAAAGTGCCTGAGACTACTATAAAATGAAGTCTACACGAAAATATACTCGTATTAATGTTACTTATTCGGAATCAGTACAAAGACAAGTAAAGTTAAATAAACTTTATTCCAAAGCTACTAAGGTGCATTTACAAACTAAAGGGAAGTCACACGGGAAATGGAACTGTCAAGGTGCATTAGAAACTGGTCTCTAAACTCAACCACTAAGTCACAAAGTCCTTTAACTTAAGTATTTGGGTTTTGCGGTTACCCTTTCAACCGTAATGGGGATGTGCAAGGATGCAACTAATTGTTTCCAATTTTTGTTATAATTCTCGCAGATGAGACAATTTTTGGAACAGCTGACGTTTCATCCACGTTGTAATAAATGTAAGTCCAACTACTAGGATTGAGAGGTTTGGGGTACTAAAGTTGTTTTAAACTTTAGATGGAGACTTAAATATACAGATGCTCACGCCTGTATTCCCCGAAGGGGTAGCCAGAGATGTTGTAATAATAGCACCCACTTTTCACCGAACATGATTAAGGTCTAACGTGACAGATAGTGAGTATATCGCCGTCTTACTTCTCAGACATATTTTCCTCACGTTGTTTCACTTCACCGTAAAGCACGTGGTATGGTAAAACTAATTGGGGTAAGCACGTAGTAGGCGACTGCTACTGCAAACCCCACGGCTCCACGGCAAGGATAGAATTGGATAAAAACACATAAGCTTACTACAAGCATTATAGAATCTAGAAAAAAACGTTATTACCCCAAATCTATACAGATAAATAAATAATTCCAAAATTTCAGTTTTTCACTAAATGCATATGAAAGTATACACGCTACTGACACTAAAAACCAAGTTTTAATTTCTTTCTCTGTCTGTCTGTTTGTTCCGGGTAATCTCTGAAACGGCTGGGCAGATTTTAACGGGACTTTCACTGGTAAGTAGCTGATGTTTCAAGGGGTAACTTAGGCTACTTTTATTTATTAACTAAATCTACGATGAAACCGCATGGCACAGCTAGTACTACAATACAGTGAGAAATAAAACCTCCAAAACAGTGCAATTGTAAATTTGATTCAGTTTCGCGAACGATGTCATAGAAATCTGAACTGAAACCGTTGCCAAAATATTCGTTTAAGCTCCGTTGATTTTTATTGAGCCGTTCCGTTACTGACAATAACGTCACATTGCTCTGTAATTCTGTTTATATTCACAAATTCTACAAGTTAAGCAAATACGTTTAACAGTTTGGTTGGAATTCTTAGGCTTTTAGTGCCACAGTTTAGAATCAAAATATATATAACTCAAAGAGCCTGACTGACATAGTGATCTATCAACGCACAGCCCAAACCACTGGACGGATCGGGCTGAAGTTTGGCATGCAGGTACATGTTATGATGTAGGCATCCGCTATGAAATGATTTTGATTAATTCTACCTCCAAGGGGATAAAATAGGGGATGAAAGTTTGTATGAAACTAAATTTACGCGGGTGAAACCACGGGGCACAGACAGTATAAGTATATACTCCAATTCAAAGATGTCTGTATTAGATTAGACTTTTAACAAAGTACTATCAAATCGTCAGAATAACATAATTATACAGGATTATACATGCTGTCGCCAGGTTGGGAAGGTTGCTTTTACTGAGAAAAACCTGGCATGAAATTAAAGGATTTTTTTTAAAATATAGTCTGGAATAGATGAAGATACCCGTTGAAAATGTATCGATATACGTACCTCCTCTTTTTGAACGCGGCTAAAATTATGTAGATTTTCAATATCTTTTTAAGGTAATCCAGTGATGTGATTCAAATAAAAACAATAAATAAATCTAAGCTTGCCTTCAGGAAGCTGGTCCGACACTGTAAAAAGTGCTAACTCGTGGGAAAGGAAACTCTAGGGTTGTCACTCTGCTCTATAAACGAGAATTAAAAAATTCAACATAAATGATTATAATAAAATTGAATTATTATTATATGAATAAGTATGTGTAAGGGTAGGTGTGTAAAATATACTATATATATATCTGTAGAGATATATACATAAAACTGAAATATCTACTTGTAATTTAAATTTAACAGCTCTTCACTAAATGCATACGAAAGTAATTACGATACCAGCATGAAAAAATAAATTCTCTGTCTGTCTGTCTGTTAGTTCCAGCTAATCTCAGAAACGAGACTTTAACTAACTTTAACGGCTAACAGCTGACATAACAAGAACTAACATAGAACACTTTTATAAAAAAAAGGGTTGCGCGAAATAAATCCCAAGAATTTAACTATACGCGAACGAAGCGTGGTATAGCTACATAAAACTCAAACTCAAAAATATCTTAATTCGATTAGACTTTTTACAAAGTACTTTCAAATCGTCAGAATAACATAATTATTTAGGACTAGCTGTGCCCCGCGGTTTCACCCGCGTAGAGTTAATTTCAGGGGTGTCCCGCGGAAAGCCTATGCTTTTTTTAAAATATAAAGTATCCTACGTTACTCCTTGAAACAGTAGCTATCTGCCAGAGAAAGTCCCGTTAAAATCGGTCCAGCCGTTTCGGAGATTACCCGGAACAAACAAACAGACACTTCAATTTTATTTATTTGTATGTATGTATAGATAATACATGCTACCGCCAGGTTCGGAAGGATGCTTTTACTGAGAAGAATTTTTTGTTAAATATTGTAAGCAAGTGCCAACCCTAGATTTTAATACGGAATGGATGGGAGTAAGTTACGTCTCCCGCAGCGATTTGCTCCTTCCGCGCCCGACTGAAAAACCAACAACTCACACTGCAATGGATTTAAAATCAAAATAAAATGCTGTGCTGGCTCACTTCTTATTGCTGGACTTCATGAGCTTTATTCAGCATTGTCCATTGCTGATATTATACGGTTTTCAATCAGGTCAATCAATGACGTCTTCATTGGAAAATGAATTAGGATTTAGGTCAAAAAATTTACCTAAATCCTTACTAATATAATTGTTTACACACGAGTTCTAAGCATCTGCTATTTTTTCGACTTTAATGTAAATAATATCTATACATTATATTCACAATTATTTCTCGTAAACTAGATCTATCTAAAGCCGCATTACATTTCAAATGAAAAGAAAAACAAAGTTTAAATTTTTTTTTAACCGATATTTCGAAAAAGTTTTGTAATATATTATAATATTTGTTGTCTAGCTGTGCCCCGCGGTTTCACCCGCGTAGATTTCGTTTCATGCTTCATGTCACGGGACCCTAATATTTTTGATAAATAAAAGTAGCCTCTAAGTTGATAACAGAGACAAATTATAAAACTTGGTGTTTTAGTGTCAGTAGCTAGTACACTTTCATATGCATTTAGTGAAAGGCTGTTATTTTGGAATTACAAACAGACACTTCAATTTTATTTATCTGTTTAGATGTATAGATAAACGCACTATTGAAATCTATAGATATTGATAAACATGCAAATACATAAAAGTTATTAAAATTAAAGTTTCTCTGACTGCAAAACTGTTTGCATCTGAAACGATCTTTATTGAACGGAATCCGCTAACTATTGGTCTGTAATGAAACTCGACCTATAATGAAAATCTAGTGAATATCATCAATAACCAATTTAGAATACCGTAAATAGCGTAACTTAATCAAAATTAGCCGAATTGAGGTGTATAACGGGACGATTATCACACCGTATTGTCTAAAGTTGCAAAACTTTGCCGTTCGCCGAATGGTGTGTTTTAATTACAAAGTTTGGTTCTATTATGAAGTGTTAGGATTATACGTTAGTATGCATTGTTTAATGGAGTTCGACTATATTATAGTGTGAGTAGTTAATACTTATAATGTTAGTTGACTCGCGAATTCAGTCGCGTAACATATTAAAAATTATCTATGAAATGGTAACGGATGGATAGTCAACATATTTAACCAGAAGATCAAGTTCAAAAATTTTCTAAATTCATAGACGACAAATAAATTCACTGATTATTTTCTTGTTGATATGGTTAGCACTGACATCTATACATCTATATCTAAACAGATAAATAAAATTGGAGTGTCTGTTTGTAATTCCAAAATTACAGCTTTTCACTAAATGCATATGAAAGTATACACGCTACTGACACTGAAAAACCAAGTTTTAAATTTTTTCTCTGTCTGTCTGTCTGTCTGTTTGTTCCGGGTAATCTCTGAAACGGCTGGACCGATTTTAACGGGACTTTCACTGGCAGGTAGCTGATGTTTCAAGGGGTATCTTAGGCTAATTTTATTTATTAAAAATATTAAGGTTCCGCGACATGAAGTATGAAACTATATTTACGCGGGTGAAACCGCGGGGCACAGCTAGTCTTATCTATATTCTTGTAATCAATCCATATCTATACTATACATACAGATAAACAATATTGTAGTGTCTGTTTGTTATTTCAAATTACCAGCTGATCACTATATGTACATGAAAGTACTTTTGTACGGATATTACATTTTTTTTATATATCTCATTATTTCTGTGTGTCTGTTTATTCCGGCTAATCTTTGAAAACACCGGACCGATTCAGCGGGAAAGGAGATACTAAGGCTACTTCTTACAATAATTAGGAGTCCGAAATAAAGCCACCCAAAAAGCCGCGGGTAGGCCACGGGGCACAGCTAATATAATATTACAAGAAAACTAATAAAATTAACACATGAACATAATTTAGTTTTATATCAGATTTTGTCGTGTTCAATATTTTCGACCCTTAACGATCTTAATATTATTTCTGAGACCTACACAGGTATTAATTATAATTGCTAATATACAGTTTAAAATTTTTTGACATTTTTTTTAACTTAACTGTCAAGTCATGCCCAAAAATCCAGTCTTCTCCCGTAATTAAGTTACACCAAGTAAAATGCATAATACGGTACAAGTACCCTTTACAAATGGACAGGAAAACAGTAATTTGACATCCTTAACATTAAAGCCAATTGCTGTGGCAGATGCCTACAACAGGCGCAAATGAGTGAAACACCAATCGTTGTTGCGTGACCGAAAATCGTGTATGTACGCCATATTATTATTTTTTATCTTCCACGTTACATAATTATGTACGTATATCCAAGAGATATATCTAAAAAAAATTTCACGTAAACTGTTTGATGTAGTGATTTGTCAATAGATTTTTTCTAATCTACAATGAATAAAATTGAAGTGTTTGTTTGTAATTCCAAATTAACAACTTTTCACTAAATGCATATGAAAGTAAATACAGTACTCCTGTGTGTCCAATCTGTCGGCCCTCAGATGTCACTATTTTGATCCCATAGAAAACTGCGTTTACATCAACGCGGTGACTTGTGACGGCGGTAGTGAACTCGCACTAGGCACACAGGTTATGTGAGATTGTTACAAATTAAAAACAGTCTCAAACTATTTTGGAACTTAGAATTTTGTCTAAACATATTTTGGAAACTGCAATATATTGCCTTAGCCCTCATTGTTCACCTTTAATATTTTAGCCAAAAACTCTCCAATAACTTGCTTTTGCCTATCGCGACCACAAGCATTCATCCCACTTCTAATTGGTAAGCGGAGAATCTAATAAGCGCATAATAATACCAAAGAAATTTAACTAAATTAGGTACAGTACGGTGTAACAGGCGCCCATATAGGTCATACAACGATAGTAGAATTTATTGACTGTTTTACTCAACCAAACTGCATTTCTGAATCCAATGTTTGGGATTATCATTCGTGTTTCTCATTAGGTGAAATTTGATTTGAATTTCTATCATTCATGATGCGTTCCCGAAAGGGTATCATATAGGCAAAGGTGTTCTCACACCCAATTATATATTCGTATAAAATGGTTACACTTATGTTGTTTGATATGTTACTTAATGTAATAAAAAAAAGAATTATATATACAAGGAACAGGGGACCTACTATCATCGTTATAGTAGTGACAGCAGATTAATTTTGTCGTTAATTTTAGTATCGCAAAATGAAACGTCAAAGCTAAGAAGTTCTTAAAACGCTCTGCTGAAATCGATGACCGTAGGCTTCCGGTACTTAAAACTGATAGCAAGTAGAAAACTTGACCCAAATCGGTGTCTCTCGGGATCGTGCCAAGAAAGCTGGCAGCATTACCACATTGAATAACAATGCTGATTCTCTGAGAGAAAAGCCACAGCCCGCTTGTCACGAGAGGCTTCTTTTACCAGACGACGTGCAACCTCTTTGTATATTTGATTTGGAAGCCAACAGTGTTCCCTGAATCATATAATTTAGGGCTCCATTCACTTCTTGGAAATATCTTACTATCAGGTGGGGTCAATAGCTCTCCCTTTTTAGAATTCAAAGGTTAACAAACCACCTTCATATTTCAATGTAATAAGTTCGCATTTAGAGTGGATTTATGAATAGAGAAATCTTAGAAAGAAATCACATTCTGAAGAAAGCAATCCGATAAATTTAAGTTTGTTTGATTTGGTTTCGCTCATAAATTACAATGGATTAAATTCTTGATAAACTTGAAAAATTCATAGATTAAGTTAAAGTCACAAGAGTGATGTCAAAGGTACGCGTTAACAGAGCAGAATAATTCAAACATTAACTCTTTTCGATTCATCTTGAAAAAGTTTGCAAATCGTCAGAATTTTTCAAGCTAGTTGACACAAAAGTGATTTCTGTTTTCAGGTATGTGTCAACTATAACTACTACTACTTTGGTGTTGTGTGCATGTCATTCTAGCAAATTGAAAGTACTTAGTAAAAAATTCATCTAGTAAAGATATTTTTTGAATGAGTTGAGTAAAATCAAAACATATAGAAAAAAAACAAACAAATATACAAGCAACATCTATTTGAAATTACAACACAAATTCCAAATCAACAAATTATTAAATTGTGAGGGTAGGTTAAAATTTTCAAACGCAAAATGGCGACCCCGGAATTTTAAACAAACACCGAACGCTGACTTGCATCTTCACGAACCGAACACGCGAAGTTTCCAAGTATAACGACGTTGCTGAATTATAGATTTTTAAACAATTCTCGAAGTAGGCCAAACTTTGTTTGTTTTCAAAACATCCCTGTGAATAAACTTGCGGCGCTGCGAAAATTCTTGATTCATCCTTAAATAACAAAGCGCTGTTTCCTTTTAGCGGTGTTGACCTTTACAAAGATGGATGGATGATATAAGCTTAATCTTCCGGCGAAGAAAAACATTAGCGTTAGTATTATTATTACACATTAAGAATGCTCACACAAACTTCAAAACTATCTACTTGTATATGCAAAAGGCCCTTTGCGGTTACGGAAAACAAGCACACTAATGGTATCTTAATGACATACTATTTTAAAACCGAGAAGATGGTTCTTTAACTGTATTTTCATGGCTGTTTTAGATGATACCCTTTTTCTGTCATCACTCACCCCTGAGAGGAGTACATACATACTTATACTCACATCCGTATTTCCCGAAGAGGTAGGCAGAGGTGTATTTGTAGTAGGTACACCCACATTCCGCTTATTAGTTATGTTTAAGACTTATGTAATAGGGTGCGAGCCTATTGCCATTAAACGGGCACTAATCCAGACTCTGGGAAATTACGGATGGAAAAACCCAACATCACTTTGCCCGATCCGGGGATCACTAGACCAGCGAGGCAGTCAAGATTAAGTATATCCCATATTTTTATTTAAACCAAAAGGGTCCCTAAAGAATCTTTTAATCTTGGATGGTCAAGCAATATACGGGGTCATGATAATTCGGTGGTTTACCCAAGATGCTTCCTCAAGAAGGGTGTAGAGAGATGTTTTACGGTGTTTTCAATGCGTGATTGACTCTCCTGATATTGTAAGCGTCCAAAGGCATAACAGCTTATGTATGTGTAGCAATATGAATAAGTGCCTTCAAAATCGCGATTAGATTATTTGACTGTAGAAATTTACGCTCCTTTATTAAAACAATGAGGGCGAACAAATAGCACTTCGGGACTTCGGAAGACTTTGAAAAATGTGTTTACAATAAAGTGTTCGCAGAAAGTCATAATTCTATTATATTATTCGAAAAATCGTATTATTCAATTCTTTACCTTCTTTCATTGAATTAAGAAAATATGTATTTATTGATATAGAGCAGGTAGTGATAATCATATGCTTCCACGAGACACAGTAGTGTATTCATATTTAAAGCATCAATATCCTAGATCCTAGACCTATAGCTTCTTATCAGCCGTCAGCTCTTCACCTATTCACTCCCATTAAAACCATATCATCTTTCACAATATACATCCACTGGTTCTTATGTCTACTCTTTTAACCATCCACATTCATACTCAATCTTTCTAAGGTTAAGCGTCATTAAATGTTTAATTACTAAATTACAGGTCGCGTCACGAGTTACGAACGAGTACCTTTAACGCTGTAGTCATTTTGTGCTTTTGTCTCTGTCTGTCTGTATGTATGGTGCGAGGCGAATAAAGACATGCGCGGTATCCCCACTATTTATCGCCGTGCGAACTGGAGACCTACCATTATCGGTTTGAGCAGAGCGTATTAAGAACTTCTGGGCTTATAGACAAAGTATAATTATCCTCACGTTTCGCTGGTAGAAACGATACAAAATGTAGGGGAATGTGATCGATTTATGTAATTTCCATACATTTTGTATCGTTTTTATTAGCGCAAGCGCAAGAGAATGTTACTTTGTCTAAGCCTACTGAGCTTTGACGTTTCATTTTGGTTCTGTAAATTTAAGCGTCAAAGCTAAGGTCTTAATACGCGCTTCTTAAACGATCATAGTTGGCCCCTGTACGCAATTCAATTTCCAAACACTACCTGCAATAAAACCTTCGTATATTCAACTAGAAAACACAGTTTATATCTTAGAAGACAATATACAGTGCAGGAATAAACGAGACTCTTTTTGGCTGGCGACATTGCGTTCGCAGCAAATTCAATTTAGGTGTTGGTCTAACGAACGAGGTGGACTAGCCACGTTTTGGCAGAATTGATTGTGTGGAGTACAAGGACGTATGGTTGTGTGGGATTAAATAAACTAGCTGAATCCCGCATTTTCACTCGCGTAGACTTTATTTAACGGTTGCATTTGTCTTGGAACCCTAAGTGAAAAGTGGGTGTTGTTACACCACCTCTGTCTACCCCTACGGGAATAACAGGCGTAAGCATAAATATGTATCCATTTCAAAGGAATATGAGGTATCAGTAATGCAATGAGCTTGAAAACTCTTATTGCGCGATTTAGGTTCTCGTGTATTTGTACTCAAACTTCGCATTTGTTAGCGACTAGCGCCATCTATGAGTGGAGAAACGCTGCTACACTAAGATTGAAAAGGTCATGTTATTTCAAGACAAAACAGAATGAAAATATAACTTCAATTGGTGAAATAGCAAGAAATATATTTCTAAAGACGAAGCAATTTATTTTGTGATATTAAAGAAATACTGTTTGGTTTCAAGACCTCTGATTGTTCTGTGGAAATGTATTACAAAAATAATAGTTCTTTGATATTTTCTCTTACATGTATCAGTGGTCATGTTCGTAAAAAAAAAACAATCTCATCAGAACCCATCGAACGGGACCCTTTTACGAGGTAGACAGAGGTGTTGTAATAACAACACCCACATTTCACCGAAGATGATTAAGTGCCAACGTGACAGATGGCGAGTCTATAGCCATCTCAGGCACTATACATACGTCTTTGAATTACTTCTCAGATGTACGCAGACCTGATGATGTTTTCCTTCACCGTAAAACTCGGTGAAAGCACACAAAGTTTTTTTTAGAAAAACTCATTGGTGCAGGCCATTGGAATTCGATCTTGCGTCCGCAATTACCAGTCCAACGGCTACCACGGCTCCCATTTATGATATTAATAACGTGGATTATCGGTCCGTACAAACATACGAGTGATATCCTATAATAAATAATAAGTCTCATTCACAGTCACATTTGCGACCAATAAAAGGCCTATGAGAAAATTGGTCGGAATTCCCTTATATTAGTTTCGTAAACTATCGTTTCCCGATCGACTTTGTTCCTTAACGCCATGACAATACAACTCAAACTCCATCTGACTTCCATTGCGTATTTCGGTCTCTGTCAAAAATACAGTGTTATACAATGCAAGCAATGTATTTAGTTTATGCGAATGTTTCGCGGCATTTATTTGCCTCTAAAAGGATTTCTAGATAGGATTGATTCATGATCACAATTACCTTTCAATGTTTGGATGCGGAACTCTACAGACCGAATTATCTTGATCTGACACCGCCTAACCTTAAAAGGGGAATGGAGGTCACTGTAAATTGGCTGTTGGAAAGACAGCTGAACTGTCCAGTGTATGTTGACCTTGCCATTTTAGTGATGAGAATAGGAGAAGGGGTCAGGTAACGTTGGTGAGTGCAAACTAGACGCGTCCCGAAGATTTGCCCGTATCGGGGATTTCTTGGGAATCCATACGTTGGCTCACTTGCCCTTTGTTTGTGCAATAAATATATCAAGTGTTTAGTTACAGGCTGATTCATTGGATTGCCTAGTTTATATTGATTGGTAGAGTTTGGTGAAAGGGAGCTATTGATAATGGTTTCTTTTTAAATCGATCAGGCACAAAATGGTATGAATTTTATTGTTACTGCTGTGAATAAGGTAGTATTAGTGCAGTGCTGCTTAGGGAGGCGTGTTGATAAAGATAGTGATTCCACATTCAGCACCAATTTTTTGAGCACCAAGTATTCCATATCCTCATATTCAGCCGTTGTCGGAGGAGTTTGGTAACAAACACCGGGACACGATAATATTTATCTATACTAATATTATAAAGCTGCAGAGTTTGTTTGTTTGTTTGAATGCGCTAATCTCAGGAACCACTGGTCCGATTTCAAAATCTTTCAGTGTTGGATAGTCCATTTATCGAGGAAGGCTATAGGCTATATCTTATTTTCAGAAAAATTTGGGATCCGTAAGAAAATTGCGATTTTGTAACCCAAGGTGTCAAATCGAAAACCTATTTATGCGTGCGCTGCAAAAACTATTAACAATAGAACAAAATGATGTACGGGTTCGTAGGTCTTATTAAGATCTACAAAAAAGTCCTCAAGAGCATATATCTAAATATCATAGTTTAGCCACAATAACCGCTTTAATGTTCATAAAAAATATTAAATCGTCTGAAGAAAGAAACTACGTTAAATGTGTATCGTAATATTAGTCCTTATCCAAATTAATGCATTATGCTATCAAGGGAATTCTATTCATGTAGAAGTAAAATACTTTTGTTTTATTTCAATCGGACATTTCTTTGAGAATTATCACGAGTATAAAAACACAAAGAATTGGTATCTAATAATGAGTTATTTACCATAGGGCTTTCATCAACACGTCTGTTTGTTCCGGGTAATCTCTGTAACGGCTGGACTGATTTTAACGGGACTTTCACTGGCAGATAGCTAATATTACAAGGAGTAACTTGGGCTACTTTTTTTTAAAAAGAACATTTATGGTTCCGCGGGAATCAAAATTAATCTACGCGGGTGAAACCGCAGGGCACAGCTAGTCTAGATATAAATAAGTTACAATAACTGCTTACAGCAAAAATAAATACATTCCCAATATAATCCTGACCAGTATATTATTCAATCGACACAATAATATATTAGATCGCCTTTCTTTATTACCAAATACATAACAATGTCCACATAATATCACCGATAGAACGAAACTAAAAACAAAAGCAGCGAAATTCCGAGGAAATTAAGTACTATTGACTGTACAGAACAAACACAATCAATGCAGGAAGGACGTCGCTCTACCAAGAGACACGCTACTGAATCGACACTTTACTTATACATTGCTGGCTTAAAACGTGACATTTTAATACCTGTATTCCCCGAACTAGCAGGCAAAGGTGTTGTAATAACAACACCCACTTTTCACACAAGATGATTAAGTGCCAAAGTGACAGATGGGGAGTCTATTGCCGTCTCAGACACATACGACTTTGAATTACTTCTCAGACATGCATATGGCATGTTTCACGATGTTTTCCGTCACCGTAAAGCACGTGGTGTGAGAGCACATAAGTTTTGAGAAAGACTCATTGGTCTTGCGTAGCAGGCGACTGCTAAAACCCCACGGCCATGATGCCGAAAAATGCTACCATTGAGTAATGAGTTCCTACAGTAAGGTTCCTGAGTAAGGTCACCACTCCATGGAGGGCAGGAGTAGGAGTGTAGTCGCTGTGCTAGCAATAGTTGTCATTAGCACAGGGATTTCATAGTTTATAAGGTATTCGTATGCTGCAGTAGCCGCTTACGTGCACTCAGACATATACGCTGCACGTACTCACGCACCATACTCTGTACTCTGTTGGAGTAAGCAAGTATGAAACTACGCTGACAAATTGGCTAATTAAGTTTTCAGTGCCATATTTTGTAAGTCAACATGGGCGGTCAAAATTCATGACGTCATCTGTCAATTTCAAAATGTTGCAGCAATTTTTTGTCTATTTCAATTCAGTAATGTTAGTAGCAATAGTATAGTCTCTTGCTATTTTTATAGTACAAACAAAACCAGTAATGGATAACGTGCAATTCGTAAGGATCGAACACGCTATAGGGGGTACGATCTAATAAGTGGAAGGTGAGAACAATGTGTGAGAAAATTCTAAGTGGCGATGCAGGCCATTTTGCAGTTTTAAAAGAGTTCGGAGTATCGGTAATGTAATATACACCCTACGTGGTTAGATTTAGAGATGAATTCGGAGCAATCCTTTTGTAATGTAAGGGTTACGTCAACCTTTAGTGACCTTGTCTGCTCCTTTAATCAAGTATACTGAGCAGAACTTACTAGGTTTTAATGAAAAGGCTTCGAAGACCAAGGCTTACCTGAAACAAAAATAAATAGCAAATTAATCTTAGTTACATTATCTAGAACAAGCACACGTTTGTAAAGAGCGCCCTCTTTCATACATACATATGCTCACGCCTGTATTTCCCGAAGGCGTAGGCAGAGGTTTTGTAATAAACACCCACTTTTCTGTCAACGTGACAGAGAATAAGTCCATCGCCATCTCAGGCACTATACATATCTTTGAATCACTGCTCAGACATATGCAGGTTTCCTCACGATGTATTCCTTAACCGTAAAGCACGTAGTGTGAATTTATTGCACTTAGTTTTTAGAAAAACTCATTGGATTCGAACTTGCGTCGCTAGCATAGCAGGCGACTGCTCTTACCCCACGGCCACCATGGCTCTTTATATAACCTAAAAGCCCTTAAATCATGAGGTGTTATTACGAGTAGCTCAGTTGGCAGAGTAACTGCACGGTTTGCAGAGGTCGAGGGTTCGACTCCCGCCTCGTGTTCGTAGATTTCCAAACCATTTTAAGAGCTTTTAAATATTTCTTTAGGTGAGTACTATTTAGAGTTCCATTCCTAAAGTGTAAAACGGAACCCTATTGCTAAAACTCCGCTGTCCGTCTGTCTGTTATCCCTAGAACTATGATCAGCCGTGTTACTTATTCACTAAGGTTTATCAACGCCGAGCTAGACGAGCGTTGGTTTAATCATAATAAATTGATACATAATGCATAGAGGATAAAGTTCAATTTCGTATATTTAAAACCGACACTCGATGACGAGTGCGATGCCGAGAAACCTTTTGAATAACGCGGCTGGTTATAGTTCTGTCGGTGTATCTGGTTCTGGGAAGATTATAATTTGATAAGCTTGAATAGCTTAGCCAAAATGTAGATAGGTAACTTTTTAAATTGACAGCTAAAAATCATAAGCACTTCTGATGGTAAACGGTTACCTGCATGAAACTGGCACATGACACATACTAGCTTCGTAATATTTTTAATTTATTAATAAATTCGGATTTTTTTTCTTTCACTCATTTAAACATGACGTGATTTTCTCTCAATAAATAAAAGTAAGTTCTTAGTAGCGAATATAAGGAAACCTGTGAAAAATCATTCATCAACACCTCGAGCATTGCGTGCTATAGTACAGGCTGATTCATAGCTCGTCTTCAACCAAACCGCCGACAATAAATACTGCGCACGAACACGCACTTCTGTTATTTATTAACAAGATCACCCTGTATTTCTTAAAATAGACTAAATTACATTCCGAATGTGTTGTGAAGATTTAACGTATGTTAAGGTCCCGTCACCAGTTTTGAGCGCTCAGTAAAAATAGTGAGGGTGACTGGCATGTATTTCATTCGCGTCGCGCCATACAGACAGACAGACAGACAGAAACACAACAGGGATGTATAACAGAGAACAAGCAAAGGGACTCATAAAATGACTACTGCGTTTTCAAGGTCAGCGCTCATTAGTCGTGGCGGGACCTGTAGGTGCAGTAATCTATGCTAACTTAAAATCGAAACTTAGGCAGAAACTTTGTCAGCAACAATTTTAAGAAAAAGAAAACAAGGGCTGCTGTGGCCTTGAGGTTTGAACAGTGACCTGCTACGCAAGCGACGCAAGTTCTAATCCCAGCGGGGCCTGTACCAATGAGTTTTTCTAAAAAACTTATGTGCAGTAATTTCACACCATGTGCTTTACGGTGAAGGAAAACGTCGTGAGGAAACCTGAATATGTCTGAGAAGTAATTCTTAAAGACGTATGTATAGTGCCTGAAAGGGCGATGGAATTTAGCACGTCATGACGAGAGATAACGACTATAGATCAGTTGCCGGAGTATCTGCACGGTTTGCAAAAGTCGTGGGTTCGAATCCTGTCTAGTGTTCGTATTTTTCCTAACCATTTTAAGAATTTACAAATTATACATGTGCGTCGCATAAAAAGAAATTACATGTATCCGCGATTTAGCATTTCCCTTGAACATTCCATAATGTAACGCATTAATATTTATAGAATTTTGTAACAGTCACATAAAAGAGACACATGGGAGAATATAATGTACCGTATGTATATATAATAAATGCTTAAATAACTGTATTTCTTGCGAGCACAAACACATCAAAGAAATAATTTTCCTTTGTGTTTCTTTAGGACATACTAGCGGACGTCACGCGGCTTCATCCACGTAGTTCCCGTTTCCGTGGGAGTACGGGAATAAAATATAGCCTATATTAATCAGTGATAATGCAGCATTCGAATAGTGAAAGATTTTTTTAAATCGGTCAATACTTTTTGAGTCAATTCGTTTCAAACATACTAACATTATTCTCCTCTTTATAATATTAGAACATATTATATACGTAAATAAGCCGTTATTAGTTATGAGTGCTCGGTGAAAATACTGGGGATAAGTGTAACATATGTGTTTTTTTAGCAAAACGCATTGGTACAGGCCCCCCAGGGATTCGAACTTGCGTCGCTTACGTAGCAGGCGACTGCTCAAACCCCGAGGCACTACGGCTCAATCACTGTGGCATCAAGTCGTAAGGACCATCGGATGGACAAGCATCTTTAAATTCTCAACGATTACTGCGGTATGAGAGATAAACGTTTATTTAAATATATTTTATTAACTGTGTTGTCAGTCCAAAAAACTTTCGCATATCACAGAAAGGGACCCGGACATTACAATACAACCGCTGCTTCCAAACTCAACCCAGAACGTAAGCACAAAATAAAAGCATACGGAAGGACGGCGTCTTACATCAGTCAAGACACGCACAAAGCGAGCGTCCGAAAAAATCACACGCACGGACATTGACGCTAAGTCTGTGGTCACGCGTCTGGGTGACAAGTAGCTCACTTCCCTCGATAATGGTTGAAGAGAACGAAGGCTGGTTGACGTTGATCGTTTTACTTGTGAACAGGCACTCCTTGTTGGGGCTGGTCATCTCGAGCCTAGAAATTGCGGTAACCACATACCATCAGATGGGTCGCATGCTTGTTTGGCACGTCAGTGGAACTGCGAAGACCGATTTTTTTTTTACAGTGAAGCATTGGAATTGTACCGCACTATCGTTCACTTAACCTAATTATTACCTATATCACGTAATCTTGAGTTAGTTAATACTCTGCCCGCCTGGTAACACCTTGAGGTGTGAAATATACATCTTATTTACAGTACAGGCAAATGCTTAAATACCACATGAGTTCGTCCCTTTTAAAGTATAGTTTTATGGGAGTTGGCGTTTTGTTATTTTTTATTTTGCCATATAAGCTCATCCGATTATATCGTGAGCGAAAAAGACAGCGATTCTCGTAAACAAAAAGACAAGTCCATGCAAATACGAACAAGTACCGCAAAAGAATGTTGCCCTTAAGCTTGTGGTACACATTTAAAATGACCACAAAAATTTAATAAGTAAAAATATTTATGAAAAATATTTTTTTTGTTTTATTTGTAATTCATATACTCAAAAACGATTGGAATCGATTTGGGCTTAGAACGTTTACACTCAAAAGAATGTTTTCACTGAGTAACATAGACACATTAAGGACACCGCCGGCTGCTGTAACATAAAATGAGAACGGTGTACTCAGCTTCACCGCGACAGGCTAGATAAGCCACCATCAGGGCTATTTATCTGGCCAAGGTCAAAGTGCTCGCCGTGACCAAAACCAGTCGGAATAATCATCAAAGGACACCCTTAACTATATCACACTTATCAGCTGACGTACCTGCGTATCATCAGTACCGCGCTTAAGAATTAGAAAAACTCATTGGTGCAAGCCGCTGGGATGCGACTACTCAAACCCCAAGGCCACAACAGCTCATTGTTTTAGCATTATTTTGCAACTTTATTTCAATGAGCATATCACCAGGTAATTACAGTTCATCTCTATAGCCATACAACACTAAAAAGGATAGTAAATGCTCCAAACATCCCAATCCATCCTCGAGGGGAATCAACCGGGCTATTTTCCACCTCGTGTTAATCTTTAATGTACCTTCTAAAGGTCCCGTCGATTACTTACCGTGATGCGTCGATCCGTAAAACAGCCGCGGAAATGGGCCAAGTTCTGACCGATGGGACAAAATTGAAAGGTTTAAGAAGATCGGTCCCCTTCATTGGTCTCTCGCACGCACACATAGACGCGCGTATGTGACGTTCACTGTCACTGATCAATAGACATGCTCTAAGTTAGTGTAAGAAAATGACGTTGAATGAGTGTTCCAAGTGTCCCTTATGTTGATTTTTTTTGATGTGATTTAATCATGTCTTCTCAGAAGAGTAAGTAGGTAGAGAACACTCACTTTTTACGAAAGAATATTCAATATTTTTTCAGGAAAACGTAGGAGTCCGCACGATCTTCACCATAAAGCTCGTGGTTTGATATTACTGCTCTATAGTTTAAAAACGAGGTACGAACCGCTGGTATTTGAACTCGGAGTAGCAGGCGACTGTTCCTATCCCTCAGCCACCACGGGTCTACCTTGATTTCGATTCAAATCAAGTTTATTTTAGTGTTCACTTCATAGCGAGAATCACGTTAGAATTTTCAAGTCAATTAAAAACGAATAGTATTTGCCAAATGTCTTGGTATGTCTTTTAATAAATGTTACATGTATTCTTGCAAATAAATATTTCATCCCATCTTATCTAGTATGCGCCTGTCACCATAAATGTATGGGGACTGGCCTTCGGTAAATGTTTAATTAGTGTCGATAGTTCTGTTGTTCACCCAGATAGCACTGAATTAAGATACCCGAGGAAAGCTTTTATACGCAGTAAACATAGGACATTAACCTATTTTTTTTCTTTTTATTATTACTTTCAAATCGTCTAAATGACATAATTATACAGGATTATACATGCTACCGCCAGATTCGGAAGGTTACTTTTACTGAGAACAACCTGGCAAGAAACACAGAATTTACCCTTTAAAAAAAATACAGAATAAATCACATGTAAGCCCATGGACACAGTTCTAATGCACAAATGTCGATAAAAATTAACATAAAGAAAAGTCTAGTAGTTCTACTTATATCTAAATGCGTAGCTTGAGATGACCAGGCCCCACAAGCAGCACCAGAATGCCAGCCGCCAAAGAGAATGCATGCCGCCAAATGTCGATAAAAAATTCCATAAACAAAATGTATCAGTTATAGTATCGATATAACGTCAGATCGTTTTGCCGATTCAAGCTAAATGTACACCAAGCTTAAAGAATAAGTATCGAATACAGAATCGAGTCGGAACATCTGCAGCGAGCAATTGATCGAGTCGACAGAACGGCATGTTTATGCGCCGCGACCGCGTATAAACAATCGTATTTCGTAACGCGGAAAAGAATTGGAAATTTTATTTGGTATATTTCGTTCGCTTTGGATGTTTAGGGTATAAATTTACGACCATTTTGGAAGCAAAAACGGGTAATTTCTTATTGTATTGATGAACTAGCTGTGACCTGCGGTTTCACCCGCGTAGATTTAGTTTCATCCTTATTGTCGCGGAACCCTAATATTTTTAATAAATAAAAGTAGTCTAAGTTACTCCTTGATATATCAGCTACCTGCCAGTGAAAATCCTGGTAAAATCGCTCCAGTCGTTTCGGAGATTACCCGGAACAAACAGACAGACAGATAGACAGACAGACAGACAGACAGAGAAAAATTTTAAAACTTGGTTTTTTAGTGTCAGTAGCGTGTATACTTTTATATGCTTTTGGTGAAAAGCTGTTATTTTGGTATTACAAACAGACACTTCAATTTTATTTATCTGTATAGAAGAGTAAACCAGAATTGTTATATAGGCGCCGACCTAGAGAGCGCAGTAGTGATTCTATAAGCCTGTCTCAGTCTGTCTGTGTAGCGTAACACGATTAAAAGACATGAGTTATCACCACTACGTTTGCTGAGCGCTCATTTCTTGTGACGGCACCCGTACCTGTATAAGTTGAAGCCGTGTTGGTTTGAGTTGTTGCCTGCAGTGCACTACCCAGTGATAATAAATTGGCTAATTAGACGATTGCACCTCAGGTCTCAATATTTATCGCCAGGTACTGCAGGCATTGTGCCTGAGTGAGACCCAGGTACTGAAACAGCTATGGACTCCCCATCTGTTTCCTATGTAGTCGGGAGGTATGAAGTATAAAAGAAAACATTATACTGAATACTGGGTTAGTCTATACGCATTCAAAGTCTAATCCTGACCTGTCTATAGCCTTAAGCATGAGTTTTTTAAAATTCCGCCCTAATAGGGGTGAAATGGGGGTATTTTTAAGAGAATCATTTTATACTCAGCAAGTGTTGTAGAAAAATACCCATAATTTTAAGAATGTATAAGCGAACATAGTGTCCGATAACATCTGTCTCCTCAGCCCGGGATATACGGCCAATATGATTTTCCAGGGCATTGGTCTATCCACATTGTCCCGGGATCGTCGTTAGGTTAGTTACATAGCCGGGATAATATCGACATGGAACATAGCTTACACTTTTCATTAAATTCTCTTTTATATTTCAGAACTAGCTGTGCCCCGCGGTTTCACCCGCGTAAAAAAAATATTAAAACTTGTTTTTTCAGTGTCAGTAGCGTGTATACTTTCATATGCATTTAGTGAAAAGCTGTTATTTTGGAATTACAAACAGACACTTAAATTTTATTTATCTGTATAGATGTATAGATATAGATAGATATATATATGTAAAGAAGACTAGCCGTGCCCCGCTGTTTCACCCACTTAGATTTAATTTCATGAGTGGCATTATTTCGCGAAACCCCGCTAAGTTGCTTCTTGTCTATCAGTGAGAGTTCCGTTAGAATCGGTCCAGCCGTTTCAGAAATAGCCAGAACAAACATAGAGACAGATTTTTTATGTACGTATGGATATATAAATATAAATTATACCAATCTATAGTTCAAATATTATATAAAATATATAAATAATTATATTATATAAAATAATAGTTCAAATATACCAGCAATCCTTATTAGAATGTCGTTGGTTTATGTATATATAGATAAAAGTGTATACGCACGTACGTGTGCATATTAACTTTAAACTTGTAAGGACTCAAGCCTTATTCATTTGGTACCTGGTTCAAATGAGCCTGGATGGATAAGGCATGTACAGTGCAGTAATCTCTGAAACGGCTGGACGGATTTTATCGGCACAGCTAGTTAAGCAATATAATGTATTATGGAAAACACAGAAATAATTCAAATAAAACTTAATGCATTTCACTAAAGTAGTTTACTTAAAATCTTTAGCACGAAACTTGCGAATGCTTCGCGATTAAATAAGCAGTTGATTTTACACTTAATAATTACCTGGGGTATTATTGTATTTCAGATCATGAAAACATGAATTTTCACGTTCAATATTAAACTGTTAACAATAAAATAGGCTTTACGCCTCAGGCAAAACATGCCTTTTTTTTTTTTATTGACGAGGGGGAAACCTTCAAAAAGTCCCCGACCGCCCTGGGAGAGGCAGATCGGGGTATGTGGGACTTTTACCGCACTAAAACCCCCCTGGTGGCCATCCTCAGTGCTCAGGGGGGACTCCGGGTACTAGGCAAAATATACCTTTTTTTTTTCTTTTTTTTTTTTTTTTATTGACGAGGGGGAAACCTTCAAAAGGTCCCCGACCTCCCTGGGAGAGGCAGATCGGGGTATGTGGGATTTTTACCGCACTAAAACCCCCCCGGTGGCCATCCTCAGTGGTTTGGGGGGACTCCGGGTACTCTGATAGATCGCACCGGTGTCCCCCCACACTTTGCCGGGGCACATCCCCGGGGCAGCTGTATCGCCGCCCCTGAAGACCTCGCTGTGCAAGGCAGCGCGAGCCACATCGCGCTGCCACCTTCCCGGGCCCGCGGCTCGGTGGTCAAAGCTCCCACCCCGACCACCGCCAGCAGGCCCTCCGGCCCCCTTTTAGTCGCCTCTTACGACAGGCAGGGGATACCATAGCCATATTCTTAGACCCTGGCTATTGGGTGGAGGCAAAATATACCTGTACCAACCAAAAATGTGCTAACGAACATCGTACTTTATAATTTTTAGGAAAACTCTACATACATTTTTTCAGTCCCAAAGTGAGCAAAGCAAAGTGTAAAAATTGTACTTCAAAAACTAGATATTGAAATAATGTGTATAGAATATATAAGAAAAGTGCAAAAAGGCTTAAAAAGTATTATAAAATCACAGCATTCGTAAGGTTAGTTAATTTGGTTGCCGAGGAGCTCGTGGCAAAGTTAAGCAACCCTAGCCCTAGCCAGTAATTGGATGGGTTGACCGCCCGAGTTCCCTCCGTGCCTCGAAGAGCACGTTAAGTCGTCGGTCCCGGTTGCCAATGCAGTCGCTTCGTATAAAAATCAGGTGATCAGCCACATCGGGTTAAATCAAATCGACCCCAACAATGTTTGGGATAAGGCCAGGGAGATGATGAGTTAATTTGGTTGCCACGCCACCGTCTGTTTTTAAGGAAAATTTGCTAAAATCTATACAGATGAATAAAATTGAAGTGTCTGTTTGTAATTTCAAAATTATCTATCTATACAGTCTATACAGATAAATAAAATTGAAGTGTCTGTTTGTTATTCCAAAATTACAGGTTTTTACTAAATGCATATGAAAGAATACACGCTACTGACACTAAAAAACATAGTTTTACATTTTTTCCCTGGCTGTCTATCTGTTTGCTTCGGGTAATCTCTGAAACGGCTTGACCGATTTTAACGGGACTATCACAGACAGGTAGCTGATGTTTCAAGGATGAAACTAAATCTACGCGGGTGAAACGGCAGGGCACAGCTAGTAATAAATAAAAGCGAACTCCATCCCAGAAGGGTGTTGCAGAGGTGTTGTATCAACAACACCCACATTTCACCGAATATGATTAAGTGCCAACGTGACAGATGGTGAGTCCATTGCCGTCTCAGGCATTATACATACGTCTTTGAATTACTTCTCAGGCTCTGTGAAACACGTGGCGTGAAATTACTGCAGTTGCTGTTAATTTTTTTAGGAAAATTCATTGGTTGTTGGGATGCGAACTAGCGATGCTTGCGTAGTAGGCGAATGCTTTGAAATTTATTTATACCCGGAACAAACAGTCAGACAGACAGACAGACAGAGAAAAATTTTATAATTTGGTTTTTTAGTGTCAGTATCGTGTATACTTTCATATGCATTTAGTGAAAAGCTGTTATTTTGGAATTACAAACCGACACTTCAATTGTATTTATATGTATAGATGTATAGATTAGATATAGATAATTCGAACGAATAAAAATACATTTGAATAGATTCACGATGAATGAAGACTTCCTTTCAGGTTCCCTGAAAACAACAAACAGACAAACATCCCCGCAAAACCGTCAAGTGAATTACTTGAAACTTCTTTACAAAGTTACGAAAGCGTAGTTAAAAATTTACAAGCAAAAATCTTGCTTCAAGTTTCTAATTAAGCACTCGAGCAAGTTGGTCTTATTTAGTTGCCATCTTTGTGTATTCAAGTTAGCACTTTTTAAAGGCCTGAGCTCTTTATGACTATTATGAAGAGCCATGGTGGCTTTGGGTTTGAGCAGTCGCCTGCTACGCAAGCGATGCAAGTTCAAATGCCAGTGAGGTTATCTATAAACTAATTTTTTTGTACATTTAATTAACATTTAGTTACCACGTGCTTTACTATGAAAGAAAACATTGTGGGGAAACCTAATTAAAGACTCATTGTCACAGGCCGCTGGCATTCGATCTTGCGTCGCTTGCGTAGCAGGCGACTGCTCAAACCCCAGGGCCACCAGACCACGGCTATTATTTTCTTTACTCCTTATTAACAAAATGGACCAAGAGGTAGCCCTATCCACGGCTTCTTCATACTAAGCAATATTGGTACTTGTTACCAAATGACATAAGGTCGATAATTGATTAAAACAGTGAGACACATCCAATACCTAGGTTTCTGTAAAATTCCCCATCTACACCTCCAATTGTCCAATAAATTCGCTAACGTAATTACATCTTACACTGTCTGTCGGTCTGTGCGACGAAGCGATAACGATGCGAAGTCGCTTCGTCATCGACCACTCGTGGTTTGGACCGGGGCCAAAGCACGAAGTGGTTCTTACGATGCGATTGCAGTTAAATTGAGTAGTTAAGACATTTGCAAATATAAGCTAAGTAGTAAGGAACGTACACCTAATTTAACCGACTTCAAAAAAAAACAATAAGTTCTCTATTCGAAGACTGTTTGTTTTTTTTAAATAAGAACGTTATCGCAATTTTTTTCCCTATTTTTTTTAAGGACAACACCGTCAGGAGAATCAACGTGACAGATGGTGAGTCTCAGGCACTATGCATACGTCATTGAATTACTTCTCAGACATATGCAGGTTCCTCACGATGTTTACCTTTTACGTAAATAACGTGGTGTGAAATCACTGCACTTAAGTTTTTAGAAAATGTCATTGGTACAGGCCCCGCTGGGATTCGAGCTTGCGTCGCTAGCATAGCAGGCGACTACTCAAACTCCATAACCATGACTCGTATGCGGATTTAGAAAAAAACAAAAAAAAAAATATTATATGCATACTGCGCTTGTGGTAAGGCGCAAAAACAAACGCTAAAAGTTAGGTGTTCAAAACCTATTCTTATCCAAGTGTTGGTTAACAATAAAAATGAATGTCCCCCTATCCCCAGCTGTGGGAACGGGAATATTTTCAGGAACACCTTGATTCGTCCTGGGACTACTTGGGTATATCGAAACTGACACAGAACGGTCGCTAGCCTAAAATATGTTGCTGCGCCTGCAGTTGAATCAGGATTATTGGGAAATGTCTAATTCCGAGGCGGTTAGGGTATCCATAATAGATTCTTCGTAAAGAAACAAATTACCAGGTTTTATATAGGTGTTTATTGAATTCCTGGGGATCTATTCTTCGCAAACGAAAATTTAACGTAGTTTCAGTATCGCCTTATTTTTATCAAACTCAAATCTTTGTTCATTTCATAATTTTATTAAAACCGATTTCGAATATATACAGTTCAAATAATTTACTAGTAGACCAAGTTCTAACGTAATTTTAGAACGACTAAGAACCGTGGTAGGAACTTTGTTAACTTTCGGCCAAAGCTTCGTTTTTTGGAGAAAGCAAGTAGGCATTGCATATCTATACAGATAAATAAAATTGAAATGTCTGTTTGTAAGTGCAAAATAATAGTTTTTCACTAAATGCATTTGAAAGTATACAAGGTTGTGTACTGACACAGAAAAACCAATTTTATTTTTTTCTCTGTCTGTCTACTTGTTCCGAGTAATCTCCGAAACGCTGGACGGATTTTGACGGGACGTTCACTGACGGATAGCTAATGTTACAAGGAGTAACTTAGGCCAATTAGATTTTTTTTAAACATAGGGATCCGCGGGCTACCATGTAATTAAAATCTCCGCAGGAGAAACCGCGCGGCACAGCTAGGATTAAAATAAATTAAATCAAATAAGTTAAGGACTAATTGTAATAATACATTCCAGATTTCAAATAATTATACTGTGATTTTTTACTACAAATAGAAGCTTTGTGCAAACGATGTGTAGTCAATAACTTTACATCATATAAAAACTTAAAGAAACTGCTATAAATTGCGCTTTAAAATCCAATCTTTATTCTGTTTTATATCACAACAACATGCCTTTCAGTAAGAACAAATAAAGATTTTCGACGAAAAACCGATTTCTCAAAACTGCCTGCGACAAAGGTTACGGGCGAATCTTAAATTTTACAGCTTACAAGGGCATTTGTATTTTCAACCTTACATCAATGTGTTAAGGTTGGATTCAGAAGGACGAGAATGCCTTTAGGTTTAAGTGCTAACACCTCTTGTCGTTCTTAGAATTCGTATTTCAAAACATAATGTTGTGTTGATATAATTCTGTATGTTTATTTAGCATTGTTTATGATAATTCATTCCTAGAAGAGAAGGGGCCCCAAAGGGTAGGTTTCATTAAAAATTATTCCACCATTTGAATGCTACATTATTACTGTTTAATATTGGCTATATTTTATCCCTGAACTCCCACGGGAACGGGAACTACGCGGGTGAAACCGCATGACGTCCGCTAGTATCTGATAAATGGAGTGACATCTCACGGGAAATACTTTCGATTTGGGATAAATATACGTGCTTCCAAAGGTATTTCATTTCAGTGACAAGTTTCATCGAATTTGGTCCATCTATTTTGGTGTCACGGAAAATTGAGTGGCCAAGGAATAAATAAGTAGTGAAGATATTATCTGTGACTGCCTTATTGGTCTCGTGGTGGCTAGTGCTACTGCTGCACATGGGTTCGAGCCTCGGGTCGGGTAATGTTCGTGGGTTCTTTCACCTGTAATTTCCCAGTAGCAGCCCGGAGGTTCACGAAGGTTTAGGTACAGGTGTTTGTGGGTGGATGGAGGTGAGAACGATACTTACGATACGATTTGATACTGAGTTTTTCCATTTTTGAAGGCGGTAATTTTTTTTTCTAATTAGTGTTTATTTATAGGTAAAATTAATTAATTGTGAAGGAAAACAGAGTACTATGGAGAACAATCCAAAATCTAAGGGGAAAGATGATTGACTACCTCTTGCGACATGACAGCTTCTTTAAAACATAATAGAAAGAAAGGTAGAAGGGAAGAGAGGCAGAGGAAGACCAAGGTTATACATGAGACGAGTTAAAGAAAAGGTGACTGTCATGACGTATAAGGAGGTCAAAGACATCGCACTGGACAGAGACTAATGAAAACAGTTGCATCGGTTACACCGACAAGAGTCTCATCATCATTTATTTAAGAGCTAGGCTCTTGTCGGTGAAGCAATCGCCAACCCTCTCTATTGTCCGCTAACACTTTGACTTCCTTGTACGACATGACGCTGACTTGTTCCTTCAGCTGTTGTACATAACTAATTCTTGGTCTCCCTCTTCTTCGCTTTCCTTCTATCTTCTCTTCTATGATGTTTTTAATGAAAGCGTCATGTCGTAATAAGTGTCCAATCATCTTGCCCCTCCTGCTTTCTATTGTCCGGATTATCATTCTTTCTTCTTCTACTCTCTCTAATACATCCTCGTTTGTGACCATCTCTGTCCAACTTATACCCTCCATCCTTCTCCAGCACCACATTACTCTTAAATTCATGATGACGTTACTTATAGGTACTCTTTTCTCATAAACAAAGACCATAAAAATATAACTACCAATTACAATTCAGGCACTCAAGTCTAAAATAAACAATAGGCCACTTGTACCCGACGTTAGCACTTGCCGAAACAAAAGACAGCATTTATAAATCGTAACAAGTGCCCCCAACTCTAGCAAATGGACCACTAAGTTAAGATACCATCAAAAGACAATACCATCCGTACATAATTTATTATATCGTGAGCAAAAACGACTAGGTGCTTGATTCAACTAAAGTGACACACAGACATAATGGATGGGTAGATATTGTTTGTTTGTTTGCGTTAAATAGGCTCGAAACTTCTTGACCTCTTGATAATTCTGGATAGCCATATCATCAGCGAGTAACATAGGCTATATTTTATCCCCGTACTCCCACGGTAACGGGAACTACGTCGGTGAAACCACGTGACGTCAGCTAGTTATCTACACTCTAATATTTTTCCAAAATAAAATTAGCCTAAGTCACTCCTTGAATCATCAGCTATCTGCCAGTGAAAGTCCCAGTAAAATCGGGCTAGCCGTTCACGCGTGATGGCGTGACCAAGGGAAATAGGGATAAATTTTTATATATATAAGAAGATAGATCAGCCGCGTTATTCACTAAGGTGTCTCAGCGTCGCACTCAGTGTCGGTTTTAAAGACACGTAATTGAACCTTATCCTCTAAAGGTATAAATTTCCTATGATCGAAACAAACTCTCGTGGTCGAGTTCGACGCTGTGAAGACTTAGTAGAATAACACGGCAGATCAATCTTCTTATATATATAAAAATTAATCCCTATTTCCCTTGGTCACGCCATCACGCGTGAACGGCTAGCCCGATTTTACTGGGACTTTCACTGGCAGATAGCTGATGATTCAAGGAGTGACTTAGGATAATTTTATTTAGGAAAAATATTAGAGTACCGCGAAATAAAACATGAAACTAAATCTACGCGGGTGAAACCGCACAAAGCTAGTACTCAATACATAAAATTGAAGTGTCCGTGTTAGAATGGAGGTAGGCAGAGTCTACCGTTTGCCACATACCACGACCCTTAAATACCTCTTTCGCTTCATCCACATTCATGCATGTCTTCATACAGTACGATTAATAAATAATACATTTATATACAAAATACTGTCCGTCCGCGGTATCAGTGTGTGCTAGACAAAAGTAAACTAAGTAACACTTACCCCTTGTCAGTGTCAAGCGTGGACCGCACTGGGATAGCCCAAAAATTGGTTTTCAGCTCGCCCGAGCGCAACATTAATTTACTTATATGAGGTACCAAGGCTCCCCGGTTTGGGTCTTGAAAAAACCTATCACAGTTACCGAGATTCAACCCGGAATGGGTTGGGATGTGGGGGAATTTGTGCACATTATTTTACCAAGTTGGATTTCAGGGAACACCTAAGAAACGATGGATGGGTTGCATGAATGACTGTGCCTCGCGGTTTCACCAACGTAGACTTTGTTTCGCGAGACCTTATATATATTTTTTTAATAAAAATAGCTTATGTAGCTTATGTACTGGAAGGAAAAATCGAAGGGCGAAGAGGAAGAGGAAGACCAAGGAGAAGCTACATGGACCAACTAAACAGCTGGTGTAGTGTCGTATCAAGAGGTCAAGAATTGTGCACAAGAGAGACAAGAGTGGCGATTGCTCCACCGACAAGAGCAAAGCTCTTAAATTAAAGAAGAAGATGTTACTATAGCACAAATTCAAAAATGTATTTATTTGTCTAAAAGACTATTGTCTTTTATCAAATCACTTTCAAATCGTCAGAACGACATGATTATGAGGGAGACATACTACCGCCCGGTTCGGAAGGTTGCTTTTACTGAGAAGAACCTGGCAAGAAACTCAGTAATTACTCTTTTTAAAACATTTTGAGCATTACCAAATAAATAAAGCCTATGGACACAGCACCAATGCTCAAACGTCGATAAAAAATATAAAACTGAAAGTAAGTACTACGTATAATTGTGTAGCTTGAGATGACCATAGACACAGATCCATTTAAATATTCCAATAACAGATTTAAGATCAAATAAATCCTTGTCATCTTAGCTGAGCAATAATTTCAACAAAAACTTTTGCCAAATACAAAATAGGTTCTAATAACTGAAGCAATAAATTCATTTTCATTCAAAATGTAGTCGTAGCAACTTCAACAACTGAAATGTATTCAAGAGGAAGACACGGAAACCCATTGCGGTTCTACTAAAAACACAAAGGACACAGAGGGTGGGCACTGGAAGTGCTTGAATTAAGTAGAAAATTATCTGTAACCACAGATACGCACCTAAATATATACATGCATAGACAGAGATGAACTTATAGTACACCCAAATTTCGCCAGCTATGTTTAAGTTAAGTCCCATGTAATAGAGGGTAACCCTATTGCACGTAACCAACCACTAATCCAGACTCCGGACTACTACCGGGAAGTTGGGACCACGCGCCAAATAAATCAAAAGATATCATTCAACATAAGGGACACTTAGAACACTCCTTGAACGACACTTCATTACACCCAACTTAGGTTATTACCGTTCCCAAATTTAAACCTTACTGCCTAAGTGCGAGTTTTTCACTGCCATCACATGTCACTGTGTCGACGTAAACGCAGGTTTGTATAGGACCGAAACAGGGGGCCTACTCGCTTCCTCCAAAAAACGAAGCTTCTGCCGAAAGTTCGCAAAGTTACTACCACGGATCTTATTCGTTCTAAAATTACGTCCGAACGTGGACTGCTAGAAAATTCTTTGACATTCATATAACTTAATCCTACTTTGACAAAAGTATTAAACGAACTAAAATTTGAATTTGATAAATACAAAGCGATACTGAAACTACGTTTAATTATCGTTCGTTTGCGAAGTTTCGTTTTCGGAGAAAGAGAGTAGACCTCCAGAGCCTTCTGTCGACGCACACTTTGACCCTAAACAAATCTGCGTTTACGTCATCGTGACGACTTGTCACGGCGAATTTAAGAAAACTCGCACTAGGCACTCTGTTAGGAGAAGAAACGGCGAAACAAACTCCCTGGAGTGATGACGACGATTTTGGAGAAATAAGAGACTGTTCCAGTTAAAATCGAACTCTTTGCCCCAGACATTATTATCCAGCGCAGTTTGAGTGCAACAAATGATTTTGCAAGAACACAATGCTGTTATAAAACGATAAAGATGTCGGCAAATTTGCAACTAACGCTTTAGATTTATGCAAATATTGTGCATTATGAGAAATTGCAGTTAGTTTAAGTGTCACTAAGTGCAATAAATTTTGCGCAAAATAACAAGAGAAGCTGATGAAGTTACCGAGGTTAATGAGATTGATCCTAAGTATTTATTATAATAACTAGCTGTGCCCCGCGGTTTCACCCGCGTAGATTTTCATATCATGGTGGCCCGCGGATTCCTAATGCTTTTAAAAAAATCTAGGTAGCCTAAGTTACTCCTTGTAACATTAGCTATCCGTCAGTGAAAGTCCCATTAATATCCGTCCACCCGTTTCGGAGATTACATGGAACAAACAGACATACATACAGACAGACGGATAGACAGACAGAGAAAAAATATTAAACTTGGTTTTTTTGTGTCTGTAGCGTGTATACTGTGTGTCTAGAGCGACACCAATATTAGTCATATTATAATAGCTTATTCGTAACGCTCATCGACTTGAGAATCGAACCAAAGATCCAGACAGTAGGATTTTGACTTAATATTAGTGCTACGGTATTTTCAGAATAGTCGTACATACAATTCACAAAATAAATGGTAACAGAAGACCAGCTTTCCATTGGCGGAAACAGGCATAAGCCAACTGGTCCCTTTCGATATTACCAGCTACCTGCCTGGGGACTGTTCCTCCGTTATGAGTTGAGGTGATACTGATTCGTGCCAAGTTCAGGTTTAAGAGGATTTCATTCAGTTTGTTCCCTGGCAAGGCACTGGGGCCCAACCATGAGCTCTTATTGCAATGTTAATTCAGTTGTGCGACAGTGACAGATGTATGCACGTCACATACACCTGTCTCATAAATGAGTGAAACTATCATGGCAATAAGAGCTCATGGTAAGGCCCTGATGAATATTGAAAAATTGCCAAACATTAGCTATCCCTCAGTGAAAGTCCCGTTAATATCCGTCCAGCCGTTTCTTCAATTTTATTTAACTGTATGTATAGATGTATAGACTAGTCTCCATTTAAATAACAAGGAGTTAGTTATTGAGTGCGTTAAGCTTAATCTTAATGCAAGTGATCGGTCTTCTGTATGTATTAAGTTAATCTTAACAAGTGACTGTCTCAACGGGTTTTCTTAGCGCTGTTTTGTTTTAAGCACTTTAATGAGATTTTTTGCAGTAACTCTTTCATAATGACCTCCTTGATATATTGCTAGGAATAGTTTCGAATAGTCATTAGGAGTTTTCTTTCGAGTTAAAGCTTTTTACTTACATTTCTTAACTACGGTGAGAATTGTATTATTATACTATTTCTACACTAATATTTTTAAGAGGAAAGATTAGATTGGTTTTTGGTTTGTTTGTTTGCATTGAATAGGCTCCGAAACTACTTCACCAAACTTCAAAATTCTTTCAGCAATGGATAGCTACATCATCAGCGAGTAACATAGGCTGTATTTTATCCCCGTACTCCCATGGGAACGGGAACTACGTATTTTAAATGACGTCCGCAAGTCTATACATCTTTACTCTACACAGATAAATAAAATTTAAGTGTCTGTTTGTAATTCCAAATTAACTGCTTTCACTAAATGCATATGAAAATATATACGGTAAGTACCGATATAAAAAAAAACAATTAAATTTTTTTTTCCCTGTCTGTCCGTTTGTCTATTAGTTCCTGGTAATGTCCAAAATAGCTGGACCGATATTAACGGGACATTCACTGTCATAAAGCAGATGTTTTTTTTATTACGGATCACAGCAAGTCCCTTTAAAAACAAAATGAATGTGACGAAGAAAATTATTGTAAGCAATCTTCTTATATATAAAAATGAATCGCCATTTCCCTTGGTCACGGCATCACGCGTAAACGGCTGGATGGATTTTAACGAAACTTTCACTGGCAGATAGCTGATGTTTCAAGGAGTAACTTAGTCTAGTTTTATTTCAAAAAACATTAGAATTCGAGTCACCCATGAAAATAACTTTACGCGGGTAAAACCGCGGGGTTACGCGGGGCTATTTACTCTCCGATTAGATAGTTTACTCCCATAATCACCGTATGAATTAAACACGTATCTACCAGAGGCTGTAACATTATATTTTAAGCAGTTAACGACACTGTGGGGCGCCAAGTTTAATTAAAGTTACCCTGAACAGTTTACTAAGCGACAATAAAACCATACTATCAAGCCCCTTGTCTTCGCTCGCGTCAAATTTACCCACATACCAGCTACCTGATGAAATTCCTCGAATAAAATTAAGATTAAGAGGTAGGGCATAACTGGAACTCCCGTTCGGTGTTTGGGGCTGCCCGACTGGTGACTGTGTGACACCTTACAGAAGATACCAGCCAAATAACGCTATTCTTGAATAGTTCCTGCGGTGAGTGAGGTCACCACTCCATGGAGGGGAGGAGTAGGATTGTAGTCGCTGTGCAAGCAATAGTTGTCATTATGTTAGCACAGGGATTTTATTCTTCATAAGGTAGTCAACGCGGCGTTGAACGCGCCAGTAGCACATGGTGTTACAAGCATCCATGGGCCGCAGCAGCTGCTTACCATCAGGCGGACTGTAACGTTTGTTTATCGCCTTAGTAGTATGAAAAAACCGGTCAAGTGCAAAATCTATAAAAGCGGCAAAAAATCACGTAAATTAATTTTATCAATATTTTTTGGTTCATGGTTCATGATAAACAAACAGACGGGCAGATAGACAAACAGACAGGCAGACAGAGAGAGAACTGAGTCTTAGTAATAGGGTTACTGTACGCTAAGAAGGATTTAACCTTAGAGTCGTGTCTCTAAAAGAAGGGACTAGACTGATTGATTATAGTGTGATATAACTGTGATGAATTATCATTTTTGCAGCCTTTATTTGGCAAAGGGTTACGCCTAAGAAAAAAAAGGTTAAAGTATTAGTTACATTGGAACATAGATAAAAGGCCCATTAAGCTGTGGATAATTTTATATATCTAGGACTTCGCCACAATAGTAAGATAAATTAGCAGTATTTAAACATTGGATGACTTGCTTTCTGGTCTGACTTACTCGTAGATACTAATTGACTAAAGAAATAGGTTAATTACTGTCCAAGTAAACTTAGATGAGCATAAAAAGATTAGATACTCGACAGGCGGCATATATTTTACTTCGAGAACTCATTTATTTTACATCTTGATCTTACTAATTTAACGACGCAAGCACATACATACATACACCCCCCGGTTTCACCCGCGTAGATTTAGTTTCATACATTATTTCGCGGAACACTAAAATTTTGTCTAAATAAAATTTGCCTAAGTCACTCCTTGATGAATCAGCTATCTGCCAGTAATATCAATCCAGTCGTTCATGCGTGATGGCGTGACCAAGGGAAATAGGGATCTTTATATACGTATAGACAAGTTTACTTCAGACCGGTTATTTTTCCACCAAACGATGACCAACTGTCTTTCGATTTGAATGAAACTGTAGTTAGTTATACCAGGCTGATAATAAGATGATATATCGAGATAGAGGAGTAATTCAAAGACGTTTGCATAGTGCTTGAGACGATAGACTCACCATCTGTAACGTTGGCACTTAATCATCTTGAGTGAAAAGCGGTGCTGTTATTACAACACCTCTGCCTACCTCTTCGGGGAATACAGGTGTGAGCATATGTCTAACAGAATGAGCACAGCAATGAGCATTATTTAATAAGGCAAGCACTGGAAAAAATTACAGTATTTTTTTACCCAAACCCGTATTGTGACAGTAACGATTTTGCAGTAAAGTTGAAAACGCTCCAAAGTGCTCTTATGATGGACACACAGACATAAATACAGTTTTAGTACGTGGCTTTAAAATTTCAGTACGGGGTAGTGAAATTGTTTAAGTGGCTGAAGAATTTATGAATTATGTCGGTCAGTTTTAGTGTTTGACCCATATTCGTACACAATCCCCATTGTGTATAGTAATAGCGGATTATTATAGGCAAAGATTATTATTAGTGTCCACTCAACCTATGCTTCAAAAATCGATATATCCCCTACTGACCCCGCGAGGTTACGACCCGTCAGAAAAGGATCTTTTCCCACATTATTTTATTATTAATTTTGGCATTGTTTTGCCTCGCTTCGTACTTATAATAAACTAGCTCGGCCCCGCGGTTATGCTGTTTTTTTTAAAAAAAGTTAGCCTAATCCACTCCTTGAAACATCACCTATCTGCCAGTGAAAGTCCCGTTGAAATACACCCAGCCGTTTAGGCGTGATACCGTGACTAAGGGAAATGGGGATTAATTTTTATTTATTTATTCGGAGCACTCGTAACCGAAGAAAGTATATGAAGAGATGCATGAATGTGGATGAAGCGAAAGAAGTATGTAAGGATCGTAGCATGTGGCGAACGGTGGTCTCTGCCTATCCCCATGGGATACAGGCGTGAGCATATGTATGTATGTAGTATTGCACGGCAATAAAAGCTTGTGACAATACAAAATCGTAATGTGAATACGCACCCCGAAGACTTCAAATAATTTCGTTCAAGACTTTCAATTGCATTCGTAATTCGGTACAAGCGCTATGCTAAAATCGGGACTTTAATGTTAAGTTATTTTTAGAATAACGTAAATACTTGGACAGACAGATGTACATTCATTCACCGAAGTTCTCTATTGATATTCATCGAATGATGTATGCTAAATCGAATATTCCGAGCATGTATCGAATATCTTGCAGTGGAATGTGTATCGATACAAATCGAGTCGTGCTTAGTAATCTAGCTTCATAGCAGTTATACTTACTTTAAATATGTATATAATTTATTTCACTGCAATTTAATATTTAAACGCATTTGAAGCGTAGTGGACTGTTTTTCAATATTATGTTTTATCAGTAGTAGCCAATTTAACATCTTTGGCAATCGTTACAGGTCAGTCACGAGGCCTAAGAAAAGTCTGACAACTGACGAGATATTATCCGTTTGTTTATTTTATGGACACTGTCTGACCTCGATTTTCCCATAATTTTAACGAATCCCGCGTGATACTTCTGCGTTATATTAAAATCCCGCGTGATATGAATCCCGGGATTCAACGTTTACATATTATCAATGTAATATCTATGCTACGTAACTTATCCCAGTATTATAGCCATAATCTACAGCACACCTCTTCGCCTCGGATTAACTAATATGCCTTCGCCTTGCCTCAAGTTGTCGAGCAGTAATTGGATACGATGGTGGAATGAGTCCACAGGGCCGCACTCTGATTGTTCTGGGCTCTTTTTAATAACAACCACACTCGAACCGGGAGGGTAGGCAGCTAGATGGGACAAGAAACTCTTAAATAATTCATTCAAAAGAGCCGTCGTGGTTCAGTGTTTTGAACAGTGGTCTTATCCCAAAGTAGACAATAAAAACATCGTGACGACACCTGCATGTGCCCTAGTAGATATTGTAATACGAATGTGTTAGTGCATGAAGACGTGAACATACGTATTATGTAATCTATGACAATTCCATACAATCTGTATCTAGTCTAGATGTAATGTTTTTATGTGACTTACAAAACGATTCTTGGTAGAACACTATGATAAATATCGTGATCAACGTTCCTAGAATAACTTTATGAAGCACAATTTTAGAATTTGTGTTGCTGCAGTAGTGGGCGCCTCAAATTTTAAAAAACTTTTTTTAGATACATATATTATATGGATAAAGATTCAAACACGTTCACTGGAGCTCCTTCCAGAACCTCTATGTTCACGTTAATAGCTGTGTGAGGCGATACAAATGCCTTTATTGCCGAGCACCGCCCCTTATAGTCGGATGTGGCTTTGTTTTGTTTCGCCGCGTATTGTATTCTATTGTATTATAGTTTAAGGAATATTTAGATCTTGAATATTTCATTCTAAATAATATCTACATCACTAGACAGATGACGCTGTTCCCGTGTTGACTTAAATCCCTCTTTAGGCCTATGTGTCTTTAACCTTAGATCAGGACTGGATAGACCACGTTATCTAAAGACAAGGAAAACTGCGTGACGAAACATGCACGTCCGAAAAAACCAGGCAATCGTTATATCTAGCAAAATCAGTTCAGCTTTGTTCGTCAGACGGTGGCACTTTGCTTTACAACATTCAGTCATACACAAACTATTGTGTTTCATCAAATTCATTATATTATGGCAATACTGTTTTAGGTATTTTATGCGCGAAATTTTTATTTAGGCAAAATAAGTAGCCTTGTCCAATTCGGACCAACCGTTGCGGAAACATGACAAACGGAAACATTATTCATAAATACAGATAAGGATAAAAACCTGATGGCTTAATTCCAAGTTAGTGATCTAGAAAAATAAAGAATTGAAGAAACTATCGTCGCATGCTACCATCCAACTCAAACATAAACCGAACCACATGTTACATTAGAAGGGTATTAACGTTCCAGGTAATATTAGTGAGAAGACCATTGTTATTGAACCCCGGATGGCACACGAAGCTGGGGTTTTCAAAGATCTTAATGAAATGGACAGAAGAGGAGATTGCAAGTGCACTCATGATATGGAAGTGCGAGCAGAAGCGCTCAAACTGAAGTTTGTTTTTAAGCTTAGAATAATTATGATCGTCACTAAGGTTTAAGATGTTCTGTACTGAGGTGGCCATGAGGTTTGAGTAGTCGCCTGCTACACAAGCGACGCAAGTTCGAATCCCAGTGGCCTGCACCAATGAGTTTTTCTAAAAACTGAAGTGCAATATTTCACCCCCACAAGCTTAACGATGAAGGAAAACATCATGAAGAAACCTACATTTGTTTGAAAAGTAATTTAAAGACGTATGTATAGTGCCTCAGGCGGCGATGGACTCACCCTCTGTCACGTTGGCACTTAATCATATTCGGTGAAATGTGGATGTTGTTGTTACAAGTTGAACACTTGACAAACTCGGACTAAAACGTCCAACATACATTCCCTTTTAAATTCGTATCACAAACAGAGACAGAAATACTTTTAAACCAAGGATAAGACGATGATAATCTCAAGATCGCAATGAAAACGCCCAAAACAACCAGCCGTATTTTTCTCCAGTCTCATCGACATCCATTTAATTTTGACACCTTGTTTCTCGTTCACTTAAGAAAAAATAAAGATGCCACATATTCCAGCGCAGGTCTACGTTAACTGGATAGGTCGTCATTCCACACCATTAGCTACTAGTGTGACAATTTTGAACAGTCATCCTTTAATGCGAGACGGGAATGAGTTAGATTGACATTTAAAAAATATTTACAGCAACACTAGCTGACAGGACAAGTATGTTTGAGATATTGCTAAGTAGTTTCTGACTTGGATCGAAGGATCATTATATGTTTACAAAAAATAGTATTTATTTTAAATATTTTTGCAAATCAATAAATGGTATCCCGCGGGATCGTGCCAAAAAAGCTCGCAGCATTTCAAAGCTCTATAACTGAATTTCAGAGCGAGAAAAGCCTCAGCATGTTTGTCTGTCATTAGAAGCCTCTATATATCTAGGACTGCATATGTGTAATAAGTACAGTTCTATTATGACATTCGGTAGACAGGCAAAACACAGCCTTAATATTATCCACCGAAATAATAATTTTGTTTGCGTCTAACCCCCTTAATGTTTACGATTATTAAAGTACGAGCTGCGCCCCGCGGTTTCACCCGCGTAGATTTAGTTTCATGCTTCATTTCGCGAAAAACCAATATATTTTCTAAATTAAATAAGCTTAAGCCACTCCTTGTAACAACAGCTATCTGCCAGTGAAAGTCCCGGTTAAATCCATCCAGCCGTTTAGGCGTGATGCCGTGACCAAGGGAAATTGGGATTCATTTTTATATTTAAGATAGATACCTAGACATTTTACGCAAAACACGAAATTTTCCGAAATAAAGATTCACTTCACCACAACGATCCGTCTAACAAAAGACTTAAACCCTTTGAAATGCATTGTAAAATTTAAAATATCCCTTCGCGCGGAACCAATATAAGCTAAGCCGAGAACGGGAATCCCGTGGGATCATTTCATTAGTCGTCGATTTCAATGTCAAAAGAATACATTTCGATCCCGGGTTTCACCTGCCATTCATTACGAATACGGGATTTTATTATATCTTATTGCTATCGCTCGTTTGAGTTACATTCTACTTTATGCATGAATTCCGACATAGTTTTTAGATTTCTCTCTTTTCTGTATGAATAAAATTTGTATGACTGAGGAAGCCGTGGCAGAGTGAAAATGAAAATGATTTATTCACTTTAGGCCGTTATAAGGCACGTATGAATGTCGAAGACATGACCACGGGTTCAAGACTAGCCTTCTGAGAAGAACCAGCGAGAAACTCAACTGGAATCCTGTACATTTTATTACAGAATAAATAATTATTTATTCTTATAATTTATTCGCAATAGTGGAAATTGTATCATTAAAACAGTTATACAATAAAAAATATTTATTTATTAAGTTTGCATACCATGCCAGGAGTTACTTGTGGTTTGGTTTGAGTGGATACCTGCTCTACAAGCGACTCTAGTTCTAACTCCACGAGTATGAATAAAAAAGTTTTTCTAAAAATTATATCCAGTGTGCTGGCACGGTGATTCCATTCTTTATAATGTTCTGGCAAAAAACTTTTCCCATAATAATAATATGAGAGATATTAATGGATAAAACGTAGCAAAAGAACAGTTGAAATATAATAATATTTTATTTGTAAGGAAACACGATGATATATATAAAATATGATGATATAAATAATTTATATAAAAATCCGTCGCATTCAATATTTATATTTTAATCATAAACAAGGAAAATTGCAAAACGTAAATATTAGATTTAGAAATTCCATTCAGAAAATTAAAATCCGAGATTTGTTTGCAAATATATCATTTTCTTTCTCAACCAGAGAATCAAACAAATAAAAGACCTTGCCCAAAGAAATACCAGAGTTTTCAGGAGTGGTGAGTCTCAGGCACCATACATATATGTTTTAACTTCTCAGACATATGCAGGTTTCCTCCCAACGTTTTCCTTCACCGTAAATCTCGTGGTGTGACATCACTGCAATTAAGTTTCTATAAAAACTCATTGGTACATACTACAGACCGATGAGAATCAAACTCACGCTACCTTTACTTAGACCACTGAGCCACAACAACATTTAACTGAATTAATGATATTTTAAATAAGCATAATTTATCGTACAAGCGAAGTCATCGAACGATTGATGAAAATCATTAACATGGTCATACAAATCATTAGGAACTGTCAAAATATTAATACAAATATTGAATATGCATTGATGTTTGTATAACTATATACCGGTGAAAATTATAACGATTAGTTACAGAATTACGACACACAATAAAAAAGAAACAGAAAGACTGCTTCAGACATTCGTCGAAAACTCGTCGCACGCGCGCAAGGGTCGTAAGAATTAATTGAAAAATAGCTGTGCCCCGTGGTTTCATCCGCGTAGAGTAAATTTCTTGGGTGTCCCGCGGAAAACAAATGTTTTTTTTTAAATAAAAGTAGCATTAGTTACTCCTTGTAAAAATAGCTACATGCCAGTGAAAGTCCCTTTAAAATCGGTCGAGCCGTTTCGTAGATTACCCAGAACAAACAGACAGAGAAAAAAATTAATATTGGTTTATTTATGTCAGTATCTTATATACTTTCATATGCATTTACTGAAAAGCTGTTATTTTGGAATTACAAACAAACACTCCAATTTTATTTATCTATGTATACATTAAAAAAACAAGACTTAAATTTTTTTTCTGCCTGTCTGTCTATTCCTGATAATCTCTGAAACGGCTGGACCGATTTTAACGGGACTTTCACTGGCTACCTGCCAGATGTTTCAAGGAGTAACTTAGACTTTTACTTATTAAAAATATTAGGGTTCCGCGACAATAGGGATGAAACTAAATCTACTCGGGGGAAACTGCGGGGCACAGCTAGTACTCGTAATATAATATTAAACTTTAATGAAAATATTTAGCATTTTAATAATAAGGTAAGTCGGCCTTCTATCAAATGGGGTATGTATTCCAGTGAAAGGAATTGAGAGATATGTTTTTATGCCCATGTTTGGGAATCGACCTTCTGATTACTTTTATTTAGTGATTACGATGCGCGTTATAAATAGCTCTTTAGCACGATATGCTATTAACGTATGCTAATCAGTACTTAACGTTATTGATAAGGCTGGGAAGGGGGCTCGATATATGACCCGACTACACGCTTGCGAAGCTTAAGGCCGCGAGTTCGATTCTCGCTGAGAGGAGACATTTATACTATTACTAGCTGTGCCCCGCGGTTTCATCCGCGTAGATTTAGTTTCATGCGTCATGTCGCGGAGCCCTAATATTTTTGATAAATAAAAGTAGCCTAAGTTACTCCTTTAAACATCAGCTACCTGCCATTGAAATCGTTAAAATCGTTAAAGTCCCGTTAAAATCGGTCCAGCCGTTCCTGAGATTACCCGGAACAAACAGACAGACAGACAGACGGAGAAAAATTGTAAAACTTGGTTTTTCAGTCATACTACCATATGCATTTAGTGAAAAGCTGTTATTTTGGAATTACAAACAAACACTTCAATTTTATTTATCTGTAGGTATATGTATGTATTCTGGGCCATATTATGAGACATGCCAGATACGAACTGCTGCAACTTATTATTATGGGCAAAGTGGGTGGGAAGAGACCGGTAGGCCGAAGGAGAAAGTCGTGGCTGCGCAATATTCGCGAGTGGACTGGCATCAGCTGTGCTGCTGCACTCTTCCGCCTCGCGAAGGATAGACAGAAGTTTTCCGAACTGACAGCCAACCTTCAATAGCTGGAGAGGCACTACAAGAAGAAGAATATATATATGTATACATACATATACTCACGCCTGTATTCTCCGAAGTGGTAGCCAGAGGTTGTAATAACAACGTGTGTGCCAACGTGACAGATCGCCTTCTCAGGCACTATACATAATTACTTTTCAGACCTTTACAGGTTTCCTGGCGATGTTTCCCTTCATCGTAAAGCACGTGGTGTCAAATCACTGTACATAAGTTTTTAGAAATTCTCATTTGTTCAGGCCACGCTGGGATTCGAACTTGCGTCGCTTGCAGGCATAAGGCCACCAAGGCTCAATAAAAACTAAGCCTTTAGAAATCTGTTGTCTGTAGACTATGATTAATCCTTTGTTTAAACGTAGCTATCTCTTTCTGTGACACCGATTTAAATAAGGATGAATATAGTTTTAGTGAGAGTTAATTCTAATCTTTGGAAGGGGTTCGCCTCGCTGATCTATTAGGAACGTTGGCAAGAAGTTATTGCAGAAAAAATCTTAAAACCGTTTTAGAGTTCAAAGTGAATTCGAGAACCCATGATAGGGGACTTTCGATGTTTCCACCCATATTTATTTGTACATCTATACAGATAAATAAAATTGAAGTGTCTGTTTGTAATACCAAATTAACAGCTTTTTACTAAATGCAAATGAAAGTATATACGCTACCAACTTAAAAAAATCAATTTTTATTTTTATTTCGCCGTCTGTCTGTCTGTTTGTTTGTTCCGGGTAATCTCTGAAACGGCTAAGCGACTTTCACTGGCAGATAGCTGGTGTTACAAGGAGTAACTAAGGCTATATTTATGTTTCAAAATCTTAGGAATCCGTGAATAAAGTCATCTATACAGATAAATAAAATTGAAGTGTCTGTTTGTAACTGCAAACTAACAGTTTTTACTAAATGCATATGAAAGTATACACGCTACTAACACTAAAAAACCAAGTTTTTAAATTTTTCTCTGTCTGTCTGTATGTCTGTTTGTTCCGGGTCATATCTGAAACGGCTGAACCGATTTTAACGGGACTTTCACTGGCAGATAGCTGATATATCAAGGAGTAACTTAGGCTACTTTTATTTATTAAAAATATTAGGGTTCCGCGACAATAAGGATGAAACTAAATCTACGCGGGTGAAACCGCGTGGCACAGCTAGTATTAAATAAAAATAAACTCTACGGGTATTACCGCGGAGCACAGCTTGTATTTAATAAAATGACCGCTTGTTATACTGAAAACACGTTTCTAATTAAAATTGAATTAAAAATCAATGAACGTCGGTCGATTTGTTTACAACGCTAGTTTGAATACATTATAGATTCGTTCACTGTAGAATTTTAATAAGTTCTCTTATTTACATACTAAATTGTAATTTGCTTACCGTTTCGTATTTCTAATGTTGACACAAAACTCTTACCTGAAAAGAAATAATGTGATATTAGAAATAATGATAGTTTCACTCATTTATGAGACAGATGTATGTGACGTGTATACATCTGTCACTGTCGCACAACTGAATTAACATTGCAATAAGAGCTCATGGTTGGGCCCCTGAAATGGGAATAAATAAATCTATACTTACTAATATTATAAAGATGACATTTTTGTAAGTATGTTTGTAACATTCTTTCACCATTTGCTTTTACCATTTCACATTATCACTGTTTAACATAGGCTATATTTTATCCCCGTACTCCCACGGGAACGGGAACTACGCGGGTGAAACCGCGGGACGTCCGCTAGTAATATTATAAAGAGAAATATTTATATTTGTATGTAACCAATAAACTTAAAAACTACTGGACTGATTTGAAAAATTCTATCAGTCGTGGTTAGCTGCATTATCAGCGGGTAAGCGAGGGCCGAGAAACCTGAGGGCCTAGTGCGAGTTTTCTTAAAATCGCCGTCACAAGTCACCGCGTCGACGTAAACGCAGATTTGTATGGGCTCACAATAGTGTCATCTTTAGGCCGACAGAGGCGCCGTTCCGATCCCATACAAATCTGCGTTAACTTTGACGCTGTGACTTGTGACGGCGGTAGTGAAAAACTCTCACTAGGCCCTCTGTATTTGTCTGCGAACTAATTCAAAGACGTATGTATAGAGACGGCGATATACCTACTCACTATCTGGCACGTTGGCACTTAATCATCTTCGGTGAAAAGTGGATGTTGTTATTACAACACCTCTGCCTACCCCTTCGAAGAATACAGGCGTGCGCATATGTATTTTATTAAATTAGGGATCCCTGCTAAATTAGAAAACTAGTCCTAAAGTATTCAAAAATGCGCAAATCAAGGCGAGCATCTGAATAACATCGTATCATTTTAAATCCGAGTCGATGGGAAGGAAATTTATGAAAAAATATGTATCCGGGATACGGTATCCGGGCATACGGGCATGTATTATACGTGTCGCATGCAAATGTTACGCGACACATTAAACTGGGTATGAACGAGGGTGATAAGCATTTGGTTGGTTTAGCGATTTACTTATAAAATAATATAAAAAAAGTCAAACCGCCTTCAAAAAGAGAAAAAATAAAATTATGTAAAATAAATTACTTACTTTTGAAGTTGGTACCAAATATAGCATCAAAGTTGGTGTCAAACACCTTCTCTTTTTGTAGGCGGTTTTACTTTTTTTTGCGCGCTTTTAAGTGACTTTATAGTGACTTAATAGCGCATTGTCGTTCGGCGTGGCGGTCCAAGGGGGAGGCCTATGTTCAGCAGTGGACGTCTTCCGGCTGATGATGATGATGATGAAGTGACTTTGCAAAGTGCACCAGTACACCAGTGAAAACGGTTAAAAAGTATATCTAAATGGGGTATTGGTAGTCTGTAAAATCTGAGTATTCAATACTTACTAATACTTACTTAACGAATAAACGCTATACGGCAGGCAAAAGGAAAATAGGATGTTAAGTCCCGTCACGAGTTATGAGCGCTGACCACGGTTGCGCAATAGTCACGGCGCGACGCGAATAAAATACATGTGCAGCTCCACAATGCTTTATTCCACTATTTCAAATAGCATAGTTATCTCAATTAAGTGGAGACCTGTTCTTGTCACCACCGTTAGTTTAGTGGTTTGTATATCGAACTATGCAAGTCGCGGGTTCAATTCTCGCGTATGTGTCAAATTTTTTTTTGCTTTCTACATACCTCATTTGATTGAATTAGGTAGGTAGGCACTTAATAAAAATGAACATTTAAAAGATTTATAAATGAACCAAAAAGAATATCAGTATCGTTCAAAAACATAACTGACACTGGCAGTATACAAAAAAGGTTAGCAGGTACATTTTTTTCGAATTTAGAATGTCCTTCCCATGCGTGCACCGCGCGCGGCCGACATTTTGGAACCGACTCGATTACGTCACCAGTCGCTCGCCGCTTGTCGTCTGAGTACGTGAGTGTTGTGTTAAAATTTATCACAGTCCAGTAAATATTTTAAGATGGAGGTAAGTTACTACTGCATTTTTGTTCTTTAGTTTATATTTACTTACTTGTATGTATTTTTATTACAAATACAATAGCTTGCACCGTCTTTTTGTTGTTAAAACGGGAGAGTTCATTGATCTTTTTTATCAGAACGCGGCAGGCGCGTGAGGGGAGGGGCGCGTGCCACAGAATAGATGAATTGTTTTAAAACAGTCTATAAAGATGGACTGCTATAGTTTACTCTATGACATAGAGTAACAAACTATGGTTAAAATATACATGTTATTACCGTAATTTACACTTGCGTAATTTTATTACATAAATATTGTGAATACCTATTAGGTACGTATCATTTTAAACATGCCATTTGAGTATCAGGGTTTATTTATTTATAATTTATGCCCAAAGTAACATTATTTCTTTGTTAGGTACCTATTATATTTGTTTAAGAATAATATTAACCGGTTTTCTATTATGGCAATGATCACGTCGATTCACGTTCACGAGCAAACTGACTTGCTTGCAAATTTTTGTGTTGCAAGTATTTTTTTTTTTTTAATGCTACCGTCAATTTGGTAATGAAACCTTGCATGTACCAATACATACACTCATATTATAAAGATAACAGATTTGTATTTTCTTTGTAATAATTGGTCCAGTAGATTTTGAGTTAAATCGTAACAAACAAACAAATATTTCCTCTTTAATATATAATATACTAGCTATCACACGCGGCTTCACCCGCATTGAAAACATTTTTTTAAATAAAACGTATCCTTCTTATACCTCCAAGAATATGCGTACAAAGTTTCATAATGATCGGTTATGTAGTTTTCGCGTGAAAGCGTAACAAACGAACTTACATTCAGATTTATGGTATTAGTAGGATTATTAGAACAGATATGTTTTGATGTGATAATAATCTAGTATTATTGATTATTTTAAGGTAACAACAGAAAGGCAGTTAAAGAAAAAGAAAGAAAAACATTTGGAACTTGCAAACAAAAATCACGTAGAACTAGCAGACGTTGTCAAGAAACTAGAAATAGCCAGAAACGTACTCCTGGGTATAAGAACAATTGAAATTGCAAATAATGAGAAGATAATCGAGCAAATAACAGGAGCTGATGGTGTTAGTTTGAACAAAGCATATGAAAATATTCAAAACAAGTTACAACATTCGAAGATACACACATTTAAAGAAGTACTGAATAAAAGAATCCAAATACAGACTGTCAATAATAGAGTTAGTACAAGCTACAAAGAATTGCGCAACGTTATATTCGATTTCTATATAGATAAACGTGTTATACCAACTGCAGACAAAATTCTAAGCGCCTTGAAAGATAAATCTCGTGATGATGATGACACTGCATCTAACCTTTCTACAGAAGCAACTGAGGATTTGGACAAGAAAACTCTGCTGATGCTGCTAAAGAACCAAGGCTTCAAGTGGAAACAGGTTCCCAATTCATCAAAATGCATATTGATAGAGGAATCTGAGAGAATTTATAAAAGGATAGTATATTTACAAAAGATGAAGCAATACAGAAATGAAGAAAGATGCTTTATTTATATCTCTTGTTCGAAAACTTTTGCAGCAGCACCCACTCTGGGGTTATTAAACAAGCAAACCAAAACGCCATTATTTGAAGAATGTGACATAGAACATTGGACAATCGAAAAATTACTACCAATTATACCAAAAGCCAGTGTGATAGTTCTCAGTGCTATAAAAGATGTTCACAAATTGAAGCATGCTCAAATACCAACAGCTGAGAGTCCAAAGGCTACAATGATGAGTTGGTTAACGGCACACAATATACCACATAAAAAACTTCAGCACAGAGCTGAACTCTTCCAGCTAATACATACTTATAAGGGACGCATTAGTCAGGATACCACCATTTTGGAAGCACTCTTTAGATCTTACGGTCATGATGCCCTGGTGACTCCACCAGAATTGCCGTGTCTGGACTATTTTGAGTTCCTGACTGGTCTAGAAAAAAATGATATGGATATAACTGCAGCTGTGACCAAAATGAAGCCTGAGCATTGGGAGTCGTTGGGAGTTAATTTGAAGATTACAGAAGATCGCATTTACGAAGAAGATATGCAGTTTGAGACTATTGTAGATCAGGTATTGACTATGGCTAAGTATGAAGGCGTTGATGACTCAGAAATGGATTCGTGTACAGAAAACACAGTTGGCGAGTATCATTCAAGCATTATTTTATTCTGAATAAAATTGTTTTTATCTATGTTATTTGTTTTATTGCTCGTTCACTGAGGTAGTTGGGTTGTATTTGAAAGACGGGTTGCAAAAAAAAATTCTCACGTCATGCCAGAAGGATCCACGAATGGGTAAGTACTACTTTTCTCTAAAGATGAATCTATATATATAAAATGAATCCCCATTTCCCTTGATCACGACATCACGGCTGGACCGATTTCGATAAATTTTTTTTGTTGTGTTTGTTATTGTCGGGAGATGGTAAGAAAAAACTAAGAAAATTGCGGGAAAATTTGTAAATTTAAGATTATTTAACCACCTTATAAAATTATTTCTTCCTTCTTAAAGTTAATCTTAGCGCTTTGGACAATAAAAACTTTTTGATGTAACCTTATAACGTTTGACATAGAATTGACAGAATATGTGCTGCATTCTCATAACTAAGACAGGCCAATGTCTGTAGGGTCAGCTAGTAAGATAATAAAATTAACAATTGAATTAGCTACTTATTACATATCCTGCAAAGTTATTTGCATATTGAAATTAGTTCAGGATTGGCTATTTAGCTTAGTTGAAGATGACTGAAATATTCCAAAGGATTATATCATAGTTCCGATGTGACTTTGACTTGAATATGACTTTACAATAAGCTCTTAGTGCCATCATAGTTCCAATGTAACAGTGACAGACTCATACACGTCATATACATCTGTCTCATAATAAGAGTTATAACTATTATGGCAAAAATGATGAAGTATCACGACCAATTACCAGGAGTTCATAAAGTTTAAGATACGATGTATTGAAAGCTATAATATCCCAAGATATGGATCCAGGTGCGCGTCCGACCACTATAGTTCCCATTACGGTCGAGGCAATCATCATTATACTCAAATCTATTAGCTCTCGATACCAACCATTGCAATATAAACTTTACGCTCCAAGGAATAAGACCGTTTTGTTAATTACATCGTAAGCTCCGTTGGGTAAGCAATTTTGTATGAAATTGTAATGTAGATAGATATAGCTTTGCTTGTTAACAATTGAAGGTTACTTATAATGAAGGGTGCGAATTCCCCTTAAAGGGGGTTTTGGGGTATTGCGTCACTAAATATACAGGTGGAATACACGGTAGCCTGGTTTCAGTAACTTGCGAAGTGCTCGCGGTTCGATCTTGGCTGATACCAATATTTGCACAACATGCTTTGATTGTAACGGCCGCTTTTAAACACTCGTAACATGGGATTGAAAAAATTTGGAACATTAGATAAGAACTTGAGTTGGCGGTGCCCAGGACGTCAACTCCCGGTACACCTTTATACATACATACGTACAGATAAATAAAATTGAAATGCCTGTTTGTAATTCAAAATTAATACTTTCCTTGCTTTCCACAAATGGCACATCTATACATCTATACTCTATACAGATAAATAAAATTGAACTGTCTGTTTGTAATTCCAAAATAACAGCTTTTAACTAAATGCATATGATAGTATACACACTAATGACACAAAAAAAACAAGTTTTAAAAATTTTCTCTGTCTGTCTGTCTGTTTGTTCCGGGTAGTCTCCAAAACGGCTGGACCGATTTTAACGGGACTTTCACTGGCAGGTAGCTGACGTTTCAAGGAGTAACTTAGGCACTCTTTTTTTATAATATAGTGGTTCCACGACAAGAAAGATGAAACTAAATCCACGCGGGTGAAACCGCAGGTCACAGCTAGTTAAAAGTATATACTACCGGTTTTTTTTTTTACTGTATCTGTCTGTATGTCTGTTTGTGTAGCTTGTAACGGGACTTTCATAGATAGCTATAACTAATGGGTTCCATAAAATAAAGTTCACACAGGTGAATCCGGGGAACAGCTAGTAATCAAATTAGAATAGCGGCCATTATTTCTCATGTTTATCATAATACACAGCCTGTGTACCTTTCAATGAAGTGCCAAAGGATATTGCGAGGGCGGGAGTCGGAAGGCGGTTAGCATTTCCTTAGCATTGTACTGTTCTATTTCTGATCTGGGGCCCAACCATGAGCTCTTATTGCAATGATAATTCACTTGTGCGAAAGTGACAGATGTATACACGTCACATACATCTGTTTTTCTCATAAATGAGTGAAACTATCATGGCAATAAGAGCTCATGATAAGGCCCCTGTACCTATCTGATACATAATCTTGAGGTTTGTTTGAAGCAAAAACAACGATCCTATTGTAAGTATCACAAACAAATTTGTCGAAAAATTTAAACGGTGTTGCAAATCTATTCAGATAAATAAAATCGAAGTGTCTGTTTGTAATTCCAAAATAACAGCTTTTCACTAAATTCATATGAAAGTATACACGATACTGACACTAAAAAACCAAGTTTACATTTTTTTCTCTGTCTGTCTGTCTGTTTGTTTGTTCCGGGGAATCTCCGAAACGATATTGATATAGATAAGGATTAATAAACTGCATATAAAGGATGAACAGTGTGATTCCTCTTAAATGGTTGCTATTAAAAATATCGAAACAAATATATCGAAATAAATATACTTTTATTTATTAAAAATATAAGGGTTCCGCGAAAATAAGGATGAAACTAAATCTACGCGGATGAAACCGCGGGGCACAGCTAGTTAGTATTAAATAAAACTTCAAAATAACTTGGAATGTTTTAATATTCAAAGAAAGGAGCATGGAAACTAACTAGTTCACCGTAATCAAAATGTAATATCCTTGACCAACCAAGACTTCTTAAACAAAAAACAAGCTAAATCTATGGTCCATATCATAAAACCATAAAAAATAATACTTTTTTTGCATAATATCTTCTGAGTATCGACTCAGCAGGTATTCAGTAATTTAAGAAAAAAATCTTCATTTGTTACTAGACTTATCAATAGACTAATCCGAGTCAGAATCCGAGCACGAAGGAACATCGGATAGGATATCTGGTTTATCAAGCGAATATTTCAAACTATCGAAAACCTCATCGGCTTTTTGATCCCATTCAAATAATTTAATCTCTTCTTCTGCAATGTAAACATCTGCTTTCACCAGTTGTTCTTCAGGAAACTTGGTGATCATATCCTTCACACTCGTCTTGAGTTTCTCAATCCACGCCTGATGATCGCTTTCGAAAGGAATTTCAGTTTCATCCAATGTATTTTTAATCAAACATACTGGGGTCAATTCTTTTATGCAATCTGGCACTCTAAGCACAGTATGGCCGTTAGCTTGTATTACTTCATCGACTTTGTAAACCAATTTGGTATCAGTGTAATTAGTTATCAACGTATATAACTCTTGCTTGCTGGCTTCAGAGTCAAAAGGTATATTCTTAGACTCCAACCACCTGATCATATCGAATCTCAAGCTTTCTAAAGTCGGTAGTTCTGCAACTTTCTCACAATGATGCTTCTCATTGTCCAGTACTACGACACTTGCTGGTGGCAGGATCTTGACCAGGTCTCCCATAATCCATGTCAGAAAGCTCTCTTCATCAAATTTGTCTATTTCTTTCACCGCATGGATCTCATTATTGGAGACAGCGAAAACAAATCTCTGTTGCCAGACTTCAGGGCAGACCTTTGCAAAGGTTCTACTGTGTTTCACATCGAAGATATTTCCTGTATACTCCACTGCAATTTCACCGACAAACCAAATACGTTCGGCTTTGTTTCTGCTACGGATGATACTTTTCAAATATCTGAACCGCTCGTAAGTTACAGCAGGTTTTTCAACGACAACCACAATGGACGACGGTTTTATTACCTTCCACATGTATCCCATCTTTATAAGCATTTTCCGGAACTGTCCGATATCGATGCAACCCGGAATTTTATCCGATAAACTGTCAAACAGCTCTCGTGTATTCGGCATGATGCGTGTGCGGCAATAATAATTCATTAGTTCCTTGTGTACCACAGAACGATCGACTTCTGCCAAGTCCATGTTAACAGAAAGAGAATAAATAAGTTCTGTATGTACCTGGCTTTGTAAACCCACAATGGCCGCCCCTTTTCTCCTTAACGCGTTGATATAATGATCATCACTAGTAAATAAATTACGATTGTTTACGCCGTCTGGAGAGAGTTTTCTTATGATTCGCTCCAAGAAATGTATAGTCTCTTTCGAATAACATGTTTCTACTGGCTTTGAAATAACTGACGACGCCATTTTGAATTACTTCGTGAAAACCGACACAGGTCCGCCTCTGACTAAACGCACGCGGCGACTGTTATATTGACCTTGATTTGCAACGACGCGAAGTGAAAGACAGGAATGGATACATTCAATGCGTGGAAAAGAGCGAGACAAACATACCGTTCTACGTTTCGCTTGCAGTCGGAATTTTGGCGAGAGTTACAATAATAATACGGATATTTCGTCCGGTTCAATATTATTATGATCTAAATTCAAATTCAAATAAAAGTATTAACTTGATTTTTTGTTCTATACGACGTTTAATTAGTGTTCCAAGAGTCCCTTATCTAAACATACATACAGATATTAAAATTGAAGTGTCTGTGTGTAATTCCAAACAGCTTTTCACCAAATGAATATGAAAGTATATAACGTGTTGATGTAAAAAAAAAATTTAAAAAAAAATCTGTCTGTCTGACTGACAGCGTCCGTCGGTCTTACTTAGGCTACTTTTATTGAAAAAAATATTAGGTTTTCGCAAAATGAAACATGAAACTAAATCTACTCGGTTAAAAACGCAGGGCACAGCTAGTATTGAATAAAATTGTTTGATTTTATTTGAATAGCCCGCGGCTTCTCCTGCGTAAACATTTGAAATAAGGAAAAATAGAAGTAGCCGAAGATTCTTCTTAAATTTCAGCTTTTACCAGTAAGTCCGAAAATAGATTCTGCCGATTCGGAATCATTTATACAAACGGAAAAAAAATGTTGCCTAAAATAACTACATACTTAAGTAAGTACTTATTATATAGCTTAACTACTCAGTAGATCTTCTCGACTTCTCTTCTCTTGTCGAAAAATTATACGTGGGGCACTGGGTACATCTATACAGATAAATAAAATTGAAGTGTCTATTTGTAATTCCAAAATAACAGCCTTTCACTAAATGCATATGAATGTATACACTCTACTGACACTAAAAAGGTTTAAAATTTTTTCTCTGTCTGTCTGTCCGTCTGTCTGTCTGTCTGTTTGTTCCGGGTAATCTTTTAACGGATTTTCACTGACGGATAGCTAATGTTACAAGGAGTAACTTAGGCTACTTTTATTTATTAAAAATATTAGGGTTCCGCGACAATAAGGATGAAACTAAATCTACGCGAATGAAACCGTGGGGCACAGCTAGTTACTGTAGTCACAAGTAGACTTGCATATCTTAACACAAGTACTAATCGATCCTAAACTTTCTAACACTCAATTTTACACTCAAACACATGGTAATTAAGTTTGAAATACTTTGTTAGATGTTATCCAGTTTACTAAGAAGTATTCCAAGGGGTTTTAATTAGCACGGGGCACGTATCTCGGGTTCGATTCCCGTTCCCTTTCAATTTCCATGTGTTGTATCGATTGAATGTTAATTATCTTGGACTCGTGCAGGTCGCTGTTACTTTAATTAACTTCAGTAACGAGTCGAATCGATTCGAGTCGAGTCACAGTATAAATATAAACTTACTATAAGCAGTATGGAATCTAGGAACAAATCGCTTGAAATTAAATACGAATAATTTTTTTTTTGTTGTAAGCTTTATTGTACACTAGCGGACGTCACGCGGTATTACCTGCGTAATTCTCCTTCCAGTGGGAGTACGGGGATAAAATATAGCCTATGTTACTCGCTGATGATGTAGCTATCCATTGCTGAAAAATTTTCAAGATCAGTCAAGTAGTTTCGGAGCGTATTCAATGCAAACAAACAAAAAAATTAATCTTTCTTTAAGTTTACTAGCGGACGTCGCGCGTCTGTGCGTCATTCGATTGTTGTGCAATTGACGCGTTTCATTTTAGTCGCAGATGTAGGCCTGCCTAATGGCTGTTAGGCAGAGACACAGTTTAATCATAAGCTTTAAAATGTCAGCAACAAGTGTCACGACGTGCTTTACAGATATTTTACTATACTTCTATTCGAACTTTCTTTGAGAGTAAATAAAAGAGTAAATTTTAAGACCCACACATCCAATGGAGCAATCGTTCTTATTTCAAAAAAATGCCTAGGTTCCATACTGCTTAGAAAGCTTGTATTTATACTGTGGTCGAGTCGAGTTTCTAGGTGCATTTCTAAGCTGTTAGCCTGACAAGTTTTTGAGATTTTTACATGACTGCACTACATTGTAATGAAAATGGAAATGTTGTTTGTTTGTGTGAACACGATAATCTCAGGAACTATGATCTAATTAAAAAAAATATTTCAGTGTGAAATAGCTCATTTATCCAGGGAGGCTATAGGGTATATACATATAATCACGGTAAGACCAATCGCGGGTAAAGTTACCGTTAGCCCAAAGAGGTCAGGACTCACTCGTCCCCTGAAATTCGCACTCTGAACCCACTCATCCCCTTAAATTTTTGAGGGTTCCATTCGTCCCCTGACCTATCTAAAGTACTAGGGCGTCAGAAATTTAAAGAGGTAGTTTTCAATGATTAACGACTATATGTCCGTATCATAACGTAACATACCAAAGGACGAGTGGGTACCATACAATAAATTAATGATTGACTGTTCTCCACCAGGGGACCAATGGGCACCTATATAGGGGACGAATTTTAGGGGACCAGTGAATCCTGACCCGTCCAAAGTACCTATTCCGCGTGAAGTCGCGGGCAGTTGGTTGTAATAGTATATATTTTTTGTATGCGCCCCTCATAAACTTATCGCAAAATTATCTCAAAGCGTGTCAATAACCGTTTTGATATTCCACGTTATTAGATCATATAAATCTTGGTTACGTTATTAAATAACGGGTTGCAATAACGTAACGTTATAACGTTATTTCTCCCATCCATTTAGCCCAAATGGGACTAGCGTTATATTACTATTCCTTAAAATACGTCTAAGAACTGACATTTTATTATATTAGCGATATTGATTTTTTTTAGAATTAAAAATATGTTTCACTTGAGATTGGTTGAATAGAAAATAAATTATTAATTCGATATATTTATTTAAGAGGAGCTCGTGGCACAGTTTCTATTGCGCATATCATTCGATCAGCGAAGTTAAGCAACCGTACGCCTAGCCAGTAGTTGGATGGGTGACCGCCCGAGTTCCCTCCGTGCCTGGGAGAGCACGTTAAGCTGTCGGTCCCGGTTGTCAATTTAACATCTTTGGCAATCGTTACAGGTCAGTCAGAGGCCTAAGAGAGTCTGACAACTGGTTTAGCCCAGATTGCCGATTTTCCTCGAAAAAGGGGTTGCGAAGGTCAGATGGCAGTCGCTTCGTATTAAAATCAGGTGATCAGCCACATCGGGTTGAATCAAGTGCCGACCCCAAATACATGGGATTAAGGCCAGGGAGATGATATATTTATTTAAGAATCTTACATACCTACGTACATTCGCCGTCACGAGTAGCGCAGTAGTCATTTTATGAGTCTGTCTCTGTCTATCTCTATAGCGCGACGCGAATAAAATACATGCGCTGTCTTGACTGGGGCATGTACCCCCACCTTACAAGAGATTGGGTTTTTTCATCTGAAATTTCCAATAGCAGCCTGGAGTCTGGATTGGTGATCAGTGGTAGGATCGCCCCCCATTACATAGGACTGGAGAAATATGAGTTTATTATAAGTACCTACCTACTCCTTCGGGTAATTATGTATGTATGGAACTTACTTCTTTAGATACTCGTATGTATGTGAAAAGGTCTTGCCCTTAAACAATACCTATTACCCGAACAAATTACCCGCTGGTTAAACAACAGCTAATACTGTTGTAATCCTGCTGTAATCATGACGTCACTGGGGAACTAAGGACGTACTGACACTGAATATAAAGGTAAACGAAGGACGGCTTTCCAAGTATAGGATCTCGAAACTATTAGATAGAGTATAAAAAATATGACGAATGATAGTGTTTATGTTTATCTATCATCATCATCATCATCATCATCAGCCGGAAGACGTCCACTGCTGAACCTAGGCCTCCCCCTTGGACCGCCACGCCGAACGACAATGTACTATTAGCATCCATCAGTTGCCCGCGACTCTCACGATGTCGTCGGTCCACCTAGTGGGAGGCCTGCCTACGCTGCGTCTTCCCCTCCGTGGTCGCCACTCGAGTTTATCTATGGATCAATGCAAATTTATCAATATTGAGTAGTGTCTGAGGAAAAACTATACTTTTTGAAAATATTGTCTACATTTAGATATAATTACGAGAGATTTTCGAACGCCTCAAGGGTTCGAGAACCGCTAAGACTGCGTGCAATACCTGTCTGCAATTCCAACTTACGTGTTCAAAGTACTTGTATACTATTATATTATACTGCAATTAACGTTCTACAAATTAACACCCGTCTCCTCATTTCACGGGTACAAGTTACTATACTGCTGGTAGACTTATTTGTATTCTGTGGTAATAAGCAACCATGACATTTATCAACGTTTAAACACGTAAAATCCTAGGGGCACCGGCCTTCTGTATATTTTAATTTTGTGTCACTGACGTAATACGTAACTCAATCATGAAGGCACGTTTGGTATACGATCTTAACTAACTTGCCGTGTATTAAATTCGGTCGGGTAATGTATGTAATTACAGTACGTCAAAAATTGGATTATATAGTTTACTTCAGGCGCTTGGCGCGTGCTTTAAATGGATTTTGTTTATAATCTACACATTTTTGCCTTAGATTTAAGCTTAAAAGATAGACTAACTAAACTGAAACTAAGAAGCTATGCCCCGCGGTTTCACCTAATCAATTAAATGGGTTATTCTGCGGACTACAATTTTTTCTTTAATTTAGGTTAACTACGTTACTGCAACATCAGCCGTTAAAATCGTTCTAGAGATTACCCGGAACAAACAAACATACAGACAGAGAAAAATGTGAAATAATACTTTCAAGTGTATTAAGTGACTAGCGGACGTCACGCAGTTTCTCCCGCATAGTTCCTGTTCCCGTGGGAGTACGGGGATAAAAAATAGCTTATGTTACTTGCTGATAATGTAGCTATCCATTGCTCAAAGAATTTCCAAGATCGGTCAAGACGTTTCAGGGGGCCTACTCCCTTTCTCCGAAAAACGAAGCTTCGGCCGAAAGTTCGCAAAATTCCTACCACGGTTATTATTCGTTCTAAAATTACGTCCGAACGTGGTCCGCTAGAAAATTATTTGATGTTTATATTTTCTATACCAACTTTAATTAAATTATTAGACGAAGAAAAATGTGAGTATAATAAAAACAAAGCGATAATGAAACTACGTTTAATTTTCGTTCGTTCACGAAGTTTCGTTTTCGGAGAAAGAGAGTAGACCCCCTGAGCCTATTCAATGCAAACAATAAGAAACAATCAAATCTTTCCTCTTAATAATATTAGTGTAATAGCTGTTTGAAATTACAAACAGACACATATGGATTATAACAGTAATCAACCCTGTTAATCATAGTTATACTAACCAACGGTATGTCAAATTAATTAATACAGGCCATGTCAATGGCCAGCGAGCGGTCACCTAGGATTAGTAATCGGATATGGCTACACCCAAGTTTGTAACTAGATTAGCTATCCTGACTCGATATACGTCATGTCAATGTGGACGAATATGTTTAAATATATATACATACTTACGTCTGAATATTGCCAAGTTATCCAATCTATAAGTGTGTTTGTAATTCCAAAATAACAACGTTTCACTAAATGCAGATACTGACACTGAAAAACCAAGTTGAAATTTTTTCTCTGTTTGTCTGTTTGTTTGTTCCGGGTAATCTCTGAAACGGCTGGACCGATTTTAACGGGACTTTCACTGGCAGGTAGCTGATGTTTCAAGGAGTAACATAGGCTACTTTTATTTATTAAGAATATTAGGTTTCCGCGACAATAAGGACGAAACCGCGGGGCACAGATAGTAATAAATAACTGGCAATAATCCAGACCGAAACTACTTGGCACCCGGGGATCAAACCCAGGACCTCATGTACCGCAGTAGCGTTAGCGTCCACTGAACCATCGAGAGCAGTTATTTAATTAAAAGTATTACCAATACAATGTATATGAGGGCAGTAGGCGGGCGTAACATAATGCCAAACATTACAAAACAGGTGATATCCAACGCCTTTGTCTTGGGATTACACTTCGAGGCAATAAAACGTGCGCAGCGGAATTTTTTTAAAACCATTTAGAACGAATCATCGATCACTGTTTCTTAACTAAGAAGGTGGTACTACTTTTAATTAAATGTGATATATCACGAGTTATGAGCGCTGGCTTTGAATGCGCAAAAAAATAAATAAAAATAAATATACTCACGCCATCCCAAAGGGGTCCACGAAGGGGTAAGCAGAGGTGTGGTAACAACAATACCCCCATTTCACCGAGTATGATTAAGTGCCAACGTGACAGAGGGTGAGTCTATCGCCGTCTCAGGCACTATTCATATTGTCTTTGAATTGCTTCTCAGACATATGCAGGTTTCTTTACCGTAAAGCACAGGGTGTGAAATCACTGCACATAAGTTTTTAGAAAAACTGCTAGGTTGCGAACTTACCGCAATAAGGCCACCGGCGGCTCTTTTTAGGAAATAATTTGACTATTTATTGTTAATTTCAAAAACTGTTTAAACTGGTGACTTATTGGTTGTTATTATTTTACTAACTACCGTTTAATAATAACATAACCAAAAGGAATCAGCGATAAAATCGAGTAGACCTAGACCAAGTAACATTCTCTCGCGGTTGCGCTAATAGAAACAATAAAAAAATTATGGAAATGACATAAATCAGTCACGAGATATACGTGATTCCAGTACATTTTGTATCGTTACTACTTCTAATAACACAGCTCTACAAAAAATGTGTTTGTTTTGTTGCCCTGGATATCATCGCCATTTTATCATTTGCATATGCCCAGATTACGAATATATTCATGAAAGTTGTCAATGTGCTCGTATTTCATTATTTATGCATAATATCTTATATTTTGAATAATTATCGACATGTTAAAAATAAAATTTAGTTTTCCAAGTCATGATGGAAAAAAAATAGAGCAAATCTTACCAAATCATTGATAGTTTCATGAATTGTATGCATAAATAGACCCAAAATCATTTTATATCTACGGCAACAAAACCACTGTAGAACAGTGTAATGATACTTTGTCTACAGGCCGGCTCGGTGGCCAACTTTTGTGCTCGTACCTGCACTAACACATCTGTACACGAAAATTTACAATCACAGATATCGTGGCGGGATTTTATTTGAATAATTTAAGGGCGGCGTCTTGCTAGCGGCTGGATGTTATCTTTAAATTGCGTACGTACCCTAACGCGATGAATGTTGCTATATGTGGTGTGGAGCAGATGTGGGAAGATACGGATGAGGCACTTATACTCCGTTACTTAGTGGATTATTATCCATTAAGTCGTCGTTTTGATTTGAGGCGTTTTGCTTTTTAAATGTTAGTTATTTTGCCACTTTGTCTTTTAGAGGTGTAGACTTAATCCTTCAAAGTCGTTTTGCAGTGTAGGCATTGTGATCATAAAGGGATTTTTTATGGTTATTGATATTTTTGTTTCACCTGCTTTGACTTAATTTCTTGAGAAGCTTTATTTTACTGATTTTTTTAGTGGCTTTAGTATGCGGAACCAATTTATTTATCTATACAGATAAATAAAATTGAAGTGTCTGTTTGTAATTCCAAAATAACAGCTTTTCACTAAATGCATATGAAAGTATACACGCTCCTGACACTAAAGAACCAAATTTTAAAATGTTTCTCTGTCTGTCTGTCCGTCTGTCTGTCTGTTTGTTCCGAGTACTACTTTCACTGGCAGGTAGCTGATGTTTCAAGGAGTAACTTAGGCTACTTTTATTTATTAAAAATATTAGGGTTCCGCGACAAATAGGACGAAACTAAATCTACGCTGGTGAAACCGCGGGACACAGGTAGTTTCAAATAAAAGTACATTAAGTTACTCCTTGTAACATCAGCTATCTGCCAGTGAAACTCCCGTGAAAATCCAGCGATTTCATGAATTACATGTAAAATTGTTAATTTTTTCATGTAATACTCATATGCATATTTTGAAAAGCTTTTAATTTGGAATTTTATTTATGTGTGTAAATAAGCTCTACAAACTGGTTAATTCGTTATCAAGTTTTTCTACTTTAACTAATATTGAATCCTTCGCTACCGCATCAAAATCTTCCCACATCCACACGTCGCTGGGAGCTCTAATAAAAATTCACCTAAGGTGTTGAGGCGAAATGACAGTGTTTAACACTGAGGTAAATGCGGGCGGAGCCGCGAGGCGAGATTGTGTGGCTTAGATCGTAGATATGCGCCTTAACATTAACTCTTGCTTCTGTAATATAAACCTTAATTCTGAGCAATAAAGTTGAAATTACATTGTAATTTTGTAATTTTATTTAAGGCCAGTTTAATTGTTTGTACAGAACAGCAGTGTCGGTGAAATAAATATTGTTCAGAATAATGTTTACTTACAAGATTACATCGGAATATTACACATAATATGACGCGACGACCCGTTGGTCTGTTGGTCAGGAGGTTCGCGGGATTCGAATGCCACCAAAATATATGCGTAGCAAATCTTATACCTTTAAACGAGCTATCTGTCTCATCATCATCATCGCACATCAGTCTGTTTGTTCCGGGTAATCTCTGAAACGGCTGGACCGATTTTAACGGAACTTTCACTGGCAGATAGCTGATGTTTCAAGGAGTAACTTAAGCTTTTATTTATTAAAAATATTAGGGTTCCGCGACATGAAACTAAATCTACGCGGGTGAAACCGCGGGGCACAGCTAGTACTATAATATTATGTAAGTAAGTATGTTTGTAACGAATTGGCTCAAAAAGTACAGGACCGATTTTAAAAATTCTTTCACCATTTGAATACTACATTATTACTGATTAACATAGGCTATATTTTATCCCCGTACTCCCACGGGATTGAAAACAGCGCGGGTGAAACCGCGTGACGACGACTAGTCCAAAATAAAAACAAAATTATCAAAAACTAGCGGACGTCACGTAGTTTCACCCGCGTAGTTCTCGTTCCCGTGGGAGTACAGGGATGAAATATAGCCTATGTTACTCTCTGATGATGTAGCTATCCATTGCTGAAAGAATTTTCAAGATCAGTCTAGTAGTTTCGGAGCCTATTCAATACAAACAAATAAACAAATCTCTTTATAATATTAGTATATAAGAATAGTTCAATCATCGTTCAATGAGTGCAGCGACACCCACGAGAGGGCCCTGACTCGCATCTCTGAACTGGAGAATAGTTTGAGTCTTGCTCACACACAGGTGACCAAACTGGAAACAGAGAGGGACATCAACCAGACCACCTCCGCGCTCAGCCTCTACGATGAACTGGTAAACACCGACTCCGGAGCCATGCCAACCGACCATCTGGTTACTATTGACCTTACTGATGATGTTTCTTCGAATGTACATATGTCTAGCCATAATAAATTAAAAAAGTATGTTAGGTATAATAGGTTCATTAAAAAAACTAAGAAATTAATTAAAAATCATAGAAAGTTTTTCAAAAATGTAAAATTAACAAAAGACTGTTTATCTTTAAAAAAAACAATTGATTCTTATGAGTGCAGTTTATCTAGCTTAAACTTAAGATATGACACTGACATCCAACGATTGCAATCTGACTTGCAGAGCAAAGAACAGTATTTAGTTGATTTAACTAACAGATACATTAGTGCTCAGAAACAGATAGATGAGCACATTTTGGCTACCACCGAACTAGTCGATCTTTGTAATTACAATGAGGAGCGCTTTCAGTCATTGACTAATAAACACACTTGTGACTGTGTGCCCCCATCATCACCATCACCGCCATCATGCAATAGTGAGCCGCTGCCACTGCCCTGCAAGTTGCAGGTTGCTGAGTTGAATGAAAGTGTGGAACAAATAAACTCAAGTCCACCAGAATACAAAACGGTTATGTATTCAGATAAAATCGGTAGGGATTTTAGTTGCTATTTAAGAAATAAATTATCTCACGCTATAATAAATTACTGTATGCCAGGAGCTTCATATAGACAAATTGTAAATAAAATAATTAAAAACAATCATGACAGTCACACAATAATCATAATCTTAGTTGGACAAAACCCTAGTATTACCAAACGGGAATTAATTAATAGTTTTGAGGACTTGACAAACCTGCATGTAGGCAGGGTTGTATTGTGCACCATTCCATATAGTATTAGCTATACTGAGACACAGAACAAGCATTTATCATACATAAATAGCTTATTGCATAACATGACGTGTCATAATGAACGATACATACTGTTTGACACTAATAAATTTATTAGTGGTGTAGAGGTAACTCGGGAATCTCTTTACATTCCCAAGATATATAGACAGAAGCTTGCTACATTGTTAGCTTATAATATTAACACTGTTATAGCCAATATAACAAAGCATAGGTTAAGTGACGAGCCAGTGGTAGATAGATGTTCTACTACCACTGTGACTAATCTTATTTATTCTTTAAACCATTAAGTCAGACAACAGAGAAGTCAGGTGCATGTATTATGCGTCTGCTACACCAGAATATTAACCGCTTCTCTGGCAAAATTCTTGATCTAGAGTTATTACTAGACAAAATACCTATTGATTTTCTCTGTTTTACTGAAACTTGGTTGAAACCAGATACCATGATGTTTAATATTACTAATTATACCATTGCCAGTTCTTATAACAGACTCTCAGCGGAGGGAGGTGGTACCATCATCTTACTGAATAGTAACTTTAAGTCCAAAGAGAGAAAGGATATTACTAGTCTTTCTGTAGAGCGAGTCTGTGAAGCGGCTTGTGCAGAGTTGGATAATTATATAATTGTATGCGTATACAGACCTCCATCCTCTGATATTCACTCATTTTGTTCAACAATGGAGGTCATTCTTAAGAAAATATTTCGAACGAATAAACAAATATTGATATGTGGTGATTTTAATGTAGACATTTTAAGAAGGTCTTCTGAGGCGCGTTTATTTATATCTCTTTTTAAATCATTTAACCTGGACTTTGTATTTAATGAGCCCACGAGAATAACGGCCACTTCCTCTACTTGTATCGATAATGTAATAACTAATGGTAGTATAATAAAACAGTCTCAGATAAGTGGAATTCGATCTGACCACATGGCTCAACTAGTTGAGTTGCAATGTAGTAGGCAACCTTCTAAATCTTTTAGGGAATCTAGACCTCTCTCTGTCCATAGACTGCTGAAGTTTAAAAATAATGTTGAGTTAAAAATTAAAAAAGCAGAGTCTCGCGAACCAAACAAATATTTCAATAAATTACATGATGTCATATGTACAGAATTCAATAAGGCATGTCCTAAACAACAATATAAATTAAATAACAGATTACAGTTCAACAACTGGGCAACCAAGGGCATAAGGAAAAGTAGGGACACTTTATATGAGTTATACCACAAGAAAGCCCAAACAACTAATGTTGCTTTTCATAGTCACGTTAGAATGTACTCAAAATTATTTAAAAGAGTTTGCCAGATTGCCAAATCAAAACATATAAGTAGTGAAATTAGCCGCTCTGATGATAAAATAAAAACTGTTTGGAAAGTTATAAACAGGGAGACTGGTAGAAATAAAACTAAAGAGCAAGTAAGTAAGCTTAAAATCAATGATAGTATTATATCGGATAAGTTAGAGGTCGCAACTGCTTTTGAGAATTTTTTCGCTAACATTCCCACAGAGACTACCAAACATCTTAACTCTAGTCCGAATACAGCTGAAAGCTTATTGAAACAATCGTTACGAAAAAGCTTCCCAGATTTTAGTTTTAAACATGTACGTCCTATTGATATCATGAAGGCATTTAAATCGCTTAATATTAAAAATACGGAGGACTTATGGGGACTCTCAATTAAAAGTATCCAATCTATTATAATAACGATTGCTCCCGCATTAGCTTCTATTTTCAATTTATGTATAGATCAAGGTATATTTCCTGATATTATGAAATATAGCAAAGTAATACCGATATTTAAAGCAGGCTCTAAAGAAGATCCTTCTGATTATAGACCTATATCGATTCTTCCCGCGCTTAGCAAAATATTTGAAAAAATTCTGCTTAATCAGATGTTAGCTCACTTTAACGTACATAACATCTTGCACGATCACCAATTTGGCTTCACTAAAGGTAGATCAACAACGGACGCGGCAGCAAAATTAATAAAACACATTTTTGAGGCTTGGGAGGGCGCCTATGACGCAGTAGGAGTCTTCTGTGACCTTTCTAAAGCTTTTGACTGTGTGGATCATCGTACGCTACTTCTTAAGCTAAACTATTATGGAATTCGCGGAAATGCTCTCGACCTTTTATCCTCGTACCTATCAAATCGTCATCAGAAAGTTGGCGTCGGTGGTGTAACATCCAAGGGGTCAATAATCAAAACAGGCGTGCCGCAAGGCTCCATACTAGGCCCATTCCTGTTTCTAGCGTATATCAATGACCTACCACTTGTTGTAGAAAATATCTGTGATATTGTTCTATTTGCAGATGATACATCTTTAGTTTTCAAAGTGAGTAGAAAAGACAACGATCTTAAGGCACTAAATGAAACTCTAACATCTGTTTCAAAATGGTTTGATGCCAATAATCTCGTTTTAAATTCTAAAAAAACAAAATGTATCCGATTTTCACCACCTAATACATCGCAAATAGATACAAATATATCATTAGTTGGGAGTCAATTGGAGTTGGTCGAAAGCACAGTATTCTTAGGTCTTACCTTAGATTCAAAATTACAATGGGGCGCCCATATTGAAGCATTGTCAAAAAAGCTTAGTTCAGCTGCGTTTGCGGTTAGAAAAATTAAACAAATGACGGATATTGATACTGCTAGATTAGTCTACTACGCTTACTTTCATAGTGTCATGTCATATGGCGTATTGTTATGGGGTTCCGCAACAGACTTAGATTCAATTTTTATACTTCAAAAGAGAGCCATCAAGGCAATATACTCGCTGGACCCCCGAGATTCTCTTAGAGATAAATTTAAAGAAATAAATATTCTCACCCTACCGTCACTGTACATTTATGAGAATTTGCTATACATGAAAAAAAATATTCATCTATTCAATTTAAACTCGGACATTCATTCAATTTCAACACGAAATAAACACAAAATTGTAGCTCCTAGATTCAGGTTAGCAAAGGTAAATAAATCATTCATGGGGAATTGTGTTCGTTTCTACAATAAAATCCCACAGTCAATAAACGCGTTAAATTATGATAAATTTAAGACACACATTAAAACTGTACTGATGAAGAAAGCTTATTATACAATTTCGGATTACATAAATGATAAAGACATATGGAATTAAAACTCTGCACAAGTAGCTCCTGGCAATGACATGGTATGCAAACATGATATGTAAATCATTTGGTATTGTTTTTACGTTTTTAATTATTATTTTTTACACATGCATGCTGATACAATTTTCACTATTGTGAATAATTTATGATGTTTTTTTTTTTGTAATTATTATTATTTTACTGTGTAATGAAATCTACATGATGCCAGCTGAGTTTCTTGCCGGTTCTTCTCAGAAGGCTAGTTTCCGAACCGGTGGTAGATTCCTCGACGTTCATAAGTGCCTTACCAGGGCCTAAACTGAATAAATCATTTTCATTTTCATTTTCATTTTCATTTTCATAGATAGACTTAACACTTTACATGCAAGCGCTCCCCATTTCACACCCCCATCTTGACGGGGTCTTGTAAGCCCCCGATAAAATATCACTCTGACAAACGCATCCCATTTACTTGCGCTATCCACATCCTATGATTTAAACACCACACTAATAGAATATAACGAGGTTATTTTTCCTCCTTATCTGAAAGAGGGGATGTCAGCAGCCACAACAAAGAGGTATTGAGAGGAACCTTAGAGTTACATTATCCAGTTTTCACTGAAAATTATTATGAAAATGAAAACGAAAGAAAAACATATTATGCAATATAACAACAGTGCTTTTGGTCAAATTGTATTATATCTATGTACATATGCTAGGATGAGGCATATGTATCTATATGGTGAGTGAGCAAATTTCCATTTACCAGGCACTAATCCAGACTCCGGGCTGCTACTGGAAAATTAAAGCTGCAAACCTTAATAACACTGTCCAACCTGTGATCGAACCCAAGTCCTCTGCAGTAGCGTTTTTTGCCGCTTGCCCTTGTTTTTTCCCCGTACCTTCAAAAGGTCCCCGACTGCCCTGGGAGAGGCAGGTCGGGGTATGTAAGATTTTTACCGCTCTAAAACCCCCCGGTGGCTATCCTCCGTGCTTAGGGGGGACTCCGGGTACTATGTATACCTTATATTATGCCTCCTGCATTTCATTACATGCAAAAAAAACTTTCTTTCTCGTTACAAAAAAATTATAGAGCTCCCAATTTTCCCAAAGAACCCCAAAAAGGGAATCACACTTCATTTATATGTAATACGCTCAAGTAAACACCACGGAGAATCATAGAAAATGTCAAATATTTTATTAGACCTTATTACAGCAGTCAAAACTATCTCCCTTTACGCAAACATGACCTTTAAATCCCCGTATCTAAGGCTTAATATCTCGTGTACACACGTAAGCTGGATCTATAAATATTTGACAGCGGCTGGTCGTCTAGGCCGCGTAGGTCGGTGTGTAAATCATTTTATACGGCTATAAGCGCTTAATGCACCTCAATTAGGAAAGGTGCTTTCGACCGGTATTGGGGACTTAGTGACCGGCCGTCGCTCGTGGAGGGTTGGTTAGCTTTTGATGTGTCATTTATGAAAAAATATATTATTTTTACTAACTGTGTGCCGCGGTTTCATCCGCGTTGAATTATTTTCGTGACTATTTCACAAAAAAGTACTCCTTGTAACATTAACTATCTGACAGTGAAAGTCCCGTTAAAATCGGACAAAGAGAGTATTAAAAAAAGATTTTTTATTTAAAAGTGCTATAAATGCTTTCATAAAGAATTTAGTAAAAACAAACAGACAGTCAAATTTCATTAATTTGTAGAGTTGTATAGAAAATAATTTTAATGTAGGTATAGAGATATAGATAGAGACCAAATTAATCAACCGAAAGAAATATGCAAGGATCATATGCATGTGTAGGTGCCGTCACGAATTATGAGCGCTCAGTGAAAATATTACACCGCGCCATACAGACAGACAAAGGCAGACTCACGCATTTAAGATCAGCACTCGTGCCCTTATGAACTCCGTTCCTAAGATTCAAACGCAAGCCACATAAGAAAACCCTGATTGACCTTTTAAAAAGCAAAATAACATTGCTTATAACAATACCGAACACAGTGTTGCCACGTCAAAAAGTAATATTTCAACGGATAAGTAATAAAGTTATAACTTCCAGGAAAAATGGCCGAAATAGTGAACTCTGTTTTAAGCCTACCTGGTTTATTACTTGCGACAGAATGGCGTTCGCTTGACGTTTTCAGAGCTACGAATTATTCCGAGAAGGCAGATTTTCACCATCTGTCACGTTGTTACAGAGGACCTAGTGCGAGTTTTTCACTGCCGCCATAACAAGTCACCGCGTCGACGTAAACGCAGATTTGTATGGGATCGGAACAGCGCCTCTGTCGGCCTAAAGATGACACTATTGTGAGCCCATACAAATCTGCGTTTACGTCGACGCGGTGACTTGTGACGGCGATTTTAAGAAAACTCTAGCTCTAAAACGCACTAGGCTCTCTGTTCAACTTACGTAGGCGAAGCTTCGAGTGCAAGCTAGTCAATATCTAGACAGATGAAAGTATATATATACGGTACTCACATACAAATAAACTGTTTAAAACGAAAATATGTCGGCTAATTTCCGAAGCGGCTGGACCTGATTTTTACTTGACTTCACTGGCAGATAGCTAATGTTACAAGAAGTAACTTAGACTACTTTTATTTAAAACAAATAATTAGTGTTCCGCGGGGCACAGCCAGTCTCGACATATATAGTTCAACGTTATGACTGACTGAGTGACTGGCACAGTCTAAACCACTCGTCCTACGGATATGAATTAATGTAGGTAACCACTAAGAAAAGGTGTTCTGAAATTTCACCCTTAAGCGCACATCAAGCACCATCTAAAAGTTTATCATCAGGTGGACTTAGTACAAAAACAGAAAGAAGAACATTTAAGATTAAATTCCAATCTTCGTAACTCCACGCCACTAGCTAGCACCCTTTTTAATATCCCGTCATGACAAGGGAACGCGGCCTTTCGGCTCGGTATTTCGCTCTATATAACCGTCGCCATGTCTAAGTATTACTATAGCTCTCTATTAAACTTCCCAATTACCTTTTGAGATATTTAGAAAGGTCCACCTTGAAATACCTACATAAGCATAAAAACGTACAATAACCTTTCGACGTGATAGGTGGTGAGCCCGTTGCCGTCTCGGGTGATATCCATACATTTAAGCATATGCCGGTTTCCTCACGATGTATGCCTAACTTTCATTTTCAGTTTTTTTTAATGGCTCTGTAAATAGCGCGGCGTTGCAATTCAGTACCTACTTAGACGTAGACTTTTGTGTTATGACTTTTACGACAAACATCATGAAGAGATATATCTGAGAAGACATTGAAAGACGTATGTATAGTGTGAGACGGCGAGAGACTCACCATCTTTCACGTTGGCACTTAATCATCATCGTTGAAAAGTGACTATTGTGGCAACTCTTCTGCTTACTAATTCATGGAACCGGAGATGACGTGAGCATATTTCTTTTTTATAGCTTTTAAAATATCGGTAGGCAATACGCGTAAGAACCAATCCTTGTGGATATCCAGCCCATTGGTTCGTTAATATATCAAAGTAGATTAAGATAGGGCCATAGAGTATAAAGGCAAGAGAAGGACAGCTTCCTATGTCGTGATGCGTTGCACACGCACAGACGTGAGATTTTATACTAGGTAGCAAACAAGCGTACATTCTACCTGGTTATAAGGAGCTATTGTAGCCTACGAACGTGACCAGAGGACCTAATGCGAGTTTTTCACTGCCGCCGTCACAAGTCACCGTGTCGACGTAAACGCAGATTTATATAGGATCGGAACAGCGCCTCTGTCGGCCTACAAAATACACTATTGTGAGCCCATACAAATCTGCGTTTACATCGACGCGGTGACTTGTGACGGCGATTTTAAGAAAACTCGCACTAGGCACTCTGGTTACCTTCTAAAGAATAGAATCACTGTGCTAAAATACTAAGAGCTGAAAGAGTCCTGGTAACATAGCAGAAACCTCATCGCAAGAGCAGAATACTTCCCTAATGTAGCATTATTTGACTGTCTCCTTCTTCAAGCGCCTCTGCAATTAATGAAGGTTGGCAACCAGCTCTAAATATTTTCCGCCATCCCTTGCGAGGTGGAACAACTCCGCAGAACTATTTGACTGTGATCTTCTATAAAGTAGTACACAGTACCCCAAGAATAGGTTTCTAAATGATCAAACTTCGTCGCTTGACCTTGCATTTTAGCCTGGCTCAGAATGTGTTGATCCACCATCTTCGACATTCAACCACAACGCGCCTCAGAAGAATTACATACATACATACATATGCTCACGCCTGTATTCCCCGAAGGGGTAGGCAGAGGTGTTGTAATTTTCAACACCCACATTTCACCGAATATGATTAAGTGCCAACGTGACAGAGGGTGAGTCCATCGCCGTTATCAGAAGAATTATCATTTTTTAACACGTCAACTGTGCATTCCCCAGTTGGGCAACTCCGAATTTCAAAAGGTGCATCCCTCCTTATCCTCGTCTTAGGACTTATAGTAATTGTTGAATTGACTCAGTCTGATCTCGGATTGAGGTCAATTTCGTATCTCTGAAACAGACACTCGACGTCGAGGGTTGCTTATTCCATAGTCTGCGTCAATGTACGGAAGCTGGTCTTCTGTCAGTTTTTATTTTGTCTCAATGGGGAGCGATGTTCCTACTGATTGGGTATCTTCATTGCCTAATTAGGTTTGAAGTAGTATGCTCGTTTCCATTTCACAGTCCTTAGGAAGCACTTTGAAATATTATACAGGTCTTTAGCAGACAGTTGAACCTAAGAAACTTTTTCTTTATTGGAAAATAAATATCGGTTTTTGATAATATCCGGTATATTAAAGAAATTTGAGTCTAGTTTTTACAGTACGTAACATTAAGAAAAGGAACGGTAAATTGTTTAACTATTCCATATATATATATCCATTTTAGAGGATACAGGCAACTGGGACCACTAAGAATTGGTACAGCGGTCCCAGTCGCCAGATAGCATTTTAGAATCGGTCGACTGGAACCACATATCTAATTAACTTCAGTGTACACAAAAATCTTAATGCTGTATTTGAAGTCAGTTGCAAAAACTGATTGAGTAAAGTTGACTTACTTTCTCTCTGCCCCACTCTAATGTAGACTGGGAGACAATGCCCATGGCGTTAAGTCCTCCTAAATACTTCGTGTATATGTCAAAGTCAAAGTCAAAAATATCTTTATTCGATTAGACTTTTTACAAAGTACTTTCAAATCGTCAGAACGACATGGATTATACATGCTACTGCCAGGTTCGGAAGGTTGCTTTTACTGAGAAGAACCTGGCAAGAAACTCAGTAATTACTCCTTTAAAAATATTATACAATTTTTAAAAACAAAGTAAATCACTTGAGAAATGTAAGCCCATGGACACAGTTCCAATGCACAAATGTCAATAAAAATTAACATAAAGAAAAGTCTAGTAGTTGTACTTATATCTAAATGCGTAGCTTGAGATGACCAGCCCCCACAAGCAGCACCTGTTCACAAGTATGACGAGAATGCCAGCCAACGCCCTCCTCAACCATTATAGAGGGAAGTGAAGCCTTAATCTATACATCTATACAGATAAATAAAATTGAAGTATCTGTTTGTAATTCCAAAATAACAGCTTTTCCAAAATCAACGTCTGTCGTATTTCAAGACGTAAAAGCTTGACGATTCATAGCCAAAAGCCGGTGGAACGCACATTACAGTGAGGTCACACAAAAACGACGTCCATGTCCTGAATAATTCATTACGGGGTGAGATGACGAAAAATAATATATAAATAAGACCGAGAAATAAAATGAGGGCGAAACTTTGAGAATCCACGGTGAAGATTTGATTTAAGGGGGTTTTTTAAGTGAGATTTGTTAGGTTACTTTGAGGAAAACATATCACGGTTCATTCTATTTATTTAATTACTAGCTGTGCCCCGCGGTTTCACCCGCGTAGATTTAGTTACATGCTTAATTTCGCGGTACCCTAATATTTTTTATAAATAAATTATGCAGTCTCAGCCCGATCGATTTATAATTGCCGAAGTTTCATACTGACTTTCATCCCCTATTTTATCCCCTTGGAGGTAGAATTAATCAAAATCCTTTCTTAGCGGATGACTACGTCATAACATCTACTTGCATGCCAAATTTCAGCCCGATTCGTCCAGTGGTTCGGGCTGTGCGTTGATAGATCACTATGTCGTCAGTCAGTCACCTTTGAATTATATATATTTAGAAGATTTATTTACTAGCTGCTCCCCGCAATTTTCCAGACAGATAGAGAGACGGACATGCAGACAGACACAGAAATAAAAAATAAAAAATTTCACGTCTCCATCTTTCTCTTATATATAAAAATGAATCCCCATTTCCTTTGGTCACGGCATCACGCGTAAACGGCTGAACCGATTCCACCGGGACTTTTATTGGCAGATAGCTGAAGTTTCAAGGAGTGTTTTAGGATAATTTTATAAAATAAACAGAATGAAACTAAATCTACGCGGGTGAAACCACGGGGCACCGCTAGTTTATGTATATACATACAGCTAATGTAAAACGACTGTATTATAAAATATCCTTTATACATTTTTCTGTTGCTTTTGTTTTCAACCCGTACAAGATGCGATTGTTACAAAAAATTAATAAAAAAATAATGATTATTAAGCGACCCAACATCCCCTTGCATAATTTAAACAAAGCTTATGAAAAAAGATCATTAGGGGATCCTTTTGTAGTCTGAACATTAATGGGTGTTGATTTTACAGCTTTTTCCTGTTTCGTGCAGATCCCTGTATCTTTTAAGCCGCATTTTTATTGTTGCAAGGATACAAAAAATCTCCAAATAAAAATCCATATCTATATACCTATGTCATCTCTCTGGCCTTATCCCATGTATTTGGGGTTAGCACTTGATTCAACCCCATGTGGCTGATCACCTGATTTGTATACGAAGCGACTGCCATCTGACCTTCATAACCCCTTTTTAGAGGAAAATCTGGGTAAAACCAGTTGTCAGACTTTCTTAGGCCTCTGACTGACCTGTAACGATTGACAAAGCTATTAAATTGGCAATCTCATTATATGTAGTACCTGGTTGACCGAGCTGTGATCGGTTTCTTTTTCTCACAAAAATTAAACTTATTCCCAAAAAAGAAAAAATCTTGATGTTTTCTCACAAAAACTAGTAGAAAAAAAAGGAACCCAATGAAAAAAATCGAACCGGTAAACGTCAGTCTCGAACCGGGGTACTCTAGTTTCGTTATCACCTCGTAAGCTGACAGCCTCACCTCTGAGCTATCATAACTTGACAGTTGTCGGCGAAATTTACTGTCGTATTGTATTGATATTTTATGAGGTTTTCAGTGCATGAAAACATGGTCAAAACGATGTTTTCTGAAAGTGAAACCTAGCTAGATAATTTTTTTGCCCCCGAACCCCCCTACATACAAAATTTCATAAAAATCGTTGCAGCCGTTCCCGAGATTCAGATTTTATATATACAAGAATTGCTCGTTTAAAGGTATTAGATATACAGATAAATAAAATATGATTGTCTCAATGTGTATGGAAGTAGTAACCAAAAAAGGAATTTAAAAAATAATCTCTCTCTGCCTATGTTTGTTGGAGCTAATCTCTGTAGCGACTCGACAGATTTTAACGAGATTTTCACTAAAAGCTGATATTACAAGCAGTCACTAAATATTTAAAAATAGTCAGTGAAAGTCCCATTAAAATTGGTCCAGCAGTTTCAGAGATTACCCGGAACAAACAGACAGACACACAGACAGACAGAGAAAAATTTTAAAACTTGTTTTTTTTCTGTAGCGTGGTAATTTCATAGGCATTTAGTGAAAAGCTGTTATTTTGGAATTACACACAGACACTTCAATTTTATTTATCTGTAAAGAGTATAGATGTATAGACTATGTATTTGAAGAGAATCTTCAGTACGTTTCAAGAATGAAGTACTTAATTCAAAGAACCAAACTCAAATTCAAGCAAACGACATTATACTACACTTTACATGCAAATTATTTCTTAACAGACTATAAAGTTATCCCATTTTGAATTTAAAACTGAAAAGCTTGCCTTAAGAAAGGCAGGGGTGGGTGTACATTACTGGCTACTCGTTTAGGGGGTTCAATTCTGGAGCCAGCAACAGCGATAGGCAACAGAAGTGCTATTAGGAATAATAATATATTAATTTATTTAAACTTTTCACCCGCGAAGATTTTAATTCCATGGTTGCCCGCGGGTCCCTAATGTTTTTAATAAACGTAACTTACTCCTTGTAACATGAGCTATCCGTCAGTGAAAGTCCCGTTAAAATCAGCCCAGCTGTTTCAGAGATTACCCGGAACAAACAGACGGACAGAAAGACAGAGAAAAAATTTTAAACTTGGTTTTTAGTGTCAATAGCGTATATACTTTCATATGCATTTAGTGAAAAGCTGTTATTTTGGAATTACAAACAGAGACTTCAATTTTATTTATCTGTATGTATAGATGTATAGATATAGATTATATACCCCACATCTTACATATTGTAATATTATATCTTATATACGTGGCGCACAAACCTAGCACACATTACATTAACCAAAGACAAAGACTTATGATGGGCAATGTGGCTGGAATGAGAGGCCCTCTGAGGGCGTAGTGCGAGTTTTCTTAAAATCGCCGTCACAAGTCACCGCGTCGACGTAAACGCAGATTTGTATGGGCTCATAATAGTGTCATCTTTAGGCCGACAGAGGCGCTGCTCCGATCCCATACAAATCTGCGTTAACTTTGACACGGTGACTTGTGACGGCGGCAGTGAAAAACTCGCACTAGGCACTCTGAGTGCCAGTAGGCCGAAGGAAGAAGTCGTGGCTGCGTAATATTCGCGAGTGGACTGGCATTAGCAGTGCTGCTTCCGCCTCGCGTAGGATAGACAGAAGTTTACCGAACTGACGGCCAACCTTCAGTAACTGGAGAGGCACTACAAGAAGAAGACAAAGAATTAGTTCTGCTGTTCTGTATAATTGCCTAATAACACTGGAATGCCTAAGATAATCCATGGCTTATAAGTAGTTCCATCTTTTTGTGCTACGTATTTAAAAAAGGATGGACAAAGCTGACTGATTCTCTTTTGAGTCTTTTATACAACAACGCGAAAACATTCACAGTTATCCAAACCAAATTGTCTGAGCGCTCAAACCTCGTCACGACCCTTTATATGGGAATAAAAATTTTTTTAGGGGGACTAGAATTTTCGACACTGCGATACCACCATCTGTCACATTAGCACTTCGAAGGTAAAGTGTGTGTAAACCCAATCGGGGAATGATATAAGGAGACGTCATAATATTATTTCTTGATACTACAACGAAATTCAAAGCGACAGTTTGCTTTTATTTGTCACCTGCGTAGGGTTGCCAAACTTAGGCGTTACAAAAAATAACTCAGTCAGTTGGAAAATGTAGCTGTCAGTGTCATTTTTTGTTTGCAAAAGCTGTAACCAATAATATTCAAAGTGATGTCGTCATCCGACATTTTGAAAACGACGCAATATCTAACTAACCCGATTAATTTAATTTAAACCGTAACACAATGGTGTATCCACTTGGTAATTACATTGTGGGTGGAGCGAGTGATCATGCTCATCCCCAGCAAAGGGAAAACCTTCCAGCCAGGGTGTCATACCTGGGGATCCGCGGCTCCAACTGTTCTATTTTTTTATATTTTATTAGGATATGGTCTCTCGCAGTTGGTAGGGGGGAGTTACCTCCACTGCTTAACCGGACTATAGGGCGAGACCCAAGGGCCTCCAGCCGAGCTTAAACTTAAATACTAAGCAACACAGCTAAGGGCGCCCCGGTGCGGGGCTCGGACCTCGGCTTAGGGCGTTGCTGGGGGATGAGCTAGGGAGCTGGATCTGAGTTGTATTATTTAGGGACGTGTTTAAGGCTAGTGGCTCGGCGCGCGCCGGCCCTAGCAGGGGACGGGGGGGACGATGACGTAGAGTTCGCGACGAGCCTCGCCGGCGAGGACGGAACAATGGTCGGTTTGGTGTGTGCTTTTGAGACATTGCTTGCTGAAGCAATGTGATATCGTCGTCAGGGTCAAGGAGAACGTGCCTCGGACGGCGTCGGGAGGAGATACGAGATGGGGTATATCGGGCGGCCGATACGATTAATGGGTTCGGGTGTTTTTCGGCAGATTCGAAAAAGCTCCAACTGTTCTAGTTGGAAACTTGTATATATACTGCAATGCGCTAGAAAACTTATTGCGCGATTTAGGTTCTCGTGTATTTGTACTCAAACTTTGCGTTTGTTAGCGAGTAGCGCCATCTATGAGCGAGTCGAGAAACGCTGCTACAATATCAAAGAAAAAATGGAATAGCGCTCATAAGTACATATACAGTACATGGGAAAATACAAAATCCTTTCGTGGATCAAGTCGCGGTTATAAGCCAGTACTTAACACACCTAAATACTGTATTTGCTATACCACTTTTTTTTACTAAACTACTCATTTAAAACTTAATAAAAAGAACTACATACATACATATGCTCACGCCTGTATTCCCCGAAGGGGTAGGCAGAGGTGTTGTAATTTTCAACACCCACATTTCACCGAATATGATTAAGTGCCAACGTGACAGACGGTGAGTCCATCGCCGTCTCAGGCACTATACATACGTCTTTTTATTTCTCAGACATATGCAGGTTTCCCCACGATGTTTTCCTTCACCGTAAAGCACGTGGTGTGAAATCACTGTACATAAGTTTATAGAAAAACTCATTGGTACAGGCCCCGCTGGGATTCGAAGGCCACCACGCTCGCACAAAAAGAACTATATATTTTTTTTACAATATACTGTATATTTCTCCAACTTTTTTTCCTTAAACGAACTTAGGCAACCCTACCTGCATTTTGTCGCTCTGGCCTCGAGCCGTAATGCCCGTTGAATTTTAAAACTGAAACTGAAAGTCAAGTGGGAAATTACTCGCGAGTCTGAAACGCTGAAAATTTGATACCTTCGCGGTAAGAGATTGTCGTGTAAGGAAACATTTGTTACGATACCAACGTCTCAACTGGTTGGCAAAAGTATGACTACAATTTTATTTTACATCGATTATTATTATACTTATTACTAGCTGTGCCCCGCGGTTTCACCCGGGTAGATTTGTTTTAAAAAAATCTAATTAGCCTTAGATACTCCTTGTAACATTAGCTATCCGTAGCTAGCCGTTTCGGAGATTACCCGGAATAAACAAACAGACAGAGAGAGATTTTTTTTGAAAATTAGTTTTTCTTTGTCTGTACCGTGTATTCTTTCATATGCATTTAGTGAAAAACTGTTATTTTGCAGTTACATACGCACTTTAATTTTATTTATCTGTATGGATGTATAGATAAAGAGGAATGGTTTGTATTTTCGTATGTATGGAATAAACTTAAAAACTACTGAACTGATTTGAAAAATATTATCAAACCAAACCAATCATTCCTGAGACTAGCGTGTTTATCTAAACTAATTTATACAGATATCTATACAGTTAAGTAAAATTGAAGTGTCTGTTTGTTATTCCAAAACAGCTTTTCACTAAATACGTATCAAAGTATATACGTAACTGACATAAAAAAAACAATTATAAAAAAAGAACTCTGTTCGTCTGTCTGTGTGTTCCGGCGGCTCCGAAACGGGTGGACCGATTGTAACAGGATTCACTGGCAGATAGCAAATTTTACAAGGAGTAACATAAGCTACATTTATTTTGAAAAAATCATTAGGGTTCCGCAGGTCATCCATGAAATTACCTCTACGCGACCAAAACCGCGGGACACAGCTACTCATAATTACTATTGGGCTTAAAGATTGTGTGAAAACTTACTGCCACGCTCACATACATATTGAGACGAAGCCACGGGCACAAACTAGTTATAATTTTAATATGGATACCGCGACCGGCGTCGCTTAGAATGGTGTGGTTGACAGGTCATTAAAATGTCACGTGACGTACATAAGTTACGTTATAATGACCTGTCTAGTTCCTATATAGGCTTGATTTAAGCTTTTGCAAATCTAGAGGGCTTTACCGAGTGGTATCAACATTTGCCTATTAAGCAAGCGAAGCAAGTTCAAATCCCAGTACGAGACAATTATTTTTTCTAAAATTATATGCAAAGATTTCACCCTGCGAGCTTTACGGTGAAGGAAAACTTAGTGGGGAAACCAGTTTAGGTATGAAAATATATTTTGAAGATGTGTGTATAGTGCCTAAGACGTGACTTAACATCTGTCACTTTGGCACTTAATCATCTTGGGTGAAATGTAGGTGTTACAACACCTGCTCACCCCCTCGGGACGCCCACGACTTCGTCCGCGTGCAGTAGTTACTATGGGCTAACGTAACTTTAACTTCCTTGATATATGGGCTATCTAACACGACAAAGAAATTTTCAAGCCAAACCAGTAATTCCTGTATTTTATGTCAAACAAACAAACAAACAAAGAAACTCTCCACTTTCTATATAAGTATAGATAGATGTTACACAACTTAAGGACAAAAGGCAAGTTTTTTCTACAATAATATTATAATGAGGAAATATTTTATTGTTTGTTTGTATTGAATAGGATCCGAAATCCGATCTTTGACCGATCTTGAAAATTCTTCAGCATTGGATAGCTACATCATCAGCGAGTAACATAGACTATATTTTATCCCCGTACTCCCACGGGAACGGGAACTACGGGGGTGAAACCGCGTGACATCTGCTAGTATTTAATAAAGGCCGATATATTTTTATATTCAACATAGAACACAACTATTTGCCGAAGTCACAGTCACAGTTAAAGGTGAGCGAACCATGACAGAGTAATTTTCAGACAGCAGAGCGTGCGTCCCGGAGTCAACTAATGCATCCCACTTGCTCAGTTGACAGATATACTAAACAGCTTATGAGTCTGACTCCGTCCGTCTGGTGCGCGAATAAAATACGTGGCGTAGTTACAAAACTTTTAATCTTCTATACATACAGATAAATAAAATTGAAGTGTCTGTTAGTAATTCCAAAATAACAGCTTTTCACTAAATGCATATGAAAATATACACGCCACTAACACTACTAAACCAAGTTTAAAAAAAATTCTCGGTCTGTCTGTCCGTCTGTCTGTCTGTCTGTCTGTTTGTTCCGGGTAATCTCTGAAACGGCTGGACCAATTTCAACGGGACTTTCACTGTCAGGTAGCTGATGTTTCAAAGAGTAACTTAGGCTACTTTTATTTATTAAAAATATTCGGTTTCCGCGACAATAAGGATGAAACTAAATCTACGCGGGTGAAACCGCGGGGCACAGCTAGTCTATACTAATATTAATATACCAATATACACTTATATTATAAAGACGAAAGGTTTGTATGTATGTTTGTAACGAATTGGCTCAAAAAGTACTCGACTGATTTAAAAAATTCTTTCACCATTTTAATGCTACATTATCACTGATTAATATAGGCTATATTTCATTCCCGTACTCTTACGCGAACAAGAACTACGCAGGTGAAACTGCGTGACAACCGCTAGTGGCATTGTAAACACACATACCGGTAAACTAACCCTGTCTGTAACATCGTACTGTCAAAACCATGACACATAAAAAAACGCGTTCAAAATCTACACAACACAACGTAACCCTCCAACTGACGAATGTGGGTCACCAAGGCCCGATCTCGTTCCGCGGCCGAAACGTCAAACACACGCAGAGTTGAAAAAAAAAACAGTAACACACTAGCGTGTATTGGATATGTCTCTTTTCGTTACCTACCTACATCGTTGGTCTAGTCCCGTCGCAAGTACTACTTATCCAGGGTGGGGCAAAGTGCTATTGTGTTTTTCCATCTGTACGTTTCCAGTGTCAGCCCGGAGTATAGAGAAAATCTATACATCTATACATCTATACAGATAAATAAAATTGAAGTGTCTGTTTGTAATTCCAAAATAACAGCTTTTCACTAAATGCATATGAAAGTATACACGCTACTGACACAAAAAACAACAAGTTTTAAAATAATTCTCTGCCTGTTTGTCCGTCCGTCTGTCTGTTTTTTTGCTTCGGGTAATCTCTGAAACGGCTGGATGGATTTTAACGGGACTTTCACTGGTAGGTAGCTGATGTTTCAAGGAGTAACTCTACCTCACGTGACGAATTTTTCTTTCCCTTGTTTTTGCGGTTCAGGGGGGCGCCTATATATTCCCTATATATATATATATTGAAATTAATATTCCTATTTCATCTGTTAGTTCCTGTTCGGTTTAATCGAGCTTTCCAAATTAAAACAAGCTCAAAGCAAAACGTAATCGTTCGGCAATAAAAAAGAAAAAATATTCCCATTCAATACGTGTATTTTCAAACGTATTCCCGAATCTATCCTCAAACTTCTATTCATTCCGAATATGCGGGTCAGATTGTGTGTACGTAATTTTTTTTGTTTTATCGTTCATGGTTGGGAAGAGATTTAACTTTCATGATTTTACATACATACGCTCACGCATGTATCCGATGGGGTAGGCAGAGACCACCGTTCGCCACAAGCTACGATCCTTACATACTTCTTCTTCATCTACATTCATGCATCTCCTCATACACTTCCTGCGGTTACGAGTGCTCCGAATTGACCTTTCTGTAAAATATAATTAATTTGTCATAGTAGTTCTTCCTTGGACGCCCTCTACCGACACTTCTGCTCACATTCGCTCTATAAATTATGGAATGTGGTAAGAATCAGGCCTACTCGCTTTCTCCGAAAAACGAAGCTTCGGCCGAAGGTTCACAAAGTTCCTACCACGGTTCTTATTCTTTTTAAAATTGCGTTCAAACGTGGTCTGCTAGAAAATTCTTCGACGTTTATTTATTACCAGCTGTGCCCCGCGGTTTCACCCGCGTAGATTTAATTTCACGGACGACCCGCGGAACCCTCATGTTTATTTAAATAAAAGTAGCCTATGTTACTCATTGTAATATTAGCTATCTGTCAGAAAAATATTCATTTTTATTTGAAAGAAAAGAAAAAAGTACCCCCCAAATCGTCACGTTTCTACGCGCATTGGACAAGTTTTATTGGTTGTTTGTTCATACGACAACCGCACATATCCGGCAATGTGAAACGAAATATTGAAAACTGACAGGCGGTTTATAAAATACGTCAGACGCATTCGAAGGGTTAACTTTAAAACTAAAAGGGGAGGGAGGGTTTTTATTTTGTAATCGTTATAGTACACCCACATTTCGCCAGTTATGTTCCCATGAAATAGGGGGCGAGCCTATGGCCAGTACCCGGGCAAATCCAGATTCCGGGCTATTACTGGGAAATAATGGCCGCTCAAAATGGGCCTCATAAGAAGGCTCAAAGTCACTCGGAGGGCTTTGGAGAGGACTATGCTCGGAGTCTCAATCAAAAATGAGGAGATCCGCATGAGGACCAAAATAACCGACATAGCCCGAAAAATCGCTAAACTCAAGTGGCAGTGGGCGAGGCACGTCGCTCGTAGAACCGATGGCCGATGGGGCCTAAAGGTCCTGGAGTGGCGACCGCGTACAGGCGTAGTGTGGATAGGCCCCCAACGAGGTGGACCGACGACCTGGTGAGGATCGCGCGAACCCGCTGGATGTGGGAGGCACAAGACCGCTCGTCGTGGAGATCGTTGGGGGAGGCCTATGCCCAGCAATGGGCGTCTGCCGGATGAAATGATCACTCGGAAATAAAAAACCCAGTATCGAACCCACAACTTCATGTTCCGCATACCTTTACAACCACTAAACCAACGAGCAGGAAAAATATGTAGTTTCCTTGTATGTCTTTTCAGTATTCTAAACAAAATGTTACATCGTGAAAATACACCGAGGCTATCCATGCCTGAAAATGGAGATCGTTTGACAAGCTAACCGAATTTCAGCCTAACGTATTTCATTGAAAATATCTAACATTTTTTCGCTTTAAAGCTTTATAGTGAAACTTGCTACGAATTTCAATTTGGCTTATGAATATAACTTATCAATATATGTAGAGAGCCGTAGTGACCTTATGGTTTGAATCTTCGCATAGAATGCGTATAGATTTGTATGTATGTTTGTAACGAATTCGCTCAAAAAGTACAAGACCGATTTCAAAAATTCTTTCACCATTAGAACGCTACATTATCACTGATTAATATAGGCTATATTTCATTTCCGTACTCCTACGGGAACTGGAACTACGCGGGTGAAACTGCGGGACGTCCGATATTCTTTATAAGGAAGGCAACGCGCGTGTGACACGTGTTACAAGTATTCAAAGGCTGCAGTACCTTAACATCAGGCGGACATCACGCTTGTTTGTCGCCTTAGTAGTACAAAAAAGTCAGACAAGTTCACAAAATTCCTGCAAAGCCTTATATTAGTTTGGCCTGAAGCCAGCCGATTCCCGGCCATGGAGTATGAAGGTTGTCACAATAAATACATACGGAAGATCAGCTCTACGTATTAGCGGTAACAGCCACGCGTGAACCTTACGCGGAGCCTTTTATGAAATTATTTGAGATGTATGATCACTATATTAGATGATTTAAGTTCACCAGATCGCGCTGTTAAAATATTCTTCACAAAGTATAAGGACAAAATGTTCACAATAGATGTGATCCAGTTCGGTGTACAGAGAGATTGTATTCAGTTCAATTCGCGGTGTTTCATTCAGTACCAAAAATTTGAAAGCGGGTGATCATGCTCATCCCAAGCAAAGTTCTAGTTGGAAACTTGTATATCTACTGCAATGCGCTGACGAAAACTTTTATTGCGCGATTTAGGTTCATCATGCATTTGTACTCAAACTTTGCATGTTTTTGCGAGTAGCGCCATCTATGTAGCGAGCGGAGAAACGCTGCTACAGGAGCATCATATGGTGTCTTGATGTTTAATAGCAAAGTGTAATAAAGTGGGGAATAGGCTTAACACAAATTAAATGAACACTTAATATAATGAAAATAGTGAAAAGAATGCTACTCGACCAATGATCATACGCGCACGTAACATGCGACGTGTCTTGACGAATGTGAGGTCGACCTTTTGTTATTTTTTGTGGTTTTGTTGTGTCGCAGGTTCGAAGCTGCTCAGAATATAAATCAGAGTGCAGATTGAACGAAGAAAAGTTTAAAATTGAGATACTTATAAATTTTTATTTATAAATATTATTCTTCTCGCAGTAAAAGCAACCTTCCGAACCTGGCGGTAACATGTATAATCCTGTAAAATATGTCATTCTGACGATTTGAAAGTACTTTGTAAAAGGTCTTTTTAGTTTTTTTGTGTATTTTGCATCCTACATACAAAAATACGCAAAAAACAGTGTGATATTATTTTTTCGTATTTACTATGAGTTTGGGATTCGTCATTTTTCAAGTCTGGACAATTTAGGACGTAATTTACCCAGCCCTACAAATTGTTACTTGTGTTAATTATCGAAACATAGAAACTTCTATTTTACAATACAATAACATCTATAGACTACTTATCTATGGTTAAAGCACATAGGTAAATATTATTCTAGAGACCAAGCTTCATACTACCAGCGCGCTGCAAGTGCACTCACACATACGCGCTGCAACGACGACCGTGTACCCACGCGTTATAGTTTGTACTCTGCCGCTGCGTGCGTGAACACGTCGGTGAGCTTATGTGTGAGTGCACCACTGTATCTATTGGAATAGTTATTCAAACTTCTTGTTGAATCTATATAGGTTTAGAGTATCCTTTAATTTAAAACATATATTTATAGCAGTTCGATTTATCTAGTAGAAAAACATGCAGTACAAAACCCTTCCTTGCTTTGAAGTCGGTTAAAAAAAGATGGTCTTCATAGAATGTAGCATGACTATTTAAACCAAATGATCCCGGGACTTACAACTTTTAAAGCTGGGATCACACTGGGATTAAACGGTAACCCAAGTTAGGTCCGACAGTTCATTGACTCGTGAACTAAAGTTTAGGTATTTGTTAGTTACCTTACCTCAACAATGTATTAAGTATGCATTTTGTAAAATTTATGTGAAAATTGCTTGTTTGTTGAAACAAAAGTCAAAAAAAAGTCAAAAGTCAAAAATATCTTTATTCGATTAGACTTTTTACAAAGTACTTTCAAATCGTCAGAACGACATGGATTATACATGCTACTGCCAGGTTCGGAAGGTTGCTTTTACTGAGAAGAACCTGGCAAGAAACTCAAAGCTAAGCTAAGACACATAGAACTTTACTTATCTACTAGCTGTGCCCCGCGGTTTCACCCGCGTGGATTTTGTTTCATGCTTAATTTCGCGGAACCTTATTTTTTTTAAATCAAAAGTATCCTAAGTTACTCCTTGTATCATAAGCTACCTGTCAGTGAAAGTCCCGTTAAAATCGGTCCAGCCGTTTTGGAGATTATCCGGAACAAACAGACAGACAGACAGACCGACACAGACAGACAGAGAAATATTGTGAAAATTGGTTATTCTATGTCAGTACCGTTTATACTTTCATATGCATTTAGGGAAAAACTGTAATTTTGGATTTACAAACAGACACTTCAATTTTATTTATCTGTATAGATGTATAGATGAAAACTTGTGAAAATCTTTATCTTTATGTCTGTACAGGTGAATAAAATACATGTGTCTGTTAGTAATTCCAAATTGCGCTTTTCACTAAATGCATAAACATATACAATAAAAAACTCTTTTTAAAATCTGTCTGTGTGTCACTTTGTTCAGGATAATGACTAGACAGATTTTACCTGGCAATTAGCTGATATTACAAGGAATAACATGGGCTCCTTTATTTCAAAGAAATAAGTCGGCTTGCGCCAAAATAAAGACACCTTTTAAAGTAAGCCTACGCGGATAAAAACGCGGGACACAGCTAGTTATTAATTAAATTAATAGCAAAATAACTTTCCTTTGAATTGAACATACTTTGGGTGTAGCAACCGCGGGTTCGATTCTTGGTAATATCGAAAAAAGGGGCAAGCAGTATTTAGACTTTAAACTAAAAAAAATATATTTAGTAACCAACAAAAGTGTGGGGTCACCATTGTAGATCGAATGATAAATTTAAGACACACATTAAAACTGTACTGATGAAGAAAGCTTATTATACAATTTCGGATTACATAAATGATAAAGACATATGGAATTAAAACTCTGCACAAGTAGCTCCTGCCAATGACATGGTATGCAAACATGATATGTAAATCATTTGGTATTGTTTTTACGTTTTTAATTATTATTTTTTACACATGCATGCTGATACAATTTTCACTTTTTGTAATTATTATTATTTTACTGTGTAATGAAATGTACATGATGCCAGCTGAGTTTCTTGCCGGTTCTTCTCAGAAGGCTAGTTTCCGAACCGGTGGTAGATTCCTCGACGTTCATAAGTGCCTTACCAGGGCCTAAACTGAATAAATCATTTTCATTTTCATTTTCATTTTCATTTTCATTTTCAATGAAAAATTGTGTGATAAGGGACAGTTGCAAGTTGAAGAATTATGTGGTGACCAGAATTGAAAGAAGTATGTTGATGAGTTTGGACTTATCGAAAGGATGAGTGACAGGCGATTGACGAAACAAATGTATAGAGCGAATGTGAGCGGAAGTGTCGGTAGAGGACGTCCAAGGAACAACTACTATGACCAAATTAATAATATTTGCAGAAAGGTCAAATTCGGAGCACTCGTAACCGAAGAAAGTGTAAGAAGAGATGCATGAATGTGGATGAAGCAAAAGAAGTATGTAAGGATCGTAGCATGTGGCAAACGGTGGTCTCTGCCTATCCCCATGGGATACAGGCGTGAGCGTATGTATGTTAGTAACCAACCAGTCATACTATCTGTCACTAAAACTAACATGCGAAAAAGTCTGTTTGAATATTGCACACAAACTTTCAAAGAAAAACGTAACAAATAACATGAGGCTATCAATCATAGCCTATTTTTTAAAGCCTCTAACGCATGCACAATAGCGTGAATACAAAGCCTAGTTTTGAAGTAGCGACCGTGTACGCTAGCGTACGCCTGTACGCTAGTTGGGTTTAGTCTTTGACTACTCAATGATTTAGGGGTGTAGCAGATTTGTGATAATAATCTATATACACACAGATAAGTAAATGAAGTGTCTGTTTGTATAAAACAGCCGTGGAGGCCGTGGGGCGTGTCTGTATGTCTGTGAAATATTTCAAAGACGTATGCATAGGGCCAGAGACTGCGATAGACTCGCCATCTGTCGCTGGCACTTAATCATCTTCGGTGAAAAGTGGGTGTTGTTACAACCCCTCTGCCTACCCCTTCGGGAAATACAGGCGTGAGCATATGCATGTCTGTTTGTAATTCTGAATTAAGAGGTTTTTACTGAATGCATGTGAAATTATATACTGCACTGGAACTGAGATAAAAAAACGCTGTCTGTTTTTTTTTTTTTCAGTTAATCTCTAAAGATTTTCATTGGCAGATAACTGCTGTTACAAGGAGTCACATAGGCTACATTTTTTAATGTTAGTAACGTATATACTCTCATATCATCATCATAAATTGAAGAGTTGTGACTCTTGTCGTCGTAACCGATGCAACTTCTTCCATTCGTGTCATCTCCTTGGCATCCCTATACGTCATAGCAGATACTTTTTCCTTTATTTGTCACTAGCTGTGCCCCGATCATCCTTATTGTCGCAGAACCCTTATATTATAAAAAAATGTAGAATATTACACCTTGAAACATCAGCTACCTGCCAGTGAAAATCCCGTTAAAATCAGTCCAGTCGTTTCAGAGATTACCCGAAACAAACAGACAGACAGACAGAAAAAAAATTAAAAACTTGGTTTTTTAGTGTCAGCAGCGTGTATTCTTTCATATGCATTTAGTGAAAAGCTGTTATTTTGGAATTACAAACAGACTTCAATTTTATTATCAGTATAGATTGTATGACCTGCGATTGTGTCAGCCCTGAGATTACGTGCATCGGACAGCGTTTGATACTGCTTTGTGACGTCAACTTTTATAGGTACCTTGGGATAATATCCGCTTTCATGTACACTCTTAGTAAGAGATATAAGTAGGTAAATCGTTTTCAGGTCGACAATATTTTTTACTACGTATCTATACAGATAAATAAAATTGAAGTGTCTGTTTGTAATTCCAAATTTACAGTTTTTCCCCAAAATGCATATGAAAGTATAAACGGTACTGACATAGAATAACCAATTTTCACTGGCAGGTAGCTGATGTTCCAAGGAGTAACTTAGGCTACTTTAATTTATTAAAAATATTAGGGTTCCGTGACAATAATTATGAAACTAAAACTAATCGGGTGAAACCGCGGGGCACAGCTAGTAAATAATATAATTAGTTTAGTTTAGTAATCTATACATCTATACAGATAAATAAAATTGAAGTGTCTGTTTGTAATACCAAAATAACAGCTTTTCACTAAATGCATATGAAAGTATACACGCTACTGACCCAAAAAAAACAAGTTTTAATTGTTTTCTCTGTCTGTCTGTCGGTCTGTCTGTCTGTCTGTCTGTTTGTTCCGGGTAATGTCCGAAACGGTTGTCGACTTTAACGGGACTTTCACTGACGGGTAGCTGATGTTTCAAGGAGTAACTTAGGATACTTTTATTTATTAAAAATATTAGGGTTCCGTGACAATAAGGAGGAAACTAAATCTACGCGGGTGAAACCGCGGGGCGCAGCTAGTAATAAATATAATTAGTTTAGAAGACCTGTAAGGAGCGCACCTATATACTTTCATATGCATTTAGTGAAAAGCTATTAATTTGGAGTTACAAACAGACACTTCAATTTTATTTATCTGTATATATATATATATAGATGATGTGCGCTTGATTCAATATTCTCCGCAACCCTATCATTATGGTCACGGTTAGTTTGAGCAGACAGACAATATAATCTGATACAATACATATATAATATATAATATACATACGTTGAACACCTCGGGGCAAAGCATCTCCTTTGCGAATTTCACGGTTCAAATAATGCAAATTAACTTTGATGTTGTGTAGGTACAACGGGTAAGTACTTCGCAGTAATGAGATTGCAAGCAATAGTTGGTATATAACTATGTAATATATTACGTACATATAAAACATAGTTATACCAACTATTGAGCACTGAAAACGACCACCACGACTGGCCGTGGAGTTTGAGTAGTCTCCTGCTACGCAAGCCACGCAAGTTCGAATCTCAGCGGCCTGCCTGTTTTACTAAAAACTTAAGTGCAGTAATTTCACCCCACTTGCTTTACGGTGAAGGAAAACATCGTGAGGAAACCTGCGTATGTCTGAGGAGTAATTCAAAGACGTATGTATAGTGCCTGAGACGGTGATGGACTCACCATCTGTCACGTTAGGACTGAATCATATTCGGTGAAATGTGGATGTTGTTGTTCCAACACCTCTGCTTACTCCTTCGGGGACCCTTCAGGGATTGCGCAAGCATTTTATGTATAGTAAGACGTATGTATAGTGCCTGAGACGGCGATAGACTCACCATCTATCACGTTGGCACTTAACCATAATCAATGATATGTGGGTGTTGGTAAAACACGTGGTGTGAAAATCACTGCATATAAGTTTTTAGAAAAACTCATTGGTACAGGCCCTGCTGGGATTCGAAAATTTCGAACTTGCGTCGCTTGCATAGCAGACGACTGCTCAAACTCCAAGGCCATTATGGGATTATTTTGTGTCTATCATGTAACTAACATAGATGCAATAAATCTATACATCTATACACATAAATAAAATTGAAGTGTGTGTTTCTAATTAAAAAATTACAGCTTTTAACTGAATGCATATGAAAGTATACACGCTACAGACATTAAAAAACCAAGTTTTAAATTTTTTCTCTGTCTGTCTGACTGTTTGTTCCGGGTAATCTCTGAAACGGCTGGACGGGACTTTCACTGGTAGGTAGCTGATGTTTCAAGGAGTAACTTAGGCTACTTTTATTTATCAAATATTAGGGTGCCGCGACAATAAGGATGAAACTAAATCTACGTGGGTGAAACCGCAGGGCACAGCTTGATGCATGAAGGCATCTGTAACATAGTTTTTTATTGTTAATCCTACGAGGCTAAAACCGCGAGGCACAACACTATACTGTACGAGCTAACGGTAAAATTCATTTATATCGCCCGTGTGTTCTCTCCTCGGGGAAATCCGGGTATTCTTCGACCTCTCCCCCGACGTTATTGGGACTCTATTATATACATAGGATTATATTTCACGTGCGTGACATGTGATCAATTGTACCTATTCCACCTGGGGCTTTCTTTTTATATATAAAATCTCTCGAAGTTCAGTAAACGCCTGGTCTGTTTGTTTGTACTAATGAGTTTTCTAAAATCTTAATCGTTTTCAAGCTACACATTTAGATATAAGTAGAATTCAGAGAGATTCCGTTTCAGAGATTACCCGGAACAAACAGACAGAGAGACAGACAGAGAAAAATTTTAAAACATGGTTTTTTTGTGTCATTATCGTGTATTCTTTCATATGCATTTAGTGAAAAGCTGTTATTTTGGAATTACAAACAGACACTTCAATTTTATTTATCTGTATAGAATCTAGGTATAGATAAGTACAGAAAAGGGTGATACGAAGTTAACCAGGTTAACTAGTCTTCGATAACACTGCCTAGCCCTTCTGGAAAGGTGAAAGCTTATGTACAAAATAAAATAAAAATATACGGCTAAACATTTACAAGCCTTTAGGAATAACAATACCTTCCTACATTCCGACTCATTACAAAATATTTGTACGGAACACCTAAGCGCCAGTTTATTTGCCGTCAAAAAGTTGGCTTGGCACTCTAATCGGCACCTTACGGCCCAGGTAATTAAGGCTAGGGTGTAATTGTTTTCGGGAAGGTTGCATTTCGACAGAATTGGGAAAAGCGTTTCCCGCTAATTCCGCAAAAGCAATAACAATTTGGCCGGCCGTAACAACGGTTTTCAACGTAGCTTGGCACATAAATCAAAACGTTCCTGCTATTTACACGTGCGTTAATAAGACGCGCGTTTTTATTCAAACCTAATGATTTCTGGGGCTAAATTAGAGGGATTTGGCGAATATTCACATTAGTTATAGCGACAAGTGAGGACGACCACCGAGGCCCTAGTGCGAGTTTTTCACTGTCGCCGTCACAAGTCACCGCGTCGACGTAAATGCAGATTTGTATTGGATCGGAACAGCGCCTCTGTCGGCCTAAAGATGACACTATTGTGAGCCCAATCGTACTGTTCGTCGCATCGCATAACAATTGGGCGATGAGGAATGATTATCGAGGGATTATCAATAAACTGGCGAACACCAAAGGTATAGTGTGGCTATGAAATTCACAATTTTTCTTTTACTTCTTAATTGCAAAAATATTGTGCAAGCCAGCTGGCTTAGATCAATGAACTTGGATGATGTATCATGATCCTCGTGCTGAATAATTAAAAAAACATTTTTGTGCAACAGACAGTTAGCACGAGAGGAGCTCGTGGCACAGTTGCTATTGCGCATATCATTCGATCAGCGAAGTTAAGCAACCATACCCCTAGCCAGTAGTTGGATGGGTGACCGCCCGAGTTCCCTCCGTGCCTCGGAGAGCACGTTAAGCTGTCGGTCCCGGTTGCCAATTTAACATCTTTGGCGATCGTTACAGGTCAGTCGGAGGCCTAAAAATAATCTGACAACTGGTTTAGCCCAGATCACAGATTTTCCTCCTAAATGGGGTTGCGAAGGTCAGATGGCAGTCGCTTCGTATAAAAATCAGGTGATCAGCCACATCGGGTTGAATCATGTGCCGACCCCAACAATGTATGGGATAAGGCCAGGGAGATGATGATTTATATTTGTAAAAAAAACGCCGCGTTTTTCTTATATTTTTGCGTACGAAAAACGCCGGTGCGAATCATCTAATTCTTCATCGGATAATGAAAAAACAATGGCGTAGACACCTCGGTACCGATAGCAAAATAAGCAAAAAGTGTAAACGATAGATTTATGTGCTAACGAGTTCGCTTTTGTTGTCCGTAACACGCGCTTATCCAATTATTTATATTTTTAAAAGGGATCCATATATCGTGTCAAAGGATGGAATTTACCGCAAGTGGGTCTATAGTGCAATTGATAACGTTTTTATAAAAAATCTAACAAACAAGCAAGAGTTAGAGAGACCAGAGACAAGGAGAGAACTCTTTACATATAATATGCGTTAGAATATCTTTTCGCTGCTTAAGTTAACTGATCGACTGATATGCTTCTCGTCCTCCTCAAGCTTCAAGGTCCTTTTTTATCGTGGAGAATCCGTAATGGATACACCAACTGCCGCAGGGGCAGCAGATGTCGGACTCGCACCGAGTAAACTCCACGGTGTTCCTCCTGGTCGCTAAGTGGGGGGTACACGTGATATGTTTTCACATGCTTCGCCGTGACCCTCCCGGCGACTGGCCTGTCAGACCCCTCCTTATGATACCAGGCAAACTCACAAGGTCCTAGAGGGTTAGATCAGTGTTGCCAACTCAGATTTTGAAAAATACGTAAACGGGGTTTGACAAATACGTAGAATTAGTCGATTAATTTGGAGTACTAAAGAGAGCTTTCATCAAGTTGCTATTTTTAGTTTAGGTTTCATCAGATTTGTCGCAAAAAACCTCTTGGTGGTTGGGTACCTATAGGAAATAACTAAAACAAAAGGCTGTTAGTATTTACTATCTTGTTAGGCGACCTGAGTGTGCGTTTGTTATGAAAAGGAACGACTTTTTGCGCGAAGGTATAGAGAAGTGCTGGTAATTACTCCCATTTATCCTGATGAGACCTGTCTTGGAAATTTGTTAAAAAGTACGTAGATTCTGGCCTAAATAATAATAATCTCCTACCGGATTTCGGTTATGGCGGCTAATCTCAACGGGGATTAGCCATGTACGCAGGAGATATGATAGTGCATAAGTGTGTGCGCAAACACAGGTGCACTTTTTATTTCCTCTCTCTCATAGTCCGATGGGAGGCAATGCGACACGACTGGAGAGAGATCAGGCGTAGGACCAACGGCTTAACGTGCTTTCCGAGGCACGGGGGTGTAAACACCGCCAACTTCCAAACTCCGGGCATTTTTTATTGTGAATTTCTTGACAGAAAAACCCAATATCTAACCCGACCTGAGAATCGAACCCGGAACCACGTGATCGGCAGGCGAACCTCCTAACCACTAGACCAACGAGGCAGTTTCTTGACTAAAGTTAACCAGGAAAGGCCTAAAATACGTAGAACTACTTAAAAATCATAACACAGCCATGTTGCCAGTAAAAGATAGTGTAGTATAATAATATATAACGTGTACTTACATTATCCTGTTGGAGAGGAAAGCTAAGCATTTAATCACACATGTCCCGGTATATCCTGAGGTCCCGGAGGATAGCAGGAAGTAAATAAATAAATGGGAAGTAATGCCTTAAGAGCCCTTGGAATATGTCTCTTGGATTAAACATATATTTGTACGTAGCTCGTGTCTTTGAGTTATCATATTTACCGACTAGCTGTGTTACGCAGTATTACTCACGTAGATTTAGTTTCATCCTTATTGTCGCGGAACCCTAATATTTTTAAGAAATAAAAGTAGCCTAAGTCGCTCCTTGAAACATCAGCTACCTACCAGTGAAAGTCCCGTTAAAATCCGTCCAGCCGTTCCGGAGATTACCAGACAGACAGATAATTTTTTTTAAACTTGTTTTTTTTGTGTCCGTAGCGTGTATACTGTCATATGCAGTTAGTGAAAAGCTGTAATTTTGGAATTACCAACAGACACTTCAATTTTATTTATCTGTATAGATATAGATATATAGATGTATAGATTATTTATTCAATACCATCTAAAAGATTAATGCTGCGTTATGTCCTTAACCTAAAAAGAAGATACAATTGTTCTTGGAAAATAAGCCAATGGACGGACAATTTTAGAGAAGTGGAAAAACAAAGTTTTTTTATCCTTTGTCGAAGCTTCGGACAAACCGCTCTATTGGGATGTAGTCACACCGATACGTAACAACTTACACAGATTAAAAACAAAATTAAACGCTTGGATATATTCAAACTGACCTCATTTAACCCAACAGGGTAGCCCAGAAGTAATCCAAGACGTATGTATAGTGCTTGAGATGGCGATAGACTCACCCTCTGTCACGTTGACACTTAATCATATTCGGTGAAATGTTGATGTTGTTGCTACAACACCTCTGCTTACCCCTTCGAGGACCCTTCTGGGTGGCGTGAGCATATTTATTATTTACTACCTGTGGCCCGCGTAGATTTAGTTTCATGCTTTATGTCGCGGGACCCTAATATATTTAATAAATAAAAGTAGCCTAAGTTAGTCCTTGGAACATCAGGTACCTGCCAGTGAAAGTCCCGTCAAACTCGTTCCAGCCGTTTCAGAGATTACCCGGAACAAACAGGCAGACAGACAGACAGACAGACGGACAGACAGAGAAACATTTTAAAAGTTTTTTTAGCGTCAGTAGCGTGTATACTTTCATATACATTTGGTGAAAAGCTGTTATTTTGGAATTACAAACAGACACTTCAATTTTATTTATCTGTATAGATGTATAGATTTACCTTGAAAGCGAGGGAAAACAATATCCCAAGTATAAATTCAAATTCAAAATACCTTTATTTGATAAGACTTTTAATTAAGTAATTACAAATCGACAGAACGATTATACAGCTATAATCGTGTATAATTCTGTATAATCCTATATAATCATGTATAATCATGTCGCTCTGATATCTAGTTACCGCCCAGCTCGGAAGGTTGCTTTTACTGAAAGGTACCCGGCAAGAAATGCAGTAATTTATTACTTCCGAAAAATTATCAAAATTCGTCAGAGTGGAATAGTTACTTAGGGCTTACGCAAATTTTAACCCGCTATTGGTCTTAGCGTGAAGATATATAGCATATAACCTCCCTAGATAAATGGGCTATCCAACACTGAAAAACAAATTCAAATCAGACCAGTAGTAGTCAACTATGATCGTTTAAGCAGTGCGTATTGAGAACTTCTCTTCATTAGTGTGATCAAATAAACAAACAATCTCAATGCGAAAGTAACTCTGTCTGTCTGTCTGTTACGCTTTCCCGCTTAAACCTCTCAACCGATTTTGATGAAATTTGGCACAGACAATCTTTAGAAAGGACATAGGCTACCTTTTATTTATTAAAAATATTATGTTTCCGCGACCATAAAAAAAAAATCCACATGGATGAAACCGCGGGCACAGCTAGTCTTTATATATTGGTAAAGATGGAGATTTTCATCTTGATAAAATCATCGTTCTATTTAATTGATCGACTATTCAAGTTCATCCCTATAGTTTTAAAGGATGTTAATGTTAATGAACCATTACGCGTCGGTCTAAGCGGTCTTTATTTCGTGTCCTGTTTTCTTCGCAATGGGGAATAAACAGTGAAAACTCTTATCGCTGTCACTGATAATATCTGCCGTCGACAGGGGCGGGTTATCGAAATAGGCCTGGGATTTACCTGATATTGTTGCCAGCGAAAAAATCGTGCTAGGGTTGAAATAAACGACGTCATTCGGTAATTAATACAATTATTATTTTTATGGTAGTCGACTGCTGCGTTAGCGACACAAGTTCGAATCCCAGCGGGGCCTGTACCAATGAGCTTTTCTAAAAAGCTATGTATAGTGATTTCACACTTGCTTAACGGTGAAGGAAAACATCGTCAGGAAGCCTGCATATGACTGTATAATATAAAGAAACGTATGTATGGTGCCTCACCTTCTGGCACGTTGGCACTTAACTATATTCGGTAAAAATGGGTGCTACCTGCACATGTCTGAGAAATTATTCAACTTCTCAGACATACAGGTTTCTTCACGATTTTTCCTTCACCGTAAAGCACGTGGTATCAAATCAATGTTTTTGGAAAACTCATTGGTACAAGCTGGGATTGGAACTTCGCTTGAATAGCAGGCGACTTAAAGTTATATATAATCCAAAACAATTATTATACTACCGAACACAAGTAATCTTAAACCTAAATAGGGACGGTTTGATCCCAAAACTATTGTTATATCGAAAGCCTTTAGTACTCACAATATAAAGTTTAATTGGACCACTATCGGTACAAGATACCCCCAGATATCATTGGAAGGGTTTCATGACGACATCAAAACAGGGAATTATTGTCAAATGTAATAAACCTGTCATAAATACGACTACTAATTTATTTATGACCCCACAAATTAAAGTATAGTTGTCATATGCTTAAAAATAAGGATGAAAATCGCGCAATTTTATATTTTGAACGGTTATTATTAAGTTGGTTTCAACTAAGGGTAGGGCGATTTTAATAATTTTAATTGCGGATGAAATATATTAAGTTGTGTTAGTGGACAGTCATCTATATATATCTATCTTTACGCGGTATTACCCGCGTAGAGTAAAATTCATGGGTGACCGCGGAACTTCAAGTTTTTCTAAAAATAAAAGTGGAAGTTACTCCTTGTGACATTAACTATCTGCCAGTGAAAGTAAAATGGGTCCAGTTGTTTCGGAGATTAGTCGGAACAATCAGACAGACAGACACACAGACAGAGAAAATTTTAAAACGGTTTTTCCATTTCAGTACCGTGTATTCCTTCATAGGCATTTAGTGAAAAGCTGTAATTTCGAGTTACAAACAGACACTTCAATTGTATTTACCTGTACCTATCTAATATACCTATATGTATATCTAAAAATATATAACTCAAAGGTGACTGACTGACTGACATAGTGATCTATCAACGCACAGCCCAAACCACTGGACGAATCGGGCTGAAATTTGATGATGTTAGATGTTTTGAAATTGATGAAAGGATTTTGATTAATTCTACCCCCAAGGGGATAAAATAGGGGATGAAAGTTTGTATGAAACTAAATTTACGCGGGTGAAACCGCGGGGCACAGCTAGTATATGTATGTACTGCATGTATAGAATGTGCAGATAACCTCTTAACAGTATTTTGTTCTACAATTGCGACCTTAAGAGTTGAGTGCGAGATTTTTAGGGTGGGAGATTTTTACCGTGTACTTAACTCTTACTGCTCTGAGTGCCTAGTGTGAGTTTTTCACTGCCGCGTTCACAAGTCACCGCGTCAAAGTTAACGCAGATTTGTATGGGATCGGAGCAGCGCCTCTGTCGGCCTAAAGATGACACTATTGTGAGCCTATACAAATCTGCGTTTACGTCGACGTGGTGACTTGTGACGGCGATTTTAAGAAAACTCGCACTAGGCACTCTGCATACCTTCAGGAACGCTTTCAGGTATTCACAAAGGTACTGAAGACATATTTACATACCTGAAACAAAAAATACACGGTCAGAAGTGGTCGGCTTGCACAATTTAAATTAATTTAGAAAGATAACTATTATCAATCGACTTTAAGTAAATAAGCGTGTTGATCTAGAGAACGTCAATATTATTTTCGGCGTGCCCTGCAAAGGGCTATATCCCCTTTCCTTTTATCTTCATTTATCAGTCTGTTTATGGGAGACGCTGAGACGGGCAAGGACCCTGAGAAACGGATAGATTGTGGGAATATGATGAGGATAGTATAAAGAAGAATATATACCAATACTATAAAGCTGCAGTTTGTTTGTTTGTTTGAACGCTCTAATCTCAGGAACTACTGGTCCGATTTCAAAAATTCTTTCTGTGTTGGATAGTCCATTTACCGAGAAAAGTATTCATGTAGAAGTAAAATACTGTTTGTTTTATTCCAACAGGACATTGCGTTTAGAAATTATCACGAGTATAAAAACGCAAAGAATTGGTACCTAATAATGAGTTATTTGTCAAAGAGTAATCTCTGAAACGGCTAGACCGATTTTAACGGGACTTTCACTGGCAGATAGCTAATGTTACAGGGAGTACCATGGGCTTTTTATTTTTAAAGAAAATTTAGGGTTCCGCGGTAATCAAATTAAATCTACGCGGGTGAAACCGCAGGGCACAGCTAGTCTATAAAATATAGAAGTGAAGAAAGTGTTTGTTTGTTTGCGATAATCTCAGGAACGTCTGGTACGATTAGAAAAAAACTTTTAGTGTTATTATAGTCCATTTATCGAGGAAAGCTATAAGGTATATTCATCACGGTAAGACCACAGACGGGTCAAATCCACGCGGTAGAAATTTATGACGATGAGAAAATGTTATTGGTGCTGGCCCCGCTGGGATTCGAACTCGTGTTGCTTGCGCAGCAGGTGGCTGCTCAAACCCCAGGGCCACCAGAGCTCTCGTAGTAAAATAAAATTGGTCTGTCATCTATATCTATACATCTATACAGATAAATAAAATTGAAGTGTCTGTTTGTAATTCCAAAATAACAGCTTTTCACTAAATGCATATGAAAGTATACACGCTACTGACACTAAAAAACCAAGTTTAAAATTTTTTCTCTGTCTGTCTGTCTGTTTGTTCCGGGTAATCTCTGAAATAGCTGGACCTTTTTTTTTTTTTTTTTTTTTTTTTATTGACGAGGGGGAAACCTTCAAAAGGTCCCCGACCGCCCTGGGAGAGGCTGATCGGGGTATGTGGGATTTTTACCGCACTAAAACCCCCCCGGTGGCCATCCTCAGTGCTTTGGGGGGACTCCGGGTACTCTGATAGATCGCACCGGTGTCCCCCCACACTTTGCCGGGGCACATCCCCAGGGCAGCTGTGTCGCCGCCCCTGGAGACCTCGCTGTGCAAGGCAGCGCGAGCCACGTCGCGCTGCCACCTTCCCGGGCCCGCGGCTCAGTGGTCAAAGCTCCCACCCCGACCACCGCCAGCAGGCCCTCCGGCCCCCTTTTAGTCGCCTCTTACGACAGGCAGGGGATACCATAGCCAAATTCTTAGACCCTGGCTATTGGGTGGACGGTCCGGGGCGTGCGTTGCCTCCGCCCCGCCGTCGCCGTCGTCTCCGAGAGGGATCGGCTCTCTCCCGATCCCGCTCGGAGGCCTCCTTCTGGGACATTACTGTCTCGCAGAAGGAGACTACGGCCCTCCATGCCTCTCTGTCTGCCAGCATAGCCGTCACTACGCGTGGCAGAGAGAGGTCCTGCCCGATCCTGGTGACCAGGATTCGCCGTTCCGAGCTCCACGCTGGGCACTGCTCCAGCGTGTGTTGTGCGGAATCCCGGTCACTGCCGCAATGGTGGCATTGCGTCGTCGGTTCGCGACCGATCCGATTCAGGTACTCTCCGAAACACCCGTGTCCGGTGAGTACCTGCGTCAGCCGGAAGGTGACGTGGTCCTTCCTCTTTAGCCAGGGCCCGAGGCTCGGCAAAATTGCACCGACAGCGCGTTGACGGGTGTTCTGCGGCTCACAGAGCCGCTCCCGCCACGTTACGAGCGCATGTCGGTGCTCCTGCCTTCTCACTTCAGCCGCATTTGGAGGCGCAGTTCCGTCCGCCCGGCGGAGACGGTCGTAGATACGAGCATCCATCTCCGCCAGGATGTCCAGGGGCGGAAACCGCGCCAGGACAGTGGCCGCCTCAAAGGAAAGGGTACGATACCCCCGTGCGACCCGGATGGCCATAGGACGCTGCATACTATTGTACATAGTTCTGCAGCGCCTAACACCCAATCTGGAAGACCAGACGGGTGCTCCGTAGAGAGCCACGGATCGCACGACCCCCGCATAGAGGCGGCGGACTCCTTCACTCGGCCCCCCGAGATTGGGCAGCAGTCTGTGCAATGCACCCGCTACCCTCTTGATCCGGGGGACCATGCGGCTGAAGTGCTCCTCAAAGCCCCAGCGACCGTCCAGGGTGAGACCGAGGTACTTGAGGTACCGTCCCACCCGGACATCCACGTCACCTACGCGAACCGACGAGCTGGGTGGTTCCCTTCCCCTCGGGATCTTGTGGAACCACAGCGCCTCGGTCTTATCCGGCGCTACCCGAAGGCCCAGCTCGTGGATTTTCTCCACGACGCATGCCACGCCAAGCTCGGCGAGCCGGTTGGTCTCCTCGAAAGTGGCCCCGACGGCTAGCACCAGCGTGTCGTCCGCATAGCAGACGATGCTAACGCCGTCGGGGCGGTCGACCCGCAGGACCGCATCGTACGCGAGGTTCCACAGGAGTGGCCCTAGGACCGATCCCTGTGGGACCCCGCAGTACACCTCCCTCCGGTGAAGTCGTCCATCTCCGCCCACATATTGCACGCACCTGTCACGCAAGTAGGCACAGACCACGCGCTGCAGGTAGGGGGGCACGCGGTGGTACACCAGGGCCCCCCTTATTGCGTCCCAGGGCAGGCTATTGAAGGCGTTGACTATGTCAAGACTGACAGCCAACGCCAATCCGCCCCGGGATACAGCCTGCGTCGACAGTGTTCGGACGCGTATGATCGCGTCCACTGTCGACCGCGCGCGTCGGAAGCCAAACTGGTCTTCCGACAGGTCCGGCCCGACGCTCGTCAGGTGCGTACTGAGGCGGTCCGCCAACACTCTTTCGAGCAGCTTACCCGCCTCATCTAGTAGGCAGAGAGGACGATACGCGGAGGAAGAATCTGCGGGTCTTCCATCCTTATGGAGGAGAACCAACCCAGCCACTTTCCAGCCTGAGGGGAACACGCCGCAGCGTAGGCAGTCGTTAAACAGCCGCCGCAGCCTGTTCCCCAGCCCGTTGGGTAGAGCCAACACCCAGGCCCGACCAGGAATTCCGTCGGGGCCTGGTGCCGTGTTTCGGGCTCCGAGGCGCCTCGCGGCTCGGTCCAGCTCATCGGTCGTCACCCCCATCTCTTCGGTCCAGATGATCGGTTCCGAAGGAGGGGGCACGGGACTGCTCTGGACCCTGGGGAAGAGGGTGTCTACAACCCTCTCCACGAATGCCGGGTCCAGAGTTTCCGTCAACGGAGGGACCCACGGGCGCAATTTGCCCAGTACCATCCTGTACGGGCGGCCCCATGGATCCCTCTCCAGTCCCCCGATGAGCTCATCCCACGACCGAGCCTTGGCGCTGGCAATGGCTGCCTGCAGCGCCTTCGTGGCGCCTCGATAGGCCACGTAGGCTCCACCCAACTCTTCAGCTGTGGCTCGCCTTCTTCTCCGGGCACGCGTGTACTGGCGTCGGGCGCGGAGGCATATCTCGCGCAGCTCCGCAATGCTCTCCGACCACCAGTACACGGCCCGGGGCTTGGCAGATCTGGTCCGGGGCATCGACGCGTCGCATATGGACGTCATCGTGTCCCGGAACCAGGCGGCTTCCCTTTCAGGATCGGGCAGGATCCCAACTTCTTGGCCCTCAGGCCAGGCCGCGACGATGGCTGCGGCGCAGAGACGATCTCTGTCCAGCCGCTTGAGAGACCATCGTCGCGGCGGGCTGCTACTGCGGCGGCTGTCGGGGCGGGGAAGGCGGATGGCCACATCCATCGCTATATAGCGATGGTCGGATAATGTGACCATCTCCTCTGCCACTCTCCACCCCGTCACCATGCGCGCTGCCTGGGGAGTCGCCCACGAAAGATCCACGATCGACTCCCCCTGCCAGCGCACGCAGGTGCTGACAGACCCCCGGTTCAGTAACCGGAGGTCCAGCGCCGCCGCCCATTCCAGCACTGTCTCCCCCTTTTGGTCATCCCGGGCGCTCCCCCACTCACGAGAGTGAGCGTTGAAGTCGCCCAGGACAAGCACGGGACGAGGCAGACATCTGCGCATGCAGTTGGCCACCCCGTCCAGGTACGCCTCGTAGACGGCGAGGGTACAGTTGGGGGAGACGTAGCAGCCCACAACGACTATTCGGCCCCAGTTCACGGCGACGTATCCCAGCCCCCTCTCAATGAGGGAGCAGGGAGGGTCGCCGCTACCGCCACCCCAATATATGGCGACGGAGTCCATGTCGTCACCAAACCAGCGAGGATGGTTTGGGACGACGCGATATGGCTCCGCCACCACCGCCAGTGCAACCGACCACTGCGCGACGGACTGCTGGAACAAGTCCTGCGCCGCGCGACAGTGGTTGAGGTTGCACTGTAAGGCTCGTAGGGTCCAGGGTGCACCGTCCCGAAGCCATTGTCGTTCCCTCGGACGTATCCTTAGGACAAACAATGGATCGGGCACCCGAGGAGGTCTCCTCGCCTTGTACCCCGAAATAGCTGGACCTATTTTAACGAGACTTTCACTGGCAGGTAGCTGATATTTCAAGGAGTAACTTAGGCTACTTTTAGTTATGAAAAATATTAGCGTTCCGCGACAATAAGGATGAAACCAAATCTACGCGGGTGAAACCGCAGGGCACAACTAGTCTTCACTATTTTGTGAAATCACCTGTATTTATGTAGTAAACAATTTTGCGTTTCGCAACTACCACTCAAATCTTACGCCACTTGAGTGATGGTCACGTGCAGACAAGATTGACACCAGTGTCAGATCTCAGTGTCAGATGTCAGGGTATGATCATGACACTCGTGCGGTTAGGCACTGTATGTGACCTACATTAAAACCTAGCTTTGTGATGTAAGTGGGGTCGCGGGATCAATCTTTGCATGAGACGAGCGCAGATTTCAAGGTCGGTAAGTGATTGCTATGGTCCTTGTGAATCGCTTGGTTAGTGATTATTAGATAAGTGTATTACTCAAACCCAAAGACCGGCTCTATATCTATATAGATACATTTTAAGTGTCTGTATTTCAAAATTCCAAATTAACAGTTTTTGACTAAATGCTTAAGTATTACGATAGCAAATCATCTCAAGCTACGCATTAAGATATAAGTTGAACTACCAGACTTTTCTGTATGTTAATTTTTATCGACATTTGTGCACTGGAACTGTGTCTATGGGCTTACATTTCTCAAGTGATTTATTTTGTATGATATTTTTGAAAAGAGCAATTACTGAGTTTCTTGCCAGGTTCTTCTCAGTAAAAGCAACCTTCCGAACCTGGCGGTAGCATATATAATCTTGTAAATTGTGTCATTCTGGCGATTGAAAGTGCTTTGTAAAAAGTCTAATCGAATAAAGATATTTTGACTTTGACTTTGAAAATACAATACTGACTTGAAAAAACTTACTACTAAACTTAGACTTTTTTTTTTTAATATTCTCTCTCTGTTTGTTTATTCCGGCTAATATCTGAAACGGCTGGACTGATTTTAACGGGACTTTCATTAGTAGAGTAATTTATTTTTATTTACAAACTAGCTGTGCCCTGCGGTTTCACCCACGTAGATTTAATTACATTGTCCCGCGGAACCCTAATGTTTTTTATAATAAAAGTAACTCCTAGCTTAAGTTACTCCTAGAAACATTAGCTACCTGCCAGTGAAAGTCCCGTTAAAATCGGTCCATCCGTTTCAGAGTATACCCGGAACAAACAGACAGACAGACAGACAGTCGGACAGACAGACAGACAGAGAAAAATTTTATAACGTGGTTTTTTTGTGTCATTAGCGTGTATACTTTCATATGCATTTAGTGAAAAGCTATTATTTTGGAATTACAAACAGACACTTCAATTTTATTTATCTGTATAGAAGATAAAATTTGTTCCTATGAAATTAAATCTACGAAGATGAGACCGTAGGGCACAGATATTGTCTTCATAAACGCAGTGCATCAACTTCTAATCCCAGGATACTAACTAATCTAAAGAGGTCATTCTATTCCCCCCCAACAGTACGCAATGAAGGATTAATCCTAAAATTGGCGAGTTCTAGGAGAGAGTCGGATTGATCCACATTCAGTGTAGATCCATCTCTCAAAGGGGATTTGATCCTATCGGAAAGCATTGCATGCGGAATTCCCGTTCTATTTGCTTATTCACTATATTAATGGCTTTTTGAAACGGGATTTGAGCAGACGCCTGCTACTCAAACGTTCCCCGAAGGGGTAGGCAGAGGTGTCGTATTAACATCACCCACTTTTCACCGAAGATGATTAAGTGTCAGCGTCATAGGTGGTGAGTCTTTGAATTTCTCAGACATCTCGATGTTTTCCTTCACCGTAAAACAGGTGATGTGAAATAACATAAGATTATTTGATTTTTGAAATGTACTGAGTATAGTTTCTTTAAAAACATATGAGAAGGAAAAGTAGAAGGAAAGAGAGGAAGAGGAAGACCCAGGCTAACATACATGAGACAAGTCTAGGAAAAAGTGTCTGCCATGACGTATAGGGAGGTCAAGAAGATGGCACTTGATAGAGACGAATGGAAGAAGTTGCATCAGTTACACCGACAAGAGTCACAACTCTTAAATTCATGATGATGACTGAATACAAAAAATACAGCAAACTCTTCCTAAGCCGGTAATAAGGTCTAAGCTGGTTTTGAGAACCCCAAATATTTGATGCACAAAAAGTATAATTTCATAAGCCGCCACCTCTCAGACTTTGGAATGGCTTAAAATCCATTTATCACGCCGAAAACTCTTATCCGACGTAAAAAATGGCTGAAAGAAGTTTATTTTTCTCTCATGCGGTTCGGAATTGATGCTTTATGTGTTAAGGAAAGTCTTGTTTAAACAATTTTTGGATTCCACATCAGAATATATCAGTCCCGTCATGAGTTATGAGCGCTGACCTTAAATGTGCAACTTAAAATCGACATACCAATCAAACTTTTATAGTAAACTAGCTGTGCCCCGCGGTTTCACCCGCGTAGAGTTAATTTATGTACGCAAGCGACGCAAGTCTAATCCCGGCCTGCACCAAAAAACCTGGGCAACCGCGGTTCCAACTGTTCTAGTTGGTAACTTGTATATATATTGCAATGCGCTCGAAAACTCTTATTGCGCGATTTAGGTTCTCGTGTATTTGTACTCAAACTTAGCAATTGTTAGCCAGTAGCGCCATCTATGTAGCGAGTGGAGAAAAGCTGCTAAAGTTGCAAAAAATTTAATCAAAGTCTTTAAATTTTTCTCACTATGTTTTCCTTCACCACAAATCTCGTGGTTTGTAATCACTGCAATTAATTTCAGATAAACACATTGGTATAGATCGTTAGGATTTGAGCTTGCGTCGCTAGGTAGCAACGGACTACTAGAACCACTCAGCCTCGACTTTATTCTTCTCAATAATCCTTCAGTTAACTAGTTATCTCGCGAGAGCCAAAAAGCGTTAATACAAAAGAAAAACACAGGCTATCTCAAACATTTCCCAGGCACGTTGGCAATATCCCGACGAGCGCTAAACTTAGCGAATATAATGAAAAATGTTGCGAATCCTTCGCTTGACAAATGCCCTTAAGTTCTCGGGTCGTAACTAGTTGGCCGTTGCAGTTCTGTTCTGTACACGATTTATTGGGATGTATCTATATCTATACATCTATACAGATAAGTAAAATTGAAGTGTCTATTTGTAATTCCAAAATAACAGCGTTTCACCAAATGCATATGACAGTATATGCGATACTGATATAAAAAAGCTTTGACCACCGAGCTAAGGGCCTAGAAAGGTTGCACATCGAGGTCTCTAGGGCGGCAACCCAGCTGCCCCGAGGATGTGCCCCGACAAAGTGTGGGGGGACACCGGTGCGATCTATCAGAGTACCCGGAGTCTCCCCTAAGCTCTGATGAGCCACCGGGGGGATTTAGTGCGGTAAGAAACCTAGATACCCCGACCTGCCTTCCAAGGGCGGTCAGGGACCTTTCGAAAGTTTTGCCATCGTCAATTAAAAAAAAATGAATATAACAGTTACTTTGGGCTAACGCACACTAAAGTTAAAACCCGCGACTGGTACACGGTTGTGGAAGCCTGGGAACAGCTCATACATGATGTTTTTGTTTGCAACTAGCTGTGCCCCGCAGTTTCACCCGCGTAGATTTAGTTTCATCCCTATTGTCGCGGAACCCTAATATGTTTAATAAATAAAAGTAGCCAAATTTACTCCTTGAAATATCAGCTACATGCCAGTGAAAGTCACGTTAAAATCGGTCCAGTCGTAGACAGACGGACAGGCAGACAGAGAAAATTTTTAAAACTTGGTTTTTTAGTGTCAGTAGCGTGTATATTTTCATATGCATTTAGTGAAAAGCTGTTATTTTGGAATTACAAACAGACACTTCAATTTTATTTATCTGTATAGATGTATAGATATAGATAATATTTATAGTATTTCAAAAGTAATAAGTAGCCTCCATTATTCTTTCTAACATCAGCTACCTACCAGAAAATGTGCACTAAAAAGATGTATATTTTATTATTTGTTTTTTTTTTCCGGTAAGTACCGAATATATCTCCATAATTGTCTCATGGAATAAACCTGTTATTTGACACACATATTAGAAAAAATTATAAAAGTACAACTTAAAATCTCTTACTTTAAGTTCACACACTGCAATCTTTTCCTAACTTTGCCGTGTATTTTAAACCTGAGGAAAACTAATACACGTATTTTCTTAAACGCTATCAAGTATGCAGCGGCAAAGAATAGGGTTCTCTTAGCGTACGGAACCCAACGCTTCGTAAAGAGAGCTGAACAAACGAACGACGTTGAAACTCCGAGCTCCGAACGTCTTTAGTGCAGGAAGAGGTTATATTCATAAGCGAAGCGATTTTAATCACTAGTTGATCTCCAATGGTAGCAATGTGTGTTTCATGGCTTAGCCACTTACTAATATATATATTATATATATTTATAAATAAAAGTAGTTTATGTTACACCTGGTAAAATTTGCTATCTGCGAGTGAAAGTCCTGCTAGAATCGGTCCTGCCGTTTCGGAGACTAGCCGGAACAAACAGACAGAGAGACAGATAGACAGACAAAAATTTAACATAATAGTTTCTTAATGTTAGCACCGTATACACTTTCACATGCATTTAGTGTAAAGCTGTCTAACTGACGTGTGGCGATGACTTGTGGGTATTGGGTAAAAGAGTTATCTGTTGAACAAATTTTCTTGAAATTTAGTATTCAAGATAGCTTTTAGTTACGGGGCATTAGATACCTATTAAAAACCGTATTATACGTAAAACCAATATAAAATCAAATATGTTAAAATGCCTCACTTGCAAATTACCCGCCCGTGACTAAGCCCGCACCCTTATAACAGCCATTGTAAAGCACGTAGGTAAATCGTGATTTCTTCTCGGCAAAGTGCTCTGTTTATAGCGATGCTTCTCAGGTATTTAGTACTAGTCGGTGCACTCACATGATTGAATACCTTAAAGCCTTTACCGAAGGTTGTTTATTGAATACAGATAATTTACGGTTATGGCCGATCCCGCTCTTGATTCTCGATGGACATTTCTAAATAAAACATTTGGTATTCTTAATTTAAAAAATATCTTTTTAAAAACTTTTTTGGACATTCGATTTTGAAATGGCGCGTTTAGAAATATTGACATTCGAAATTTGAATTTAAATTTCGAAGTAAATATTAATGAATATTGTAATGGTTTGGAAGTTTGTTTGTTCATATACCACGCGATAGAAGCCGCGTGCGAAAGCTTGTAAGACATAGTATGTACGAAAATCTATAATTATATATAAATCTGAAGAGTTTGTTGGTTAGATCTCGCTAATTTCGGGAACTACTGGTTCGATTGGAAAATTCATTCATAGCTCATTTATCAAGGATGATATATCATCACGCAAGACCAATCGTGAGGTACAGTTAACATTAGCTTAAAGTACGTACCTAACTATCCCATGCAGACGAAGTCGCGGGCAGAAGCTCGTAAACATTTCCGTATTATATTTCGTACTAGCTGTGCCCCGCTGTTTCACCCGCGTAGATTTAGTTTCATCCTTATTGTCGCGGAACCCTAATATTTTTAATAAATAAAAGTAGCCTACGCTACTCCTTGAAACATCAGCTACCTGCCAGTGAAAGTCCCGTCAAAATCGGCCCAACCGTTTCAGAGATTACCCGGAACAAACAGACAGACAGACAGAGAAAAATTTTAAAACTAGGTTTTTTTAGTGTCAGTAGCGTGTATACTTTCACATGCATTTAGTGAAAAGCTGGAATTACAAACAGACACTTCAATTTTATTTATCTGTATAGATTCATATCCACATGACAAATTTGGAAAAACTTGCTTGCTTGAACTATTATATTTCCATTCATAATTACTTATAATATTATTTCACAATAATATAAATTTTTATTTTATTTAAATAAATCAGAGCTCGTTACATTTATGCGTGCACATTAAAAATTAATTTAGAATTTTATGTCTGACATTTGACCATAATATCAACCATTAGATAAAATCAACTTTACTCCCTACATAATAAAACTTAAAATCCAATGTCACCATGTTGTGGTCAGAAGTGTATCCATAAACACGAATCACCTCGAATGAAATTAAGTTTTATTACAATAGCCGTAAGGTTTAATTTATACGATTGCTAAAATAACCTTTAACTCGGAGCTTGTTCGGACTGTGTTTCATTGCCATGTATTTCTTAGTTAATAACAATTAAGCAACTTTATAGGTCCCAAAAGGTTAGGTAGAGGTGTAACCACACCCATTTTTCAGACACAAGTGATAAGCATACGTTGAATACACAGTCAGAAAATCCGAAAAGAAACTCATCCCACACTATTGAATTCTATTCAAAAATATCTTAATTTGATTAGACTTTTATCAAAGTACTTTCAAATCGTCAGAACAACACGATTACTCAGGATTATACATGCTACCGCCAGGTTCGGAAGGTTGCTTTTACTGAGAAGAACCTGGCAAGAAACTCAGTAATAACACTTTAAAAAAAAAATTACAATTCTGTGTAATACAATATAAATCATAAAAATATATCTATATGTAATGAGCCCATGGACACAGTTCCAGTGCACAAAAGTCGATAAAGAATATAAAAACTAAAAGTAGACACTTCGTATAATTGTGTAGCTTGAGATGACCAGCAGCAGCAGCTTGTGGGGACAAGCAGCACCTGTTCACAAGTATGACGAGAATGCCAGCCATCGCCCTCCTCAACCATTATAGAGGGAAGTGAGCGACCCGTCATCCTGACGCCGCATTTTAGTGAACATGACAATGAGTATTAAACTAAAGATGACATTTTCTTACGTACTGACACAATGAATGGTGTGAATTAAATATAGAGCGGTGGGTCTAGGAGAAAAAAAACCACCCGTGGACCCACGGTGGGTCAATAGCAGTGTGACCACGGGTAATATCCCATCAGAACCCTATTTTCATAAATGAGCAGAATTGTATCAGTTTTCTAAATCTTGGGTCTCTTGAAATGTGTGTTAAATAATACAACTCAAGTTATAGGTACTCCTAGCAAAAAATATTTTTGTAAAAAAAATACTAGTTTTAGAAAAAAAATACATATAAAATCAGAAAGCGGGCGAAGTCGCTGATAAAAGCTAGTCTAGAATACGAAGAGATTGTAATTCGATGATTAAATATTTGGTATAATTGCAAATCAGATTTATGACTATTCTGAAGATGTTCTGAAGCAACGCCTAGAAACCTTTAAAACAAGTTTATTAACACTCCCAGAGTTTAGCAATAAAATCTCAAAAATAACATAAGGACAGCTCACATCAGTAGCTTGCGCTCACGCATATAAGTGCCCCGCGTAAAGGTTCATAGGGACTAGTGCGAGTTTTTCACTGCCGCCGTCACAAATCACCGCGTCGACGTAAACGCAGATTTGTATAGGATCGGAACAGCGCCTCTGTCGGCCTAAACATGACACTATTGTGAGCCCATACAAATCTGTGTTTACGTCAACAGGGTGATTTGTGACAACACCTTTAAGAAAACTCGCACTGGGCCCTCAGACGCCCTAGTGCGAGTTTTTCACTTCCGCAAGTAACCGCATTGTCGTAAACGTAGATTTTTATGTGATCGAAACAGCGCCATCTGTAGGCAACGCATTCAAGCGTTCATAACTCGTGTCGACGCCTCTGTCCCTTCCAAGGCCGTTCTGGGAAGGCCTGAGCGTCGGCAGTAAAAACCTTCCGAACCCAGCGGTAGCATGTATAATTCTGTATACTCATGTCGTTCTGGCGATTTGAAAGTACTTCGTTAAAAGTCTAATTAACTAAAGATATTTTTGAATTTGAATGGAATTTAAACTCTATAATGTGAAATTTGGCTAAAAAAGCCAGTAGTTGGATGGGTGACCGCCCGAGTTCCCTCCGTGCCTCGGAGAGCACGTTAAGCCGTCGGTCCCGGTTGCCAATTTAACATCTTTAGTAATCGTTACAGGTCAGTCGGAGGCCTAAAAATAATCTGACAACTGGTTTAACCCAGATCACAGATTTTCCTCCTAAATGGGGTTGCGAAGGTCAGATGGCAGTCGCTTCGTATACAAACCAGGTGATCAGCCACATCGGGTTGAATCAAGTGCCGACCCCAACAATGTATGGGATAAGACCAGGGAGATGATGAATGTGAAATTTTTAAGGAAAGTCAGCCGTCTGTTTAGTTTTTATTTCGTTTGGCAACACACATCAATCATTATTACGTATCTATCTGCCAGCTTTGAGACTGCTCAATAACATTTTTTTTACTCATTCGAGATTAACAAATCGGATAATCGCGTTATAATAACGTCAGGTACCCACTGACAACTAATAAATTATACTTATTGTAAATGGCTATGAATAAAAAGTATTCGAAAAGATAGTTGTACAAATTTTATAGATAGCAGTGTGGGAAATACATCGTGATTGGCGCGACTTTGTCTATGGTAGAAGTTTGTAGCCGAACATATTTTTCCTTAGGATTCAAGCTATCTTCTTACGCAGTATATTCAAAATCTGTTCTGCGGTTTAGGCGTAAAAGGAAAATAAAGTAAGGACACTTTTTGGAAATTCATTTTCTTGAGGATGTGAAAGACAACATAAAATTTGGTATGAAAATCCGTAATTTTTTAATATAGACTAGTCGTGCCCCGCGGTTTCACCCGCGTAGATTTAGTTTCTTCCTTATTGTCGCGGAACCCTAATATTTAAAAAAAAAGTAGGCTAAGTTACTCCTTGAAACAGCTACCTGACAGTGAAAGTCCCGTTAAAATCGGTCCAGCCGTTTCAGAGATTACCCGGAACAAACAGACAGACAGACAAAGAAATAATTTAAAACTTGGTTTTTTAGTGACAGTAGCGTGTATACTTTTACATGCATTTAGTGAAAAGCTGTAATTTCGGAATTACAAACAGACACTTCAATTTTATCTATCTGTATAGATATCTGAATATCGTCAATCATATACGAATCACTTAAGAAAAAATAAATAATACCTATAGCTATAGTCAGATATGTACGTAAATATATAATGGAAACAAAACATAATTCTATTGCTCATTTAGAAACGAATTCTAAACGGTTACCTCATTGGCATACATATTCTTAATGCTCACACCAGGGCCCCAACCACGAGCTCTTATTGCAATGATAATTCAGTTGTGCGACAGTGACAGGTGACAGTGACGTCACATACATCTGTCTCATAAATGAGTGAAACTATCATGGCAATAAGAGCTCATGGTAAGGCCCCAGGGGCGTGCATTCCATACAAGCAAATAAGCAGTGCTTACCATTTGTGATGACTGAATACACTCGTGTCGTGTGTGTGTGTTTATACCAAAACGTATGTACCTACGCCGCGCCATATAGGTATGTACTTAACCTAACTACCTACTTATTGTTTATGCCCCTCTGAAAATTCAATGCACGCCCCTGGCTCACACCTGTATTCCTTGAAGGGGTAGGCAGTGCTGTTCTTACAGTATATCCACATTTTCTCAGTTCTGTTTAAGTCCCATTTAATAGGGAGCCTATTGCCATTAACCGGACACTAATCCAGACTTCGGACTGCTAATGGAAAATTACCTAATTGAAAAGTATTATAACACAAAGCAGTTTTTCATCAACAGATACCAAAGGAATATTAATGAAAGTGATGGATTCAATTAAGATATATTTTAAATGAACAAAGGGCTCGTTTAGATTGCGTTATCAAAGAAGTGATCCTTTGAGAAAAAAGCAGGGGTTTTTTTAAATCTTTGGGGTAATCCGCATAATGGGGTGTTATTGCAAAATGAACTCTATTTTTAGTCAGCTTGAGTTTTGCTTTGTTTGGCTTTAATTAAATTAATGATTATTAAAAGTTCAACATGAAAGTTATACAAATTCTAGTGAAATAAAATCAGTGCAAGTAAAAATTCTAAGAATTTCTAATACTAAAGGGACACTTTGAACACTAATTGAACGATTTTTAAGACTAGCAACATTATTTTTGATAAATTACTTACGTATTACACAATTGAGTAGGTCATATCTATTCCAAAACCTGTGCGTCATATTTTTTTTATTTTTTTTGTTTTTTGCACGCCTATGAGGTATATTACAGCAGAACCAAACTTTATTTGTTGTCATCGAATTTGTGCACCTGTAATAATGCAAATAAATGATTTTGATTTGATTTAAAAACTAACCTAAAAAAATATATAATAAAAAGGAATTAAAAAAAAAGGTTTAGTAACAAACAATTTTAAAACTCAATTCAAATCAGTACAAAATATACATACACATGCCCACGCCTGTATCCCATGGGGGTAGGCAGAGGCCACCGATCGCCACATGCTACGATCCTTACATACTTCTTTCGCTTCATCCACATGCATGCATCTCTTCATACACTTTCTTTGGTTACGAGTGCTCCGAATTTGACCTTTCTGCAAATATTATTAATCGTGTCATAGTAGTTGTTCCTTGGACGTCCTCTACCAACACTTCCGCTCACATTCGCTCTATAAATTTCTTTCGTCAATCGTCTGTCACTCATCCTTTCGCGAAAATACAAAAAACTATTTTTAATATTATCTATACATCTATACAGATAAATAAAATTGAAGTGTCTGTTTGTAATTTCAAAATTGCAGCTTTTCACTAAATGCATATGAAAGTATACATGCTACTGACACTAAAAAGCCAAGTATTCAAATTTTTCTCTGTCTGTCTGTACGTGTATTTTTAGTTTGTGTAAATTTTTCACACTATACTTGTTATGTTATATATATTATTTATTTATTTATTTATTTATTCGATAATTAGAACGGCATACAATGCCAATTACACTAATTTAAATTATCTATATTATATACAGATAAATTAAATTGAAGTGTCTGTTTGTAATTCCTAAGTACATAATATGATACGATAATAAGATAAAAAAAGAATTTTATACTTTTCTATCGGTCTGTCTGTTCGTTCCGGGTAATCTCTGAAACGGCTGGACCGATTTTAACGGGACTTTCACTGGCAGGTAGCTGATATATCAAGGAGTAACTTACTTTTATTTATTCAAAGTATTAGGGTTCCGCGACAATAAGGATGAAACTAAATCTACGCAGGTGAAACCGCGGGGCACAGCTAGTTATAATTATAAAGTATCGTTTATAAACAGACCTACAATTTTAAAACCCTACTGAAAAGCAGTACAAAATATTTCAAAGAAAAATTGAATCAAAATCAAACAACATAGCCTTACAAACATATTATTTTCGAGAAAAATTGCTAACATTATTATAGGCTAGGAAATACTATTTCAGAGTAAATCCTGCTTCGAACATTTCAGCTGAAAAGTAGCTGCTGAAACTGCAATCTTACTGCACCACTCACTGGCCGATATTTTATTTAGTATTTACCCAATCCCTTTATACCGCAATTTATGGAGTTAATACAATACACGTGAATTATTTATAGAGCAAATACCTACAGTGCATTTTGAAAAAAAAACTTGATTGATTATTTATGTTTTAAAAAATAAAAGATTGTTAAAATCGGTCCAGTCGTTTCAGAGATTACCAGAACAAACAGACAGACCGATAGAAAAGTATAAAATTCTTTTTTTATCTTATTATCGTATCATATTATGTACTTAGTAAAAAGCTGTTAGTTTGGAATTACAAACAGACACTTCAATTTAATTTATCTGTATATAATATAGATAATTTAAATTAGTGTAATTGGCATTGTATGCCGTTCTAATTATCGAATAAATAAATAAATAAATAAATAATATATATAACATAACAAGTATAGTGTGAAAAATTTACACAAACTAAAAATACACGTATCGTATTGCATCATCAAGACGAGAAGTTCCAAAAGTACAGTTAGGGACAATAGTGTTTATAGTTATGATTGAATCGCGGTAATGAAGGAGCTCCGTGACCACTGCGCGTGACTGTACCCTATAAACTCCATGAAATGTCGAAAAAATGGGACATGAATTAATTATATTAATTTTAGAATTAATGGGATTTTTCTGTGCTAATCCCAAAAAATGGTTTAGTCCTGATTAACCTCGTAAAAGGGGTTACGAAGATCAAATGGCAGTCGCTTCGTATAAAAATCACGTGATCAGCCACATCGGGTTGAATCAAGTGCCGACCCCAACAATGCATGGGATAAGGCCAGGAGACTTTTACCTGCTTAGTTAAAATTTGACATTTTATTTCTAGACTAGCTGTGCCCCGCGGTTTCATCCGCGTAGCTTTAGTTTCATGCTTAATTTCACGGAAGTCACTCCTTGAAACATCATTTATCTGCAAGTGGAAGTCTCGTTAAAATCGCGTGACCAAGGGAAATGGGGATTTTTTTATGTATATAGATTATTTATTATTTATGCATTTGTATATGTATAGATCTTACTTATTCAGAATTGTAAAACAATTTTTTTAAAAGAGTTATTATTGAGTTTCTTGCCAAGTTCTTCTCAGTAAAAGCAACCTTCCGAACCTGGCGGTAGCATGTATAATCCTGTGTAATCGTGTCGTTCTGACGATTTGAAAGTACTTTGTTAAAAGTATAATCAAATAAAGATATTTTGGAATTTGAATTTGAATGCAGTCCAATCATGGTCACCCGAAGCGATCTATGCAATCAACCACGTAGAGTAGACTATACAGACGCAATAATAACTTCAGAAAATTGAACCCGCAACTAGTTCACTGCGACCCTCGGGATCACTGCACTAAATATAACTAGCTTTGTTCAACTTATCACAACCAATTCCAAATATATGTACTGACAAATCAAACTATCTATATACAGACAAATCAAACTGAAGTGTCTGTTTGTAATTCTAGAATTTAAAAAATTATACGGTATTCATTATCATCTGGCCTTACGTAACCCGATGTGGCTGATCACCTAATTTTTATACGAAGCGACTGCCATCTGACCTTTATAACCCTTTTTTCGAGGAAAATCGGCAGTCTGGGTTAAACCAGTTGTCAGACTTTCTTAGGCTTCTGACTGACCTGTAACGATTGCCAAAGATGATAAATTGGCAACCGGGATCGACGGCTTAACGTGCTTTCAGAGGCACGGAGGGAACTAGGGCGGTCACCAATCCAACTATGGTTGCTAAACTTCGAATCATATGCGCGATAGCAACAAAAAAATCTATATCTTTTTTCTCCATCCGACTCTGTCTACCTGTTTGTTCCGGCTAATATTTGAAACGGCTGGACCGATTTCAACGGAATTTTCACTGACAGATAGGGCCTGTTTGTTCCTAATATCTGAAACAGCTTTACCGATTTTAACGGGTCTGGCATATTTAAAAAAAATTCGTTCGGCGAAATACAGCCTAGAAGAAATTAAATTAAATCTACGCGGATGTAACCGCGAGGCACATCTAGTGTGACATAAACCTGAACTGTGTATCGTCACTTTGTATATCACCGCACGATTTTTAACAAAGTTAGTATATAATCTGACTAGCAATATCGTAAACGGCGTAAAACTTTCAAACGATCATACTCGGGCCCAACCATGAGCTCTTATTGCAATGTTAATTCAGTTGTGCGACAGTGACAGATGTATGCACGTCACATACATCTGTCTCATAAATGAGTGAAACTATCATGGCAATGAGAGCTCATGGTAAGGCCCCTGACCTTCGGAGTATATTTTAAACCAACTTTGCAAAATGAGAGGTTTTCAATTCGGCTGTGATGTTTTCCTTCACAGTAAAGCTCGAGGGTTGAATATACAAACTCTTTTGTCAGACAGTTTTTTAGCCGTGGTAGCCCTCAGAACGATAGGGGCTCAAATCAAAAAATTTTTTTTTTTGAGAAATCGCAATCAAAGATCGAATAATATGAATTTATTAACGGTAATTTTTTACTAATTTTGAGTGCTATATAAATATAAAATGGTGACATTACCATTTTATATTTATATAGTATATTTTAGGTTGTGATGTGTCCATAGATAGACTAGCGTAGACTTAGTTTCATCCGTATTGTCGCGGAACCCTAATATGTTTAATAAATAAAAGTAGCCTAAGTTACTCCTTGAAACATCAGCTACCTGTCAGTGAAAGTCCCGTTAAAATCCGTCCAGCCGTTTCAGAGATTACCCGGAAGACAGACAGAGAAATAAATTTAAAACTTGGTTTTCTAGTGTCAGTTACATGTATACTTTCATATGCATTTATAGAAAAGCTGTAATTTTGAAATTACAAACAGACACTTCAATTTTATTTATCTGTCTGTATAGATGTATAGATTGTATAACTGTAATTTTGGAATTACAAACAGACACTTCAATTTTATTTATCTGTCTGTATAGATGTATAGATTGTATAACTTTTATTTTTTATGGTTATATTTTAAAACTTTGGGTAATATAAGCCTATATAATTCTGAAACGTATACGTTTCACCTTCGACACATAACTGAATGGGTTCTTTTCGCACCAAACGGGAATGTAATGAACCGGTGTCAGAGACGGAAATATATATAATCTGCTTTTCCTATCATAAAAAAGCCGTTGTTTTAATGTTCATCCTTCATCATACATTTTTAGGTCCGTCTATGATCTTAACTCATTTTCGCAAAATTTTAAGCGCCCCTATCGTTCTGAGGGTTCGTTATGTTTTTTAGTAATAAAAGTAGCCTAAGTTAGTCCTTGTAACATTGGCTATCTGCCAGTGAGTCCCGTTAAAATCGGTCAAGCCGTAACGGGCAAAAACAGACAGACGGAAAGAGAATCATATTAAAAATAGTTTTATTTTACGTCGGTACCGTATATTTTCATCATATCATTCTTTTCATTGTGTGAAAAGCAGTAAATTTTATATGTATGGATTAATGCAAACAAAGAAATTTGTTTTGTTCTGCAATCGAAACTAAGTTAAACATTAGCACGAATTTTAAACTAACACAATCCACTTGAGTCTATAAAATGAAAAATAGAAGAGCCCCGCGGTTTCACCCGCGTAGAATTTATTACGCCGAACCCAATTTTTTTGAAACTAGAAGTAGCCTATGTTCCTTGCAACATGAGCTGTCTGACAGTGAAAGTCCCATTTAAATAATTTTCTATCAGACTGACCAGAGTTTTTTTTTTTTTGAACTCAATACTACATCCATTGCATTTAGTGAAAAGCTGATAACTTGACATTACAAACAGACACTTAAATTTTATTAAACTGTATAGATGTAAAATGAGCATTCGGGGAACACATGACACAGCTAATCATTGTCACGCGGAGCTCCTATACCACAGATCGCATAACCTTGTATTAAAATGTATGTAATATTATATTTATTGGTCTGCATTTATTTAAGCTGTGTAGGCAGTAAAGTGGTAACGACGAAAAGTGGCCCAGTGAGGGGGAGATTAGTGGATGAATACGGTGCTCGATACTTCGCATTTACTGGGATACCGTATGCGGAGAGTCCTGCAGGAGAGCGGCGGTTTAAGGTGATAATAATACATACATACATGCTTATGCTCACGCCTGTATTCCTGGAAGGGTTAGGCAAAAGTGTTGCAACAACAAAACCCACTTTTCACCGAAGATGATTAAGTGCCTGCACTTTCCTTAGATAAAGTAAATTTGAAGCATTATGTTTTTTTCGCGTATAATACTACAGCGAACCATTTCAATACTTTGTCAAGGGCTCTGTTTACATCATCATAAACAGTTCAGTTCTGCTAACTTCAAACAAGAGTGATGTATCATCAGCGAAAAGTACAACAAATGCGGTAAATGATTGATGTATATCAGAAATAGAAAAGGTCCTAATATTGATCCCTGCGGAACGCCCATCAGTACCGGGGACCCGGAAGATTTAACGCCATTTATCTCTACTTTCTGTACCCTCTGGCTTAAATATGAATAAATTAAATCGAGTGCAGTACTTTTTAATCCATAGAGTTTTAATTTGAGCAATAATGTCTCATGATGTTCGCAATCAAACGCTTTAGATAGGTTACAGAATAGACCTATCTTGTCATGTGAATTCTTCCAAGCCCTATATACACGTCGAACAAGTGTAACACAGTAGTTGACCGACTTTTGGTGAAGCCATAGTGCTCATTGTTTAAAATATGATTTATTAAGAAAAAGTTTTGCTAAGAACAGGTAAAATGATTTTGGTCTGTAGTTATTGTGATCATTAATATCACCTTATATCGACTCACCATCTGGCACGTTAGCACCGATTCATCTTCAGTAAAAAGTGGGTGTAGTTATTACAACATCTCCTACCTCTTCGGGGAATACAGGCGTGAGCATATGTATGTAGGTCCTCTAGACCGGCCGGATCTTTTTATATTTTTCGTCTTATAGTTTCTAGACTAACTATAACCTATCCTTTTGACGTCGGCTGTTCCAGGCTCCAGTTCCAAAGCAACCTTGGAATGCAGTTTTCGATGCCACGAGACCTGGTCCCGTATGTCCACAGAAAGAAGGGAGACACACCAGGTCACAAATGAAGGAAGATTGTCTTGTCTTAAACGTTTACGTTCCAGTCAATACAACAGAAAGAGCAGTCTTCGTATTCATACATGGAGGGGGTTTGGAGGTGCTCTCAGGGAACTCAGATCCAGTGTTTGGACCAGAACTGTTGATGCAACGGGGAGTCATCCTGGTCACCATGAATTACAGGTAGGTGGGAAACATCATCTCAATGTTCTTATCCCACAAATAAAGCAGATTCAACCCAATGTGGCTGATTACCCGAGTTTTATGCGAAGCGACTGCCTTCTGATCTTAGCAACCCCTTTTACGGGAAATTCGGTATTCTGGGTTAAGACAGTTGTCAGACTCTTTCGTCACGCTAAATAAACTAAGTCGTGGGTTAAAATTATCGTTAGCCCAAAGTAATTATTCCAAGCGGACGAAGTCGCAGGCATAAGCCAGGAATAATAAATAAAAAAATAATGCACTTGTCGAAATATCGACAACTGATGGCCTCGTAAAACGTTTTCTCTGAAGCAAACTGCCTTTCTGTCTCATTACTGAAATCGATGTGTAGTACATATCGCCGGGTAGTATTTAGTAGCACCTATTTATTTACTACATACATACATATGCTCACGCCTGTATTCCCTGAAGGGGTGGGCACAGGTTTTACAACAACAACACCCACTTTTCAAAGAAGATAATTAAGTGCCAGCGTGCTAGATGGTCTTTCGCCGTCTCAGGCACTAAACATACGTCACTGAATTACTTCTCAGATGTATGCCGGTTTCCTCATGATGTTTTCCTTCATCGTACATAAGTTTTTAGAAAAAGTCATTGGCTCAGGCCCTGGGATTAGATACTGCGTAGCAGACGGCTGCTCCGCTTGTGATGTGTACCATTACGTAAAGCCGATATAAATTGCATTTCAGAATCGGCGCTTTGGGCTTCTTGTCTGTAGAAACTGAGGCCGCTCCAGGCAACGCCGGATTGAAGGACATCGTATTGGCTTTGACGTGGGTCAAGGACAATATCGAATCATTTGGTGGCAATTCCGACAACATAGCTATAGGTGGAGACAGCTCAGCGGCGTATTTGACCCACTGTCTGATGCTCTCTGAAAGAACCACAGGACTCTTTCACAAAGTAATTCTTAGAAGTGGTAGCGCTTTATCTCACAAATATTTCACCAGGTATCCTAAAACAAGGGCTTTCCTCCTAGGTCAATATCTAGGACTACCTACAAACGATACTGATACTCTTATCAATAAATTGACGACTGTGGATGAATATGATATTATACGAGCGCAGGATGTAGTACCAAAATGGTCTCCGAAGTATTACTTACCTAAACCACTGTTCTTAGTTAGCAAGGAAAACGACGCCCCTGATGCAATACTGACTAAATATCCCATAGACATAGTAAAGTCTGGAATACCTCAAAAAGTGCCTGTTTTAACTGGATTCAACTCTGCAGAGGCATTGTACATAATGTACGGCTTATGCAATAAAACTATTACGTTCGATGCATTTGAAGAGAAATTAGACTGCATAATACCTTGTGATATACAGTATCCACGTGATTCACGAGGGAGGAAAACTGTGATCAAATCAATCAAAGACCTTTATTACCAACGTGATGACAAAGAGGATATTGTCATAGACTTTATATCCGACACTCAGTACAATTACGATATAGATTACTGGATTAGAATTTACAAACAGATGGAAGATAACAACAATGTTTATTATTACCACTTGGATATGAACTTGGAAGTGAATTACGAAATGCTGAGATTCAATTACACACACCCAAAGACGTCTCACGGCGATGACATAGGATATTTATTCCTTACAAGTTATGCAAAACAATTCTACGATAATTTAAGTGAGCGAACTTTAAGATTGATTGACATGTATTTAACGTATTTCGTTAACTTTTTAAACTACAGGTAAGCATAATATTTTTGCGTATAATATTTGAAGTCATGATCTGATGTGCTAATGCACAGCCTAAACTGCTGGCCACAGAAACTGATCGAAAGGCACCCAAAGTGATTCTCAAATCGCATCATTCGGTGTTTTAGGAAAATCAATTATAATTATTACATTTTATTCTACGATAAGCACCAACGATGAAACAGAGCAAAACATGGAAGATTTGTAATAAATGGTAACGATAGACATTTTAAATACCCCGAAATTTAGGGGGTGTATTCTTGTTGCAATCAGAGGCGTGTATTGGCTTTTCAGAGGGGTAGGCATAAACAATAAGAAGGTAGATAGGCAGGTTAAGTACATATGTATGTGACGCGGCGTAGGTACGTACGTCTTGGTAAAGATACACATACGAACATAAACACACACACGATACGAGTGTATTCAGTGATCACAAATTGTAACTTCTGCTTACCTGCTTATATGCAAGGCACGCCACTGGTTGCAATACGCATTGGAAAGGCATCATCTACCTAATAACCGAGAGAATAGGAATTCATTTTTATATTATATATTTTATATTAACTAGATGTGCCAGCGGTTTAACCTGCGTATTTTTGTCTGTCTGTTTGTTCCATCTAATCTCAGAAACGGCTGGACCGATTTTAACGAGACTTTATTGGCAGATGGCTAATGTTACATTATAAAAAATCTCTAAGTAACACTGTTCTTAATCGTGACGCACATCTAGATGATCACGTCTCATGGTATTTTTTTAATTATTCCAGCGATCCAACTCCAGCGTTCCTCAACATGACGCCCAATTGGGATGACTGCGGCCAAGAGCGCAGTCACTTCTACATCTCAGAACAACCTGAATTCAGGCCTTATCCTCCTTTCAGTGAGAGAATGCAGTTCTGGGCTGACGTGTATGACGAGTATTACAGATATGTTGAGAACGGAGGACCTCTTGAGATCTTCATGCTTTAAGGCTGTCACGAGATATGAGCGCTTGGGTAAAATGGGAATAACTGCACATTTGAGCGCCATTCAAGACACAGGTCAGAGTCTTGACGGCACCTGTATAAATACAAATGTAATTAGGGGATGGAAATAAAAATATTTTGATTGTTCAAATTAATTATTTACCTTGGTTGAAGATTATACTATAAAGAGGTAAAAGTTTGTGAGTTTTCCAAGTTGTAGGGGGTCTGGAACGCCTAAACCGATTTTGAGATTTATTTAACCACTAGCTGATCCCCGCGGTTTCACCAGCGTAGATTTAGTTTCATCCTTATTGTCGCGTAACCCTAACATTTTTAATAAATAAAATTAAAGTAGCCTAAGTTACTCCTTGAAACATCTGCTACCTGCCTGTGAAAGTCCAGTTAAAATCGGTCCAGCCAATTCAGAGATTACCCGGAACAAACAGACAGACAGACAGACGGACAGACAGACAGGGAAAAAAAATTAAAACTATGCATTTAGTGAAAAGCTGTTATTTTGGAATTACAAACAGACACTTCAATTTTATTTATCTGTATAGATGTATAGATAAGAAACTTATAAAGTTTTACGTAGAAAACTTATGTCCAGTGATTTCAAAACTCGTGCTTTACGGTGACGGAAAACATCGTAAGGAAACCTGCATATGTCTGAGAATTTCAAAGACTTATGTATAGTACTTGAGACGGTTATAGACTCATCATCTGTCACGTTGGGACTCAATCATCTTCGGAGAAAAGTGGGTCTTGTCGTACTACAAGGTCTAGATCTCAAAGCCTGACTAAGCCACTAGGAATTGTCTTTAATTATTAATGTAATACAACTAATGAGTATCCGACCTCGATCACGTAGCAAGTCCATTACTAGCTGTCTCGAATCAACTAACATTGCAGTACTTAAAATTTACTTTATAATCTTAATGTAATATTAATCTGAAGTAATAACATGAGATCCCATTCAAAATCCGGAGCTAGGGATTGGTCTTATACCAAAATGGAGCTTCCAGTACCTTACTACACTAATATTGTAGATGAATGTAATAAAGATGAAAGATTTTATTGTTTTTTTGTTTGTTTGCATAGGCTCCGAAACTACTTGACCGATCTTGAAAATTATTACAGCAATGGATAGCTACATCATCAGTGAGTAACATAGGCTGTATTTTATCCTCGTACTCCCACGGGAACGGGAACTACGCGGGTGAAACCGCGTGATGTCTGGTCAGACATACGCAGGTTTCCTCGCGATGTTTTCATACACCGTAAAGTATGTGGGGTGATATAGCTGCACTTAAGATTTTAGAAAAACTCACTGGTGCAGGCCGCTGGGATTCGAATCCCACGGCTACCAATGCTTTTAGTGTGAATGCCATATTAAAGGCAGTCTTTGAATGATATTATTATTCTACCAACCTGTAATTGTGTCGAGCCTAGATCGTGATTATCTGCGCAAGAGTATTATGATACTCATCGTAATACGACCCATAGTATGCGAGATGCGATTGTAAGCGATAAAGACCTTTTATGCTTAGATTATTTTTTATTGAAAACGAGTCTAATACTGGTATTTTTTTAACTTGACCATTGGAGGCAAAGACACAGAATAAACAGAAGCTTACAAAAAGCAGTATGGAATCTAGGAACAAATCGAAATTACAGACACGCGCATCTACGAGATAATATGGGTATGCAAGTTTCTTCAGGATGCTTTTCTTCACCGTTAAGCATTTTGTGATTGAATGATTGAGGAGCTCGTGGCACAGTTGCTATTGCGCATATCATTCGATCAGCGAAGTTAAGCAACCATACGCCTAGCCAGTAGTTGGATGGGTGACCGCCCGTGTACCCTCCGTGCCTCGGAGAGCACGTTAAGCCGTCGGTCACGGTTGCCAATTTAACATCTTTGGCAATCGTTACAGGTCAGTCGGAGGCCTAAAAACAATCACCCAGATCACAGATTTTCCTCCTAAATGGGATTGCGAAGGTCAGATGGCAGTCGCTTCGTATAAAAATCAGGTGATCAGCCACATCGGGTTGAATCAAGTGCCGACCCCAACAATGTATGGGATAAGGCCAGGGAGATGATAATAAGCGTTTTGTGATGTTAACATGCACAAATATATAAGAGGTAGGCAGAGGTGTTGTAACAACTCCCACATTTCACCGAATATGATTAAGTGCCAACGTGACAGAGGGTGAGTCCATCGCCGTCTCAGGCACTATACTTTCGTCTTTGAATAAATTCTCAGACATATGCAGGTTTCCTCATAATGTTTTCCTTCACCGTGAAGCACGTGGTGTGAAATCACTGCACATAAGATATTAAAAACATTCATTGGTACTGGCCCCGAATCTTGCGTAACAGGCTACCACGACTCTTTTGATGTGAATTTGATATTAATTACATTACGCAATACATACAACGAATAAATAGGTTTTAAAGTGTGAAATTCTGTTGAAATAACCTAATAACTATTTAACTCAATCGATGCTTTAAAATACCAGCCTATTTGGAAGGATTCCAGTTCATATCCCACACACTCACGTGCTTTTCGATTTAGTATAGAATAAAATAGGAATTTGCATAAATCCGATGCAGATTTCACAACAATTTTCAGTAAAGGCTTCTGAAAAAGGCTGAGGTGCCAAGAACAATTTTACACAATTGACTTGCGAATAACGTGTTGCAGGCACTATACACATGTCTTCTTTATATTGTTGCTAGCTGTGCCCCGCGGTTTGACACGCATATACTTATTTTTATAGGCGTTTGTCTGATTTAAAAGAAGTAGACTAAATTACTCCTTGTAACATCAGCTACCTGTCAGTGAAAGTCCCGCTAAAATCGGTGCAGCCGTTTTGGAGATTAGCCAGTACAGACGGACAGTTTTTTTTTTTAATTTCATTTTCTTTTATCTAAATATCTCTTTCTAACATCAGCAACCTGTCAGTGAAAGTATCGTTAAACTCGGTCCATCCAATTCACAGATAACCAGGAACAAACAGACAGACAGAAAGAGAAAAGCTGTTATTAGGGAATTACAAACACATACATTTTATTCATCTGTATATATAAAGATTTTTCTATATTTAAGCAAAAATCACATCCCAAACCCTTCCCTTTGGAGATCCAAAGGGGTGGTTAATTAAAAAAAAACACCGAAAAGGTGAAATTATTAGCGACATTATGTGTCAACGTGACAGATGCAGTGCCAGAATTAGCCAGCGCGGGGCCTGTAGCAAATTTGGCCAAAGGACCCTGGTTTGCTTTAGATTTTCAGCTGGTAATGATGCATAGACTAAGCATCTGCTTAAAATATCTTACAAGCCTTATGGGAGATGCAAGATATTTCACGTATTGGTGCGCGGGGCCCCCCAAGTCTCTTGCTACGTTGCCAATCCGGCACTGGACAGATGGTTTAATAGTCTTATAACAATCTTAAAACCTCTACAAAGTAATTTTAAAAGAAACTCTTTCAGTAAACATGTACTCGAGCTGTCGCATTTCAGTTTTCAGAGCACATTTTTCAGTTACCCGCTGAATTGTAAAAAGAACCCTGGGGAGTGCTAAATTGGACGAGAAAATTCGGCAATTGTATCCTATTTATGCTTGGTCTAGACTTGAAATAACGCAAATGTTATTCAGATATACCAGTTTAAGAAAAAAAAGATGCCGTGGTGGCCTCGGGGTTAGAGCAGTTGCCTGCTACGCAATCGACGCAAGTTCGAATCCCAGCGGGGCCTGTACTTTAGAGTTTTTCTAAAAACTTATGGACAGTGATTTCACACCACTTGCTTTACGGTAAAGGAAATCATCGTGAGGAAACCTGCATATGTCTGAGAAGTGATTCAAAGACGTATGTATAGTGCCTGAGACGGCGATGGACTCACTCTGTCACGTTGGCACTTAATCACATTCGGTGAAAAGTGGGTGTTGTTATTAAAGCACCTCTGCCTAATAACGTTGTGGGTTATATTGCAAGGCATAGCTTGTAACTAATTAGAATGCAATGATAAAAAAAAATGTAAAAAAACAAAAAAAAAGCGTGGGTTGCTTGCTACAACTCTTGACCCCTTCGGGGACCCTTCTGGGAAGGCGTGAACATAATATTATTTTCATACTAGTACATAGTCAAAAGAAAAGTAGAAAATATACGATAACAACGAAGTAAGCATTCGCACTCTGACAGCTTCTATACATTAAAGTTAAAGATTTATTACTTAAGTTATCTTCCAAATTAACTCAGAACCTTTAGTTATGCCTGAGATGTAAGGACGCTCATTTATCTTAACGAGTTTCTTTGGAATTTTAATGAAAACATGTACTTTGAAATACTTGTATAATAAAATATATTGTTTACTTAAGGAGCTCGTGGCAAGCTGTTATTGCGCTTATCATTCGATCAGCGAAGTAAAGCATTCACAACCTAAGCCAGTAGTTGGATGGGTGACCACCCGAGTCCCTCCCGTCCCTCGGAGAGCAGGTCAGTCGGAGGCCTAAGAGTCTAAGAGTCTGACAACTGGTTTAACCCAGATTACCGATTTTCCTCGTAAACGGGGTTACGAAGGTCAGATGGCAGTCGCTTCGTATAAAAATCAGGTGAACAGCCACATCGGGTTGAATCAAGTGCCGCCCCTAACAATATATGGGATCAGGCTAGGGAGATGATGTACTTTGAAATACTTGTATAATAAGATATATTGTACAAGTAGGTACAAGTTCTATACATACACGTACATATGCTCACGCCTGTATTCCCTGAAGGTGTAGGCAGGGGTGTTGTAATAACAACACACACATCACCGAAGATGATTGAGTGCCAACGTGACGGATGGTGTCTCTACTGCCGCTGTCTCAAGCACTATTCATACGTCTTTGAAGTGCTCCTCAGACATATGCACGATTTCCTTCACCGTAAAGCACGTGGTATGAAATTACTGCACAAAAGTATTTAGAAAAACTCATTGATACAGGCCCCGCTGGGATTTGAACTGGCTCAAACCCTAAGGCCGCCACAGCTTTATAATTCTCACGAGACTTAGACATATGAAAATGATTACGGAGGCGAGGGTTTTTTCTATAATTTCATGGCGATATTTGGAGTTTCAGACTTTTATTACAGTCTAATAAATGACACAGTTAAAAAGCCTTTTTAAACAAATTAATTCAGTAAGCTTAACAGCGTAACACGCAAAGTTTCAACTAACCCCGCCTATCAGTCTGACCTCCAATTTAGTCCGAGTAACGGAACCCAGCGATTTGTAATGTGGTCTGTTCGGAACCCGATTGGGTTACTGGGGATTTTGATGGATTCATTGTCGCACCACAGATTTCTAACTATTTTAAATAATGGACGTTCTAGATAATTAAAAGCCTATATGTAGAAAGAGGTATACTTAATCCCATGTAAAACTTATATACATACATATGCTCAAACCTGTAGGTATTCCCCGAAGGGGTAGGCAGATGTGTAATAGCAACACCCACTTTTCACCGAATATGATTAAGTGGCAACGTGACAGATGGTGAGTCTATCGCCATCTCAGCCACTATACATATGTCTTTCAATTACTTCTCAGACATACACAGATTTCCTCACGACTTATCATTGTAATTTTCTTTTAACCGTAAAGCACGTGATGTGGAATCACTGCACGTAAGTTTTTATAAAAACACAGTGGTTGCCCCGCTGGGATTCGAACTTGCATCGTTTGTGTAACAGGAAACTGCTCCAACCCCGAGGCCACCGCGGCTCTAGTGAGAGGAGTACTCATATATTTATTGCAATTAGTTAGTTACACGATACAACATAAACTTAATTGCTGTGACGTGACGCCTTGGTCCTAGCGGAAGATCAGTGATGGTTGTCATCAACGTGGCAGCCAGATTATGCTGAGTTGGGACCAATTCGTAACAACTATAAAACACTGTTACTATAATCCTTTTCGCTATTTTGTGTATGTTGTTACGAATAAATATATTTTCTTTCTTTCTTTCTTTCTAATTATAATTGTTACATTTATGTGTAACTAACATAAACCCTGATAGGGCGCAGCAGTGTGAGAGGCACTACCTACTTAACATTATCTATACAGATAAATAAAATTGAAGTGTCTGTTTGTAATTCCAAAATAACAGCTTTTCACTAAATGCTTATGAATGTATACACGATACTGACAATAAAAAACCAAGTTTTAAAATTTTTCTCTGTCTGTCTGTCTGTTTGTTCCGGGTAATCTCTGAAACGGCTGGACCGATTTTAACGGGACTTTCACTGGCAGGTAGCCGATGTTTCAAGGAGTACTTAGGCTACTTTTATTTATTAAAAATATTAGGGTTCCGCGACAATAAGGATGAACCTAAATCTACGCGGGTGAAATTGCGGGGCACAGCTAGTAACGAAATATATTCTCCACAACAAGAAAGTTAATTATGTCTGGCTAGTCTCAAGTTCTTTGAAAAGTTTACATGCCCAATACGATCAATAAAATCATGAAAATTTAATGCGACTTCACCGACCCTATACGCCTACATACTTACACATAGCACAGTATAAAGATAAGGCTAACAAGCAGTATGGAATCCAGAAACGGACGAATCGCTTAAGATAACACACTCATACAGACGCGTGCGACTAGTCAGATACTTAACTTAGATAATTAGCTCTCTGGCTAGTTATCTGAGGATTGAAAAATCGGCCCTTAAAGCAATATTAATGTAAGTACGCAGTTCGCAGTTCTAAAAAACCACACAACACAACCTAATCTGGCGCTGCCTATTTTTCAACTTTAACTAATAGTAGAGACGTGGAGTTTGAATAGTCTCCTAAAAACTTATGTGCAGTGATTGCACACCACGTGCTTTACGATGAACGAAAACATCGTGAGGAAACCTGCCTATGTCTGAGAAGTAATTCAAAGATAGTGCCTAAGACGGCGATGGATTCACCATCTGCGAATACTGGCATATGTGTGTATGTCAAACTAATAGTTTCCACAGATCCCTATCAGTCACTATCGAATTTAAATAAATAAAACCCAGTGAATGTAATGGATGTGTGGTTGTCGGCCGGTATTTACTGCGTGGGGTCGCGGTGTCGCAACATGTCAACTATTTCTGGCGCACTGAGTAACTGCTACATGGATGTTGTCATGATATAGAGTTGTTAACGGGGAGATATGTTTTCCGAAGTAATATACACACTGCACAGATCGGTACTGAGATTTCTATATAAATATTATAAGGAGGAAAGATTTGTACGCACGTATGTTTGTAACGAATTGCCTCAAAAAGTAATGGATCGATTTTAAAAATTCTTTGAAGTTTAAAATTTTTAAAAATTTTTAAAATTTGAAATTTTTAAGAATGCTTTTCAGTGATTATTATAGGCTATATTGTATCCCCGTGCTCCCACGGGAACGGGAACTACGCGGGTGAAGCCGCGTGATGTCCGCTAGTATATTGTAAAGCTACAGAGTTTGTTTGGTTAAAGCTACAGTTGTGAATTGAAAAAAATAAGTCGGCTCAGTACTTTTTGAGACACCTTTTTATAGTGTTAGTACAGATGTACTTAGAGTTGTTCGTAAGGTTTGATTTCGACCAATAAGAGAATAAGGAATTCAAAAACTTCCTAAACTTCTTAGGATTGTAAACAAACTAATAATCTAGTCCATTCCAAAACCGCTTAGATCTACCAACAAACGGACATTGCGTCTCAATTGATGGTTTGTTAGTCTGTCTTGTACGTTTTGTTGCGTGAATTCTTGCTTTGTCACACTCGCTCTTTAGGCAGGATAATTTATATGATGACAGGATAGGATGGCTACAGACTTGTAATAAGAGAATAATAGTTAGAAAAAACTAAAAAAACACGCTTTTTTAACATGAAGCCGTTGTGGTCTCGGGGTTAGAGCAGTCGCCTGCGACGCAAGTTCGAATCCCAGCGGGGCCTGTACCTATGAGTTTTCTAAAAACTTATGTACAGTGATTTTCACACCACGTGCTTTACGGTGAAGGAACACATCGTAAGGAAACCTGCATGTCTGAGAAATAATTCAAAGACGTATGTATAGTGCCTAAGACGGCGATGGACTCACCCTCTGTCACGTTGGCACTTAATCATATTCGGTGAAATGTGGGAGTTGAAAATTACAACACCTCTGCCTACCCCTTCGGGAATACAGGCGTGAGCATATGTATAATCCACCATGTATGTCCACGCTTTTTGTAAACAATTTTTTTTTTCGTTATTTACACTATTAAGTATTGTGATTATAGAAACACGCAGACCACGTGCTTTACAGTGAAGGAAAACATTGCGAAAAAACCTGCAAATGACTGAGAAGTAATTCAAAGACGCATGTATTGTGCCTGAGATGGCGACTATCTGCCACTTAATAATCTTCGGTGAAGAGTGTTGTTATTACAACACCTCTGCCTACCTCTTCGAGGATATAGGCGTGAGCATATGTAAGTACAAATGAGATTATTGTACGTTTACAGCAAGCCTTAGTCATTCGATTGATGTACAATTGATGCGTTTTATTTCAGTCGCAGATGCGTCGTCGTGCCTAATGGCTGTTAGGGACGTGTCTTACTGCTTACAGACACATTTAAATAAGCAATGAACTAAGAGCAAATAACACCAATGAATATTCAATAAGTACATTAATTTGACTTTGAATTAAAAGCTTAGCTATCGCACTTCTATCAAAGATTGTTCAAAGCAGCTGTTTTCTAGTTCGCAAATAATACAAATAATTAAATTGAATTGTATGTATGTAATTACAAATTAACAGCCTTTTAGTAAATACTATACGGTACTTATATAAATTATCCAATTTAAAAAATCCCTGGCTACATGTCCGTTTGTCTGTCTGTCTGTCTTTCTGACTGTTAAAAGGAGTAACGATTCCGCAAGATAAAGTCACCCATTAAATACATATAGTCACGATGTTTTCCTCCACCGTAAAGCACACTGTGTGACGTTAATCCAATTGAATTTTTCGAAAAACTCACTGGCAGATGCCGGTGAAAATATAATTTATGCCCGCGATTTTAAAGCGAAGGACTTAACAATAAAACTATGCTACTTAAAGGTAATTTTTCCAAATTTTTTGTAAAGTAAATTAACATTTAATCAATGCATAACTGCATTGAAGATTCGCTCTTATTGGTCGCGGCGTAATGTTTCAATCCAAAAGCCTCGATGAATAAATAATCCAACACAAAAACATCATTCCAATTCAAATCAGTTCCTGAGACTATCGCGCTTCAATATAATATATGTTTAATAAGGACTAGCGGACGACACGCGATTTCACCCGCGTAGTTCCCGTGGGAGCACCGGGATAAAATATATGTTACGCAGGGTGAATGTAGATTTTCAATGGTGAAAGAATTTTTGAAATCAGCACAGTAATTTTTGAGTGTATTCATTACAAACATTCACACAAGAAGTGTAGATAAAGAAAACCTAAAATATATGAAAGATACTGATATCAAGCACATAAGGATACTAACATCATGTAATAGGAAGTATAACTATCGACAGAAACGTATCCTTGAAGGAACCTTTTCAACCCTCGGCACCCGGAGGGTGTAAAGGGCCCTCAGTCTGTCTGAGAACCATATTGTGTCAAACGACGGATGCGCGTTAGGGTTAGGTGCTTCGACGTGATTGGAGTAACTTGCAATGTGACGTAGTGGGTTCGAATTGTTAGATATGCGGTGAGTTTTCTACTGATATAAGGTCTAGACTTTTGAGGCGCATATTTCACATATATTTCTCAGAGCATCGGCCGGTGGAACATATCAATATATGCTCACGCCTGTATTCCCCGAAGGGGTAGGCAGAGGTGTTGTAATTATCAACACCCACATTGCACCGAATATGATTAAGTGCCAACGTGACAGAGGGTGTGTCCATCGCCGTCTCAGGCACTATACATACGTCTTTGAATAATTTCTCAGACATATGCAGGTTTCCTCACGGTGTTTTCCTTCACCGTAAAGCACGTGGTGTGAAATAACTGTACATAAGTTTTTAGAAAAGCTCATAGGTACAGGCCCCGCTGGGATTCGAACTTGCGTCGCTTGCGTAGCAGGCGACTGTACTAACCCCGAGGCCACCACTGCTCTTGAATAATCGAACATATCAATTTAAAATAAAATAAAAAAGCACCACACTTTTGAGAAAATTGTCTGTTTATTCTTATTCTTTGATGAACTGACTTCAAGAAATTGATATGTTTGGAGGTTAGTGACAACTAACTGGGTAAACTAACTAATCCAGATTCTGGGCTGTTGTATCAAACGTGCCTCTTACCGCGGTGGGGGCGTACCACAATTATTTATTGCAATTAATTAGTTCCCAGACACTGCATAATTACAGATGGCAAAACCTAATAACACATTGCCCGATCACTGAACCCAGGACCTCGAGCTCCGTAACATTTGCGACAACTAGACCAAAAATTCACTAGAATATTAATACTAATTAATGTAAATACAGAATTCCTTTATTACTTACGATATTAAAATCATGCTCTGGCGACGTTCACTTACCTGGAAAGAAATAAAAAAAGTTGCTAAATAAAGTATTTTACGATCCCGCTGTATTCATAAATTTCAGGATAATTATCTAGAGTAACAGATAAAGTAATTAAAGAAAGCGTAAGCTCAAATAATAAAATGTAAAATCCCATCCCATACCCACTACGTACAGTCTCTTCTTCAAATAGTGTTAATTTAGTAGATTTAGTTTCATGATTCATGTCGCGGTACTCTTACATTTTTAATAAATAAAAGTAGCCGAAGTTACTCCTTGAAACATCAGCTACCTGCCAGTAAAAGTCCCGTTAAAATCGGTCCAGCCGTTTCAGAGATTACCCGGAACAAACAGACAGACAGACAGACAGGCAGATAAAAATTTTAAAACTTGGTTTTAGTGTCAGTAGCGTGTATACTGTCATATGCATTTAGTGAAAAGCTGTTATGTTGGAATTACAAACAGACACTTTAATTTTATTTATCTGTATAGATGTATGGATTTCCATCATCATCTCCTAGTTTTGACCCCACACATTATTGGGGACGACACTTGATTCTACCCGATGTCGCTGATCACCTGATTTTTATACGAAGCGACTGCTATCTGATCTTCGTAACCTTTTGTAGGAAAATCGTTGATCTGTTAAACCAGTTGTCAGACTTTCTTAGGCCTCTTAGTCCTCCGACTGACCTTTTAGTGGGAAATCCTCGTAGGATACCTGCTTGCCACGGGTGAGGTAAGCAGATTATGTCAGAGTTCTACTGACTAAAACCCACTGTGTTCCTCTCCCCGCTCTGTTGAGGGGCCGCGGTTTCTGGTTGCATAGGCGTCCGCGGTCCGTCAGCGGCTGGCCTGTTGGGCCTCGTCTTTGGCTGCCATGCCTGTGTAGCTTACTCTTAGGGTTGGTGCGCCGGAACACTTGGCGCACCATTTCACCTCAGGGTCCAATATAAGTGGTAGGCGTCAGTCGCACCCGTTCCCGACGCCCCCTGACCCGTATTACGGTGGCATCAAGCGGGCGTGTGCCCGCCTTCGGCTGCCAGTTCTTTTTCGGCGGATTGGATCCGCGTGAGGATCTGTCTCACGGATCCGCTCCGCTGCCTCCTTCTGGCTCATCACCTCCTCGCAGAAGATCCGAGCTGCCCTCCATGCCCGGTCACTTCTCTTCTGGCCACTTTGTGGAGATACCTACCAAAGCAGCGTAACAACTGTAACGAATGCCAAAGATGTTAAATTTATGATGATGTTAAAACACCTCGCATCTGAAGTCGGTTAAAAATAGCTATTTATGGTACCAAAATAAATTCTAAGTAACAGTGCAATATCAATCGGTAACACACAAACGGAACACGATAATGGGTTCCGTACCGTAATTTAGGGTTCCCGATCACCAATAGAATTGCTAACCTGAATCTTGGGGACTCAAACGAGGCTCTTTGGGGACAAGGTTGAGGACATATTGGGTATTAGCGAACGTCACGCGGTTTTACCCGCGTAGTTCCCGTTCCCGTGGGAGTACGGGGATAAAATATAGCCTATGTTACTCGCTGATGATGTAGCTATCCATTGGTGAAAGAATTTTCAAGAGCGGTCTAGTAGTGTCGGATCCTATTCAATACAAACAAACAATCAAATCTTTCCTCTTTATTATATTAATGTAGATCTATCAAATTTGTAGACTAATTAGTTATTAATTAGTGTACATTATAATATTCATGACTTGAGTTGCTACCAATCTATTCGTTGCGGAGATTAGCCGGAAAAAACAGACAGACAGACAGAAAAAAAAATAAAAAAATTGGTGTTATTTTGGAATTACAAACAGACACTTCCAATTAATTTTTCTGTATGTATATTATGATTAATTATAACGAACATACCAATCACAATATTCACAATAATTAACATAAAACCTAAATAATAAATTTATATTTGTAGGATTCACAGTTGTATTTTGGCTTTCAACCATTTTCGATGAGCGCTCAAAACTAATGACGGCTCCATCCATCATAACCTCAATATATCCCAAACCTATCTAACGCTGGCAGTTAACCCTCGCAGCGACGAGCCGGCACAAACTAGTGTTTTTACGTCACCTGTCTGAATTAACACGCCGTTTACGTGTTAACTATGCTATTTGTAGTGCATCGTTTGCTATCGTGGCTACCATTACACTTCTATTGGCGGTTTTAATGTCAATAATACGGAATTCTTCTAGTATTATCTCAACCGTAGGGGATAAACGATCATTTAGTTTTACTATTTTACACGTAGTAAAGTCGGTTCAAGAGATGTTAAATGACTCCATATACCTTATATCTAACTAGCTATTCCCAGCGGTCTCACCCGCGTAAATTTGATTTCATTCTTAATTTCGCGGCACCCAAATATTTTTTATAAATAAAAGTAGCCTAAGTTACTCCTTGAAAGCCGCTAGTGAAAGTCCCGTTAAAATCGGTCCAGCCGTTTCAGAGATTAGCCGAAAGAGACAGACAGGCAGAGAAAAATTTTAAAGCTTGGTTTTTTAGTGTCAATAGCGTGTATACTTTCATATGCATTTAGTGAAAAGCTGTTAATTTGGAATAACGAACAAACACCTCAATTGTATTTATATGAATATATATAAATATCACACGGGTATTCATATATTGTAATAGCGGTTTCAATCTAAATTCAAGAAATCAATTTCATTGAGCAATCACAGCAAAACCAATTTTGAATCAGTTACCAAATTACTGCCGTTAATACGGTGTCAAAAGCAGTCATTAATTTCCATTAATTTGCTAAAATTACATTAATTAATGTAATTTCTGTCCTTTGGGTTGGCGCAGTCACTTCGTGCTACGTAATCTTGACGACAACAAAATAAAATTCCAATCAAAATTTTACGTTTATTGAATTAAACTTAATTCAATATTATACGTTGAAGGAAAATGTCGTGAGGAAACCTGCATACGTCTGAGAAGTCATTCAAAGACTGTATAGTGCCTGTACTTGATCATGTTCGGTGAAAAGTGGGTGTTGTTATTACAACTCCTCTACCTACCCCTTCGGGGAATACAGGCGTGAGCATATGTACATATGATGATAGGTATTTAAACATCTATTCAGTACAGATAAATAAAATTGAAGTGTCAGTATGTAATTTCAAATTAATAGCTTTTACTTAAATGCACATGAAAGTATATACGGTCTGTCTGCCCGTCTGTCTGTCTGTCCCTCTGTCTGTTTGTATCGGCTAATCTCCGATATGGCTGGACCGATTTCTACGGGACTTTCAATAGCAGATATCCAAAGTTACAAGGAGTAAATAAGGCTACTTTTATTAAAAAAAAACATTACGATTCCGCAGGTCCCCATTAAATTAAATTAACAGCAAAATTTCTATAAAATGACTCTTGTCTGTTTGGACGCATTGTAATAACGATTCACTTGAGTAAATAATCTAAATATATATAACTCAAAGACTGACTGACCGACTGACATAGTGATCTATCAACGCACAGCCCAAACCACTGGACGGATCGGGCTGAAATTGGCATGCAGATAGTTGTTATGACGTAGGCATCCGCTAGGAAATAATTTTTGGAATAAAATAGGGGATGAAAGTTTGAATGAAACTAAACTTACGCGGGTGAAGCTGCGCGTTACAGCTAGTCGTTCATAAAACTAAATAAATGTCTTTAATAAGGCTGTAATAATACGAAGGTCCTCAACAAACAAGCTCGTAAATTAAGGAAAAACAGAGAATTATAGAAGAGAATTATATTGGTCCTTTTCGACCTCTCAAGGAAACAAATTAGCATGCGTAGATTGAATCGTCCTCCGACTTTGGGAAGTCCATATAATGTAAACGCTGGAAGTTCCCTTTTCAGGCCGTTAATTTCTTAAGTAGAATTGCGAAAACAACCGTATTTTGAACGTACTACGGTTCTTTATTACATTACGTTGGAATTTTGATAAAAAAGATTATATTCTCAGAGATTTGGTTGCTGTAAAAGTTGATCCGAGTTTTGAAAAAAGCTTGGAGTTTTACCATAGTATACATAAAGCTTACTAAAAGCAGTATGGAAACTATAACACAAAAATATAAGTGCGTCAAATATATCATCATCGGGCCTTATCCTATATCTATACAGATAAATAAAATTGAAGTGTCTGTTTGTAATTCAAAACTTACAGCTTTTAACTAAATGCATATGATATGATACACGCTACTAGCACAAAAAAACCAAGTTTTAAAATTTTTCTCTGTCTGTCTGTCTGTCTGTCTGTCTGTTTGTTCCGGGTAATCTCTGAAACGACTGGACGGACTTCAACGGGACTTTCACTGGTAGGTAGCTGATGTTCCAAGGAGTAACTAAGGCTACTTTACTTTTTATATATCAAAAATATTAGGGTTCCGCGACAATAAGGATGAAACTAAATCTACGCGGGTGAAACCGTGGGGCACAGCTAGTATCCTATATTATTGGTGTCGGCACTTGATTCAACCCGATGTGGCTGATCATCAAAATTTTACACAAAGCGACTGCCATCTTTCGCAACCCCTATTACGAGGAAAATCGGTGATCTGGGTTAAACCAGTTGTCAGACTTTCTTAGTTTTCCGACTGACCTGTAAAGATTGCCATAACAATAGCGGACGTCACACGGTTTCACCCGCTTAGTTCCCGTTCCCGCGAGAATGCGGGGTTCAAATATAGCCTATGTTACTTGCTAATGATGTATCCATCCATTGCTGAAAGAATTTTCAAGATCAGTCCTCTACTTTTGAGCCAAGTCGTTACAAACATACTTATATACAATTCTTTCCTCTCTATAATATTAGTAGGTAGGTAGGGGAGCCGCGGTTCCCCAGGCATGACACCCGCCTGGCTGGAAGATCTTCCCTTTGCTGGGGATGAGCATGATCACTCGCTCTCCCCACATACATACCAACATGACAAAAATGTGCATCTAACAAGTTTTGATTGAAGTTCCTTTCCTGACTGCGTGAGATCAAAATGAAAATTCCTCTCCAACAAAAGTAACAATGCTAGTGGAAATATCAACAGAAGGTTGGCTTCCACACATCGGCGGTAATGTTGACAAACTAAAAAATATTAAAAAAACCTGTAAACAAACTGCAGTGCACCTGATGGTAAGCGCCAACCCCCTTGGTGGTACAGTGGGTTATCATCTCCCTGGCCTTATCCTATACATTGTTGGGGTCGGCACTTGATTCAACCCGATGTGGCTGATCACCTGATTTTTATACGAAGCGACTGCCATCTGACCTTTGCAACCCCATTTAGGAGGAAAATCTGTGATCTGGATTAAACCAGTTGTCAGATTATTTTTAGGCCTCCGACTAACCTGTAACGATTGCCAAAGATATTAATTTTAAATGTTTTTATTGTAATTATTACTGTTTACTTTGTAATGAAATGTACATGATTCCAGCTGAGTTTCTTGTCGGTTCTTCTCAGAAGGCTAGTTTCCGAACCGGTGGTAAATTCCTCGACATTCATAAGTGCCTTAGTAGGGCATAAACTGAATAAATCATTTTCATTTTCAGTGATGTTAACAATTTTAATAAATAGCACCTATACGAGGTGTTGTACGTGAGAATTATGGCTACGTAAGAGTTAAAAGAATATAATTGAAAGAAATAATAAGTGACAGTTGACAGAATGATTTGATTAATTCAGTTTAGGCCCTAGTAAGGCACTTATGAATGTCGAGGAATTTACCACCGGTTCGGAAACTAGCCTTCTGAGAAGAACCGGCAAGAAACTCAGCTGGCATCATGTACATTTCATTACACAGTAAATAATGATAATTACAAAAAAAAAACATCATAAATTATTCACATTAGTGAAAATTGTATCAGCATGCATATGGCATATGCGATGGTGGACGACGTGAAAGACAGACGACGGAAGACGTATTGATTTATTTATTACTAGTTGTGCCCCGCGGTTTCACCCGCGTAGATTTTAATTACATGGTTGCCCCCAGATCCCTAATGTTTTTTAAAAATCTAAGTAACCTAATAGCTAATTAGCTATCCGTCAGTGAAAGTCCCGTCAAAATCCGTCCAGCCGTTTCGGAGATTACCCGGAACAAACAGACAGACAGACAGAGAAAAAATTTTAAAATTGTTTTTTCTGTGTCAGTACCGTGTATACTTTCATATGCATTGAGTGAAAAACTGTTATTTTGCTGTTACAAACAGACACTTCAATTTTATTTATCTGTATAGATTTCAAGGTGTGTTTTAAGAAGCCGAAGTAAAGAAGAGTAATTCAAACCTTTATAATTATTTTTATTTCAATCCCACACATATACTTATAAATATTACTAGCGGACGTCACGCGGTTTCACCCGCGTAGTTCTCGTTTCCGTGGGAGTACGGGTATAAAATATATCCTACTCAATTAATCAGTTACTAAGTTAATCAGTGATAATGTAGCATCAAATGGTGAAAGAATTTTTAAAATTGGTCCAAGACTTTTTGAGCAAATTCGTTACAAACATACATACAAATCTTTCCTCTTTATAATATCAGTATAGATAGTTTTTATTTTATATCCCTAGATATTCATACACGCGGGTCTATGTGTGCCACGATGCCTGACGTATAGGGCTGACTTCTCGCTTCTGTGACGTAGTGGAGCGCAATCTCGGCACTCAAGAACCATTATTAAGTCTCTGTAATCAGGGATCGCGAACTAAATGACTAAAGTCGATAAGGCTCTTTCATCTCGGGTCTGAAAAGGTCGACTATACCTTCCCTTCGACAATGGATTAAATAAAACGTTTGACGTTTAACAGGTTGTTAATCTATGCATCGCTGAGTTTATGATTGTGCCTGCGAATGGAGTCACTGGATTTGATCAGATAATTTCGTTATATTTGATCTTTTAGCCGATTCAGACTGACTTTGGAGAGGATCCCTAACTACGTAGAATGTTAAGGAATAATTTTCATGCGGTATTTTTATTTCTAACTAGCTGTGCCCCGCGGTTTCACTCGCGTAGATTTAGTTTCATGCTGTTTTTTTTTATAAAATTTGCCTAAAACACTCCTTGAAACTTCAGCTATCTGCCGGTAAAAGTCCTGGTAGAATCTGTCCAGCCGTTCACGCGTGATGCCGTGACCAAGGGACATGGGGATTCATTTTTATATATAAGATTATAAGACGTATGTATTTCGTTTTATGTTAATTACAAACTCTTTGACAATTGATTTTGAAAGGATCTCTTACTACGTAGAATGCTTAAGAATTATTTCTATGCGGCATTTTATTTAATTTTGATACGTTACTAAAGTAAAATACCGATTTTTTCTCTTCAATGTTACTGTTGGGCTAAACCCAGCATACAGTATAAATATATGTAAACTAGCTGTGCCCTGCGGTTTCACCCGCACAGAGTTAATTTAATTCCCGCGGAACCCCAAATGTTCTTTTTAAATAAAAGTTAGTTACTCCTTGTAATATTAGCTATCTGCCAGTGAAAGTCCCGTTAAAATCAGTCCAGCCGTTGCAGAGATGCCCCGGAATAAAGAGACGTGTTGATAAAACTCTTTAGCAAATAATTCATTATTATAGGTACCAATTCTTTGCGTTTTTATACTCGTGATAATTTCTCAACGAAATGTCCGATTGGAATAAAACAAACGGTATTTTACTTCTACATGAATACCCTTGATAGCATAATGCTTAATTTGCATAAGGATTAATATTAAGATACACATTTAACGTAGTTTCTTTCTTCAGACGATTTAATATTTTTTATGAACATAAAAGCGGTTATTGTGACTAAACTATGATAGTTAGATATATGCTCTCGCGGACTTTTTTGTAGATCGATTGTACAATTCCGTAGTAAATCATTTTGTAATATTGTCAATAGTTTTTGTAGCGCACGCATAAATAAGTTTTCGATTTTACACCTTGGGTTACAAATTCGCAATTTTTTTACGGACCCCTAATTTTTATGAGAATAAAATATAGCCTATAGCCTTCCTCGATAAATGGACTATCCAACACTGAAAGAATTTTTGAAATCGAACCAGTAGTTCCTGAGATTAGAGCGTTCAAACAAACAAACAAACAAACAAACTCTTCAGCTTCATAATATTAGTATAGATAATAGTTTATTATTTATGATTTATATTTTACTCTTCTACTGTACTCTTTTGTTTTCTCTCTTCTCGTGTCACTTATAAAATACAATCGTATTCAAAGTTATATTTGCGTTTATTTTCCTAATCTAACAGTTACAACTAAATAATTATATTTGGATTGTTTTTATTAACCAACTCTAATATGTCACACAAAAAATATGATTTAAAGCTGCAGTAACACTATAACTATTATTTTATACAATGAAAATAAAATGATTTCTATAACACACAAACCGGTCCCATCCTAACCCGAGATATGAAAAAACTTTTTTCATATGCCGCCAAACGTCTTCGCTACATACGTGCTTAATACCAGTAACTTGCTTCATATTTTCATTAATAATAGCCAACAAAAACTCCATAAGGCAAAATGGTATAACCCAGAGAAATAAGAATTTACATGCAATTTTTATGACATAAAAACATAAAGTTTTACGATGCTCTCTTGTTTTAGACCCGAGGCCGGCGACCAAACAATTTGCGTTTATTTTTTTTATTAAAAACAGGACTGTAAAAGTTTTTAATTAAACTTCAACCGTATTTGCTAAGTGATTATAAAATAAACTGACCTTTTTAATCAGTATGTTGCACAATATAAGTTTAAAACTAAATGAAATTATGTGGAAAATTTCACCTTAAAACTATTGTAGAATGAAAATGAAAAATGTTTATTTTTACATTCGTTACCAAAAAGAACATATTTTTATTGAATCCTGCTCATTTTCACAGTACGCGCGCAATTTAGTTGTAAGAAAACTAAAAAAAAAAGTACATTCCTTTGCCAGATGCCAAAATAAGATAAACACAAGCCGTCTCCTGGCCTATTTAACAACACGGCAACTTCTTGGCGATGTAACTCAAAAGTTTATGATAACGTGTTCATTAATTTAAAAAAATCTGGTTTTGTACTTACACACTTTTCTTTGTAGGGTCTTATAACAGTTTTTCTTTTTGACACCCATATTATATGAGAGTTTGAAAGAATCCCTATTGATATTAGATCATATGTTCACGCCTGTATTCCCCGAAGGGGTAGGCAGAGGTGTTGTAATAACTATTTTTTCACCGATGATGATTAGGTGCTAACGTCACAGATGGTGAGTCTATCGCAGTCTCAGGCACTATGCATCATCATCATCATCATCAGCCGGAAGACGTCCACGTCCACGCTTGGCAGGCGGCTTGGGGATCGCAGATAGTTCACCGAAAGTTATAAAGGACGCTGCTGCCCGTCCCATCGGTGGCTGGTCGTAGTTTAAGGACGTACCCGGGTCCTATGCATACGTCTTTGAATTACTTCTCAGACATGTGCAGGTTTCCTCGCGATGTTTCACCGTAAAGCACGTGGTGTGGAATCACTGCACATAAGTTTTTTTTTCTAGAAATTTAATTGGTACAGGCCCCGCTGGGATTCGAACTTGCGACGCTTGCGTAGCAGGCGACTGCTCTCTGCCTACCCCTTCGGAGTATACATACATGAGAATATGTACATATGTAATGAATGTATATTTTTTCTTTATAATTCCTGGCCTAGCTTAGTTTCTTGCCTTAAAACGACGGTAATTTACCGAGGCCGTAAGACACAAAACCGTAAAAAGATCATCTTATTAAAATCAAACCTTTAAGGCACTTTCAAGTACTTAGACAGCAAATTGGTTAACTTGGGGTGTGGTATCTCATAAGCCATTCCCATGTAATATTATAACAAATTAAACCGCTTTTTCAGTGGAAGATTGTGACTGTCGGAGACATTGTTAAATTGCCCGGTTATTTCGACCATCCGGCTTTTAACCCTGCCGGGGGCTTTACGCAAGAAATAGAAAGACGACAGAAGGACAGCTCCCTTCATGAGTAGAGAAACAGCGCCTACGCACATTTTCCTACGGGCCAACTATGATCATTTAAGCAGCGCGTATAACTTCTTAGCTTTGACGTATAATTTTACGGTGCAAAAATGAAGCGTCAAAGCTCAGCAGTTCTTAATACGCGCTTAAACCCACAGTCCGTTGAATGAACTCTAAGCATCCATTAAAGCAATTATTCAACCCCCTCCCCCTACCGTGAAATGTGATGAGATTTGAACTATCTCCCCCCTCTAAATGCCTATCGTAATTTAATAGCTCCTTCTAGAATCTGGGATTATGACGGCGAGCAGGTGAAGCAGGGTACAGAGCTACGACATTTCATTTTGGTACCTTAAAATTAAAAGCTTTGAAGTTCTTAATACGCGCTGCTTAAACGATCATAGTTGGTCCCCTGGTCTGAACAAGACGCGTTCCATTGGTCTAGATGTCACGTGTAGGTACGATTACGCGTCAGTGCATATATCAAGCTATTCATGGTACAAGTTTAGTTTATTATTTATTTAATTCTAGTGACTTCAATAAAAGTGAGACACTATGAATATTATGTTTGTGTATATATTCTTTAAAAGAGTAATTACTGAGTTTCTTGCCAGGTTCTTCTCAGTAAAATCAACCTTCCGAACCTGGTGGTAGCATGTATAATCCTGTGTAATTGTGTCATTCTGACGATTTGAAAGTACTTTGTATAAAGTCTAATCGAATAAAGATATATTTTTGTTTGAGTTTGAGTTTGAGTTTATAAACCTATGGAAGCCGGTCTTCTGTGAACTTCAAATGTGTGCTTTAAGGCCCCACGATAAGGGTTTAATTAAGTTTCGGTAAGGACTTGAACAGTTTCTCAGGGGTTTTTGTTTTAAGTTTATTTGTTTCAAAATTTCTGGTAATTGGCGTGCCGTTGTACTTCGGTCTCGTTGATACGACCATTATCATTTAAATAAATTCACGGAATATGTCTGAATTTTGGTAACATTATATTTTCGTACCTCCATTCTTTTTAGAAGTTTTGGAATAACGTTAGTGTAGTCTTTATATATAAAAATGAATCCCCATTTCCCTTGGTCACGGCATCACGCGTAAACGGCTGGATGGATTTTACCGGGACTTCTACTGATAGCTGATGTTTCAAGGAGTGTTTAAGGCTTATTTTATTTAAATATAAAACAGGCCTGCGGGACATCCATGACATTTACTCTAAGCGGGTGAAACCGCGGGGCACAGCTAGTAGTATATAAAATAGTACATCTTACTAAGTTAAAAAGAGATCCGAGAATTTTTTTCTACCGATAAAGGTTGTTTCTGACTGTCTGTCCTCACCTGGCAGGTGACAGAAGATGATATGACGAGGAGGAAGTCGAATATATTCCCATCTATACATACAGATAAATAAAATTGAAGTGTGTTTGCAATTCCAAAATAACAGCTTTTCACTAGATGCACATGAAAGTATACACGGCACTGATATTCAACACAAATTAAAAAAAAATCTGTCCGTCTGTCGGCCTCTCTGTCTGTCTGCTTGTTTCAGCTGATATCTGAAACGGCTGGACCGATTTCAACTGGATTTGTGTGACTAATGTTAAATATATAAAGCTATACGTATTCAGTAAAACACTGTTACATATTTTAGAATTACAAACAGACACTTCAATTATCTGTATGTATAGATGTATAGATAGCAGGGAAAAGTCAACATTTTGTGATAGTCTTAAAAAAAATAGTAAACTGAAGTGAAGCGATCGCGGGTCGCTATGAGTCTAGAACACAATCAAATTTAGCTTAAAAATCCACGGACAATATGTACGCGGCTAGCACGTAATATTACGGTGGTACTTCAGGCCTACATGTAAATTCGTACGTAATAAACATTACCCTATCTTAATAGGCCGTAATGTATGTTGCCGTCCCTAGACAAGGACACATTGTGTGTGAGTGAGATGACATCAGATAGACCGCTTTATATTTGCATTTACATGGTGGTATAATATAGTATATTGTGGTATATAGGAGATCAGATTGTATTTACAAAATACAATACAAATTGATGTCAGACGTATGTTCAATCGACGTACGCTAGGTACTGATATCATCTCCCTGGTCTTATCCCATACATTGTTGGGGTCGGAATTTGATTCAACCTGATGTGACTGATCACCTGATTTTTATACAAATCGACTGCTCTAACCTTCGTAACCCCTTGTACGAGGAAAATTGGTAATCTGAGTTAAACCAGTCGTCAGACTCTCTTAGGCCTCCGACTGATGAGTAACGACTGCCAAGGATGTTTAATAGGCAACCGGGAACGACTGCTTAACGTATTCTCCGAGGCACGGAGACAACACAGGCGGTGACTCATTAAACTAATGGCTAGGGTTACCAGTTAGGGTTATTTAACTTCGCTGATCGAATGATATGCGTAATAGCAGCTGGGCCACGAGCTCCTTTAGGTACTGTAAGGTCCCAGAAAGGGTAGGCAGAGATGGAGAAGAGAGGATGCTACTTCACCCTCTTTTCACCGAAGATGATAAGGTGCCTGTTGATAGGTGTTGAGTGGAGAACGCAACTCGGTAAACGTAGTGTAGGACGCCCTCCGGCAAGGTGGGGTGACGATCTGCGAGAGACTGCAGGCAGATGCTGGATGCGGCAAGCTGAAGACAGGGAGTTATGGCACTCATTAGGGGAGGCCTATGTCCAGCAGTGGACGAAGGTGGGTTGATACTGATGATTAGGTGCCAACGTAGTAGATGGTGAGTCCATCGCCGTCTCAGGCACAATATATACGTCTTTAAATAAATGCATAATGTCTTATGTAAATTTTAGCACAATGTTTTCCTTCACCGTGAATATCAAATTATTTATTTATTTAAAATATCGCAATAATTAATGGCAACCCAAAGTTAGTAATTAATTTTTTAATAAATTGATTGCATAAAACGAATGACTTTGCTATCTTCGCTCTTTCATTCACTCACTTAATCCAATTACTCGCTGCAAGCTTTACAACGAATGATCTGAGAATGACTTGCAGATAAAAGGCTTTTTATCAGGTCTGTTCAATTAGGTCTAATTATGATTTATATTGGAATACATTAAGTTTAGATAATTTATAAAAGGGGACTTTAATTTTGAAACTAGCTTCGTATGCGTGGCAGTAAGATTTCACATCTCCCTGGCCTTTTCCCATGTATTCTTGGGGTCGGCACTTGATTTAACCCGATGTGGCTGATCACCTGATTTTTATTCGAAGCGATTGCCATCTGACCTTCGTAATTCCTTTTCGAGGAAAATCGGCAATCTGGGTTATGCCAGTTGTCAGACTTTCCTAGGCCTCTGACTAACCTGTAACGATTGCCAAAGATGTTAAATTGGCAACCGGGATAGATGGCTTAACGTGCTCTCCGAGGCACGGAGGGAACTCGGGCGGTCACCCATCGAACTACTGGCTAGGGTTACGCTGATCAAAGATATGCGCAATAGCACAAACGATATCGATTTCGTATTTTCCTCATTTTGTATGGGAACGTTAAAAAGCGCCCCAAACGGTGATTATAGAAAGTTTCACGTCTCCATTTTTAAATTTATATGTAATAACTACACCTAAATAGTCTACTAATTTGGAATTACAAAAAGTCATTTCAATTTTATTTTATCTGTATAGAAATAAAATCACAAAACAATCAAACCAAAGCTTATTGCTTTGGTTTGATCTGATCACTAATCAAAACGACTCTCACAGCCATAAACCACGTAAGTACATAAGTACAATGTCTATAGTGATGGCAGTATAATGACAAGAGTGACCTAGCGTACACTCAGCCGGATTAGTCCTGACTACTAATCCTATAAAGATTGCTTCGCTATGCGTCAGATCAAAATCCTTTGACGATGAGGGACAAGTTAAGAGAGAAAGGAGTTAAATACCTATTTAGGGTTCCACACAGGGGGGCACGGTGACGCACTTAGCGATCAGAGTGCGAGTTTTTCACTGCCGCCGTCACAAGTCACCGCGTCGACGTAAACGCAGATTTGTAGGATCGGAACAGCGCCTCTGTCGGCCTAAACATGACACTATTGTGAGCCCATACAAATCTGTGTTTACGTCGACGCGATGACTTATGACGGCGATTTTAAGAAAACTCGCATTAGGCACTCTTGCGGAACACCGTGGAGTTTAGTCGGTGCGAGTCCGAGATAACCCTTTCGTTGCCCCCGTTGCAGTTGGAGTATTAATAACGGATTCTCCACGTAAAAAAAAATACTCAAAGGGTAATAAAAGGGACCCTAATATTAAGACGTCACTGTCTGTCTGAGCGTTTGTCTGTCAACACGTTACAATCAGGAGTTCAAGAGAGCGTTGAACGCGGAGAGTGCGAAGGTGTGTAGGATTAAACAAAGTAACATTATCTCGCGCTTGCGCTAAATGAATATTATAGTATCATTTATAGAAACCACGTAAAGTATTTGACTTACACCACAAATAAGCAACATCCAGCGTTTAGGAGACAATAATCCAATTTATCTAGCGAGTTGGAACACTCGTAAATTTGCCCCGGAACTTTTTTAAAGATATCTCATAGTTAAATCTGCATGACCCGGTTAAGTTAAGTAAAACGTACGGCCACTGCGTAGGTGACAAACAAACTATCTTACACAGTTTTTTATGAATAAAACAATATGCAATCTTTTTTATATATTGATTCGTAATTTTTTTTTTACCAGTATAATTTGTAGGTTGTTGTATCTTGCTGCCTTATAAGGTGAGAAAAACCTGCCAAGAAACTCAGTAATTACTCTTCTCAAAAATATTATCATCATGAATTTAAGAGTAATGAGAATCTTGTCGGTGTAACCGATACAACTCTTTCCCTTAGTCTCTGTCCAGTGCCATCTCTTTGACCTCCTTATACGACATGACAGACACCTTGTCTTTAATTTGGCTGAAAAATAATATACAATTCCCATCAGAAATGTGTCCATGGAGTTCTAATGCACAAATGTCGATAAAAGTTAAAATAAAAGTCTACTTATATCTAAATGTGTAGCTTGAGGTGACCAGCCCCCACAAGCAGCACTTCTTCACAAGTATGACGCGAATGCTAGCCATTGACCTTCTCAACCATTATAGAGGGACAACCCGTCATCAAGACGCCGCCGTCAACTTCAGTCGCGTTATTTACTAAGGTTTTTCAGCGTTCAACTCGGCGACGAGCGTTAGTTTCGATCATAGGAAATTCATACATAATACATAGAGGATAAGGTTCAATTTCGTATCTTTAAAACCGACACTCGACGACGAGTGCGACGCTGAGAATCCTTAGTGAATAACGCAGTTGTTCTTCATCGCCCAATTTAACTTCTTCCTACCGCTAACACTTAGTAAACTCCACACGAAGTTCAAAACTTCTATTATTAAGTGTCAACTTATATCTAAGGTGGGTGGGTATTCATTAACACATTTAGGGGAATAGTTTAAGTTTAAGTTGTAAAGTTCGCTATCAGAACACGTCAGAGGCAATTTATTTTAACTTCAAGTCGAGTTCTTGATAGGTGGTTACATAAAGTTTATATGACTTCTAAGGTACGTGACAAGTGCTGACAGAAGGGGTTTTGCTCAACAAAAGCTGAGGAAACCCTTACATCTGTAGGGAGATCGAGTGATCATGCTCATCCCCAGCAGAGGGAAGATCTTCCGGCCAGAGTGTCATGTCTGGGGAACACCGGCTCCAACTGTTCTAGTTGGAAACTTGTATATATACAATGCGCTTGAACACTCTTATTGCGCGATTTAGGTTCTCATGTATTTATACTCAAACTTCGCATTCGTTAGTGAGTAGCGCCATCTATGCAGCGAGTGGAGAAATTCTGTTACACTTACACTTCGATACGTAGATCGATTGATGCCAATCAGTATCGATTTGTTATCGTTAATCGAATGCGTTACGGCTATTTGTGGCAATGTTGTGGTATGTCGTTGTGATATCTATATCTATACAGATAAATAAAATTGAAGTGTTAGTTTGTAATTCAAAAATAACAGTTTTTTCACTAAATGCATATATGAGTATACACGCTACTGACATCAAAAAAAATCCACGTTTAAAATTTTTCTCTATCTGACTGTCTGTCTGTTTGTTCCGGGTAATGGTCTGGGTTTGCACAGCTAGTCGTAAAATATAGTAAGTCTGCCAATTTGAATTTTTTGACCCACACAATTTTCACTGAACGCTCGTAGCTCATGACGGCACTTGTACTCGCGAATATGTACACATATAAAGTATCACTGTGTCCAATCCATTTTTATTGAATTATTATAGACCAGCTTACGAAAATGTGACGAGTTTTAGACCTCGGACAAAAAATTAAGGGCATCGCAACTTTTTTAACCGACTTCGAAAAAAGGAAGAGGTTTCTCAATTCCAGTGTATATATATTTTTTGTTGCTTCAAGTCAAGTTTCGCAGTTGACGTCTTACTCCGATAGTTATAAGATTGATTTTTACTTGTACTTGCCAGCCCTAGTACACGAAGGTATATAAGTGTGCGTGTTAGTGGCACACATTTTATCGATAAAAAATCACTGGAGTGGCACCAAGTGACAATGTGTCCAGTAAGTGACAATGGACGTTAGCTATTGAAGAATGCTCGTAAAGTCAATTGGTTCAAAACGATGACGGTTCTCAAAGTTTTTACTTAGTCGTGACTTTATTTTTAAAGTGTTTTTATAAACGCGCAAATATTTTTATTTCACCCGCGTAGTTCCCGCACCCGTGGTAGTACGGGGATAAAATATAGCCTATATTATTCAGTGATAATATAGCAGTTAAATGGTGAATGAATTTTTAAAATTGGTTCAGTATTTTTTGAGCCAATTTGTTACAAACATACATAATAACCTTTTCTCTTTATAATATTAGGATGGATTTAATTATGTGATTTTGGCCCACGTTTGTTTTTTTTGTTAATATAAATAGTTATATTATTCCTCATTTGAGTACTTGGCTTTCAGCCGTATTTAATAAATTTATAAATAAATATATATATTAAAGCCTTATCTGTGACACCAAAGCAAATTATCTGACTGTATAACATGTTTTTCCAACCAACTGAATGAGAAAGGCTTCTCAGACATATGCAGGTTACCTCACGATATTTTCCGTCACCGTAAAGCACGCGCGGAGAAATTACTGCACTTAAATTATTAGAAAAACTCATTGGTACACACCGCTGGGATTCGAAGTTTGTATCGCTCAAGAATAGATCGCATTTCCAAAATTACTTAACCATTTTTTTATAGACTTTTAAGGTGGCTAAAGAGTCTCAGACGGAACCTGGTGTCAAATATAACTCATCCAAATTCGTAGTTAAGCATATTTACCATTAAATACAAATAATAGTCACATCTTCTCAGCAATATATCGTCCTAATCAAGCTCCTTTCAGACAATTGAGCGCCCATCCTACCGAACAGTGATCACTAAGCACGTTATATATATTCTACGACGATTATATTAATAAACGTAGCTGAAATTATCATTTAATACTGAATAGAGGTATATAAGGCTAAAATATGGAGGGCGATGACTGGCATTTACGTCATACTAGGGAACCTGTTTCTGCTTGCGAGACCTTACCATGACTTCTTGTTGCCATGATAGTTTGACTCATATTATGAGACAGATGTATATGACGTGAATACATCTGTCACTGTCACACAGCTGATCTGTCATTGTAACAAGAGCTCATGGGCCCCTGGTCATCTTGGGTATTACAATTGTGTCGGCACCGTTGGTCTAGTGGTGACCTGACTACTACGCCAGGTGTCAGGTGTCGCGGGTTCGTTTTTCGCGTCATGGGAGCCATTTGAGAGTCTCCGTTTTTAGTATGTGTATTATGTTTAAAAAAGAGGGTTTAACAATCTTTGGTAAGTATAGCACTAGATGGCGCTTTATTATAGGGAGCCGAGCATTATCTACACAGATAAATAAAATTGAAATGTTTGTTTGCAATTCCATATTCATCTCTTTACTGAATAAATATGAAAGTTTACATACAATATAAAAAAATCATATTCTTAAATTATTCTGTCTGTCAGTCTGCCTGTACGCTCCGACTTATGTCTAAAACAGCTGGACGGGTTGGCGACACTTTTACTGGCAGATAGCTGATGTTACAAAGAGCAAATAAAGACACCTATGAATTTAATTCCACGCTGGGTTTTCGGAGCACAGCTAGTGCTATTAGTAATTTATACATCTATACAGATAAATAAAATTGTCTGTTTGTAATGTCAAAATCACAGCTTTTCACTAAATGCATTTGAAAGTATACACGCTAAAAACCAAGTATTTTTTTTTTCTGTCTGTCTGTCTGTCTGGTTGTTCCGGATAATCTCTGAAACAGCTGGACCGATTTTAACGGGACTTTCTCTGGAAGGTAGCTTTCAAGGAGTAACTTAGTCTACTTTTATTTATTAAAAATATTAGGGTTCCGCGATAATAATGATGAAACTAAATCTAGTAAAAAAATAAAAATTGTATCAAATAAAGTTTGAGTGCCTCAGTAGTAAGCGACCAAATGGCTTGTGCCGTGATTGGTTAAAATTGACATCTTGTCTCGAGTACTCACAACAGTGATCTACGGCGCTGTATATATAAGCTTGTACGTCCATGTATTCTATGTATACGGTCATCAACCTTTTATTTTTAAATCCTCGAACCTGCTATCCACCTGATGATAAGCGGTGTTTCTATGTTATCTAAAAAGTGTATCTAAGTAGTGGTCAATTTTCGACATTCATAAGTGACTTACCAGTAGGTCTAAAAAGGTCACTTTGGGAGAATCATAATGTGATCCGAATATGATTCATCACCGAAATGACAAAATGATCACTTAAGTGCAATTTATATTTATGATTCACGAATGATTATAATAATTTTAGATGTTAGTCCCTATGTAACTTTTTATGGTTCTGCTATTTGTCACAAAAGCAATACTTATTTAGGAATCTTCATAGGAAAGAATCAAACAGGTGAATTGCGAAATATGAATCATTCCTGAATGGCAGTCGCTTCGTATAAAAATCTGGTGATCAGCCACATCGGGTTGAATCAAGCGCCGACCCCAAATACGTGGGATAAGGCCAGGGAGATGATGATTTAAAATTTGGCAGGCACACGCAATTTACAATTACATATTAGTAGGTTTTAATAGAAGTTTGGGGATGCAAATGTTGGAGCTGGCGTACTTGGTTTTAGAGATGTATAACACAACAAAGTGTTGAAAATGAAAATGAAAATGAAAATGAAAAATATTTATTCAGTTTAGGCCCTGGTAAGGCACTTATGAAAGTCGAGAATTTACCACCGGTTCGGAAACTAGCCTTCTGAGAAGAACCGGCAAGAAACTCAGCCAGGCATCATGTACATAACATCGAAACAATATAAATCATAATGAAATCATAATGTTAAGTCCCATATTAAAGTATCCTATTGCGGTGTAATAAATATAAGATAAACTGTATATATTATAACTAAATAAATTGCTGTGCCCTAACAGAGTTGTTAGTTATAAGATATTACCACTATAAGTTAATATTGTGTGTATATTTGAAACTAACTTGCAATAAATATACGAATAATATGAATAAAAGGAGCGAGCCTATTGCCATTAACCATTGACTAATACAGACTCCAGGCCGTTACTGGGAAATTCAAGATGTAAAAATCTAACACTTTACCCGACTCGAGAATCGAATCCAGATCCCTCGTTAACCGTGAGCTTGAGACGAAAAGACCGGACAGTTGAACATCTCTTCAATTTAGGAAAAGTGAAAAAAACTTACTAATTAATAGTATACCTACACAAAATAATTAATCAGTATAAAAAAGAAGTTTCTATTTGTAATCAAAACACTTCAAAATAGTGCCGCTCATTAACGTTATCGATAAATCACGAAATATATCGACCTAATTACAATACCAGCCATTAATTTAAAGCATTATGTGTTACTAATCACATGTCATACGATGGAGTACCATAATTAATATAAGATATAGAAATATAGGATGTTTAACGTGGGACGTGGGTTTATAAACCTTTTTAATATGTCTACTTTTTAGATAAAGTTTGATGTTATATGAATACTAGCTGTGCCTCGCAGTTTTACCAGCGTAGACTTAATTTTAAGGGTGATCCGTGACCCACAATTTTTTTTTAAATAAAAGTATTCTAAGACATTCCTCGTTATATCAGCTATCTGCCAGTGAAAGTCCCTTTGAAATCGGTCCAGCCGCTTCGGAGATTAGCCGGAACAAACAGACAGAGAATAAAAATTGTTTTTTTAATGTGAGTTCCGTATTTCATAGGCAAATAATAAGCAGTTTGGACTAACAAACAGACACTTCAATTTCATTTATCTGTATGTATGTATGTAAAGATAATTGACTAACTCGTAACGGTATTATTTGATTTGAGTAATTTGCTAGCGTCTGGTGTTTGCATTCTTCGTCTACATTCATGAATTGGTTCATTCAATACCCTCGGTTAAGAGTGCTTTTAATTCGTCTTTAAGAGCCGTGTGAATGATTCAGTTTGTAGTCGTCTGCTAATCGAGGGTATTCAGTTTCGAGCCCAAACGTGTAACTCTGTACGGGAATAAAAAAAATGTTTAATTACAGTTATGTTTACACCGATAGGACGGCAATCCGACACGACCGGAGAGAGATCAGACGTAGGACCAACAGCTTAACGTGCTTTCCGAGGCACGGGGGTGTAAACACCGCCAACTACCAAAATCCAGGCATTATTATTGTGAATTTCTTGACAGAAAAACCCAATATCTGTTAATGACCCGACCCGGGAATCGAACCCGGGACCTCGTGATCGGCAGGCGAACCTACTAAGACCAACGAGGCAGTTATATCCTGGTAAGCAGAGTAAAACATGTTATCATTTATTAATAAACACGCATTTTACATTCCAGATCAAATATTTATAGGAGAATAAAAACCAATTTCAAATAGATGAAAAATATTACGCTGTAATAAATTAAAAAATAAACTTTAGTTTTTTCGAATTTATTGTCACAAACACGGAGCCGTGCATAAATAAACGTTAAATTAAAAAAAGAACATGATATAGATAAACATAAACGGTTCACGCGAAACATTTATTGGCCAGGCTTCGAAAAATCACAGAAAAATGAACCTTATGGAAAAACCGATACAAACAACCTATATTTATGCATTCAAACAATTGAGAATGTCAAAGACTACGATAGTGATGTAACATGCAACCGATTAAAATATCGATACAATTTAATAAAGCACTGGCATAAGTTTATTCAAATTAACCACTGAGCAAAATACGCATATTAAACACTTGCTGAATAAATAAAAAATAAAAAAAAATAAGAATAAATTTCCGTGACTGCGGATTTGAAAGTACAACCGAAATCCCGAATAAAGTGAAATATTAAAACTCTCAACATATTATTGGACGTACGTGTTCGAATTACGCATACAAAAATATGCAGAATAAGGGATGGGCATTTTAAAATTATACAGAAATTTGACATTCAAATTGAAATGGGATGTCACTTCGGTCTCGAGTGACCGGAGCATAATTATAAGCCTATTCAGATGGAAAAGCGGAAAGTTAAATAAAAACACCAAAAATGCAAACGAAAATTGAATTAAATCTCACAATTTCAGAAGGATTCGAGTAATTTTAATATAGCAGCATTGGAATTTATATCTAAACTTGGAAAACGAGAATGCGAATTAAATTAATTCCAAAACACTCATATTCGGAGAATTCACCTTACTATTTAGAGTTCAAAATTAGTTTTAAGTTGAATTTGAAGAAAGAATTAAGTTTCAAATTCAAAACGTTTTTACTAAGAAGTTTATCTAATATTTTGATAAATTGAGAAACTATGGAATTTAAACCATGCACTTCGAAATATAAATAATTATGTTTTCAAACAGTCCAGATATTTGTCTGTACGGCTATAATTATTTTGTTCACTTTGTAACATTGCTTAGAGTGTATCAATTTGTGTTGAAGTGTCAAAACATATTATCACAATCTATCACACATACAGATAAATTAAATTGAAGTGTTTGTTTGAGATTCCAAATAAGTAGTTTTTCACCAAATTCATAATATTCAAATAATTATTGATATTTTTCTCCGCCTGTAGTAGTAACGGTCTGTCTGTCTGTTTGTTCCGACTAATCTCTGAAACAGCTAGACCGATTTTAACGGGACTTTCACTGGCAGATAGCTAATGTTAGACGTAACGAAGGCACTAGTTTTATTTTAAATACAAATTAGGGTCACGTACCCGGGTGAAACCGTGAAGCACACCTAGTTGTAAATAAACTCACTAAGCGAATGAACCTATCAATGAACAAAGTGAATCTACCAACCACAAACCAATCTATAAAACTGATTCCCAACTTATCGATAACAAATGAATCGATTACGCCCGTCACTACCAACCCGGAATCGAACCACAATGCAAATGAGATACAGTTGATTTGCATATAACAAATCTGTTGCCAACTAATAATTGTAATAGTACCTATATTAATTAAAATAAAATGGTCTGTGTGAGGTCTTCAAATTAATTTATACTTTTAAGATCACGCCTTCTTCCAAATGTTTAGAAACGGATCATAGAAGCAAAATCACACAGTAAATCCTTCGACATTTATTACTTATCAAAAAACAATTTTAATTCAAAGCCAAAAGACTCACTTTTGTAAAACGCATTTGAAAAACAAATATATATATAAAAATCAATCCCTATTTCCCTTGGTCACGCAAGAACGGCTGGACCAATTTTACCGAGACTTGCACTGGCACTAATTTTATTTAGATTTAGCTGTGCCCCGCGGTTACCCGCGTAGATTTAGTTTCATCCTTATTGTCACCCTTATATTAAAAAAAAATGAAAGTAGCCTAAGTTACTCCTTGAAACATCAGCTACCTGTCCCGTTAAAATCGGTCCAGCCGTTTCAGATATTACCCGGAACAAACAGACAGACAGAAAAAAAATTTAAAACTTGGATTTTTTGTGTCAGTAGCGTGTATACTTTCATATGCATTTCGTGAAAAGCCGTTATTTTTGAAATACAAACAGACACTTCAATTTTATTTATCTGTATAGATGTATAGATATATGTATAGATGTATAGATTAGGGTACCGCGAAATAAAGCAGGGAACTAAATCTACACGGGTGAAACCGCGGGGCACAGCTTTGCTTTATAGTCTCGCAGCAATAGTTCTAGGAGCTTAAACTGCGAGAGAAAATTTAAATAAAATTACTGAATTTTATATGCAAGCGTCACCTTTCATCTACACTAAAATTATAAAGAGAAAATATTTGTTGGTTTGTTTGTTTGCATTTAATATGCTCCGAAACTACTTGACAGATCTTGAAAATTCTTTTAGCAATGGATAGCTACATCATCATCATCTTCCTGCTCTTATCCCATGTTATTTGTGGTCGGCGCAATGTGTTCTTCTCTTCCATTTATCTCTATCAGGCGTCATATCTGTATTCACTCCCATTAGCCATAACATCTTTCACACAATCCATCCATCGTTTCTTAGGTCTTCCTTTCCCCTTGTAACCATCCACATTCATAATATTATCAGCGAGTAACATAGACTATATTTTATCCCCGTTCTCCCACGGGAACGAGAACTACGCGGGTGAAACCACGTGACGTCCGCTAGTATTTTCTGATATCGGTTAGTATAATAATAATAATAATAATAAAGCCTCTTTATTTCCAAATCCCTTATAGTTGTAGTACAAATCAAATGTTGTTAGTATGTTCACTTAAATCTAATTGTTAGTATATAGTTGTTTTTTTTTTTTTTTTTTTTTTAATATCTAAGAGATATGGGCCCCTCCTTGGGTGAAGGCCTCCTCCATCTTTTTCCATACCCCTCTGTCCTTACCTAGAATCAACCAATCTTTCCCTGCTTTTTCCTTGATATCATCAGCCCACCGTCTGATTGGTTTGCCTACATTTCTTTTTCCCCCTGGCCCACTCCATTGTGTAGATTGTATGGTCCACCTCTTGTCCTTTAGTCTTGAGATGTGTCCAGCCCATTGCCACTTCAGTCTTAGCGCTTGTGTGAGTGCGTCAGTAAGTTTGGTGTGTTGTCTGATTTTGTCACTTCTAATTCTATCTGCTTTTCTAATGTTTAATATACTTCTTTCCATTGCTCTTTGTGTTGTTCTTATCCTTTGTTTCATTTTATTAGTGAAGACCCATGTTTGGCATCCATATAATAGACAAGGTAGGATACAAGTATCTATCACTATTTTTTTCATGTTCACAGTGTAGTCTCCTTTGAGAATTTCTTTAAGTGACCAAAACTTCTTCCATGTGATATCGGTTAGTATCATTACGAAATTGCTAATTTACGATTAGATTTTAACCCCAATTCTGAGCATAAAATCTATTCAGCATCCACAAGGCTTAACCTTTGAACGTACATAAATTATACAATTAATTATTGGTCTACAATAGGGCGTTGTTATGGTTAACTATGAACTACGAAGACTGGTTGTGGATGCGGCGTAATTATTTCAATTAAGTAGTACTATTTATACTCACGTAGGTACTTTACGGTGAAGGAAAACATCGTGAGGAAACCTGTATATGTCTGAGTAATTCAAAGACGTATGTATAGTGCCTGAGACGGCGATGGACTCACTCATTGACACTTCATCATTTCCGGTAAATGTGGGTTTTGTTGTTACAACTGCTCTTACCCTGGAATGCCTTGAGCAGATTTTGTTTTCTTTGCAATTATTTATTAAGATACCGTCTCCATTAAATTTTATTAATAGATCCGAGTGCACATCTATTACGACAAGATACGAGGTTGGGATATGAATATGTATTATACATTCGACTGTACTGGGCGGTGCCTAATAACAACGATATATAAGACTGACTGTACGTGGGCTAGCACGGAATGATGACTGATAATGTTACCTAATAAATATTGAGATAAATTATAGTTATTTGTATCTTTAAAGTGTTTTCAAAGAATATTAAGTAGACTCGTATGCTTAGTGGTAAAAAGCGCTACTACGTGTGATTAAGTTTTCCCATCTGTAATTCCCCAGTAGCAGCCTACAGTCTGGATTAGTGCCCGGTTAATGGCAATAGGCTCACCCCTTATTACATGGGACTTAAACATAACTGGAGAAATGTGGTGAAACAACTCAGTGTAAGAATAACACGAACTTTTCGCCGAACATGATCAAGTACCAAAGAGATATTCTTCTCAGATATATTAAGGTTTCATCACGACGTTTATCTTCACCGTAAAGCTCGTGGTTACACTAGACTTAGGCAAAAAACCACCTGGGGATCTACCATCAACCGTTCAAGTAGAGTGTATTAAGAACTTCTAAGCTTTGACGTTTCATTTTGGTACCGTAACATTACGACCTGTAAATCTGTGATCTGGGTTAAACCAGTTGTCAGATTATTTTTAGGCCTCTGACTGACCTGTAACGATTGCCAAAGATGTTAAATTGGTAACCGGGACCGACGGCTTAACGTGCTCTCCGAGGCACGGAGGGAACTCGGGCGGTCACCCATCCAACTACTGGCTAGGTGTATGGTTGCTTAACGTTGCTGATCGCATCATATGCGCTATAGCAACTGTGCCACTAACCCTCTTTTCATTAAATTATTTAACGAACGCAAATTTGTGTTTGATAAAAACAAAACGATTTTGAAAACTTCGTTTGATTTTCGTTCGTTTTCGGAGAAAGAAAGCCACCCAGACTGTATATATGTTAGTATCGAATTGGCTCAAAAAGTACTGGACCGATTTTAAAAATTCTTTCACCATTAGAATGCTACATTATCACTGATTAATATAGGCTATATTTTATCTCCATACTCCCACGGAAACGGGAACTACGCGGGTGAATCCGCGTGACGTCCGCTAGTTCAATATATAGTCGTATTGTACAGAAACCACGAACTCATTGAAACCAGCACACCAGTCAAAATAATGAAATCATATCACATACACACAGACACCGAGAATGAGACCATTGTTATTAAAATTTGACATAATCGAATAATATTTTTCCCTGGCAGCCCTCGGAGTTAAATTAAATTTGTCATATGTCAGACACAATATGCCTTGATTTGAGACTTCCTTCGCTAAGGAATAATTGTATCATAGCAATCAAGTACGCTTCATGTCCTAAACGTACCTTTGAAGGGCTCCTAAGTCAGACATATTAGATCATTTATTATTATACTAAACTAGCGGACGTCACGCGGTTTCACATGCGTAGTTCCCGTTCCCGTGGAAGAACGGGGATAAAATAAGCCTATGTTACTCGCTGCTGATGTAGCTGTTCATTGGTGAAAGAATTTTCAAGATCGGTCAGGCAGTTTCGGAGCCTATTCAATGCAAATATATAAACCAAAAAAACAGTAAATTCTCTCCTCTTTACAATATTAGTGTAGATAGAACTGCTTACATACATGCTCACGCCTGTATTCCCCGAAGGGGTAGGCAGAGTGTTGTAATAACAACACTCACTTTTCACAGAAGATGGTAAGTCTCTCGCTGTCATAGAAATGTTCCGGATAATCTCTGAAGATAGCTGATGTTTCAAGGAGTAGCGCTAAATTAAGTCTACGTGAGTGAAACCGCGAGGCACAGCTAGTTATAAATAATGATGAACTCCATAAGGACCACGGTCCGGTCCTATCAGACCCCCAACTCTTCCACTCTTATTATATTAATATAATTTGAGATTCAAACCTGTTCCACCGACTCTGTGGTCACTAAACTTTATCTAAACATCTAACACACAACAATGGGTCTATATTACATGAAAGCCCATAATATTATCATTCAAAACACACAGCTATATCGTTCGGCAAACATCAAGTCGCACATTTACGCACTCATGAGCTTTCATACGTCACTTCACGTTATATATTACGTCACGCAGGCAGTTTCGGGACACATTGCTGACAAGAATGACGAGCCAATAGCTAAAGGTGCAGGGGTGTGCATTGCATATAAGCATATAAGCAGTGCTTACTATTACTATACTCCTGTCGTATGTGTGTGTCCAAACCGAAAGGTATGTACCTACGCAACGCTACTACCTACTTATTGTTTATTACCGTTCTGAAAAGCCAATGCTCGCTACTATATCGGTGCCGTCGTGGCGTTTGAGCGCTGACCTTGAATGCGCAGTAGGTTTTTGGGTCTTATTTAGTGCGACGCGAAGAAATATATGCGCATTTTATTGACACTCTTTTCGGTAAGCGCTCATATCTTGTAACGGCACTTATACTCTTATAATAAATGTCAAAGCCACAAGCTCCTTTATCGCGAGATATAAAACAGACAAATATTTTAAGACTAGCTTGGGTTATGGGTAGCCCGAGCAACCTCTAATCTAATCTTTTTTTAAATTAATAGTAACCTAAGTTACTCCTTGTAACATTACCTATCTCCCAATGAAAGTCCCGTTCAAATCGGTCGAGCCATTTCGGAGATAAGCCTGAAAAAACAGACAGATTTTTTTGTCATTACCGCGAATACTCTCATGTGTATTTGGTCAAAAGGTGTAATTTTGGAATTGCAAACAGACACCTCAATTCTATTTATCTGTATAGATTGTAATCTACAGAATGTAATATAATTTATAACATGTTTTAAAACCTTACGTCAAAGCACGAAATCACGAAAAATCAAGCGAAATTCCTAACAATAATAATCTAAATACAATATTGATTGTAAAATCTGGTATTCTAAAATGATACACGCAATTAACTTAACATGTGAATGTTTCCATGTTATTAATTGGCAATAAAACATTAATTAACATAGGAAACCTATTCGCAACATCATTAATATCGATACCCAATCAACGATACACATAATAAAGCTAAAAGTTTGTCATCATCTCAATTCAGTAACACGTTGGTAAATAATGTGAAATTTGAGAATATCAAATTCACATTTATTGGAATGCCATAAAATATTTTATACCTCGCCTGCTTTATACACATTAGGTATCACACAAATGGCAATAACAGTCATTTACGACTTTATTACTGGTAAATTATTAGTTATTCGTACGCGAATTTTAATAAAAAGAATATTAAAAATATAAGAATTTTTTTTATAAAAGTCGTAAATATACATTTTTGATGATATAAAAAATTATCACTGCTCTTAATCTTTATAGATAAACTAGCTGTGACCCGCGGTTTCACCCGCGTAGATTTAGTTTCATGCGTCATGTCGCGGAACCCTTAAATTTTTAATAAATAAAAGTAGCCGAAGTTTCTTCTTGAAACATCACCTACCTGCCAGTGAAAAAAAAGTCCCGTTAAAATCGGTCCAGCCGATTCTGAGATTACCCGGAACAAACAGACAGACAGACGGACAGACAGAAAAAAAATTTAAAACTTGGGTTTTCAGTGTCAGTAGCGTGTATACTTTCATATGCATTTAGTGAAAAGCTGTTATTTTGGAATTACAAACAGACACTTCAATTTTATTTATCTGTATAGAGTATAGATGTATAGATAAAATAAGTATGTATATGTCTGTTGGTGCCAGCTAATCTCTGAAAGGACTATCTTTACTGGCAGATATTTTAAGGAGTAATTTAGGCTACTTTCATTAAAAAGAAATAATTAAAGTGCCGCGAAACATCGCCACCCATGAAATTTAGTTCACTCGGGTGAAACCGCGGGACACAAATAGTATACAATAGAAAAATACTAATACTCTTCCTAGTCCAATCATCATCCTCCTGCCCTCATCCCACGTTATTTGTGGTCGGCGCAATGTGTTCTTCTCTTCCATCATATCTGTATTCACTCCCATTCTAGTCATATCATCTTTCACACAATCCATCCATCGTTTCTTAGGTCTTCCTTTCCCCTTGTAACCATCCACATTCATAAACAAAACTTTTTTGGCAACATTATCCTCATCCCTCCGCATAACATGTCCATACCACGACAAATGTTTATTCTTCAACTTCTCAGTCACTGGTGCTACTTTCAGACTTCCCCTTATTAATATTATTATAATATTCTTCCTAGTCCAATAAAGTTGGCTAAACGGATTGCACGTAGATCACAAATCAATAAGGGAAGTAGGGGTAAAAAGGGAACAGTTGATAAATAGGAGGACCTTACAACAATATTGGGCTACAAAATGGACCTTTTGTCGCCGTATTAGGGCCGGAAGTTTCGTCAATAGGCCCAATTTTCTCACCTTTCCTCCGAGATCCTATCGAGATTAGGTGTAAGAGGCCTATTTTCTAAATTTACAGGCAATTTTGGGCCAGTTAGCTGGAATAGTTTGCAATAACGCGGGGATACGTCAAAGTTTGTACGGTAGATAGAAAATTGGTTATAACCTTTTTTCGATGTTTAAGGCAATATATTTCTGCGAGAATTTTATACGAATGTACGATTTTATACGAATATGGAGCCTTACCATGAGCTCTTATTGCCATGATAGTTTCACTCATTTATGAGACAGATGTATGTGACGTGCATACATCTGCAATAAGAACTCATGGTTGGGCCCCTGATCTTATGAACCCTTTATACTTTTAATCAATTGCTTTTCTAACGAATGCACTAAGGGTTTCTTACGTCTATGTAAGAATATCATTATAACTAATATTGCCTAAAATTTCACTTGTTTTTTCTCCCCCACGTAGACATGGCTTTCTTATTCACCATAGGAACACAAGACTAATTTAAGAGCATTATTTTCCTAAAATCTTCTATATGTAGATAAAATAAGGGAGTACCTACTCCTAGATGTAGAAAATATTTTAAATCATTTATTAACGTGTTAATTTTAAATTACAAAGTAATAAAAGGGTTATGATAGTCACAAATAACGTGGCTTTATATTGATAAATGAACTATCAAAATCGGTGCGATAGATTCAGAGATTACTCCCTACATCCCCGCAAACTATACATTTTTATAAATTTTTTTTCATTTATTTTAGCACAAACAGTCAAAATCATCATACAGAGGTAATATTAAGGTATAGATTATACCTAGAACAGTTTTAAATGTAAAACAGACAAGGAGTGCCCAATATTAACACAATTATAAATAATAGATATGTTTATTTGTATATTCTCAAGCTAGGGAGCTCCGAAATGTGAAAGTTAAATCACATCATGTCTCATACTCAATAGCTAGCGGGTAACTAGAACATCTGAAAAGAAAACGATGTTAGAATAATACGCCTTTACCATACTGCATACAATTCAAACGGCCATTTAATTCAATGGAAACATTGAAAATGTATTCAGCTTTCTCATCTTCCTGGAAGGGTTAATTTCGAATCCAAATGGAAAATTCGAGGTACACGAATTTGGGAATATTGAACATATTTCCACCGTGTGGACGATAACATAATCACGATATCATTTCCTGCAAGCCCCGAGCTGTGCAGAATTTTCCTTCTATAATATGATATTAAACTTATATTTAATCTAGCTGTGCCCCGCGGTTTCAACCGCGTAGACTTAATTTGATGGGTAACCTGCGGAACCCTAAAAAAAGGCCTAAGTTACTCCTTGCAACATTAGCTAATTGCCAGTGAAAGTCCTGTTCAAATCAGTGAAGCTATTTCAGAAATTAGCCGAAACATACAGACGGACAGACAGAGAACAATTCTTGGGTTTTTCTATCTCTTATTTCCCAGCCCGGAGTCTAGATTAGTGCCCGGATAGTGTATTTGTTCGCGCTCATACCATGCGAGACCCCAAAAACAGCTACTGTGCATTCAAGGTCAGCGCTTATAACTCCTGACGGCACCAATCAATCCTGGTATGTACGAATAACGTTTAATCTCAGTTTGACGTCAAAACATCGTAAGAAGGTAGCGTATTTGGTCAAAGCATCTATGACGCGTTGACATTTACTCATCTTCTTTGATGACTTAAGGGGAGGGCAAAAATATTATTCATTATTCATTTAATATAATTAGTTCTTGTCAGTAAAAGCAACCTTCCGAACCTGGCAGTAGCATGTATAATCCTGCGTAATTTAGTCGTTCTGACGATTTTAAAGTATTTCGTTAAAAGTCTAATCAAATAAAGATATTTTGAATTGAATTTAATTGAAAATATCATAGGCTCATTTAACAGTAATTTGTACCAATAAATTCACAACAATATGGTCTTCAATAGCTTACATGCAACATGTCGTATTAAACACAAATTACTCCCCTACGAATGCAAATACCAACTCGGCAAGACCTCTGATTTCCTTCTAACTGCTTCATATTACTACTGAGAAAGGTGTCATAGTAAACTGGACATGTTTGTACACAACATAACAATCTTGCCATGATATACGGTGGGATATTTTATACAATATAACGTTATTGATTTATAGCTAAGCCAAAATGCCCCTATTTCCCCTAAAATGCTTAGCGACGTGTGTTGCCATGAACGTTGGTATGAATGTTGCAATTTTTCATTCTTATTCATTGTGATATGGGTTTGATGAACGATATTGTTAGATGCTATTATTACCAAGTTAAGTATTGACTATTGGATACTTAGTTCACGAAAATTGGGGTAGGTTAGTTAAGTTTTTGGTAGTTAGTAGAACTATGAATCTACACTAATATTATAATGAGTAAAGATTTTATCGTTTCTTTGTTTGCATTGAATAGGCTCCGAAACTACTTGACCGATCTTGCAAATTCTTTCAGCAATGAGTAGCTACATCATCAGCGAGTAACAAAGGCTATATTTTATCCCCGTACTCCCACGGGAACGAGAACTACGCGAATGAAACCGCGTGACGTCCGCTAGTCCTAAATAAGGTTGATCAGTTTTCCAAAAAAATCAAAGCCTTCTATGCGATACTCTTATATATTCTGTGCGATAAACGCTAGTGAAATTGTTATTTGCATCTAGTATATGTACATACATATTACGTTGATTCTCGTTTGATGAAATACTGGATACTAACCTGAAACAAGGAAAATATATTAATTTAACATCATCATCATCATAGATCCAATGATAATGAATGAATAAATACAATGAAGATTTCAATCATCGAGATATATTCAATAACTCATTGAACATATTCAAAAAACAAATTATAAATTATTTTTTAGACAAATTAGAAAGTAGTTAGCAACTTGTTAAATATGCTTTAGTTATCCTGTTTAAATATAGCTTTAATTCGACAAAATCTTGTACCCAATTAAGGTTTCAAATCATAGATACCTTCTACTTTTATTTAATATTGGGCACTCCTTGTCTGCTTTACATTTAAAACTGTTCTAGGTATAATCTATACCTTAATATTACCTCTGTATAATTTTGACTGTTTGTGCCAAAATAAATGAAAAAAAAAATCGTCATCATCTTAAGTGTGTGATTCTTGTCAGTATAATCGATGCAAATTCTTCCATTCATCTCTATCCAGGTCCACCTTCTTGACCCCCCTAATAAAAGTAGCCTACGTTACTCCTTGTATCAGAAAGAAGTCCCGTTAAAATCGGTCCAGCCGTATCGGTGATAAGAAAAAATTTAAATTCCCTTTCTTTTGTCAGTATCTTAAATACTTTCTATTATGCATTTACTGAAAAGCTCTTATTTTGGAATTACAAACAGACACTTCAATTTTAATTATCTGTATAAATAGATTTTTTTGTAGGTGTAAATTTGTCATGCATGTCCTCATGTCGCCAACCAATAAAAAAATATTTAAACTGGCAATACAACCAGATAACTCCAGATTACTTTGTATGGGACTTCAAACAAAACGTTAAAGCACCCAAGTCATATTCGCCGGAAACGGATATCTCAATATGCGACCCAACTGTCAATCACAAGTTCAATAAACCTTGGCGAAACAAAACGTGCAATATTCCAAGTTTCCCCAATTCACCTTTCCAATACTCCACACGGACCCTTCGACTAGGGTTGTCACTGGTGATTTATCTATTATGAATATACATCTATATTTATACAGATTAATAACATGGATTTGTCTGTTTCTAATTCCAAAATAACAGCTTTTCAGTAAATTCATTTGAAAGAATATACGATACTGACACATAAAAATAACAATTTTTATTTTTTTCCTCTTTCTGTGCTGTTTGTTCCGGATAATCTCCGTAACGGCTGGACCGATTTTAAAGGGGCTTTCACTGGAAGACATCTAATGAATGCTACAAGGATTAACTTAGGCTATATAGATTTAGATTATAAAAATAGATTTTTTTTATTACTTTATTTTTTTATATGCATCGATATAGATAACCATGTAGGTACATGGACTTCAGCAAGGTCACACACCAAAACACCTGAATCTACTCAATGTAAAAAACAATAAGTGTTATTTACAAAGGCGACAGCCCTACTACCTTGTGAACCTATCAATACGCAAAATAGTGACATTCCTATACGCATATGAAGTATTTGTTGTATTTTTTCACAATAGGATTTTCTATATTTCAAACGAATTGTTATGCAACACTGTTTCTTCGGAAATAATATTTCTGTTAAGCTTTAAATTCTTATGAAATACTAGCTTCCCTTGCGTGGCATTAGGATTACACATTACACCCCCATTTCACCCCTATAATGGTTCATTACGGCATTACGTAGCAACGTTTCTCCACTCGCTACATAGATGGCGCTACTCGCTAACTAATGCGAAGTTTGAGTACAAATAGACGAGAACCTAAATCGCGCAATGAGAGTTATCGAGCGCATTGCAGTATATATACAAGCTTCCAAATAGAACAGTCGAACCGTCCAGCCGTTTCAGAGATTACCCGGTAGAAATAGACGGACAGACAGAGAAAAAAAATTAAAACTTGTTTTTTTAGATTCAGTAGCGTGTATACTTTCATATGCATTTAGTGAAAAGCTGTTATTTTGGAAATACAAACAGACTTCAATTTTATTTATCTGTATAGATGTATAGATTTTTTAATTAATTATAAATACATCTCTGCCTAACTTTGGGAGTAGGCGTGACGTGTGTACGAAATTAAAAAAACAAACGGAGTTGAGACTAAGCCGAGGCTTCAGCAAATAAATTAATAACACAAACAAGCCGAGGCAAACATCAGTTTATGATCTAATACTGTGTTTAGTTCGGATAATATTTGCTGAGCAAGTTTAGATCTGGTCTGATCGTATTATGTTGTTAAGCCACTGATTAGCTTTACAAGGGAAAGTAAAACAATAAAAATACAGGCTTGGGCATATGATGTACGTATGGCGAAATTAGTATTTCTCTGCCTATCCTTTTTGGAAATGCGGGCGTGAGCATACGTATGTAAATAAACGTGGCAGATTTTAATTTCTTCTCAGACAGATTATGAAGATTTATATGAACACTAGCTGTTCCCCGCGGATTCACCCGCGTAGATTTAATTTCATCCTTATTGTCGCGGAACCCTAATATGTTTCGTAAATAAAAGCAGCCTAAGTCACTCCTTGAAATATCAGCTACCTGCCAGTGAAAGTGCCGTTAAAATCGGTCCAGCCGTTTCAGAGATTACCCGGAACAAACAGACAGACGGACAGACAGACAGAGAAAAATTTTAAAACTTGGTTTTTAAGTGTCAGTAAAAAAGTTAGTGAAAAGCTGTTATTTTGAAATTACAAACAGACACTTCAATTTTATTTATCTGTATAGATATACAGATTGTACTGTCATCGAGATATAAGCTTAGCGTGATATTCCGAAAAAAAACCTTTCCATATTCGTAAATAGGAAAATATTCACAAATTTACTTTCAGCTTCAGATATCGTTCTTCGAGTTTATTTGTAAAACATGAAACGCGCATTTATTTGCCAAAGCTTCTTTGATTTGACGAGTTGAAATCGGTTATGATACCCACGTTAAATAAATCTCGAATCAGTTCAGTATAAATAAAATTGTCGTGAAAAATGGGTCCCAAAAATGAGCTAATTTCTTTGCGAAGTCCCGCGTAAATTTAATTTCATGGGTGACCCACGGAACACCAAGGTTTTTTTAGTAAAAGCCTACGTACTTTGTAAAATTTGCTATCTGCCAGTGAAAGTCCCGTTGAAATCGCTTCAGCTGTTTCGAATATTAGCCGGAACACAGAGAAAAAAATTTTAATTGTTTTTTTCATGACAGCACCGTATATAATTTCAAATGCGTTTTTCGAACTTCAATTTTATTTATCTGTATACATATAGATACTTTAAATTTCAAACTGAGTATAATTTATGAAGTTTGTTGAATTTCAAACACGAAACCAAACAGCCTGCAAAAATTCTGCCATGCGTAGACGAAGATGCGAGCACCAGAAATCTAATTTACCTATATAATTTTCTTGTCACAGTGTTTTTTACCAAACTCTCCGAAACGGCTGAACCGATTTGTATGTAATTTTGTGTGCATATCTGGTAGGTCTGAGAATCGAGCAACATCTATATTTCATACCCCTTTATGATAAGCATGTTCCACCCCAAAAAAAACTATGGCTATCTAATACATATGCTCACGTCTGGTTTTCCCGAAGGGGTAGACAGAGGTGTTATAATAACAACACCCACATTTCACCGAAGAAGATTAAGTGCTAACGTGACAGATGGTGAGTCTATCGCCGTCTCAGGCACTATACATACGTCTTTGAACTACTTCTCGGACATATGCAGATTTCCTCACGATGTTTTCCTTCACCGTAAAGCACGTGGTTTGAAATCACTGCATATAAGTTTTTAGAAAAACTCATTGGTACAGGCCCCGCTGGGATTCGAACTCGCATCGCTTGCGTAGTAGGCGACTGCTCTAACCCCAAGGTCACCACGGCTCTTCTGGCAATCTAATCTCTAATTTATTCAAGATTTAACTATTACTTATTAAGTGTTTTACTTCGATTTACGGCAAAAAATCTATGACAGTTAATTTGGGTCTGCCTAACAATTGGACCGTGAATAAGAAACTATATTGAACGAAAACTAATTTGAGAAGAAAACTACTAAAATTATTACCTTTGAGCTTACATAATAATTTCGATTTATAGCAAGAAGCTTCAAGACAAATTGGACTCTAGCGTCTCCACCTCAAAGTCTATTTTCGCGGTGTAAGAAACGGTCGTAGAGCAGAAAATTTACAACTACCCTCCATAAGTAAAGCGACTAAGAAGCATGAGATATGAGGCCAATCTTTATTCAAACCGACAGACGGTAAGGTTGGTCGTAATATTTGTCAAATATAACTTATAGGCACTTTATTAAATGGGTTTAAAGTTTAAAATGGCTTGGCTAGTTGCATTTATCTACATGGTTGCTATTGCACATCGATCTATCAACGAAGTAAAGTGAACTATCTAGAGGCTAGGAGTTAGATGGGTGACCGCCAACTATAACGTAAACCTAACCGTAAGAATACAAGTCTGCGCAGGATTAAAAGTATCTATATACTAGCGGACGTCACGCGGTTTCACCCGCGTAGTTCCCGTTCCCGTTGGAAAACGTAGATAAAATATAGCCTATATTAATCAGTGATAATGTAGCATTCAAATGATGAAAGAATTTTTAAAATCAGTCGAGTACTTTTTGAACTAATTCGTTACAAACATACATACAAACCTTTCCTCTTATATCTTATTTCGGACATTTCAAACTAAATCTTTATACATTATAGCCTATGTACTATGTTGATGTTATAGCTTATATCATCATAAAGTTTCATTAATATCTCAGTTTCCGTCTGCGTACCGGCTAATGTCTGAAAGGACTGAACCATTTTTAAAGAGACTTTTACTGGCAAATAAGCAGCTGATGTTACAAAGAGTAATATAAGCTACCTCGATTAAAAAATAAAATTTAAGCCACATGACATTAAGTATATGCGAGTGAAACCGCGAGGCAGAGCTAGTTAACTAAATAGCAATACTCAATGTTCAGGGTGGCGAAAAATAACTCAATTTTAATAAGATTTACGCCAATTGGACGGAAGACAAACATTTAAATTACAGTACTGTAACTGAAAATGATTGTATAAAGGTCAAATACAAAGATCCAATAATTCTAGCTTAAGTTAAAGTAAGGAATTAAATAACAGATGTTCACAACCTAGATTAATTAAGATAATCTGGGTGCTAAATTGGATTACAGAATTAATAGATATAATTAATGATTTTAAGACGACTTCTTAAACTTTAAAGTCAGAAATATTGGGATCACACGGGTCATACATCTATACAGATGAATAAAATTTAAGTGTCTGTTTGTAATTCCAAAATTACAGCTTTTCACTAAATTTATATGAAAATATACACGATACTGACACTAAAAAACCAAGTTTTAAAAATTTACTCTGTCTGTCTGTTTGTAATCTATGAAATGGCTTAACCAATTTTAACTGGACTTTCACTGGCAGGTAGCTGATGTTTCAAGGAGTAACTTAGGCTACTTTTATTTATAAAAAATATTAGGGTTCCGCGTCAATAAGGATGAACGCGGGTGAAACCGCGGGGCACAGCTAGTGAAAAATAAAATTTCTTTCTTTCTTCATTATATATCATCTTCCTATCCGAATGCCCCGATGTGGCTGATCACCTGATTTTTACACGAAGCGACTGCCATCTGACCTTTGTAACCTTTTTTATGAGGAAAATCGGTGATCTGGTTAAACCCATTGTCAGACTTTCTTAGGCCTCGGACTGACCTGTAACGATTGCCAAAGATGTTAAATTAGCAACCGGGACCGACGGCTTAACGTGCTCTCCGAGGCACGGAGGGAACTTCGGTCACCCATGCAACTACTGGACTGCGTTAGGGTTCATTAATTTGCCACGGGCTCTTCTATAGGCTATACTTAACCCAAAAAATTTAAAGATACAGCTAAGGCAAAAACATGGTCTGTAGTGTAAATTTATTCATATCCATTGTGTCGGACAGAGAATTAGAGCATTGTGGCCTCCTAACGAGTGTTAGGTGCATAAAAGTTCAGACAAGCACGTTAAAATTGAGCACAATTTTAAAGGCATTGTGTACCTCTGCAACTATAAAAATATTCATTCTCAATCAGTCGGGCCCTTAATGCAGATCCGAACAAAGGCCGGGGGCAAATCGTTCGTTAAATAATCCACTATTGTCCTGGCATTTCTTTGCAGGCCAACTATGGACATCGCTCGAGAATGTATAGACATTGACAGTCAAACAAAAGAAGGATTTTTTCAGAGTTGGAACAGCGATTGATAACGCTCATTTGATCGTTGTTTGCCAACTCACTCTTATCTATACATCCATACAGTACAGACAAATAAAATTGAAGTGTCCGTTTGTAATTTAAACCACACCTTTTGACTAAATGTATATGAAAGTATACATGCTACTGATATAGAAAAGCCAATGTTGCTGTCTGTTTGTTTGTTCCGGGTAATCTCTGAAACGGCTGGACCGATTTTAGCGGGACTCTCACTGGCAGTTAGCTGATATTACAAGGAGTAACTTAGGCTACTTTACTTTTTTTTAAATAACATTCCGCGTATTAAAGTGTACGCGGGTGTAACGGCGTGGCACAGTTAGTTATAAGTAAAAATTCCTTCACAACATTAAACAAATGACCTCTAAGTCTGCATCATATTTTTGTTTGTTTGTATCAAGGCAGTCATTAAGGCTGTATTATATATATATACGCCTAGACTATGATTACATTTCCTGTATTAATAACGTTAATTTAAAAACAAAACATGGATTCACGCCTTGTGTGGAATATTAAATCACTTTGAATTCGTGTGATTTTTTGTCACTTCTTCTCGGAATGACCGTGAGAAATATGTTGGCTGTACAAATGATAAGTTTTGAGGACTACTGTTTATATTCTAAACACTCCTATACATTTTAAATTGTATTCTGAATTACTGAACCGATTTCAGCAGAACTTTAACTGATAGAAAATCTGAAACTTCTTTTATAAAGTTGATTTTCTTCGACTTATATTTAAGGTTTTAAATTTAACTTAATAATGAATAAATACTCGAAATATAAATATATATAAACATAAACACCACAAACAGTAAGAAGCAATCTTAATAGATAGACGAATTAATATTAATAGACTTTAAATTCTGAAGATTTGATATGTCTCTCGATTTTAGAATAGGACATTTATTAATTGTGGAACACTGAGGGAACAAGGATGATCATTGCAGGCGCATATAAAATAGAGCGCTGCAGTGAGTATTTAACTTTATTGTTTAGTCTTTAAAGTCTTTTTTACATAAATCCGTACATACATACATACAGATAAATAAAATTTAAGTGTCTGTTTGTAATCGCAAAATAACAGCTTTTTACCAAATGCATATGAAAGTATATACGGTATTAAGTAACAAAAAAAAAACAATTTAAAAAAATGTCTGTCTGTCTGTCTGTTTGTTCCGGGAAATCTCTGAAACTGCTGGACCGACTTTAACGGGACTTTCACTGACAAATAGCTGATGTAGTATGTATATATATAGATTCTCGACGAATAGGAAGCCGCCGACCTTCTAACCCCACCTTCTATTCAGTTCCTAAATGAAGTGTATCTTTCATCCAACGTATCTAAAAACCAATTAAAACGCATAAAAAGAGGTATAATGAGTTTCAGCCAGTTTTATAACGTTATTTATATGCGCTAAAGGGGATTTCGCTGTTTCACGTTTTTGCTACAGGCAAGTAGCACGACCACGGGGGGAATGGGGTTGTATGGACATGATGGATGATGTGGAATGACGCCGCAGTTTTTGTGGTAACAAGTTTAATTCCATACACTGTTTACTTTTAAAATAACACTGAATTGAGTGGTGCTTCATTAGACATAAACATATGTGAATTGAACCAAAATTGGGTGTCGATTTTGGAAAGGAGTTTTGATCTTCAACAACATATTTATTTAAATACTAGCTGTGCCCCGCGGTTTCACCCGCGTAGATTTAGTTTCATCCTTATTGTCACGACACCCTAATATTTTTAATAAAAAAAAAAGTAGCCTAAGTTACTCCTTGAAACATCAGCTACCTACCAGTGAAAGTCCCGTTAAAATCGATCCAGCCGTTTCAGAGATTACCCGGAACAAAGAGACAGACAGAGAAAAAATTTATAACTTGGTTTTTTAGTGTCAGTGGCGTGTATACTTTCAGAAGCATTTAGTGAAAAACTGTTATTTTGGATTTACAAACAGACACTTCAATTTTATTTATCTGTATAGACTAGCTGTGCCCCGTCGGTTTAACTCACGGGGACTCAACCCGAAGCCATTTTCTTTTAATAAAAGTAGTTACTCCCTGTGACATAAGCTATCTGTTGATGAAAGTCCCGTTAAAATCGGTAAGGCCGTTTCGGAGATTAGCCGGAACAAACAGACAGACAGGCAGATAGAGAAATAAATTAAAATTGCTTTTTTTGGGGCGTACCGTACTTTCTTTTGCATTCCGTGAAAAGCTATTACAAACTTGAATAACATACAAAGAATTATCTGCAATTACAAACAGACACATTAATTTTATGTATCTTAGATAGATAGATTAGACAGAAAAAATTGCACTTGTACATTCTTTTTTAATTTTTTCTCTACCTGTCTGCCTGTCTGTCTGTTTGTGCCAGCTGATTTCTGAAACGGCTGAACCGATGTTCAAGGAATAACCAAGGCTACTATCATCTAAGAATTAGGTGCCCGCGAAATAACTAAATGCATATGAAAGTACTCGTATACACGCTACTAACACTAAATAAACAAGATTTAATTATTAATAAATCTACGCGTGTGAAACCGCGGGTCACAGCCAGTTCCATATATAATTCCTCATTCAATTAAACCGAAATTACACGCGACTAGTGCCATTTAAACCGTGCCTAATGCCATAAGTACGGCCATTTAAATCAATATGTTACATAAGATTAGTGAAAGGTAGGGGTCAGGACCCGACCTCTAGCCTGACGTTAGCACTGCTATTCATACATTCATACGTACAAACTGTGTACGTTTGGATGGGCGATTTACTATCGTCATATTAGGATTGTGTTTGCTAATGCATTATCGAGAAATTCTTTTATGTTTCATTTCATTTTCATTTTCATCTATACATCTATACAGATAAATATAATTGAAGTGTCTGTTTGTAATTCCAAAATAACAGCTTTTCACTGAATGCATATGAAAGTATACACGCTAATGACACAAAAAAACCAAGTTTTAAAATCTTTCCCTGTCTGTCTGTCTGTCTGACTTTTACTGGTAGGTAGCTGATGTTCCCAGGAGTAACTTAGGCTACTTTTATTTATTAGAAATATTAGGGTTCCGGGACAATAAGGACGAAACTAAATCTACGCGGGTGAAACCGCGGGGTATAGCTAGTTTATTCATAAATACAAATATAATATAAAATACAAAAATTTTACAGCTATGTATCTCTACAGATAAATAAATTTGAAGCGTCTGTTCGTCTTTTGGTTGAAACGCGTGGACTGATATCAACTTTCACGGGCAAAATAAAAGTAGCCTCAGTTACTTCTTGTGACATGAGCTATCTTCCAATGAAAGTCCCGTTAAATCGTCAAACAGACCGACAGTTTTTTTTTAAATTGGTTCATTTGCCAGTATCGTAGGTAGATATAGCATTTCATATGCATTTAGTGAAAAGTTGTTTATTCGGAACTACAAACAAACACTACACTTGTATTTATCTGTATAGGTAAAGTAAATTTAAGAAACAGCCAATTAGCAAAACTGATATAGGCCTCGCGTTCTGAGAATCAGCTGGCGACAGATATCCTGGTTCATTACACATTCAATATTAGAAGTGCACGCAAGTGTAGCATTATACTGCACGCAAGTGTAGCATTATACTGCACAAAATTTAAAAGTAACAAAGACTGCTATCACAAGCATAGCACAACACACACACAGTGTTAGAGTCGTAAATTTAGAGCGAGATTAAGATATGCTCAGAAGGCCTAGTTTTTCACTGCCACCGTCACAAGTCACCAAGTCAACGTAAGCGCAGATTTGTTTAGGATCGGAACAGCACTTCAGTCGGCCTAAAGATGACACTATTGTGAGCCCATACAAATCTGCGTTTACGTCGACGCGGTGACTTGTGACAGCGATTTTAAGAAAACTCGCACTAGGCACTCAGGCTATCCCAGAAATGTTCTCGAAGGTGCAGAGTTGTTGAAACAAAAAAAAATTCCTCTTCACCAAAAATTACAAACTGACTTACATGAGACATGTGCCCAAGTATAGATTTAACCATTTTTTACGTTGACGATATCGCCTGCGTATTGTCCTCATTTTGTATGGGAACGTTAAAAAGCGCCCCAAGCGGCGAGTGTAGGAAGTTTTACGTCTCCATACAAACGTAAAACGCAAGACTTGATCTTGACGACGTTTGAACGTGCCAAAGCCTATATTCAGAGCAATGACCGTAGGTTTCATCCCGATGTTTTCCTTCACCATAAAGCTTGAGGTGTGAAATAATTGCACAGATTTTAGAAAAGACGCATTCGTACGTTTTGATACAAATGAGTAACAGCAAGCGACTAATCATAGCTCCGCCATAGCTGTGATCCTTGCTCTTGTAATATAGGCTTGTTGCGTGTCAGTAAAGTATAAGAGCCTGCCTTCCGTATGTATTTATTTTGTCAGTAAAATATTTCGCAAACACGTCACAGCGTGTGGTAAATGTAGGCAACTGTATGCATAAACTCATGAGACTGATGTCATTCCATGTTAACTGGACTTTCAGAGTAAGCATTATACACTGAGTCACCTGCCGCGCTATTCACTAAGGTTTCTCAGCGTCGAACTCGACAACGAGCGTTAGTTTCAATCATAGGAAATAGATACATAATACATAGACGATAAGGTTCAATTTAGTATCTTTAAAACCTACACTCGAGTGCCACGCTGAGAAACCTTAGTGAATTACGCGGCTGTAGGTCTAGACAAAGTAACATTCTCTTGCGCTTGCGCTAATAGAAACGATACAAATGTATGGAAATCAATCACGTGACATATGTTAGTCCCGTACCGTTTCATATCGTTTCTACGAGCGAAGCGTGAGGAAGAAGAGCGTGAAGAGCTCGTGGCACAGTTGCTATCGCACATTCGATCAGCGAAGTTAAGCAAACCTTACCCAAGCCAGTAGTTGGATGGGTGACCGCGGATGTTAAGCCGTCGGTCCCCACCTCAATAGTATAGTATATACAGTTCTATTCAATCACGGTAAATGTTTAAAGGCCGTAACGTGTTGTCTAAATGTTAAACATTTCAGCTATAATGGACGTCACCTATGACAGGCGCTGTCAGGTGGCGAAACTACACGTGTGTTGCGGTTAAATTGGCTATTTGTAACTGACTTTAAAAAAAGAAGGTTCTGGGTTCGTCATGCATGTTTTTTAAATTAATAAAAAAAAATATTGCTTTTGTTTATGAAGATTAATTGAATGCAGATTTATTTCAGTAGAAATGGTTAGATTGTTTTATTTCAAATTTAAACCTTATACCCCAATAAAAAAATAATGATCTCAAAATTAAAAACAGTATTTTTTCGAACTTTCCAAACTTTTTATTTTTATTCTTAGCAGCGATATTTTGAGTTGAATGATGAATCATACGACCACAACATACAAGTACTCGTATTTACATATGAAGACACATTCGCTAGCATCGGTCATGATTCTCACGATTATATTACGAAATCGATTCTCCGAGTTCACGGGTCAGTCTCGCAACATCTGCGATTTGTCTCGATACGCAACCGATTGCAGTTACCGAGTTATTATTCGATTGAATTGACGCATTCCGAATCATTAAGAGGTATTAGAAAAGGTCATCGCGATTATGACTGAACGTTTTTTTTTAATGCTAAGGCTAAGTTAGGTTGTATCTGATTTTGAGTTAGGATCTGTTCTAAGCTATGTTGAATGGTTGAATAATGGATTTAGATTGTTATGATCTTTGAGTGTATGATAGATCAAGAGCCGTGGTGGCCTCGGGGTTAGAGCAGTCGACGCAAGTTCGAATCCCAGCGGGGCCTGTACCTACGAGTTTTTCTAAAAACTTATGTACAGTGATTTCACACCACGTGCTTTACGGTGAAGGAAAACATCGTGAGGAAACCTGCATATATCTGAGAAATAATTCAATGACGTATGTTTAGTGCCTGAGACGGCGATGGACTCACCCTCTGTCACGTTGGCACTTAATCATATTCGGTGAAATGTGGATGTTGAAAATTACAATACCTCTGTCTACCCCTTCGGGGAATACAGGCGTGAGTATATGTATCTGTATCATAGAGAAGATAGACAGAAAGTATAGTTGCAAATCCCCGAGATTATGACAGTGGAAAGTTTTGAAACTTTCGAACCCCATATCTCGGGGCCCCTAGGGGTACAAACGATTTTAAATGCGGTACAATCGAATAAACGACGAAAAAAAAAAAATTTCACTTCAGTTGCCAATTTCACACAGGAGTTTGGAATTACAAACAGACACTTCACACACTCACCTCCCCTCTATAATGGTTGAGGAGGGCGATGGCTGGCATTCTCGTCATACTTGTGAACAGGTGCTGCTTGTGGGGGCTGGTCATCTCAAGCTACGCATATAGATATAAGTACCACTACTAGACTTTATAATCCTGTATAACCATGTCGTTCTGACGATTTGAAAGTACTTTGTAAAAAGTCTAATCGAATAAAGATATTTTTGACTTTAGTCATTTCACTTTTATTTATCTGTATAGATATATAGATTGGACAGTCACATGCGAGACAATTTTTTATTCATATTTCTGCTTCCATTAAACTGTTTTACGCGTACCTACTCTAAAGCTTAGATAAATACCTCGAGGTAAAATAAACTAGCCATTATCTACGCGGCTAATGCTCGGAGATTTGCTAGATATAAAGAGAACAATAGGCTAGATTTTTCTACAGAACATATGAGACACGCCTACGCCACATTTTCTTTCACAAAGGTCTTAGACATTATACAGGTTTCATATGACATAATGCGTGGTGCACAATAGACAGATATGCTTACGAGAAATTTAATATCACTGTTGTGAACTAGAGTTGCTCCTATGACGTCATTGCAACGTCATTTAAGGGAGGTAACCTTGATGAGCGAAGTAGGTGAAGGTAATGGAGAAGGCACTTTGGTGAAATAATCCGAATAGAAACCTATAACTATTTCATTGATCTTTGTGGAAATATATATTGCTTGGAATTAAGTGACATATATAAATGATGACCGAATTTTTAAGGACGTGTAAAATCATTTTTAGATATGTTTTCGTACCTATCTATACATCTATACTCTATACAGATAAATAAAATTGAAGTGTCTGTTTGTAATTCGAAAATAACAGCTTTTCAATAAATCCATATAAAGTATACACGCTACTACCACGGAAAAACCGAGTTTTAAATTTATTCTCTGTCTGTCTGTCCGTCTGTATGTCTCTCCGTCTGTCTGTCTGTCCGTCTGTTTGTTCCGGGTAATCTTTGAAACGTCCGGACGGATTTTAACGGGACTTTCACTGGTAGGTAGCTAATGTATATATGAGTAACTTAGGCTACTTTTATTTATTAAAAATATTAGGGTTCCGCGACAATAAGGATGATACTAAATCCACGCGGGTGAAACCGCAGGGCACATCTAGTTTACTATAAAATGCTAACTTAGAGTAGTGTTGTGTTCTCGTAATAAATAAGGTTGCCAGGCAGGAGAAGAGTGGAGGTGCTGTGGTACCACCAGTGGGTGCTGTGGTACCACCAGTGGGTGCTACGGTAACTCTACTAAGCTGACATATGGTTTACATCCTTTGTAAGATAGAAAATGCTCTAAAGCTGTGGTCTGGTTTGAGCAACCCCTGTTACGCAAGCGACGCAAGGTCGAATTCCAGCGGGGCACCCAATGAGTTTTTCGAAAAAATGACACCTTATGCTTTACGATGAAGGAAACCATCGTGAGACCTGCATGTCTGAGTAGTAATTCAAAGACCTACGCAGGGGCGGATCCAGCTTTGGCGCCAGGAGGGGGTCACATAGTCGTTCGTTCCCAAACGTTCGCCAAGAAACAAAGTTATTATATTATATTAAATTAATTAAATATTGAAGGCATGTAGTTACATAAAATCTGTATGGTGACAAAATGTAAATAAAATCATTATGTTCAATTAGTGGTCCACCTAAGTTCTGGAACCAGCTCAGGGGGGGTCATGACCCCCATGACCCCCCCCCCCTGAATCTGCCGTTGGACGTACGTATAGTGCACCATCGTCAAGTTGGCACTTATCATCTTTGGTGAAATGTGGGTGTTGTTATTACACAAAATCTTGGTCCACTAATAAATATCTGTAATTTCACAAAGTTCCAGAACATCTCAAAACTACCTAGCAAGCAAAAAAAATGTTACAGACAGATAAACAATGTGAACTTGTACCATTATATACTTTGTCCCGGATTACAACCAGATCCGTGATTAGGGCTGTCCCGATATGTTCAATGATTCCAAAATACCCGGATAAAAGGGCCGATAGATGTGGAATTTTCCTATTCACTCTTTGTATTCCCGGATTTATTTTCTTTTTCGGGTTCGTTTCAGGTACCCAATAAGCGGGTATTAACGGTTACTAGGAATTAGGGGTTCGATTATTTGATAATAAGGAATCAAATAAAATAAGAAACTGATTGTGGATAATGTGATATTTACTCACAGTTTTGTTCTATTTGATACTAGCTGTGCCCCGCGGAACCCTAATGTTACTTTTTAAATCAAAGTTACATTGATGTTTCGCTTCTTCTATTTAAAAAAAACTGGATTCTGCGGACCACCCATAAAATGTAGTTAACGTGAAACCGCAGGGCACAGCTAGCTTATATACTAACTAGTTGTGCCACGCGGTTTCACCCGTGTAAATTAAGTTTCATATAAACTTTCATCCCCTTGGGGGTAGAATTAATCAAAATCCTTTCTTAGCGGATGCCTACGCCATAACATGTACCTGCATGCCAAATTTCAGCCCGATCCGTCCAGTGGTTTGGGCTGTGCGTTGATAGATCATTATGTCAGTCAGTCACCTTTGAGTTATATATATTTAGATACATGTAAAACAGGACACTGTCTGTCGGGTCGACTAGTTTTCAATGATATAATTTCATTTTTCCAACGTCAACACGTCAGGACCGACATAGCACGTAACGTTACACGAAACAGCTTCGTGCTAAGATACAATCAGACCAAAATGTCCTAACCGACACGCAGACATCTTGACACATACACATCAGTGACAAAATGTTGTAAGTGCAGACCATTTATCGCGTTTAGTGACATGTGAGTTTAAATGAATTTATGAGATGTAGGACATTTTGTTATAAGTCAAGTTGTCATGTGACAACTCTGTTTTTTTAATTGTTTTTGTTCTAAGTAATATTGTACATCAAATTTGAAGTTTATATCAAAATTTAGAAAGGTAAATATCTATACTACAGATAAATAAAATTGAAGTGTCTGTTTGTAACTGCAAAATAACAGTTTTTAACTAAATTAATATGAAAGTAAACACGCTACTGACATTAAAAAACCAAGTTTTAAAAATTTTCTCTATCTGTCTGTCTGTCTGTTTGTTCCGGGTAATCTCCGAAACGACTGGACGGATTTTAACGGGACTTTCACTGATGGATAGCTAATGTTACAAAGAGTAACTTAAGCTACTTAGATTTTTAAAGAACTTTAGGGATCCGCGGGCAACTATGAAATAAAATCTACTTGGGTGAAACCGCGCGGCACAGCTAGTTTATAAATAAAAGTTTTCTTCTAAATACATACGAAAGTATAAATGTTACTGACATAAAAAAACTCTGTTTGTCTGTCTATCTGTTTGTTTGTTTCGGCTAATCTGCGAAACGGCTGGACCTATTTTAACGGGACATTTACTGGCAAATAGGAGTAACTTAGTACGTAAACTTGTTTAAAAATACATTAGGGTTTCGCGTGAAAAGTCCATGCGGGTAAAGACGCGGGGCACAGCTAGTTAAAATATAATATCTGCTTACCATCAAGTACGGCCACAATAGTAAGCAACTTAATGTACAAACCATTGTTCTGAGCCGTACCTATTATGACATGACCTCAATACTCGGCCAAAATCGAATTTCATTATTAAAAGGTCAATTGCATTAACAAACGAACACCGTAAGCTTGGACTTGGGTACAAAATACATCAACTTTCAATTAAAAATCATCATGTGATTGTGTTATTGGTTACTGACCGTGCAACATGTATATTCAAACCTATACATCTATACAGATAAATAACTATTAACTAAGAGATAATTAAATAAGATTTCGACGTTATGGCAAAGTTTGGGAAGATCGAAGAAATAAAAATAATTAGGTTTCCGCGAAATAAGTCAAGCCTAAGCCTAAGCCTAAGATACTCCTTATCTTAGGCTTAGGCTTAGAATTATAACATCAGGGTCCCAACCATGAGCTCTTATTGCAATGATAATTCAGTGGTCCGACAGTGACAGATGTATGCACGTCACATACATCTGTCTCATAAATGAGTGAAACTATCATGGCAATAAGAGCTCATGGTAAGGCCCCAGTTATCTGCCAGTGAAGTACCGTTAAAATCTGTTCAGCCTTATCAAAGATCACCCGGAAAAAACAGACGGAAAAATTTGATTTTTTATGAAGGTACCGCATATATGTTCACATACATTTAGTGAAGCCGTTTATATAAAATTACCAACAGACACTTCAATTTTATTCATCTATATATATGACGTAGTTACTACCAAATTAATTAAATCAATTGTTTTCCTAAATCCGCAGTGTTTGTAAAACACAACACGAGAACAAAACAAAGCACAAAGATTGTTGGCCACAAGTAAGTCTGCGAGGTTATTCCTACGCCCATTATTTATCGATACACCTCGTATATACCATACACATATAAGGCATATAACTATGTATTATAACGAGGTGACTGGCATATAGACGTGTTTCATCGAGTTTCGCAAACAAAAATTATGATAATGCATGTCATTACAGAGTTCGCCTTTATTATTGACTAGCTGTGCCCTGCGGTTGTCTTATAGCACAGATAAAGGATAGATTGCGAAAAGCAGAATTTTTCAATCACATCGGTTTCAAATGCGCACATCTATACATCTATACAGATAAATAAAAATGAAGTGTCTGTTTGTAATTCCAAAATAACAGCTTTTCACTAAATGCTTCTGAAAGTATACACGCTATTGACACTAAAAAAACAAGTTTTAAAATTTTTCTCACTCTGTTTGTCTGTTGTTCCGGGTAATCTCTGAAATAGCTGGACCGATTTTTAACGGGACTTTCACTGTCAGACAGCTGATGTTTCAAGGAGTAACATAGGCTACTTTTATTTAGAAAATATATTAGGGTACCGTGAAATAAAGCATGTAACTAAATCTACGCGGGTGAAACCGCGGGGCACAGCTAGTTGCTAAAATTAACCAACTCCAAATAACACAGTGGTCTAACAGCAAACCCATAACTTAATAATGAAATAGAATTGAACCCTAATTATTCAAATTCGGAATGTGGTATCAAAACCTCATTATTATCTCGAAATTGAATCACACACACGCCAAAAATAGCAATCAAGCAATGTAGGGTCGAATTCGGGAAAAAACATTATTTTTTTGCATTGGCTTCGCACGCTAGAACCTCGATTTGAGGATTGGGACGTGTCTCGAATACTGTGTGTGCGAAATGCCAATAAAATCTGGCCGCTAGCTGGCAGGCGACACTTCCAATTTTATGGTTCGAGATTTGAAAAATTAAAAAGGTAGCCTAGTTTGATTTTAGAAATGATGGTCCTTTTGAGATTTGCTCTCGTATGACTGAAGCCTTGTACGCATTAAATGTCTTGTGAACACGAGCCGTCGTGGCCTTGGGGTTTGAGTTGTCGCCAGAGTGCCTAGTGCGAGTTGTTCACTGCCGCCGTCACAAGTAACCGCGTCAAATTTAACGCAGATTTGTATGGGATCGACACAGCGCCTCTGTCGGCCTAAACATGACGCTATTGTGAGCCCATACGAATCTACGTTTACGTCGACGCGATCACTTGTGACGGCGATTTTAAGAAAACTCGCACTAGGCACTCTGTTTACGATGGCTCTGCATTCACGCATAGTGACTACTAGCGGACGTCACGCGGTTTCACCCGCTTAGTTCCCGTTCCCGTGGAGTATGTGGATAAAATATAACCTATGTTACTCGCTGACGATGTAGCTATACATTGCTGAAAGAATTTTCAAGATTGGTCAAGTAGTTTCGGAGCCTATTCAATGCAAACAAACAAACAAACAATCAAATCTTTCCTCTTTACAATATTAAGTGTAGAAAATAAATATAATATTCCAACATCGTCAGGCAATTTACATAATTCGCCATAAACATTCGACGATAAACCGCAAGTGTTGAATCACGACGTGATTTACAAATATACGAATATTTAGGTGTATGTAGGGAATAGGGATGTCGGTAGGAAAAATAAAAATATCCGAAAAAAAATATTTGAGAAAAAAAATATCCGAAATAAACTTATATATTTTTTTTTCTGTATCAAATTCAATGATATTGGAATAGATCTATACAGATAAATAACTCTATATAGGGTATTTACTTATTTCCTTACTTAAAAAAAACATTATTTGTACCGGCACATTTCTGAAACTCGACCGATTTAATAGCCCAGGGAAATTACGGTTTGACCCGGAACTATTTAAAACTTGCAATTTTTTTTCAGAATATTATTTTTGGACATAGCTCTCGTGTATGTTAATGAAAATTAACCACTAAGTATATCGGCAACACCCTCATTTTTTTAAATTGGCAATTAATTGCAATACTCCCAGTCTACAAATATCAACGCTGTAAACTTTTCAGAATATTTAACAAATTCTTCAAAATTATATATTATTATAAAATTAACCTTGTAACAACTCGGCAACTTAGATAATTTTCAAATATTGTATCAGAATCGGTAAACTTCAAATAGCTCGATAGCCAAAATATCAAACGAAAAGAAATTTTGAGTTTTACCATATTGACTTTATTGCGAACACGAACCATGGAAAATTAACCTGCTGATTATAAAGCTTTGTATTTTTTTTAATCAATTTTGTGCTTTCTTGATTTATGAGTCATCCATAAATATAAACAGGCAAAACTTGGGTAGACTATATTATTCTTCATATTTTACACTCAATAATGGCAGAATTAACCTACTAATCGTTTAGCAACATAACAAAAATAACCAAGTAAGAAAGCCTTCAAACGCCAACATATTCCGTACACGCGAAATCGTTCTTATACTTACAGCAATAAAGTCCATTACAGAATACAATAAGTGTATCGTTCAAGGTCGTGCGAGTGTAAGCGTAGGTACAATACGACGAGCGTCGAGTAGTGCCGGGCCGCGTCCGTCATTTATTTTGTGTGACATGATGTAGATACGCTTTTTAACCGACTTTAAAAAAAAAAGGGGCAGGTTGGTTTTTTTCTAATTTTTGTTACCTCAGAACTTTTGACTAGGTGAACCGATTTTGATGATTCTTTTTTTATTCGAAAGATGATGCGCTCCAAGTAGTTCCATTTTAATTTGGCTGAGTTCTGATGATGGTATGCATAAGAAATCGAGGGGAACCTTCTAAAATCTTAGTGGCAACTAGTGCGTTTGTTAATTACGTTCATTAAGTATTTCAAGCTAACTAAACTACTATTAAATGGAGGTGTAAATTCAGTACCTACTATTTGGGCTTGATTGATTCGTATTGACGAGAACTTTACACATAGATTTGTGACTGGATTAGGTGTACTTTACAAAAAAACACTTAAAAGTGCGAATTCTATTTTTACATAAATGTAAACCGCCTTCAAGAAGAGAAAACTAAAATTATTTTAAAGAAATAATTTCTGAAATTCATAAGGTAGGTTTACATTGATTATATTTGTTAAACTATACTACAATAAACAAAATTTGAATTTGAGTTGTTTGAGTGGTCCACACCGCTTTTACTTACCTACACACCGATTTAAAAACAGAAGGAGATATATAATAAGAAGTAAAATGGAATAAAAAGGAAAAAGGAATATTAAAATAAAAAGGATTTTTATTTTATAAACTACTTATGTACATAATCAATGTAATATTTATTTTTAAAGATAACTTTGACCTTCGTTCTTGATATTACGTAGAATGTGAACTCTGTAGCTAAATAAAATAAGCTTAACACTTTCAGTGTCACTGACACACCAGGCGTGTAGATGTTTCTTCAGATGCCGGTAACCCGCCAGGCGTGTTAAGAATGTTTTTTAAATATATCGAAGAATAAGCTTTATTTTCGATCCAAAATAAAAGTATAGTCTTACAAGCTTATTGTCTTACTGGCGGAGCGCATGAAGCAAGCATTCTAGTATTTTAAATAATATAACGGTCTGATGTAGTGCCCGTGACACGCAAACCATGTTCATTAGCATTGGTCGTCAAGCTTTTAACCAAGTGACAATTTTATTATGAATGAGCTTTTGTGAAAATAGACAACTGATCTTGACGGAACTTTCACTGGCAGATAGCTAATGTGACAACAAGTGCCTATAGCTTGCTTGCTTTTATCAGAAAGGGTTATGCGAAATAGATCCACCGATAAAATTAAGTCTACGCGGGAATAACCTAGTATAATATTAAAAACGTGAATGTGTGTAAGAATGTATGTCTGGATGTTTGGATGTATGATTGTTGCTCTTTGACGCAAAAAATACTGAATGGATTATGATGAAACTTTAAAATAAAAACAAAATATAATAAATACATTTAAATCAATATAAGCGGTGAAGACACGTGGTTTGACATTATGATCACATCTGCCCCCTCCTTAGTCCCAATCAACGGTCAATATCCCGCTCCTAGTTTCTCCCATCATGATCTCATCTTCCTATCGTATGTACAGAAACCTCCGAAACCTAGACCCAAGGTTCTGCACAGACGTTTTTTTGGACGTATGGATTTTCCGAAGTTACTGCGGGATGCCTCGACTGCTCGATCATGTAGCGACTGTTGAAGAAAAGGTGCAGATTGCCGATTTTTCCTCTAAAAAGGGGTTACCAAGGTCAGATGGCAGTCGCTTGGTATAAAAATCAGGTGATCAGCCACATCGGGCTGAACTAAGTGCCGACCTCACATATATGGGACAAGGCCAGGGAGATGATGATGATCCTCTATGACGTTCATGTACCTATTAGGCGTCCACCTTCGCCCTTCGGAAGGGATACGTCGACGCATCACTCAGCTGGAAAAAAAAGTTTCTGAAGCTAGCCGGAGAGTAACCGGAACACTGCCATCTCTTTATCGACTGAGGTAGTTTCTTCCTACGAAAACTAAGACATTGTTTGGGCAGACTTTGGTCTTTCCTGTTATTTATTATGCTGATGTGTGTTTTACCGACCTGAATGCAGATCTCTTGAATGATAGTTCATTTGCAATGCAGTTGTTGAGGAGGCGGTCTAGTGACCGCCTCCTAAACAACTGCATTCGATTCATTTTCAATCTTCGTAAGTACGATCACGTGTTTGTGTATCGTACTGAACTCTCTTGGCTACCCATACACCAGCGACGTAGCTTGCATGTTCTAATTTTTCTCTTCTCCACTTTCCTAATGCTCCCTCTTATCTAGCCCCTAATTTTCAATATTTCACTTTTACTCATGTTAAAAATCTCCGCTCTACTGACAATTGTCTCCTTGTTGGTTCGTCTCATAGTTCTAGGTTAGTTCATTCTTCTTTCTCTGTCCGGTCCTTTCTCTTTTTATGGAATACGCACCCCTCGGAAATCAGTGTTTTAACAGACCGTGCTTCATTTAAGGTCACAGTCAAGACGATCTCGTCTTCTTCCATCAATGACTTAATACGTCGAAATCTGGTCACCGCCGGGGTGCAAATCAAATCAAATCAAAAAGTTTTATTCAACATAAGGGACACTTGGAACACTTATTGAACGTCATTTCTCTTACGCTAACTTAAGTTAATTTACTACCGTTTCCAAAAGTAAGCCTGTCAGGAGAAGAAACGGCGAAACAAACTCCCCGGTTTTTTTTTACATGTGTCCCTTCTATACAGGGTGTCGGAGAATTCGAAACAGTAGTCTTATAGAAGTTGTAGGGCTATATGAATATAGCACTATGTTGAAGTCTTAAATATCTAGCTCCAACGATAACGTAGTTATAAGCTATAGTCGAAGAGCTCGCGGCCTTAAGCCGGGTTGCATGAACGCGCGGCCGCGTTCACCTACATTACGTACGCGGTAATAATCTACGTAAGTATAGGTAGGTACCTACTTCAAATCAATTAGTTAACTGACCTTATTTATGACAGGATACACCTTAGTCTGGACCATATCACTTCACTCACATACAAAACATTGTTATCACTGAAAGCATTATTACCGCTAGTTCAGTCAACTTCTAAATGGGCAAGTGTTCGAAATTGCGCCCTTGCACATCCAAACAAGCCTGAGCTTGGACTTCCGTTATCCCTCAGCCGTTGCACAACTCTCATAAGCACTCTACCTGAAGAGGGCACGCACTCATCACTTCGATGACCGTAAAAGTCCAAATAGAAACGCAACGCTTCACCAGTATTACCCCTTGAAGCTTGCTATTGCATAGGCCAAAACCATGTCGGTATACTGAACATCTGAGTACTGAAAGTTCGGCATGATAATACTAATTAAGTAGGTACTAAGTACCTAACAAACTAACGAGAAAATGAAAGTAACAAGGTCACGACGGAAACAAAAAACTTTGCTTAGAAGCACACGCTCGCGACCATTATCCGAATTAGACTGATTTTGAAACAAATAAATAGATACTAAATCATAAAAGTGCGAATGAAATAGGGGTGTCACACACTTTTTTCAAGATACAACTTTTAACATACGAATTATTTTGATTTAGTTTTGACTCCGACTGGTAACACAATATGTGGATTAGACATCGCTTATCAAGCGTAGACGTGCCGGTTCTAATCCCGGTATCAAAATTTTACCCATTTCCCCTTGGTTTAATTAAAATTAGTGCTATCTCTTTTTGTGATACAGATATCAAAAGGGATGGACATAGTTTTAGGCAGTTTGGTCTAGTGAAAATGAAAATGGAAATGATTTATTCTGTTTAGGCCCTGGTAAGGCACTTATGAATGTCGAATAATTTACCACCAGTTCGGAAACTAGCTTTCTGAGAAGATCCGTAGAATGGTTTAGACGATGTTTTGTAAAAATAAACATTTTTCAAATTCATTCTTTCTTTTTATTTATTCACGTTAAGAATAAAATTAAAATAAATTAAGAGCGTGAATTAATTTAATACATCCGAAGAGGGTTCGTGGACCAAGTAGAGTAAATAGACCATGTTCGACAGCCCTAATACAGTTCTATCATAGCGGCGGGGCGCGGGGGCACGTACGAAATAGGGATGGGATGGGACGCTATAATTATCGATAGACTTATCGAAACATAAATTAAATTACTGAATACTGATAATAAAAACAAATAACAGAACCGATTTTATAAAGTAACGTTATTATGTAGGTACAATTTACATAGTACGTGTATTAAAAGATATCTCGGGTATTCTTGTTTAAAATTGTGTTGTCTTTAAGTGAGTGCTCTACTACAAGAGTAAATTATTGAATCTGTACTCAGATGATAATTAAGGTCAGTAGTTTATTTAATATCAGAATGCTATAAAATCACAAATTGTATTGAGAATTAGAAATACTCTACCTAACTACATTACATTTACCTACAAAAGTTCTACTATCCAATTACTACAATAACGTAAGTACCTAGGTTTTTCACTTAGTCTATGCGAACAATGAATTGGTATTTACTACTAATGGAAGCATTAGGTACTTTTTCTTTTAATCGAGTGATCGATTAAAAATAATCCCACCACTAATAAACATACACACGAATAAACACATACACACGAATAAACACACACACACTTATAAACACAAAGCGTGCCGCGCGCTGCCGAAAGTCACCGCGATATCTGTTTATTTTCACGTGCCGCCTGAACTCAAAGACACCGCGCTTTTTTAATGATGCCGCGCGGTGTCTTTGGTATCGTACCGAAAAGCCGGCAGTAACTTTGATTCTTATGGCTGCATTTCTTTGTAAATCATCGGTCTGTCTTTTACCTAATTCAATTGAACCCGTTAGAGGTTATCAGAGTTCACAGGAGTATGAACTGTAACGATGACCTCAAAAATCATAAAAATTTTAAGAAGTAGATAAATAGTTTCGAAAACAGGTTTCATGGGGTTATTTCAGGAACTATTCGTGGGAGAGAAAAAATAAAAACAAATTTAGATTTCACGTGCATAACTCTACGTTACAGCTGACTTTTATGCGAAAATAAGGTCTTGGTATGATGGAATTTGAACGTCAATTACTCGAAAACGGAAGAAGATATTTTTGTCGTAATTATTTTAATTGCTTCCTAAAATTATACTCTATCACACATTTTAAGAGCTGCCCGGAATTAACCGACACCCTGTATACAAGCTATATACATTGTAATTTATGATCCAATGTAACTCCAAAGAAATCTGTTGTTTCAACAAGGTCCAACACTTCGTCGTTGATAAGTACATTGGTTTGCACTTGTTTCACATTTGGCATAGTGAACTTGACACATTTCGTTTTCTTACTATTGAGTACTAAGTTATTAGCGCTGAACCAATGTACTACGTCAGAGAGAGCATTATTCACATCGTCAAAGTTAGCTTTTTGTCGGTCTATCTTAAAAATCAGACAAGTATCATCAGCAAATAATACAATATCGTGTTTATTGCTTACCATGTAAGGTAAATATAAGTTAAAAAGAGAAACGGACCAAGAATTGAACCCTGTGGAACACCCATCTCTACTGGGCACCCCGGAGATGTTAAGCCATGTATATCGACTTTTTGCATTCTATTATCTATTTTTGTGCCTGCTGTACTGGAACCAGTCGGTTTCGGCGATGGCCGGAAGCTGGGTGGTATGTCGCTGGTGCCGTGGAGATTGGGGCGACCGCTGGTGTGGGATGCTACGTGTCGATACGCTGGCTCCGTCCCATGTCCCCGGTACTGCTGTGGCGGCCGGTGCTACTGCTGCTCAGCAGGAGTGCCTAAAGCACCGGAGATATGCTTGCATTGGCCAAGGATACATATTTTATGCGTTTTCGGTTGAAACTCTGGGCCTTGAGGTCCAGATGCTCATCAACTTTTCAAAGAGGTTGCACGTCATCTGGAAGCAGCATCTCGTGACAAGCGGGCTGGAGCTTTTCTCGCTCAGAGAGTCAGTATTGCTATATAACGTGGCAATGCTGCCAACCTTCTTGGCACGATCCCGAGAGACACCGATTTGGGCCAAGTTTTCTAATTATTATTAGTTTTAAGTACTGTTCCTTGTATATATATATAATTAAGTTTTTATTCAATAATATTCAAGTATATAATATATTGTTTTGTTTTCCTGTTTAATTATTTGTGAGTATACAGTTACAATTTATATTTTAATTCACTATCTCACTTTTAGTTCTCTCCCAACCCAAAGATTGACTGGTAGAAAATGCCTATGGCATTAAGTCCGCCTATGCAAATATGTTTTGCAGGAAGTTTTAAAATAAATAAAATGAAATAATACAGCTTACATATCAGAATACGAAATAGGTTATAATCCATATGAATATTAAGTGTCTCTGTCTGTTTGCTACCTTTTCACAGCAAAACCGTTGACCGAATTGGCTGGTATAGAGTATCAAATATTGTATAGATGTAGTTTGAACCCCAACTAGGAACATAGCGTACTTTAAACATAAAACTCAACCCCTTAAGGGATTTTATTGGGGTTATGGTGTATCCAAGATGGCACACATGGATTTGTGCTTCTGGATGAGGCGGCCCAGCTCTATGAGCGCATAATCGCTGCCCGTATCAAAGACCACTTGCGCACAGTGGGCCCGGATCTGGCTACCAGCCAATACTGCTTCCGGGAGGGACGTTCCACGCTGGACGCAATTTTACACCTTGCCTTTGCTTGCGGCGGCGACAGGATGACGGGTCGCCCATTTCCCTCTATTATGGTTGAGGAGGGTGATGGCTGGCATTCTCGTCATACTTCTGAACAGATGCTGCTTGTGGGGGCTGGTCATCTAAAGCTACGCATTTAGATATAAGTAGAACTTCTAAATTTTTCTTTATGTTAATTTTGATCGACATTTGTGCATTGGAACTGTGTCCATGGGCTTGCATTTCTCAAGTGATTTATTTTGTTTTTTAAAACTATATTAATTTTGAAAAGAGTAGTTGCTGAATTTCTTGCCAGGTTCTTCTCAGTAAAAGCAACCTTCCGAACTTGGCGGTAGCGTTTATAATCCTGTAATTTAATGTCATTCTGATGATTTAAAAGTACTTTGTAAAAAGTCTAATCGAATAAAGATATTTTTGACTTTGTTTGATATTGACTGTGCTTTGACACGTAAAATCCCTTTCCGAAGCAACCGTCGCGGGGATGGGGTGATATTGGCAGTCTCGTTGGACATCTCCAACACCTTCAACACCATCCCCATCAGCAGGCTGAGGCGCTCCGGTACGATCGTGCGCCAGTGTACCTCCGACGGGTTTTGGAGTACTACCTTCTGGCAGGTGTGTCGTCTGCATCGATGGGGACGGAGAGTTGTTTCGCCAGCGTGTCGAGTGCGGTGTTATGATGAAAGTTACACTAATGCGAAAAAACAATAAACAAATTAAAATTTAATTTGTTAAATGTTTTTATAATACAAACAGAAGATTAAACGGTGGAATGGAATAAATAAATACAGTAAATGAATAGTATTCTTTATAACGCGAGCATATCTGTGTCGACCAAGGTGTAGAGGCAAACAGCTTAAAGCGCGCCTGGCGATATGGGCGCGCTAGGTGTTACTATGTAGGTATGATACGACATAATTTTCAATTGTTGAAGCGAAATCGCAGCAACACAATTGTGTTGATGAATATGAGCGAGATGGTATGACTACAGTTGTGAGCAATAGCAACCCCGTAGGATGGGTTCTAAAAAACTGTATCGTACTCAGTTTTAGTTGATTCAGAAAATACGTTTTTAGTTATCTTTATTCCCAACCTTTTAATGGTGTTTGGATTTGCACCCGGTAGACGAGTCCTGGGAATGACAACTACATAAAGATGCGACTCGGGAGCCGGTTTGTGGGCACACGACCAAATTGTTTTATACCCGAGTGCTGGGCGCTAAAAGTGCTGATGCATTCATGCCATATTTACAGAGATTGATATGTTCATTGAATATATTTCTTTTGTAAAATGAATCATCAAAAATATTACATCGCTTAATATAGCTCTCAGTGTTATATTCAATATATGAACAGTTGTATATTTAGCTATAGTCAATTATGACGTCATATAACAATTGCAAAATGGTGCATTAATGTTTTTGCATACCCAGAAAGTACTTCAATTATTTGGTTATAGCTAAACTTAGTTGGTGCAATCCACCCTTGAAATCAGACCTGTAATAATCCGTAGCCCAGATCCTCATAATCCGATGTTTGAGTTAAAACTTCTGGACCTGTCCTAAATCCTATGCTGCAAACGAAGTCATAGGGTCACACATTTGTTTTACTCTTTATTTTTCATAGAAAAATAAAATAATTTACGCTCTATTTTTCTTTATAAAATATAACTAAATGAAATAAAAAATTTTTACAAAATGATTCACTAATTCCATTTTTCTTTTTAGGTTAGGAACCACATTCAAAAAGAGAAAAATAAAATTATGTGAAATTAATTACTTACTTTAGAAGTTGGTGTTTGTACACCGAGTTTGATGCTATATTTGACATAACATAACTAGTGAAAATTTTGTAAAAAAAAAAAAAAACATGCTTTTCTTTGACTTTTTGCAAAGTGCACATAAACCAGCCATCTAGGTGTAGAGTTCACATCGATACGAATGAATCAAGTGCAAACACTCGGTCGGTACTTGCTGTAAATCGTTGAGGAGTTCCTTCAACTGTCTTTCGGGTCTATCATCAGATGGACTCCACATCATCATTAAAATAGTGCTTCAAATATTACATGAAAATATTTTACCAACGCTCAAGTCACTAATATTTTCGAAGGTTCCCCTTGATTTCACATGGATGAGAAACTGAATCAAATTAAAATCGGACTACTTGAAAAGCACCACTTTCCAAATAAAAAAAGAATCATCGACATCGGTTCACCCAGGCATAAGTTCTAGTAACAAACATTAAAAAAAACATACCGTCGAATTGATAATTCCTTTTTTGAAGTCGGTTAAAAATTACTTATTTGGTATAACATTAATCTTGAAAGAAGTATTAATGCAATAAATAATGGGTGAAGTTAATAGGAACCAAAAATGCAAAAATAATTTCGCGATCTATAAATCGGAACAAACAAGCTAACGATCGACCGTGGCAAGTCGTCGCGCGGGGCCGCGTTGGGTGACGGAGGTCATCGAACGTACGGCACGTGCGATCAGCGAGCGTCCCGCCCGACTCTCCAGCCCCCGCCGTCGTCCAGCGCGAGTGTATATTTTCATACGTTAGAAAATAGTCGTTAAAGAATATTTGCCTTAACAAAAACAGGTTAATTTTTAATCAAGTATGTCCGTTTCATAATTTTTGATATTGTTAACCAAAAATCCGTCGATTTAGTATTTTGCCTCGGCGGTGACAACAGTTTTTATCAAATCAGCTAACTTATAAATCTAATTAGTTTAACAATGATATAAAATAGTTAAACAATAAATCTTGAGACTATAATAAAAAGTTTACCGTGATAAAAATTTTGCCGCCATCGGAAATAATTAAAAACTTATTTTTATTTTTTAATTTAAAATGCGTGAGCTAATATGGCAGATTTTTCCATCATTGTGTAGTGTCTAAAATTAGGTATTACACAAATAAAAATCAGCTCGTTGATGTTTTTGGTTAACGAGGAATAAAGCTTCACTGAAATTTGATTTTTTTTTCTATGTTGTAATGTAATTTTTTTTCCCATTTTATTTTTTACAATCTTTTTTTAATCTAATAGTGCAAATCAGCATTTAACATTGGAGTTTAGAATTAGTGCTAACCCCTCCATACAAACTCTCGTAATTTCCCTGGGCTATAACGGGAATGTCGCTGGCAGATAGCTGATGTTTCAAGGATGAAACTACGGCTATGCGAGTGAAACCGCGGGGCACAGCTAAAACCGTTTTTTGAACCTGTCACAAATAATGTTATTGCGACTTTCTACTATTCTTTGGTTAAATATCCGAATTGCGAACTAAAATTTCTAAATATCAAAAAACTTAACCTGCGATTAAAATAATAACTTTATTGTATGCGTATTGCAAAAAACTTTCTAACACGACACTTAAATCAACTTTATTATACAGAGTATTAAAGAATCGTTAAAAAAGTTTTTATATAGCTTCGCCGAAACCTTCGATAAATAATGCTTATTAAATATATTAAATAAAAATACGACGATCCTCATTCAGATTTTATTATCTGTATTTCATATAATATGGTTTTGATTGTCAGCCGAAATTTTACTGGAAACAATCTATACATCAATTCAACTATACATACAGATAAATAAAATTGAAGTGTCTGTTTGTAATTCCAAACAGCTTTTCACTAAATGCATATGAAAGTACACACGCTACTGACACTAAAAAACCAAGTTTTAAAATTTTTCTCTGTCTGTCTGTCGGTCTGTCTGTTTGTTCCGGCTAATCTCCGAAACGGCTGAACCGATTTTAACGGGACTTTCACTGGCGTATAGGTGATGTTTCAAGAAGTAGTTTTATCTAAAAAAAACATAAGGCTGCCATGGGACACCATGAAAATAACTCTACGCGAATGAAACCGCGGGGCACAGCTAGTATTATATAATTATCTTGTTACAGTGTTACTTTCTTGCCTTAGTGACTTAATTCTTGGATTATAATTTTCGAGATGTAAGGAAAATTATATATTAACAAACATACATTAATAAAATAATATAATTTACTACTACCGGACGTCACGCGGTTTCACCCGCGTAGTTCCCGTTCCTGTGGGAGTACGGGGTTAAAATATACCTTATGTTACTCGCTGATATCTAAGCTATCTAATGCTGAAAGAATTTTTAATATCCGTCCAGCAGTTTTGAAGCATATTCAATGCAAACAAACAATCAAATCTTTCTTGTTTATAATCCTCGTATTACTCGAGATTAGGGTAAGTGCATGGAATTTTATTTTTATCTCTAATACTCATATTTTTGTTAATAGTCTTTTAAAGCTGCATTTACATTCGAAATAAAAATAATATACCGGTTAAAATATATATAAATTCGAATGTCAAATAATTCTCTTCCACGCTCAACTGCTTCGTGAATTTTGCGTACATTTTGTCAGGTGTAACTACAAAGAAAAATATAGTTTATTATAACGCTATAAATATGTTTCCACCATCGCGACACTTACTGCCATTGTGCGGCGAATAAAGTGAGTGAAGGTGATTGATTTAGGTTGTTATAGGCAATATTCAAGTGACGTATGTCTGTCTGTCACCGAATATAATTTATGCAGCCGAGCTTCGTAAGAATTTAAACATATATCATGGTAGAACTAGCTGTGCCCCGCGGTTTCACCCGCGTAGAGTTAATTGCATGTGTATCCCGCGGGACCCTTATGTTTTTTTAAAATTAAAAGTAGCCTAAGCTACCAGTGAAAGTCCCGTTAAAATCGGTCCAGCCGTTTCGGAGATTACCCGGAACAAACAGACCGACAGACAGATAGACAGACGGACAGACAGACAGACAGACAGAGAAAAAAAAATATAATTGGTTTTTCTGTGTCAGTATCGTATATACTTCCATATACATTTAGTGAAAAACTGTTATTTTAGAATTACAAACATACACTTCAATTTTATTTATCTGTATAGATAAAAGTGCATGATGCTTGCTCATAAAGACTTAGGTTTTGTTGCACGATAGTAGTCAAAGCTCCAAAAGCTAATTAGACGATAATAATAGCTTTGACGGCAAAATCCGCACCAAATGTCCCTATCGATCGGCAAATGTTGCTGTCCGTCTAATTTATACATCTATACATACTACATAGTATAAAACAGTCGCTTTTTCTATTATATCTTTAAAACTACGCAAAGGATTTTGATGCGGATATTTTAGTAGATAGAGTGATTGAAGAGAAAGGTTTATATGTATATATAATAATAACATCCATTAAATACTGATAGAAATACTGTTATTTTTGAGGTTTCTAATGTGATGTCGTAAATAATTACATTTTTTCCACTTACATTGCAAGCGGAGGCTGAAGCCAACGAGATTTAAATCCGTCCCGAAGCGAAGTGTGGGCGGGTCGCTAGTCTATACATATAAATAAAATTGAAGTGTCTGTTTGTAATTTCAAATTGACAAGTTTTCACTTAATGCATATGGCTAATGTTAAGGAGTAGAGTAACATGGACTAATTTAAAAAAAAAAATTGCGCAAAATAATAGCCTTAACTAGAAAAACATGGACGGTTAAAACTAATAGCCAAAGTTATGACGTCATTTAACAATTTTAAATAGAGTAAAAAAATTTTTGCCTAAACCCAGACTAAGAAAATAATGTTTCGCAATGAGTAGTAAATATTCAGAACTGTATTACTTAAATAACTTACATTAGTATTAAATTATTCAAAGAAATATTCTAAGCATTTACAAAATAAACTACACCTTAAAAACACTAATATAATTTCCAACATAACTATTTACATGAAGCGAAATGTTGAATAATTTAATAAATTAATTTAACAAAAACATCGCACAATTAAATAAAATCCAACATATTTCAAGAACATAAAAGCAACAACATTGCATTATAAAATACATAAAAATTACAAAACGATTATTGTTCGGGGAAGCGAAGTACAATCGTTGACAATGTAAATAATATTACTGCCGGCAAATAAATTATGTTAAGGCTCTGCCGACTGGAGCGGTCGGTCGGATATTGCTTGTGCTATATCGGATATTAGAATGGGATCCGATGATCCGTAACCAATTTGTAGGTGTAAGGAAATTATGGATGAAGAATGTGATAAAGATGGAGAGATACAGAGTGGTAAAGAGATATGAAGAGTGTTATGACAATGATTTCTTTATGCATCTGTTTAAAGAATTCTTATTTTTTAATGAATTTTCTAAGGACTTTAGTAAATCTTCTACAGATGTCAAAGCTTCCCTGATACTCGCCAAGTGGCGTAATTGTGTAATAGAAAAGGACTTATGATAATGTGTTATTAATAAGATTAGGCGATCATTGTAATTAATCAACCATGAATCTATATATTTCTGTAAATTATGAAATACTACCTTGAAACGTATATTTTTACGGCTTATTATCGATTTCAAAGCAAAAATGTCATCAATGTATTGGCTGCATATAATATAAAAAAACAAACTTATGTTATACAATAAAAATAAAAACAAATAGGTATATAAACTTTTCGGATATCCGCCATTTCCAATATGAATGCACCTTTATGTAAATGTCCGCAAAGTAAATTCCCAGCGTTATTGCCTCGATAAAATCGGCCCATTAGGACGGACATACAAACGAAAAGACCGACTTTATGCGAATGCGCTAAATAGATATTTAGCGTTTGAGTTTGAGGGTACATGTGAAATTTGCAGTAGGGCTGACACATGCTATTACTGCGGCTTATTTTATTTTTTATATATTACCCACAGTCAATAAACGCGTTAAGTTATGATAAATTTAAGACACGTGTTAAAACTGTACTGATGAAGAAAGCTTATTATACAATTTCGGATTACATAAATGGTAAAGACATATGGAATTAAAACTCTGCACAAGTAGCTCCTGGCAATGACATGGTATGCAAACATGATATGTAAATCATTTGGTATTGTTTTTACTTTTTTAATTATTATTTTTTACACATGCATGCTGATACAATTTTCACTATTGTGAATAATTTTAAATGTTTTTATTGTAATTATCATTGTTTACTGTGTAATGAAATGTACATGATGCCAGCTGAGTTTCTTGCCGGTTCTTCTCAGAAGGCTAGTTTCCGAACCGGTGGTAAATTCCTCGACATTCATAGTGCCTTACCAGGGCCTAAACTGAATAAATCATTTTCATTTTCATTGCATTTGAATTGCTGTAACTTAAAAACACTTGCATGTATTGTAGCTAAGCTTATGAATGACTAGCGAACGTGACGCGGTTTCACCCGCGTAGTTCCCGTTCCCGTGGGAGTACGGGGATAAGATATAGCCTATATTAATCAGTGATAATGTAGCATTGAAATGGTGAAAGAATTTTTAAAATCAGTCGATTACTTTTTGAGCCAATTCGTCACAAACATACATACAAACCTTTCCTCTTTATAATATTAGTATAGACTAGCTGTGCCCCGCGGTTTCACCCGCGTAGATTTGGCTTCGTGCTTCATATCGCGGAACCCTAATATTTTTAATAAATAAAAGTAGCCTAAGATACTCCTTGAAACATCAGCTGCCTACCAGTGAGAGTCCCGTTGAAATCCATCCAGCCGTTTCGGAGATTACCCGGAACAAACGGACAGACAGACAGAGACAATTTTTAAAACTTGGTTTCCTAATGTCAGTAGCGTGTATACTTTCATATGCATTTAGTGAAAAGCTGTAATTTTTGAATTACAAACAGACACTTCAATTTTATTTATCTGTATAGACGTATAGATGTATATATTAGAGTCAGGGTTGTAATTAGCTAATTTGATTACCTATCTACAACTTCTGTGACAGGTTGGGAGTAAATATCCACAAAAAATGGATCAAAAGTGATATTTTAAAGCTGGTCAGTTTTTCACTGATAAAAATACAACGTTTTTATATTGCGCTATAAATAATTCAGTTTATTCTCACTTTTCAATAGCACTAGTGTCATAAAAGCGATAGTGAACGTGGACTTTTAGTTTTCCTATAAAATACAAATATTATTTAGACTTTATAACCGTTGGCGTAAAGGTGAGAATCGCTTGAACGGTTTATTGTCCTAAGCAAACACTTAATAGGCAATTATTATAATGTACTATTAAGGTTACTTATAATTTTCTACTTAAAATATAATGGAAAGGTGTATTACAAAGTAATTTTGTTTTGACCGTGTGTTCTATACATCTATACAGGTAAATAAAATTGAAGTGTCTGTTTGTAATTCCTAAATAACAGATTTTCACTAAATGCATATGAAAGTATACACGCTACTGAAAGTAAAAAACCAAGTTATAAAAATATTTCTCTGTCTGTCTGTCTGTTTGTTCCGGGTAATCTCTGAAACAGCTGGACCGATTTTAACGGGACTTTTCACTGACAGGTAGCTGATATTTCAAGGATTAACTTAGGCTACTTTTATTAATAAAAAATATTAGGGTTCCGCGGATAAAACGGTAAAGCGGATTAAACGCGGGAAAAACCGTGGTGCACAGCCAGTACATAATATGTTCACTTCTGTATAAAGGGTAGGCAGAGGTGTATTTATAGCACACCCATATTTCGCCAGATATGAGTCCCATGTAATATGGGGCGAGCCTATTGCCATTAACCGGGCACTAATCCAGACTCCGGGTGGAAAAACCCAATAACATATTTCCCGACCCGGGGATTGAATCTAGGACCCGACCACGTTTTTCGTTTCCATAGAAATTTCATAACTAAATATGCACAAGCCACCCAAAGGCGTTAGCCGTGCCGTGTAGTTAGCAGACGTTAGAGTGCGAACGTGATAAAAGGTGAGTCAATCGCCGTCTCAGGCACTATACATACTTCTCAGACATATGCAGGTTTCTTCAGGATGTTTTCCTTCACCGTAAAGCACGTGGTGTGAAATCACACCACATAAGTTTTTAGAAAAATTCGTTGGTACGGGCCCCGCTGGGATTCGAACTTGCGTCACTACACTACACCCCACGGCCACTACGGCTCTATAATCTACACTCTTAATATATAAAATTGTATCCCCATTTCCCTCGCGTAAACGGCTGGATGGATTTTAACGGGACTTTCACTGGCAGATAGCTGATGTTTGAAGGAGTGTTTTAGAAAGAAAGAAAGAAAGAAAGAAAGAAAATATATTTATTCGTAACAACATACACAAAATAGCGAAAAGGATTATAGTAACAGTGTTTTATAGTTGTTACGAATTGGTCCCAACTCAGCATAATCTGGCTGCCACGTTGATGACAACCATCACTGATCTTCCGCTAGGACCAAGGCGTCACGTCACAGCACGGTCACACTGGCAGTATCCACAATACAACTTAACCTAAATACAATGTAAAATAACAAAAAAACCTATACAAATTAAATAATAAAAAAATTAAATAAAAAACAAATACTTCATAGAAAAATACAAATTATAAGTAAGTATATTACAGTTATCATAATTTCACACATACTTGGACTTCATCAGTATAAATCAAACAAAAAGAGAAAAAAATAATAATAAAAAAGCATTATTTTTACTGTGTTCTTAAATAGCACTGGAGTCAAGCTTTAGAGCCTCGTGAGTTTTCTGAAAGTCAGAAATGTATTTCTTTAATTTAGTTCTGACCTGACGTAATATGCAGGTTCCTTATTGGCTTTAGGCTAATTTGATTTCAAAAAACACCCATTAAATTATTCACGCGGGTGAAACCGCGGGGCACAGTTCGTATCAGTATAATTACCAATTTAAAAGTCTGTCCTCACTAAAGCTCCATTATATTATATTCACAGCCGAATATTTCACTCTAAATTCATTTATTTCAACTAAATTTAGCTATCGCACGTCGTCGATGAATTTATAATGTCATTTTATACTGACGTCTGATAAAGAATGCATTTTTAAAACTAAATGGAGTTTAAAAATAACTTTTGAAAGCTTAAATGTTTATTGAAATAAAATTAGCCTAAAACACTCCTTGAAACATCAGCTATCTGCCAGTGAAAGTCACGTTAAAATCGATCCAGCCGTTTCAGAGATTACCCGGAACAAACAGACAGACAGACAAAAAAATTTAAAAATTTGTTTTCTGTGTCAGTACTGCGATATCTAACAATTCAGCATTTAAAAAAAAAATTGTCTATGTTACGCTACTTTTCTTTTTATTGACTGACTTGTGAAGTCCTTGGACTAAAAGTAACTCCATCTCTTACTGTGATACGGATTGAAAAGAGATAGACATAAGTTTAGTCCCGTCTTCATTTAAGCCATGTTTTATAATCCATACATCCTAAAAGAGTCTATTTGTAATTTCACTAAAAGCATGTGATACGGTACTCAGATAAACGATCAAAAAAAATATTCTCTGTCAGTCTGTCGGTCTGTTTGTTCCGGCTAATCTCTGAAAAGGCTCGACCAATTTTAAAGGGACTTTCACTTGCAGATAGCTCAGGTTACAAGAAGTAATTTAGGGGTCTTTGAGTTTCGCGAAATAATAAAATAAATTTACTCGGGTGAAACGGGGGGCATTTTAAATGTGTTTTGGAATAAGGGGGAATATGTTAAACTGTGTATGTATATAAAAACCCTTATAGATTGAAAAGCTAAAATTTTTACAGATCTAGCTTTATTCACATCCATATTTCAATACATTTCACACTCTTAAGCATACTATCCTACGGTACAGAGGACCTACTGCGAGTTTTTCACTGCCGCCGTCACAAGTCAGCGATTTGAAGAAAACTCGTACTAGGCTCTCAGTAACTCTATCACGAGTTTGTCACCGTTTTCGTAAACTACACTCGCTAGCGTCTCCGCCGAATATTTGTATCAGAATTTGTTCAGCGGTTCAGCCTCCTAGCGGTGACGTCAAGAACTAAAATATGCCGTACAAATATTGCTGGTGACGCTAGCGAGTGTAGTTTACGAAAAACTCGTAATAGAGGTACGTGATCCTTATATAAGTTTCAAGTAATAGGTATCTTAACACAATTGTACATACAATGTAACGGACCATTTCCTAAGCGTAACACGGTGATACGTGCAAAAGTTAGGCAACACCAGGTGTAAAGTGTATACTAGTTGGGACTTGAGACGCTCTAACAATCCGACAGAATATCCTAACTTGTAGGCGGAGAGCTGGCGGGTTGAGTGTATTCGTTTACACTAATATAATAAAGAGGAAAGATTTGATTTTTTGTTTGTTTGTTTGCATTGAATAGGCTCCAAAACTAATTGACTGATCTTGAAAATTCTTTCACTATTTGAATGCTACATTTTCACTGATTAACATAGGCTATATTTTATCCCCGTACTCCCACGGGAACGGGAACTACGCGGGTGAAACCGCGTAACGTTCGCTAGTTTGATATATCTATTAAAAATATGAACAAAAGTGCTTGAAGTTGATAAGTTTAACTTTATCACATTTTTTATTTTTAAATACCTATCATTAGAATAATTCTAAAGGTGCAAATTAGTCTTCCCAGGGCATAAATCAGGTGCGTGACATATGTCATTCAAATACGTTTTGTATCGCTTCTATTTGCACAAGCGCGAGATAATGTTACAATGTTAGGCTACAGTAGAGATGAGAGATACGTACAAATTACCATGTCAAACAAGATCTGTTCAATATCCTACCATAAGCATACATATGCTCACGCCTGTATTCCCCGAAGGGGTAGGCAGAGGTGTTATAATAACAACACCCAAATTTCACCAAAGATGATTAAGTGCCAACGTGACAAATGGTGAGTCTATCACCGTCTCAGCCACTATACATACGTGTTTGAATTACTTCTCAGACCTATGCAGGTTTCCTCACGATGTTCTCCTTCAACGTAAAGCACGTGAAGTGAAATCCTACTATAAGATATCTTAAAATCCAAAATACCTAGCTCCTGGCCCATGAATGCAAGCCGTTCGGGCACCGGAACGTGACTCGTAAACTTGTAAACTACATTTATGAAGAAACAAATGCACTTACTACTTTTAAATGGTGTAAAAATTCACGAAATACGTTCATCGATTTGTGCTGAAGGTAAGTTTGTTTTTAAAACTACCCACTTTTATTGCTTTTCATGGGTCTGTTTGTTTATTCGCTTACTTCTATACTAATATTATTAAGAGGAAAGGTTTGTATGTATGTAACGAATTGGCTCAAAGAGTACTGAGGGCCTACTCGCTTTCTCCGAAAAACGAAGCTTCGGCCGAAAGTTGGCAAAGTTCCTACCACGGTTATTATTCGTTCTAAAATTACGTCCGAACGTGGTCCGCTAGAAAATTATTTGATGTTTATATTTTCTAAACCAACTTTAATTAAATTATTAGACGAAGAAAAATTTGAGTATGATAAAAACAAAGCGATAATGAAATTAGTTTTGTTTTCGGAGAAAGAGAGTAGACCCTTGACCGATTTTAAAAATGCTTTCACTATTTGAATGATACATTATCACTGATTAATATAGGATATATTTTATCTCCGTACTCCCACGGGAACGGAAACTACGAGGGTGCAATCGCGTCGTCCGCTAGTCTGAAATATGTAGGATTTGATGCGGTTTCTATCACCGTGTATTGTATCTTCACGCCTTTCTAGCCTAATACCAAGGGGTACTAATGAAACAAATGTATAGAGCGAATGTGAGAGAAAGTGTCGGTAGAGGGCGTCCAAGGAAGAACTACTATGACCAAATCTATACATCTATACAGATAAATAAAATTGAAGTGTCTGTTTGTAATTAAAAAATTACAGCTTTTCACTAAATGCATATGAAAGTATACACGATACTGACACTAAAAAACCAAATTTTAAATTTTTTCTCTGTCTCTCTGTCTGTCTGTCTGTTTGTTCCGGGTAATCTCTGAAACGGCTGGACGGATTTTAATGGGACTTTCACTGGCAGGTAGCTGATATTTCAAGGAGTAACTTAGGCTACTTTTACTTATCAAAAATATTAGGGTTCCGCGACAATAAGGATGAAACTAAATCTACGCGGGTGAAACCGCGGGGCACAGCTAGTTTACAATATTTTTCAGAACGGTCAAATTCGGAGCACACGTATCCGACGAAATTGTATGCCGAGATGCATGAATGCGGATGAAGCGAAAGAAGTATGTAAGGTTCGTATCATGTGGCAAACGTCGGTCTTTGCCTACCCCCATGTGATACAGGCGTCAGCATATGTATGTATGTAAAATCAGTTCTGAAGACAAGATTCATAATGCTCTGATAACTACATTACCCTTAGCAGATCATCCCGTCAGCAATCGAATAGAACAGTCTTTTATTTTTTCTTTTATTAGGAACTTCTAGAGGGTTGTTGACGTTTCATTTGATTATTAAAACCTACCTAGATACTGGCGAACTGCAAATATAAAACACACACCCACACATTCACACACACACACACACACACACACACACACACACGACGTTGCATCGATTTCTACTTCTATCATATAAATAAATATACACTAAAAATTAATTACATTTCTAGTGTACCTTGTTATCACAGAAATTATTTAGGAAAATTAATGTGAGAAGACACTGATTTCTGTAACACAGGCATTCAAGCCTAGCTCAGAAGTCAGGGAATTCATAAGATTTGTGTAAATGGTTTTTGTGAAAATAAACATTATTATTATTATAATTTGATACCGTAAATTTAAACGAAGCTGAGAAGTTCGTATTACGCGCTGCTTAAACCTTAGTTGGCCCCAAGTTCACATATTGGACTATACAAACACATGTGGGCTTGCCATAAACCCATGTACACACAGACGGAGTCACGTTCGGTACGTTTTTTCCTTACTCGCGCGAATATGGGTCGATTAATTAAAGTTTGAGTGTGAACCGTGCCTTATCTCATTTCAGAGGTCTCTAGCCTTTGTTAGGGATGTGTGCTATCGTGTTTTACATACAAGTTGTGGATTGGGATATTTATTTTATGATTGTTTGGGGTTCCGTATTAGGTTAAGCAAATATCTATTATAATTCCTAGTAGTTAAATTAAAGGTACGTATAAAATTGAAAGTCTTGATTGACTGACTTATATAGGGTCTAGACATTGTCACAGAGCATTGGTTGGTGGTGCATATCAATTTAAAAATATATAAACAAAATTTCATTTTAATCTAATAATTTAATTTTACAACAAAAATAAGCGTTGTCTTGTTCTCTCATCCAATAACCATCAAACAAGTAAAAATTGTAGAACTAAAATCTATACATCTGTACAGTCTATACAGATAAATAAAATTGAATTGTCTGTTTGTAATTCCAAAATTACAGTTTTTCACTAAATGCACATGAAAGTATACACGCTAGGTACTGACACTAAAAAACCAAGTTTTAAAATTTTTCTTTGTCTGTCTGTCTGTCTGTTTGTTCCGGGAAACGGCTGGACGGATTTTAACGGGACTTTCACTGGTAGGTAGCTGATGTTTCAAGGAGTAACTTAGGCTACTTTTATTTATTTAAAATATTAGGGATCCACGACAATTTGGATGAAATTAAATCTATGCGGGTGAAACCGCGGGGCACAGCTAGTAGTTAATATAACGACACAAACATTTTAAAGTTAAGATTTAATTAAAAAACTACAACGGAGATTAAACAGACAGACAGAGATTTTGTTTTTTAAAATAGTTTTCTTTTAGGTCAGTATCGTATACTCGTATACTTTCATATGCATTTAGTAATACGCTGTTATTTTGGAATTACAAACAGACACTTCAATTTTAAATATACTGTATGTTGGGAAGGATTTCCATCGAATGACTGAAGTTTAGAGGTGGGGATGCTTACTTGGCCAGGTCTAGCTATACACTAAGAAAAGTTTCTAGGGAACTAAATAAAATCTTAAAAACATATATTTCCGTTTTCATAAGATATCCCCTTAAACCCTTCAGTAAAATCCATCCACCATCTTATCTCCTGTCAACTGACGCGAACATTTAAAAGTAACATCACAATGAAAAGTCTACCAAATGACTAATGTTTGCGTCTACAAACTGTGACAGACAGACAGACACGTCTGATTAACTGTGGCACAGATAGCTATATAGATAAATGCGATGTTAAGAGACCGGTGAAGCATGGGGGACCATACGAATGTAATACTTATTGAAAATATTTTAGCCGTATTGGTTTTCGATGCGTACGACTCAAGTTGCTAAATTTAATCTATACAGATAAATAAAATTAAAGTGTCTGTTTGTAATTTCAAAATAACAGCTTTTCACTAAATGGATATGAAAGTATTTGCGGTACTAACATTAAAAACCCATTTTTTTTATTATATCTTAGTGTGTCTGTCCGTCTGTTTGTTCAGGCAAATCTCCGAAACGGCTGGACCTATTTTAGAGGGACTTTCACTGGCAGATATCTGATGTTACAAGGAGTAACTTAGGCTACTTTCATTTAATTTATTTTTTTTGATGTCAGAACGATATATTGTTTCATATGCATTAAGTCATCATCATCTCCCTGGCCTTATCCAATGTATTTGGGGTCGGCACTTGATTCAACCCGATGTGGCTGATCACCTGATTTTTATACGAAGCGACTGCCATCTGACCTTCGTAACCCCTTTTTTGAGGAAAATCGGCAATCTCGGTTAAACCAGTTGTCAGACTCTCTTAGGCCTCTGACTGATCTGTAACGATTGCCAAAGATGTTAAATTGGCAACCGGGACCGACGGCTTAACGTGCTCTCCGAGGCACGGAGGGAACTCGGGCGGTCACCCATCCAACTACTGGCTAGGCGTATGGTTGCTTAACTTCGCTGATCGAATCATATGCGCAATAGCAACTGTGCCACGAGCTACTCTTTCATATGCATTAAGTGAAACCTGTTATTTTGGAATTACAAACAGACATTTTAACGCACAATTTATATCTGTATATATTAAATACGTGTGCATGTCTTACTTCGCCGGCCTCTTAACAAGGCGAGAGATACCCACATATAGATAAATGCAATGTTAAGTGTTGGTCTGTTTGGACTCGTTTAATGATTTTGATTTACTACACAGATTTACTGACAAATATGTCCAGTTATGTTTTGACATGGATTATGGCTTTTGGTCGTTGTGAAACATAATTAGTTACGTTTCAAAGATTACTTTTTCTCTTTGGAATTTCATCAAACACTAGCGGACGTCACGCGGTTTCACTCGCGTAGTTCTCGTTCCCGTCTTTTTACGGGGATAAAATATAACCTTTATTAATCAGAGTGTAGCATTCAAATGGAGAAAAAAATTTTAAAATCGATCCAATACTTTTTGCGCCAATGCGTTACAAACATACATACAATCCATTCACCATGTGAATGCTACCTTATCACTGATTAATATAGGCTATATTTTATCCCCGTACTCCTACGGGAATGGGAACTACGCAGGTGAAACCACGTGACAACCGCTAGTACACCATAATTAAGCTACGAGTATATCAAATTAAAGAGATTCTTGTCCACATAGCCTATACCGAAACTACTGATATATAGAAAGAAACCCAGAAATTTTATGAACTATATGTGAAAGACTTTTAGGAATCGGATTTGATAATTATCTTCTTTGTCTAATACGTAAGAATATAGCAATATTAGTAAATTCAGATAAAATTTTATGGTATTTAAAATGGCATAATTATAGCAGTCTTAATTGACAGCCTTGATGCCAAATCAGCATCCATAAAAAACAAAATTGATAAGCAAATTCCAACCCTAACTTCCACAGCCACAACTCAACACGACAAATAAAAATTATAACGCCTATTGTTTTAGTTACAAGATAATCGCATTTCGAATAACAGACACTGGGGCAGTGATTAATCTGTATCTGACAAAGCCCGTGGCACAGTTTAAATATAAGCAGTTAGGAACCTACGAACCAATCGTCCGAAATAACACTCACACAGACGCGCACATTTACGAGAAGATACGCGGAATAGGCGTAATGACAGTAAGAGATGTCACGTCGTGGCCAATCGAGTATACGTAATTCACGTGTTTACCCGTCATTTTTCAAAAATACAAAACGTCTAATCCACTACGAAATATGCTTGCATTGGTCAAGGATACATATTTTCTGCGTTTGCGGTCGAAACTCTGGGGCCTTGGGGTCAGCTCATCAACTTTTCAAAGAGGTTGCACGTCGTCTGGTTGAATCCTCTCGTGACACGCGGGCTGGGGTTACCTCGCTCAGAGAATCAGCATTGCTATTCAACGTGGCAATGCTGCCAGCCTTCTTGGCACGATCCCGAGAGACACCGGTTTGGGTGAAGTTTTCTACTTGTAATTAGTTTTAAATACTGTTCCTTGTATATATAATTAAGTTTTTTTATTACAGTTAATAAAAGAGTAATTTGATTTGAGATTACAACCCTCACGCTCAATGGAAGAAACGTTCTTATTTCGAAAAATAAGCCTAAATTCCATGCTGCTTGTCAGACTTATATTTCTACTGTGCCCGTGGCGCAAGTCTTGAGCGGACGACAAATCTGTCACAATCATCTGTCAATGTCATCTGTCAAAATTTAGGCGCGGTTTTTGTTGCTATTGCCACCTGATTTGGTACGGTTGAGTAATAAGTAAATTGGTTTTGTATTGTTATCACTAAAGATATGAAAGTGTACCGATATTATATAATATTTATTGCAAACTACCTTGTTGGTCCAGTGGTTGCAACGGCTATTGCGAAATACAAGGTCCTGGGTTCGATTCCTGAGTCGAGCAGCCCGGAATCTGGATTAGTTCCCGGTTAAAAGCATTAGGCTCGCCACCTATTAAATGAGGCTCAAACATAACTGGGGTAACCTACTATAAAAACACCTCAGCCTACCCTTTCAGGGAATACAGGGGTGAGCATATGGATGAATACCAGATGCGAATACTGTCTATTTTTATACTTTCAAGAAAGTGATTTCTCAGTAATCGGTTTTTATTATTCTTATAATTTGCACCATTAGTTCCTTTTCCCGGGACAAATGACGACAGGCTATATAATGGGAGGGTTTTCCCTGGAAATATCGCCTGTCTACCGATCGGACACTTTGGTCGGTGAAAGTGCCAGTCTGGGCTTAAACTAACGTAATGGAGGTACTTTGTTACTCAGTTCAGACGCCGTCACGAGTTATGAGCGCTCAGCGAACATAGCGAGAGTAACTGCGCATATAATTAATACGCTTCGCGCTACACAGACAGACAGAGATAGAATCATAAAATAACTCTACGCATTCAAGATCAGCGCTCATAATTCTTTCTTCTTACTTCTCAGACATACGTTTTTAGAAGAACTCGTTGGTACAGACGTCGCTGGGATTCGAACTGGTGACGGCTCAAATACCAAGGCCGCCACGGCTTAACTCTACCCTTATGTATGTACAATATACAAGAACTGTGTAGCATTGTATAGTTTAAAACATAAGTACCTCATAAAGTACAATTACAAGGTGCAAAAGCACCCATAAACTTTACAGACGTTGATGACTCAAACACTTTGAATTCCACGAACGAAATGAACCTAGCTCAAAGAAACAGTTGTTAAATTATTTATAAAACCTTGTCCGACGAACACAAATTCCTTACTATTGTCATTATGTATAGTTAAAAGGTATTGTCCGACGATCCCAACTGTGAGACAGGACACCATGGGTTGGTCATGAGATAATATCCTTGACCAACTAAGGCTGTACCGCCTTTCAGACCACGTGCTTTACGGTGAAGGAAAACATCGTGAGGAAACCTGCGTCTGGCTGAGAAGTAATTCAAAGACGTATGTATAGTGCCTGTGACGGCGATACGCCGCCATTTGTCACGTTGGCACTTAATCATCTTCGGTGAAAAGTAGGTGTTGTTATTACAACACATCTGCCTACCCCTTCGGGGAATACAGGTGACCATATGTAAGTATGTGATTCCTTTACATGATGCAGCGATACACAACACAGGTGTAAAATTTGGACAAGATTTTGCTATATCTTAACACTTACAACTTAGCTATGTTATAAAATCATACCTCTAAACTTCAAGCGAACTCCGAAATGATATTTGTCTTACCTGGAACAAAGTGAAGAGAAAATTAATTAAAATAATAACACTTTTTGATATATTCTAACAGATGTCCAATATCGTTTAAATAACTGCGTATTATGAAATTCAAAGTCCTTACTGACTGACTGACTTGCCTATAATGTACTAGCGAACGTCACGCGGTTTCACCCACGTAGTTCCCGTTCCCTTAGGAGTTCGGGGATAAAATATAGCCTACATTAATCAGTAAACATTTTGCATTCAAATGGTGAAAGAATTTTTATAATCGGTCCAGTACTTTTTGAGCCAATCTGTAACAAACATACTTACATACAATTCTTTTCTCGTTATAATATGTATAAGTACAGATCAACGCACAGTTTATATATATACTAGCTGTGCCCCGCGGTTTCACCCGCGTAGATTTCGTTTCATGCTTCATGTCGCGGAACCCTAATATTTTTAATAAGTAAAAGTAGCCTAAGTTACTCCTTGAAACATCAGCTACCTGCCAGTAAAAGTCCCGTTAAAATCCGTCCAGCCGTTTCAGAGATTACCCGGAACAAACAGACAGACAGACAGAGAAAAATTTTAAAACTTGGCATTTTAGTGTCAGTAGCGTGTATACTTTCATATGCATTTAGTGAAAAGCTGTAATTTTGGAATTACAAACAGACACTCCAATTTTATTTATCTGTATAGATGTATAGATATAACCACTGATCCTAGAGACGTGAAATATTGACAGCCATCTCTCCAAAAGTCAAACAGACAGACACACATTACACTTTATAAGATTAGTAGTATTGTTATCCATATTTAGAGTTAGGAATCAAACACAGGACTTCGAATAAGCCACAGCTTCATATTTCAATTTAAACTCCTCATGCCCACAAAATCCATGCAATTCACATTTTCTAATATTCAGCCGCTGAGGCAAAAGTCAACAGGATCGAATCCACGACCCGCTGAAATTGAAACTGCAATATTTAAGCTGTTCATTTCACAAACAGCACTCCGGCTGTAATGGAATTCTTTGACAGTGTTTGTAGTTTAAGAATTTAGCCGCAAAATTCCTTGGCTAAGTTAAGTTCAGGTTAAATGAAGAATGCAATGGTTAGTACCAAAATTGATGTAGCATAAAAAAAACAATTAGTATTAAGTAAAGATACGAAGCATGGCAATTTATATACGTTACGTTAGCTGTGTTCTCCCTACGATTTCATCCGACCTGACCAAGAGAGTTCCGAAATGCCTGGACCGATTTTAACGGGACTTTCACTGGCTAATGTTACGAAGAGTAGCTTAGGCTTTTATTTTTTTTAAAAGCATTTTATTCCGCGTTTCATCCACGACATTCACTCTACGCGGTTTAAACCGCAGGGCACAGCTAGTTAGTTAATAATTATGTAAATTAATAATGATAACACTTGTTTAATTCTTTGAATTACAACATTAGACCCCATATATAGGTATAGGTAACCTTCATGGAACCATTGGGTTCCATCAATGTCACCTTGTCCCCTATTAGAGACGACTTTGATCTTAAGTAATAATTCTGCGAAACTGAATTTTGTTTTAAAAGTTCGCATAGACTTTTGTGTCAAAATAGCCAAGCTTTGACACAGTTTAAATTATAAACTTAACAAGCAGCTAGGAAACTAGAAACAAATCGTTAGTAATGACACAAAACATCTTTATTATATCTTTAAAATAGATTTAAAATAGTACAAAGGACAAAAAAAAACATTATTATAAATGTTACCACCGGGTTCGGAAGGTTACTTTTGCTGAAAAGAACCCGGAAAAAAACTCAACAATTACATTTTTCAATCTCACACAGACACGCATCTACGAGAAAAAAAGCGGGATAGGCGTAATGACAGTAAGAGTTGTCACGTGGCCGATCGTGTATACGTCATTCACGTGACTCACCGATAATTTTCAAACCTTCAAAACGACAATTCTAAATGTTATTTTGACGGTGAATAAAAAGTAAATTTAGATTTTTTTTAATCTTGACAACCTTCATTAGAGCAAACGTACTTATTTAAAAAAAGACCGACATTCCATACTGTTTGTGAAGCTTATATTATACTGTGTCTTTGATCTTAAGTAATAATTCGACGAAAGTGAATTTTGTTTAAAAAGTTTTCGCCGACTTGTGTCTCAAAATAGCAAAGCTTTATTTATTTTTCTTCACTAAAGCTAAGTAGCTACTTACCTAGATAAGTACATTATGTGATTCTTAAAAAAATCTACTGTCAAAAAATTCAATGGCGTTTTTTTTCCATCATTTGTAATGTTGACACGTAAGTAAATTTTTTCCGACTGGAGGACGTCACGCGGTTTCACTTCCGTAGTTTCCGTTCCCGTGGCAGTACGGGGATAAAATATATCCTATATTAATTAGAGATAATGTAGCATTCAACTGGTGAGAGAATTTTTAAAATCGGTCCAGTACTTTTTGAGCTAAGTCGTTACAAACATACATACAAATCTTCCCTCTTTATAATATTAGTATAGATCAAAACTAGGTGTTATTACACTTACACTTAAAGTTCAATTTCAAACTCCTCATCAAAATATTTACCGTTGAACCTTCGGGGTCATAAATAATTATTTATTACGGGGATGAAATAATGCGACCGGCTCTTATAATTTCCGTTGAATACCTACAGTCCGATGACACAAAACATAAAGAAAACTTAAAGTCGGCTTCCCTCATTAATCGAGAATAGTCATGGTTCTAGGTTTAGTAGATCTAGACAGGCAAGGCCGTTCCAAATTCGTATCACGGTTCATACATACTATTATATATAAAGAGGAATGATTTGTTTGTTTGTGTTGAATAGGCTCCGACGCTACAAGTACGATCTTGAAAATTATTTCAGCAATGGATAGCTACATCATCAGCATAGGATAGGTAGGATAGGAGTAGCATAGGATTTATTTTATCAAAAAGAGACAGTCTACTGTCAGACATACAGACGGACGGACGGCGGAGTCTTAGTAGGGTACCATTTTACCCTTCGGATACGAAACCTTTAGCCTTAAGACTGAGACGCTCGGATGTGTGTGAGCGTTTTTTTTGATAATGCGTGGGAGCCAACCCTATGTATGTTTATATTTTGTGTCGGTACTGTCCGGCACTGTCCGAATTGCCAACGATACGCGGTTCATTAAAACCATATTTAATATTTTATGCAACGAAGTGCGTCCCACAGCCAATTAACGGGTTTCAGTGTGAAAATAATTATGCTTTTAAAATTGGGTAGTGATGTTCACAAAATAAGCATAATAAAATAATCTTATCTATATATATGTAAAAATCGATTGCTGTTCGTTAGTCTCGCTAAAACTCGAGAACGGCTGGACTGATTTGGCAAATTTTGGTGGAATTCTAGGTCTAGGGAATGTTTGAAAGGTGAGTAAATATGAAAAAATCTACTCATTAATATAATTAGGTAGAGGTACAATCTCCAGTAGGGAAGCTCCAAATATCAAACGACAGATCCCGTTATATCATACTTACTAAGAGTACCTTAACTTTACAACACTTGTCGATATAAAGTAAACAAAAACAAGTTAAGTAAAACCTATATTTTTCACCCAGTCAACATAATTCACGTTAAAAACCTCGTAACACGCGATGTTAAGACTACTTCACAAATAAATCTAATTATAAATGAGTGTAACTCGAAACACATCGTTTATACCACCGTATATCACACCGAACTAAAACGCTAAGTTTACGGAAATAAAATTTTAATTAGATTTTACATACATACATACATATGCTCACGCCTTGTATTCCCCGAAGGGGTAGGCAGAGGTGTTGTAATTTTCAACACCCACATTTCACCGGATATGATTATAAGTGCCAACGTGTCAGATGGTGAGTCTTTGAGTTACTTCTCAGACATATGCAGTTTTCCTTCACCGTAAAGCACCATATATCTTAAATATTACTGTGAATTTAAAATATTAGAAGGATCTTGCCGTGGTCGAGTGATTTGAATAGTCGCCTGCTATGCAAACGACACAAGTTTGAATACCAGATCTGTACCAAAGGATGTTAAAGAAAAAAATATACAGTCGAATTGAGAACCTCATCCTTTTTAAAGTCGGTAAAAAATGTGTTCATTCTATTTTAAGGAATCTCTAGATATTTTTGATAATTCAACAAGGATTCGATAAAACACACGTTTTTGAATTATTTCTCAGACATATGCAGGTTTCCTCACGATGTTTTCCTTCACCGTATAGCACGTGGTGTGAAATCACTGTACATAAGTTTTTAGAAAAACTCATAGGTACAGGCCCCGCTGGGATTCGAACTTGCGTCGCTTGCGTAGCAGGCGACTGCTCTAACCCCGAGGCCACCACGGCTCTAGTAATTAGAGTTTGTATAAAAATACAAGCGGACGTTACGTGGTTTCACCCGCGTAGATTAAATTTTCATGATTGACCCGGGGAGCCCTAATGTTTTTTTAAAAATTAAAGTAGCCTAAGTTACTCCTTGTATCCTCAGCTATCTGTCAGCGAAAGTTCCGTTTATATCGGTCCAGCCATTTCAGAGATTAGCCGGAACAAACGGACAGACAGACACAGAAAACCTTTACATACTGTATTTTTTACGTCAGTACCGCATGTGCATTTAGTGAAAAGTTGTTTAGATATTAATTAAAGAAAATATAATTTTAGTGTTCACCTCAACAAGAAAGTATTAATTGAAAGGGCATTTGATACCCATACTGTGGTGTGCAGAAAAAATAACTAATCCGCCATCTTGAATGATCCGCCATATTGGATCAGAATGACGTCACAGAGCATAGACGTCATATACCGAGGCATTGTAGAGTTACATTAAAATCCATACAGTAGTTTTTTCGAGAAAGAGTTACGAACATCCATAAATCTATAATCACAAACTTTCACGTTTACATTAATAGGATGGAAGTATGCCATGTCCCAAACTAGTTAAGAACATACTTTCAAACAATTTTAAAACTAACAAGCCAACAATTTATTCGCTAACTTACTAAACGGTGTAAATGCGAATGATTTACGAAAAAACCGCATTTACGATCGCATCGTTTCCTACTACGATCGTTAAGTACTTCTCGACCATAAACACGTTCGTTTACGAATTATTTCCGACTTTTGCATTAATTTGTATATAAATGCTCACTCTCCCGTTTTCAAACTTAACTTTAAGGCTTACAAAGTTTGATCGTATTTTTCGAACGTGCTTATAAAATACTAGCGGACGTCACGCGGTTTTACCCACATATTTCCCGTTCTCGTGGGTGTACGGGGATAAAATATAGCCTATCCTACTCCCTGATTATGTACCTGTCCATTGCTGAAAGAATTTTCAAGATCGGTCAAGTAGTTTCGGAGCATATTCAATGCAAACAAACAAAAAAACAATCAAGTCTTTCCTCTTTATTATATTAGTGTAGAGATAATGATTTTTATTTTTGTTTTTTGTTTGCAGTAGTTTTTTTTGCACCGATCTATAAAGTAGGATAAGGACAAGACAATCATAAAATGCAGTACTTTTTAGGGGTTCCGTACCCCAAAAGGTAACGTATAACCCGCGTACAGTTCTTTCATGGGCAACTCACGCCTAAGTTACTTCCTTGTAACATTAGCTATCTGCCAGTGAAAGTCCTGTTAAAATCGGTCCAACCGTTTCGGAGATTGGTGGAACAAACAGACAGACGGACAGAGAGACGGAGAAAAAATTATAAAAGCTATTTTTCTATGTTAGTACCGTGTATATTTTCAACCGCAGTTATTTGGGAATTAAAAACAGACACTTCAATTTTATTTATCTGTATAGATTGTCTATCTAGGTCAATATTTGCTTATGTTAACAATATTAATATTTGAACAAAACAAAATAACCTGATACTTCATGGAATATAGCAGTGTTAATTGCATGGAACAATCGAATACCGCGACACACAATCGGGCATAATTAATACTTAAAATTAATGAATCAGACAATACGTGCCCCGGGAATTGGGATCATTAATTAATTTGTAAAATTTTAGGCACAGTATTTAGTTTCTATATTATTTGGAGGTCTATGAATACTAGTTTAAAGAGTCTGAGGAGCCTAAACCTAAAGAATAAAAAGTTTAGCAACAACATAAAGCGAAGAATAAAAAAAAATCTGTGACTATTGTGAATGTTTTCATAAGTAAAACACTGTTAATATAGAATGAAAATGAAAAATATTGATTCAGTTCGTGGTAAGGCACTTATGAATGGCAAAAAGTAACAGCCGGTTCGGAAACTAGCCTAAGAAGAACCGGCAAGAAACTCAGCCAGGCATCTTGTACATTTCATCAATACAATATAATTCATATGAAATCATCATACAAAAATCAAATACGATGTAAGGCATAAATATTCACAATAACAAGACACTTCAAATATATTAATTCGTATAGATATATATCAAAACTACCCTTTTTTTACTAAAGAAACCAGTTAGATACAAAAAATATAGAACACTTTTCTCAATAACGCGAAGAAAATTCATAAAAAAACCAAACTAAATGTATATTACATGAACCTAATATGTGAATGCCAGCCGCAGCGCAATACATTACCGGTCTGTTACAAATGAGCGTACAATAAAGGTACACAGAGAGCAATGTACGACACACAATCTACTTCCATCGCCGGCATTACGTGCAAACGCGTGTAAAATTGAAGAGAGATTGCCTCGAAAGCCGATGTATCGCGGTGTCTAAGTAGGCTCGTCTCACACCGAACTGTAATGAACCTTTTCAATATCTCGTCATATTCGCAAGTTGTCTTACGGCTCTTGGGTAGGCAGGGGTACAAGGGGGCAAGATTAAACATAAATATATATTAATACTAGCTGTGCCCTGCGGTTTCACCCGCGTAGATTTAGTTTCATGCTCCATGTCGCGGAACCCTAATATTTTTAATAAATAAAAGTAGCCTAAGTTACTCCTTGAAACATCAGCTACTTGCCAGTGAAATTCACGTTAAAATCGGTCCAGCCGATTAAGAGACAGACAGACAGACAGAGAAACATTTTAAAACTTGTTTTTTTTGTGCCTGTAGCGTGTATACTTTCATATGCATTTAGTGAAAAGCTGTTATTTTGGAATAACAAACAGACACTTCAATTTTATATATCTGTATAGATATAGATAGATGTATAGATATAGATTATTGTATACTAGACAGACTGGGTTTTTTTTGACGAGTGGGACACCTTCAAAAAGTCCCCGACCGCCCTGGGAGAGGCAGATCGGGGTATGAGGGATTTTTACCGCACTAAAACCACCCCGGTGGCCATCCTCAGTGTTCAGGGGGGACTAGCTATGCTTAAGTTCTATGACACGGGACAAGCCTATTGCTGGGCACATAAGCAAAAGCGCATTAACACTGCCCGACTGCGGGATCGAACCCTGGACGTCGTGTTCCATAAAAGCGCTTGCGACTTAGAGGTTAGTAAAAATTTCTAAAATTCTAATAATAATTCTAATTTGGACCAAATTACTATTCTCACGCTTAATACAAAGCGTCCATAGATAGCGAGCTGAATTACCAAATTAAAAAAATACAAAATTTTGCAACACATCAAAAATTCAAGTAGATTTACACGGAGAGTGTCGGTCTGTGTAGAATAAAATTCAGATCTCTTACTCTTCAGAAGTCTGTTTTAAAAATTAAATAACAGTTCCAATGTAAATTGTAATTAAATGAAAACAGGGTAAGGTCCAAGACGCACTATCCAAAAATGGAGAAATTTGCATCGCATCCTCAAGAGATCAATGTACCGCGATGCTACGGTGTAGCAGTCAGCCAATTTAATACGTTTTATTATGTGTGAACGAAAATTTGATACTATTCGCGTGATAGCAAGCCTTAAACGTGTGCGGTAAAGTGGATTCTGAAAGCAGTGATTTAAGGATCTAATAGCCAATTCTACTTTCAATTGCGATGCGATTACGTGTGCGTGTTGGTGATGTGGGCCAATGTGTGCCATATTGGCCATTGCGTAAACCTAAAGGGGAGTTCGGGCCAACATTTTCGATGTTTGTTGCAGTGATTAATAGAGAGGTTGATTTTCGGAGAGCTATAGGAAAACGGGATCTTCCGTTTGATATTTGTAGCTGCCCGACTGGGGACTGTACCTCCACCTTACAGAAGATGGCAGACAAATAATGCTACCTTTGAGTAGTGTGCCTACGGTAAGATCACCAGTACTCTATGGTAGTAGCATTATTCATCGCTAAATATATATAAGTGGTGCTATAGGCATTCATCTGCTCAACTCCAAATTTAGCGAAAATGAGTTAAAAGATTATAATACTAAAAAAAATACTTAATTTTTATGTTAAGTTTTTAAAAAATCACCAAAAAAAATTTGCAGTAGTAAGCATATCGAAATTAAACTCAATCTAAGTAAACTCATTTCAAGTTATGGGCCCAGCATCACGTGAACGCAGCCCAGTACACATGCCAATATTGGCTACACCAAACCAACTTAGAAAGTTCTCAGCAACCTTGCTAACGAAGGGTTACCCTTAGCCCCTCCTTCAATTAGAATAGGATTGATATTGTGGTCCCAACACCAGCGTTTATTTCAAGTATTCGTAATACCTTTTCGATTCAAACCTTTTATAGGTTGATGAATCGATTTGGTAGGTTTATTCATTAAAACACAAAAGGCCGTCTATTAGGATTTAAATCAATTAACGCAAATCCGTTACAGTAAGTCAATTGCGTAAAATTGAAACGATTTTAATTTGAAAATGTAATTGCGCGGTTTTGCGATTTACTTTCTGCATTTGCAAACGAAGCTTGATTGCAAATGTTTTTTTAATCCTTTGCTGGAATTTTAAAGTTTATTTTAATATTAAAATAGCGTTTCGACTAGTCAGCCAGCAAGCGATTGCTTTTTAGATAGACTTATTAAATATTTCTAGCCCTCGAGGACCTTCAAAAATGTAGGTGCAACTACACCTAAAGATAGAGAACTAGTGCCCTAAGTTATAGTGGATGTGGGGCTTATGGTACAATTGCTAATTTGCTGTCGTACATCAGTGAAGTTAAGCCAGTTGTTGGATGGATGACCGCCCGAGTACCTTCCGTGCTTCTATACACTTTAAGCTGTTAGTCCCAGATTTCAGTTCAACAAATCTTTACAGATAAGTTGGAAGGCTTAAAATCACTGACAACTGGCAAAACACAGATTACAGATTCACTGTGTAAAAATCAGGTGATCAGCCACAACAGGTTGAATCAGATGCCGACCCCAATTATTCATAGGATAAGGCTAGAAAAAGTTATGCGCTACTGTGGAGCATGAGGTCCTGGGTTCAATTCCTAGGTTGGTTAAAAGTGTTGTTGGTCTTATCTATCTGTCATTTCCCACCCAGTCCGAAGTCTGAATAAGTAGCAGTAGGCTCGCCCCCTATTACATGGAACTTAAGCTGAACTGACTCGTTCGAAAAATAAAGGCTTGTGTATATTTGAGATGATGAGACTTCCAATGACATAGAACATATCTTTGAATATCTTACAGAAGATAAAGAATTCTACAGTTCCAAAGAAACCATGAAAGATGAACAATATTTCAATCCCAATCGACATTCGCCACACGTATACATTCTGGCCTGTGCGACGATGCGTGACGCCGACCGCTAAATCATTCCGTGTGTGCCGGACCGCTAAATTAGATCTACACACAACTGATTCAAAACATTATTGACGTGACCTGGATGTGTCATCCAAGGAACGAAGCGGTAGAAAGCACGGTTATAATGTATCACATGTACTGTATTAGATATGGTCCGTATGGCCTGGTGTTTATTATGTCAACGGAGAAAAAAAAATTACACCACTAATGGTTACCGCAGCTGGTATTGGTATTGCACCAGAGGATTTACGCGCGTGTTGCCGATCCTGTAAATATCTCTTCACGCTCTTCTTGAAGAACGCTCCAACATGGATTTCCCAAACTAGTACAAGTTTGGGAAAACCATGTCGGAGAGTTAATTCCACAACTTGAATGTCCGGGGAAGGAAGCTTCTTTGGAAACAAGCAGTGCGAGACCATTTGGGTTCCAATGGGTGGCGATGAACTCCCTGTCGATGAAGAGAAATGCGATGGTAGAAGGGGCAGTGGGCATCATCTCCAATTTCTCAGACTCTGCTCGTTGCACATGCGGTAGAACACGCACTGGGAGACAACGTCTCTCCTTAGTCTCTAACTCTAACAGGCTTGCGAGATCAGGAGCGTCGACAAAAACAGCACATTTCCGAGGACCTGGCCCAAGGTTTTCTGTTTCGATTGCGACAAATTTACGCTTACGTCGACGCGGTGACTTGTGAGGGCGGCAGTGAAAATCTCGCACTAGGCTCTCTGGATTGAATCAAACCAAGCTAGCATCCAGGAGTCCCTGCCAGTGAAAGTAGTACTCCATATGGAACCTGACTTGTGGAAATATAAAGTTGAAAGTTTTTCCACGATGTGAAGCATTGCTTCAACCTACTGAGCACGCCCAGCTTTTTGGATGCTATCATTGCTTTAGCATCCAGTTCACAAACTTCCAATATTCAAAGATCCGATTCAATAAAAGGGTAGGTTTTTATCCCGTTAATGATAAAACACATAACGAAGACAGACAATTATTGGATGCCTCGTCAGCAGTTTCAATTAAAGTAGATGGGGTTACCCCCGCAACGGACAAACAAAACATTTTGTACAAGTTCACTAATTAAATTTTAACTCTTTTAGTCGATAAGCGAGCCCTACTACGTGTCATCTTTATCGAAACACTTTTGAATTCACACTTGCGACTTTCAGGGCTGTCACTTTCACTTGCATTTGATCTTTCGAAGACGTTAAGACGTGCATTAATAAGTTTATACTGTGGCAAACAAGCGCACAGTCCACCTGATGGTAAGCGGCTGTCTATAAACGTGACCAGTACAAAATGTCTACCTTATAAATAACTAGCTGTGCCCCGCGGTTTCATCCGCGTAGATTTAGTTTCATCCTTATGGTCGCGACAACCTAATATTTTTAATAAATAAAAGGTAGCATGTCCTTTCTCAGGGTCTAAAGATTGTCTATGCCAAATTTCATCAAAATCGGTTGAGAGGTAAGCGGGAAAGCGTAACAGACAGACAGAGTTACTTTCGCATTTATAATATTAAGTAGGGATTGAATCAAGCAAACGTAGTCAAAGACGAAGTTCTAAAACAGTAGATGCAACACTTCACTATGGTCATTAAGAATTTATGAGTAATGAGACTCTTGTCGGTGTAACCGATGCAACTCTTTCCATTTGTCTCTGTCCAGTGTCTCTTTGACCTCCATATACGACACCACAGACACATTTCTTTAACTTGTCTCATGTATGTTAACCTTGGTCTTCCTCTGCCTCTCTTCCCTTCTACCTTTCCTTTTCCGTTTCTTGCCGGTTCTTCTCAGAAGGCTAGTTTCCGAACCGGTGGTAAATTCTCGACGTTCATAAGTGCCTTACCAGGGCCTAAACTGAATAAATAATTTTCATTTTCATTTTCCTTCTATTACGTTTTAAAGAAGCTGTCTTGTCGCAAGAGGTAGCCACTCATCTTTCCCCTTCGATTTTGGATTGTTCTCTATAGTACTCTGTTTTCCTTAACAATTTTGAGTACATTTTCATTTGTTGCTTCAGTTTTTACTGCTGATAAAAATATTATTTCAAAGGGTTGTTGAGTTTGTCATTTGTAATTTCCCAATAACAGCCCGGAGTTTGGATTAGTGCCCGCTTAATGGCAATAGGCTCGTCCCTATAACATGAGTCTATGTTTAAGACTGGCGAAATGTGAGTCCCAATACAGCGCAGCGCCGATGCATCTCGCTAACACTTTACAATCGAGTACTAATAGTACCAACATGTTTATGATATTCCATTACCGTTGTTTTAATGAAATTACCGACGAGCTCACCGGGACTTTTGTACATAATAATAAAATACAATTTGTGACGACCATTGTTGAGAAATTTGACGCCCTGCTTGTTATCAGACTTTCAGGATCATATTTGTAAATCACTGAGGCCTAATTAGTACCGTGTTTTGTTTATACAATGATTTATAAGTTACTAGCTGTGCCCAGCGATTTCACCCGCGTAGATTTAATTCCATGGGTGTCCCGTTGGAACCCTAGGTTTTTTTTAAATAATAAGTTACTCCTTGAAACATCAGCTATCTGCAAGTGAAAGTCCCGTGAAAATCGATCAACCAAGGGAAATGGGGTTTCATTTATAGCTGTGCCCCGCGGTTTCACCCGCGTAGATTTAGTTTCATGCTTCATGTCGCGGAACCCTAATATTTTTAATAAATAAAAGTAGCCTAAGATACTTCTTGAAACATCAGCTGCCTGCCAGTGAAAGTCCCGTTAAAATCGGTCCTGCCGTTTCGAAGATTACCCGGAACAAACAGACAGACCGACAGGCATTTCAAAAAAATTACTCTTTTTTTGAAAATATTCGTTTAATTTCTTGGACAATATCGGAATAAACCTTTCAAATCAGGCACTTATTAAAGTGTTTTTAATAAATCAAATGTTTTGTTAATCTTTAGCTCTACAAAAATGTGTTTACCGCAATTTTCCCTTCAATAAGAGCTATATTGCAACGTCGCAGAATCACACTTACTCTGTATTTTTAGATCCAAAACATCGGTTGAATCAATTAAAACTTCTGGCGTCCTGCCAATCGAATATTGTTGCAATAACTAACCTAGGAAATTTGAACCCTACCCAACTTCCATAAGGTGCAAAATGTATTAAAAATTACTCTTTGGTACAATTAAAATCGCCTAGTTGTATTTCACATGAGTAATTGATTTCGCTGTTTCGAGTAAGAACTGTGTTAGGTGTAATTGAATTCTGTTCTTTTAGATTGAACGATTTCATTAATTGTTACTGAGCTTATCTGATCACTTTGTAATGAGCTTAACTCACCGGCCTTTAGGTAGACAAAGTAACATTCTCGCACTTACGGTAACAAAAAAGAATATAAATTTTAATAAATTTGAATCGATTTTTATTTAATAAAAATACTTTTTCTTAGTTAGGCAATCATTAATTTGTATCTATATCTATACATACAGATAAATAAAATTTAAGTGTCTGTTTGTAACTGCAAAATAACGGTTTTTCACTAAATGCATATGAAAGTATACACGGTATTGACATAGAAAAAGCAATTTTTAAATTTTTTTCTCTGTCTGTCTGTCCGTCTGTCTGTCTGTCTGTCTGTCTGTCTGTCTGTTAGTTCCGGGTAATCTCCGAAACGAATGGGCGGATTTGACCGAGACTTTCACTGACGGATAGCTAATGTTACAAGGAGTAAATAAGGCTACTTAAATTTTTTTAAAACATTAGGGATACGCGGGCAACCATGAAATTAAAATCTACGCGGGTGAAACCGCGGGGCACAGCTAGTTTATTATAAAAAGACTGTTCTTAATTCACGTTGATAAACGTTTCTTTTAGCGCAAGCGCCAGAGAATGTTACTAAAGAGGTCGCGGGTTCAGTTCCAACAAGGCCGATATTTTTATTAAATATAACAAAGAGGATGGTTTCATTTCAATTGTAAATGCCTGAGACGGTGATGGACTCACCCTCTATCACGTTAGCACTTAATCATATTCGCTGAAACGTGGGTGTCGTTGTTAATACACCTCTGCTTACCCCTTCGGGTACCCTTCTGAGGGCCTACTGCGAGTGTTTCGCTGCCGCCGTCACAAGTCACCGCGTCGACGTAAACGCAAATTTGTATAGGATCGGAGCAGCGCCTCTGTCGGCCTAAACATGACACTTGTGAGCCCATACAAATCTGCGTTTACATCGACGCGGTGGCTTGTGACGGCGATATTGAGAAAACTCGCACTAGGCTTACTGGCCGGTGAGTTTACTCATTTGGGGGAGACAGGCGTTTTTATTAATCATGAATTATCAAAGCACAGATATATTTTTCCAGTACAGAAAAGGTTTTGACCGTTGGCAACCCCAACGCTGCATTGAAATGTATAAATAAATGCAAAAAAACTCGAGGATGCATAGTCTGACCTAATTTTAAAGGTTTGCAAAGATATTTGCGACAGAACGCGCTTTTGAATTTGGCAGAAGTAGTATCGGGATTTCACGAAATGTTGTAATAAATCAAATTATTACTTTACAGTACTACATTTTGGCTTAAAATTTATTTTTTAATATAAACTTGCGGAAATTAAATTAATAAAAGGTGGATACTTATTTTTCAAATGTTAATTTAAAAAAAAGTAGCCTCCTTACTCCTTGTAACATAAGATAAGCCAGTGAAAGTCTCATTAAAATCTGTCGAGCCCATTCTGAGATTGTCCGGATCAAACAGACAGACAGACTGTGTTTTTTTTTAATTGTTTTGTTTTTCAAGTTAGTACCGTATATACTTTCATATGCATTAAGTGAAAGTTAATTTGGAATTACAAACAGACACTTCAATTTTATTTATCTGCATATATTTATATATATAAATGGTACGGAATCCATCGTGCGCGCGACCGACTCGCACATGGCTGGTTTTTTAACTATCGTCGAAAAGCAAAAAAAAACCGAGAAAACAATTTCCATGAAAGATTAATGAAGCAACCCGTCAAACTCCTTCCATCACCCTCCCGTGTGCAACGGTAGGGTCTTTTAAGGGTCTGGCCCAAGGCATGAGAGTGGATACTCTTCTACAGAATAAAAGAGTGACGGGTTGTCCACTCTTTTTTATAATGGTTGAAAACATTCGTCATACTTGTGAACAGTACCCCTATCACGAGTTTGTCACCGCTTTCCAAATCTACACTCGCTAGCGTCTCTCGCAATATTTGTATGAGATATTTTTCGTCACCGCAAGAGGTAAACTTACCAATGCAGCCGTTGTGAGGGCTGGTCATCTCAAGCTATACAATTTATACGAAGCACCTACTTTTATTTTTTATATTTTTTAACGGCTTTTGTGAACAGGAACTGTGTCCATAGCTCATCTATTTTTGCTGATTTATATTGTATTAATTACTGAAAATTATAAAAATACTTTTTTGTATGCAGTAATTACTGAGTTCCTTGCCGGGTATAAAAGCAACCTTCCGAACCCACTGAATAAAAATTAGTTTCAAAAAATTACATTTGATAAGACTAAGATCCGAGTTTCTTGTTTGGTTATTTTCAGTAAAAGTAACCTTCCCTTATAACCATGTCATTAGAAAGTACTCAGAGTCTAAAAATATTTTTAACTAGCTGTGCCCCGCGGTTTCACCCGCGTAGATTCAGTTTCATCCTTATTGTCGCGGAACCCTAATATTTTTGATAAATAAAAGTAGCCTAAGCTACTCTTTGAAACATCAGCTACCTGCCAGTGAAAGTCCCGTTAAAATCGGTCCAGCCGTTTCAGAGATTACCCGGAACAAACAGACAGACAGACAGACAGAGAAAATTTTTAAAACTTGGTATTTTATTGTCAGTAGCGTGTATACTTTAATATACATTTAGTGAAAAGCTGTAATTTTGGAATTACAAACAGACACTTCAGTTTTATTTATCTGTATAGGTTTTCCCTACGCAAAAAGTACTAACTTACAATACCTATAAAGAAACTTAAAAGACACCTGAAATGGCAAAACGCTCTCTCCCCTCCCTTAACCCTTACAAGGGTCGTTTAAGTATTCAGCTACATCCCACCTGGAAGTGACTCTAAAGCCTACTCGAGGCCTATTGTAGGCACCAGACAGACGACTTCATTATATATAGAACGTCCCTAGAGAACCCCACTATGCTTAGCGTTCGGGAATACTGTCAAGGAGACGTGACATTACGGGTTGTAAGGCTTAGAACATATATTACCGTAACGCTTTTACATACATATGTATTCTCACGCTTATATTCCCCGAAGGGGTAAGCAGAGGTGTTGTAACAACAGCCACTTTTCACCGAAGATGATCAAGTGCCAATATGGCAGATGGGGAGTCTTTGAGTTACTTCTCAGACATATGCAGTTTTCCTTCACCGTAAAGCACCATTTATCTTAGATATTACTTTGAATTTAGAATATTAGAAGGTTCTTGCCGTGGTCGAGTGATTTGAATAGTCGCCTGCTATGCAAACGACACAAGTTTGAATACCAGATCTATACCTAAGGATGTTAAAGAAAAAATATACAGTCGAATTGACAACCTCATCCTTTTTAAAGTCGGTAAAAAATGTGTTCATTCTATATTAAGGAACCTCTAGATATTTTCGATAATTCAACAAGGATTCGATATAATACACATACATTAAAAATTATTATTACACATTACTTAGTTTTTTTAATACCTTTCATTAAGTACTTCTCAAAAACTACCAAGTAATTACTACTAGTCAATCAATCACGGCTATGTTATTAGCTTAGGTCATTAATTACAATCCTGATATAAATCTGACTAAGTTACACTTTACATAAATTAAGTATATGATTAAGTTAATCTATTCCTTTTTATAAGACTTCATTATCTTAGATTAATTGCGTATTTTTCCAAAGAAAAATTTTTTGCTAAGAAATTTGGAGGGAGGTATAACAGCACCCAAATTTCACCGAAATTAGAAGCTTTCGTTATATCCCCGTCATTACCATGTAAAGATTTTTAAAATAAGTACCCGTGTTCTTAATTAGCAGCCAATATTGAAAAATTAAAAAGATGTTTTTTTTCATATGAGTATTTGTATACTTTCATATGCATTTAGTGAAATCTAGCTGTGCCTCGCGGTTTCACCCGCGCAGATTTAGTTTCATCCTTATTGTCGCGGAACCCTAATATTTTTGATAAATAAAAGTAGCCTAAGTTACTCCTTGAAACATTAGCTACCTACCAGTTAAAGTCCCGTTAAAATCCGTCCAGCCGTTGCAGAGATTACCCGGAACAAACAGACAGACAGACAGAGAAAAATTTTAAAACTTTGTTTTTTAGTATCAGTAGCGTGTATACTTTCATATGCATTTAGTGAAAAGCTATTATTTTGGAATTACAAACAGACACTTCAATTTTATTTATCTGTATAGAGTATAGATTATATTATGTTGGAATTCGACATTCGTCTCAAGTTGCAAGTTAAGCATCACAATACCAGAAGCTAGTAGTACCGTTATAGATGTAACTTTATGATAGTTAAGTAATTCGCCACATTCCAAGAAGTGTGGGCGTACAGACAGACATTAAACTTATCGCTTTGTTTGTGATAACCAACTTGAAGTTATAAGTGGCTTACCTGGTTTTTGACATATAGTTGATGTTATATGGACACGTAGGCGTTATTTGCCAATTAAAATAAGACCTTTCTAAGCGACGCAAGTTCAAATCCCAACGGGGCCTAAACCAGTTTTTCTAAAAACTTACGTGCAGTAATTTCACACCACGTGCTTTACGGTGAAGGAAAACATCTCGAGGAGACGTGCGTGTCTGAGAAGTAATTCAAAGACGTATGTATAGTGGCTGAGACGGATGGACTCACACTCTGTCACGTTGGCACTTAATCTTCGGTGAAATGTGGGTGTTGCTGTTACAACACCTCTGCTTATCCCTTCGGGGACCCTTCTAGGATGGCGTGAACATATCTATACATCTATACAGATAAATAAAATTGAAGTGTCTGTTTGTAATTTCAAAATAACAGCTTTTCACTAAATGCATATGAAAGTATACACGCTACTGACACAACACAAAACAAGTTTAATTTTTTTTCTCAGTCTGTCTGTCTGTTTGTTCCGAGTCATCTACGAAACGGCTGGACCGATTTTAACAGGCCTTTCACTGGCAGGTAGCTGATATATCAAGCAGTAACTTAGGCTATTTTTAGTTATTAAAGGGTACCGCTACAATAAGGATGAAACTAAATCTACGCGGGTGAAACCGCAGGGCACAGTTAGTTTTTTTAATATTTATGTAGTAAAGTGGGTGTTCTGATACCTCTACTTACACCTGTGATCTAGCTTACATCATCGGCGGCAGAAAATAATACAACACAAATAGGTACAGACAGACACCTATCAGAATATAATATTTCGTAGCAATACCCCAATAACGTCGTCAGAATTCATATTCACACTAACATTACAAAATAAAACCTCACTGAACGTCGGTTCATATTCAAAGCACAACTTACGAGCGACTCGCTCTAATATACATATGCAAACGTCTGTATTCACCGCAGGGGTGGGCAGAGGTGTTGTAATTACAACAACCACTTTTCCCCAAAGATGATTAAATGTCAACGTGACAGATGGTGAGTCCCTCGCCGCCTCACTATCCATACGTCTTTGAATTACTTCTCAGACATGAAGGTTTTATCACGATGTTTTCCTTCACCGAAAAGCACGTGGTGTGAAATCACTGCATATCCGTTTTTAGAACTCATTCTCACATAAGCGTTTTCGCTGAGCACTCAATACTCGTGACGATACTTTTTTTTTTTATTTATTTATTTATTACAAAGAATCAACAGCATTTAGTAAATTAATACAAGGTTATAAGTCTATTCTTAGTGCCAATTACAGATTCATTCTTTACTATATAATATAATTTTAGTCTTTTTAGATACCTAAGGATATCTCGAATATTCTCGAAACTTCGCACACTAACGAAAATGTAGTTTCAATATCGCTTTGTTTTTATCAAACTGTAAATAATTTAACGTTCCAGACCACGTTCGGACGTTCGTAAGAACCGTGGGGACTTTGAGAACTTTTGGCCAAAGGTTCGTTTTTCGGAGAAAGCGCGTACGTGCTTGCGTGTGCGAATATTCTCGAGAAAATTTGGAAGTCGTCATTTTGTGAGCTTTATATTTTGTGCCAACACCCGTCTGGCTCCCTTTGACTCAACAACAATAGTTACCGGGCACCCCTCCAGACAAGCCGTAGATACAATACACATTCATACACAGCTAGCTTCTGTCTCCAACTTTGTCTGAAATAGGTATGTTTTGGTAAAAGTTGCGTTGACTAAAATACTAGCGGACGTCATTCGGTTTCACCAGTGTAGTTCCCGTTTCCATGGTAGTACGGAGATAAAATATATCCTATATTAATCAGTGATAATGTAGCATTCAAATGGTGAAATTTTTTTTTAAATCAGTCCAGTACTTTTTGTGCCAATTCGTTACAAACATACATTCAAACCTTTCCTCTTTATATTATTAGAATAGAAAAATGTTTTATTCAGTTCAGTTCAGAATACAGATATGACGGCTGATAGAGATGGTAGAGAAGAACACATTGCGCTGACCCTAAATAAGGGATAAGGGCAAGAGGATGATGATGATTTATTCAGTTTAGGCGTTGGTAAGGCACTTAAGAATGGAGAATTGACCACCGGTTCGGAAACTAACCTTCCGAGAAGAACCGGCAAGAAACTCAGCTGGCATCATGTTCATTTCAGTCAATAATAAAATTATCCAAAATAGTGAAAATTGTATAAGCATGCAATTTTTAGGTTTCATACATCTATGAAGCTTAAACTCATGAAAAATGAGAGAAGATAGAAAAATAAAGAGATATTTTTTAAGGAGAAGAGTGACATTAAATGTTATTTTAGGTAATTGTAGACGCACGTCTACAATTACAAAAATAGTCAACTTATAAAGATACGCGAAGCGTATAAAACCTTATATTTATTTAAGTCGTATACTTAAATTTAGGCTTATTTTTCAAAAAACCTAATTAAAAAAAAAATTATGGCGTATGTTACTCCTTGTAAGATCAACTATCTGCCAGTGAAAACCCCAGTCATATCCGGGATTACCCGGAACAAACAGACAGAGAAGATTAAAAAAATTGATATTTTATGTATGTAACTTCTAAGTACACTTAGTGAAAATCTGTTAATTTGGAATTACAAACTGACACTTCAATTTTATTGGTCTGTATAAATACTAGCACACTCAATTCAACGAAACTCGTGTTCAACTGTCCAAAAGGAACACTCTGTGTATACCTTTGTACGCAAATGAAACGCTCTTATAGCGACAAAAATATTGCGCTTCCGTTTAGAGATCCGCTACAATATTTCGAATACAACTCTATGTAGGGATGTTATTTACTAATTACTAATACTAAAATCTCGCAATTCATCTGTTTGACACTTCCTATGAAGATTCCTAAAACGGTAAACATAATATGAATTGCTTTTGTGACAGCAGAATCATAAACAGTTAGTTAGAGACTAACATGTACAATTATTGTAATCATTCGGGAATCATAATATGAATTGCGTCACTTAAGACCATTTTGTCTTTTCGATGATGAATCATATTCGGATCACTTTTTAGACCTACAGATTAGGACTTACAGCTCTATGACATCCCTGGATTAAATAGAGGTACAAAATTATAAACGACAACTTTAAACCACGGCTATATCTCACGTCAATACATAAAAAAGTATTTCCTACAGAACCCGCAAACACTGATATTACGCTTCCCGCATTCTTTTTGCTCATACGTAAACTTTTGCAATCAACTGCCGTCGATGTTGCGGACAAAAATAAGTGACATTTTTGTGCCTACCTACATACATATGCTCACGCCTGTATCCTATGGAGGTAGGCAGATACCACCGTTCGCCACATGCTTCGATCCTTACATACTTCTTTCGCTTCATCCACATTCATGCATCTCGTCATACACTTCCTTCGGGAGTACTCCGAAACTTAGGAGTACTCCGAATTTGACATTTCTGAAAGTTTTTGACAAGTTGAAACGTCTTTGCTTGACCTTACGTTTTAGCGTGACTCAAAGTGTGTTGATACTTTTTCAAAGGCGGGTTGTGGTTGAATGCTAAGATGGCGGATCAATACATTTTGAACCACCACCGATCAAACGTTTTAAAATTCACAAACCTATAATTGAGGTACTGAGGTACCCTCAGGACAGGTTACTATCATTATCTATATCAAAGAGAAATAAAATCGAAGTGTCTGTTTGTTATTCCAAATTAACACCGTAAATAAAATAAAAAACTCTGTCTGTCTGTCTTTTTGTTCCGGCTAATTTCTGAAACCGATTTAGACGGTGCGTTAATTGGCAGGTGATGTTTAAGATCTTCTACATGACTTACTTTTACTGTGAGAAACTCTTGACGGTCTCCTATTAAATTTTCTCTATCTCTTTGATATATATTATTTATTTACATCATGACAGACATCCGTTCTTTAATCTTATGTCATGTATGTTATATATCGTTATAAATATAGTTAGGTATAAGTCAGTATCAAAATACACCAAGATCATCTCAAGACCATAATTGCTCATTTAAGCCAAGATGTTCGCATCCGATAGGGTATCGGGTTCAATTAAGGCTGTCAACGGGCGAGGCTCGAATTTAGAAGTTCCCACGGGAAATGGGAAACTTACGGGCAAAATCACAAGTTCCTTGGGAAGTTAACGGGAAAGTTTGAAGAATGCTAGGCCTTTATTGATGAAAGTGGGGCATTAGGTGATTTATACTTGAAGGAAAGAGTGGCCGTGGGGTTTGAACAGTCTTAAAACGCAAGCGACGGGAAGCGAGTTCGAGTCCCAGCGGACTGCACTAATGAACTTTTCTAAAAACGTAAGTGCAGTAATTCCACTCCACGTGCTTTGAGGTGAAGGACTACATCTAAGAGAACCTGCATATGTCTGATAAATTCAAAGACAGGTATAGTGCCTATATATTACAACACCTCTGCCTACCCGTTCGGGGAATCTGGCGTGAACATTATGTAATTATAATACATGGATAAAATTGCAAATTCATTTACTTTTTTTTACAAATTGCAAACTTTCCCAGTAAACTTCAAAATTCAGTAAAACTTGAAAATCTTCACAACTTGTTTCAGCATCTTGTGTAACGATCGATATTTTTAAATATTCATTTCCTTATAAAAGCTGCCGAGTACACTTTGTTCAAAAACATAACTTTCTTAATTGTTTTGGTCCAAGGGATAACAGGTATGAGAAGCAAGAGATCCCTAAGAGTCTTTAAGGATTACTTGTGCAATATTTGGAACTAGGGACTGTACCTCCACATTACAGAAGATCGCAGCCAAATAATGCTATCTTTGAGAAGTATTTAATTCTACATTTTATAATTTTTGGATGAATGTTCGTACTTACATATGCTCAAGCCTGCATCCCATGGGGGTAGGCAGAGACCACCGTTTGCCACATGCTATGATCCTTACATACTGTGTTCGGTTATGAGTGCTCCGAATTTGACCTTTCTGCAAAATACTATTATTTTGAATCCACGTAATAATAAGAATCTATTAGATTCACTGAGTCTTTACCAATTCTTCTCAGAAGTAACTTTCTGATATAAATATGGTCAGTGCTCACGCCTGTATTCATTGAAGGCGTACGCAGTACTACGCAGAGGTGTATACCTATATATTACACCAACATTTTTACACCGGTTATATTTAAGTCCCATAGGGACGAGCCTATATCCAATAACCGGGAACCAATCCAGACTCCGGGCTGCTACTGGCGAATTACTCGTACAAATGGGAAAATACAAAAAAACTTTGCCTGACCAGGGGATCGAAAGCAGGACCTCGTAGTGGCATTTGGAGAACTAGACCAACGAGGCAGAAAATTTCTCGTCTTTGATAAATCCTTTGCTAAGGTCTTTTAGGGCTCATACAAGTGAGTCGTGTGTTCGGAGTGTGTCCATAAGAGAAGAAATATTCAATATTTTAAAGGTCGGTCCGTACGATATGGCCTGGTTTTTAGGCGTGCTTGGTGCGCCAACCTCTGTTGTAGCTGGTAGGCTCTTCCGGTTAATGTTTGGATTGTTTAATTATTGTTGAGTTGTGATGTGCGAGCTCAATGGAGCTGACATTGTCTATGTTAGACAAAAGTTCCGAAAAAATTAAAGAATAAAAAAATAAATAAGTGAGTCGTCACTTCTAATAAGTCTTTAAATTGCTTCCCAGACGTATGTAAGTTTCTGCACGATGTTTTCCTTCATAGTAAAGCTCTAAAGATCAAATTCACCGCTGACAACTCCAATTTCCACCGACTTCGTGTCTGCAAGTTAAATAATTACGTCACTGGCGAAGGGAACAAATAAAAACATCCATTATGTCATCCACAACTAAGGAAATCTTAGGGTCTTTGCTAACTCATCTATGGGTGACGTATGCGGATCCATTACATGACTTTATTCTTTAAGGTAATTAACTCAGGGTCCACTTTCATTTGGTTACTGCTGATCAAACTTTTGTTAGTTACTTTGTTAATGTTACAGAGGTGTTGTAATAACAAAACCCAGTTTGATTGGCGATGATTAAGTGCCAACGTGATAGATGATCAGTCTATCACCGTCTCACGACTCTAAATTACTTCTAAGACAGTTGCAGGTTTCCCCACGAGGTTTTCTTTCACCGTAAAGCACGTGGGGTGAAATTACTGCACATAAGCTTTTAGAAAAACTCATTGGTGCAGACCGATGGGATTCGAACTTACGTCGACTGCTCAAACCACTAATCTATACATACAGATAAATAAAATTGAAGTGTCTGTTTGTAATTCTAAAATAACAGCTTTTCACTAAATGCATATGAAAGTATAAACGATACTGAAACTAAAATACCAGGCTTTAAAATTTTCTCTGTCTGTCTGTCCGTCTGTCTGTCTGTCTGTTTGTTCCGGGTAATCTCCGAAACGGCTGGACGGATTTTAACGGGACTTTCACTGGCAGGTAGCTAATGTTTCAAGGATTAACTTAGGCTACTTTTATTTATTAAAAATATTAGGGTTCCGCGACATGAAGCATGAAACTAAATCTACGCGGGTGAAACCGCGGGGCACAGCTAGTAAAAGATAAATTTAATGATAAAAAGTCCTCGGGCAGGTATCGAAAACTATTTCTACTGAACTGGAAACTCCGCCGTATTTCGATAGATACTTTTTAAAGCATATACGACGAAATACTTGCTTAACTGGCAACATTCAAACAATCCCCGCTTCACAGAGTGAATAGTTTCTAAACTTCGGCCGTGAAGTGAACATCCTATGTACGGCACGCGCCTTCATTAGCGGATGCAGTCACACCTATTGTGTGACGTTACTTCCCGGAAAGCTTTGACGACTTTCAAACACGCGGTATAAGTGTACAGGGTGTTTTAATTACGGTTTCTGTGCCAACATGAGGAATGACTTTTTCTTATTGCTTTATTATGTAAGATATTATCATTAATCTAGTTTGCGGTGAAGGAAAACATAATGAGGTGAACAAAAAAGCCGTAATGGCGTGGAGGGTTGAGCTGTCGCCAGCTACGCAAGAGACGCATGTACAGTGATTTCACACCACGTGCTTTCCGGTGAAGGAAAACATCGTGAGGAAACCTTCATATGTCTGAGAAGTAATTCAAGGACGTATGTAAAGTGCTTGAGACGGCGATAGACTTATCATCTGTCACATTGGCACTCAATCATCTTCGGTGAAAAGAAGGCGTTGTTATTACAACACCTCTGCGTACCCCTTCGGGGAATACAGGCGTGCGCATATGTAAAGATATAATAATTGCCCCATCTAGGGATCGAATCCAGGACCTCGTGGTCTGCAGTGGCACTCGCGATCACTAGACAAACTAGTTAAAATAAATATATAGGAATATCAATAAAACGATTCTTTGGAAATTGCAATACAAATTCCTTGACGTATTTCAAAGAAACGTACACCGACGACTATCAACTCTATAAGAGCTATTTTTATTGAAAATTCAAGCCTTTTCGTATACAAAGGGCACGCCGAGTCCCCTAGGAGCGGAGTTCATTTCTGCATGTCTCGCCTTTATATCGGGAATATACCGGGATATTTCGGGACAACCATTGTGATATGGGAAATGAAACCTTATTTACAATATTGCATTTTAAAACGACACTGGTTTGAAGTTCGGACTGCTACAACCAATCTATATCTATACAGATAAATAAAATTGAAGTGTCTGTTTTAGCCGCGTAGAGTTAATTTCATTCAAAGTTACTTTGCTATCTGCCAGTGAAAGTCCCGTTAAAATCGGTCCAGCCGTTTCGGAGATTAGCCGGAACAAAAGGCAAAGTATCTACTTTCATATGCATTTAGTTAAAAGCCGTTATTTTGGAATTACAAACAGACACATCAAATGTATTTATCTGTATAGGATAAAGCGAATAACTAGACAAAACATCCTCGACGTTCATAAGTGCCTTAACAGGGCCTAAACTGAATAAATCATTTTCATTTTCATTTTCAAAACGTCCCAGTTTAAAAATATAGCTATATTGCTCTTTGTAATACGCTTCTCTATTCACACTACGCATCATGGCGTTCACAATAAACGTGCAAACGAAAATGGACCTTATGAGGGGTAAATTAAAAATATAAGATGGTGGAAGTCGCAGGTAAAAGCTAGTATAAATCAGGGTTAAGTTTCCCAAATGTTTGATCTGACGACACTAACATCTTAATAACTCAGTTAAATCAATTCCTGAATCACAAACATGCCTCAAAGTCTGAAACTTTCAGCCTTGATTACGTTACGTAGTTCATTACTGAAACTTGAATGATTCGGTAACTGAATTTCAGGATTTAAGTTCAGCGTTTCACATTTGAGGTTTTCATTGCGGACTAGACCAAAATCTATTTGAAAAGTCAGTTTTTATCACACATTCAAGCAACCTCTATATCAAGCAACCTTCCGAACCTGGCGGTAGCATGTATAATCCTGTAAATTGTGTCATTCTGACGATTTGAAAGTGCTTTGTATAAAGTCTAATCGAATAAAGATATTTTTGACTTTGACTTTGACATTCCAGTCAATTTAAAAGTAACTTATCTTTGAACGAAATCATCGTGAGGAACCATTTGATTCTTAGAAGAAATTTAGGAATTTTTGTATCGGTCCTGAGATACGCCGTAAGATTGACTCCCTGTTCAGTCACGCTAGCAAACAAGCGTACGGTCCGCCTGATGGGAAGCTACTGCAGCCTATGAATGCTTATAGCATCAGGTGTCACTCGCGAGTTGCCTACATCTCCCTGGCCTTATCCCATACATTGTAGGAGTCGGCACTTGATTCAACCCGATGTAGATGATCACCTGATTTTTATACGAAGCGACTGCCACCTGAAATTCGTAACCCCTTCTTATCGTAATCGAGGTTAAACCAGTTGTCGCACTCTATAAAGCTATCGACTGACCTGTAACGACTGCTAAAGATGTTAAATTGGCTTAACGTGCTCTCCAAGGCACGGAGGGAACTCGGGCGGTCAACCATCGAACTACTGGCTTGGATTAGTGTTGCTTAACTTCGTTCTGATCGAATGATATGCGCAATAGGAACTGTGCCACGAGCTCGTGACAAATTCAAGTGGACAAATATTTCTCAGTAATAAAAGAGTAAATTAAAAAAACTTCAGGAGTGTCCACACTGTCGAAGTCAATGTCAACGTTAAAGTCAAAAATATCTTGTTTCGACTAGACTTTTTACAAAGCACTTTCAAATCGTCAGAATGACACAATTTACAGGATTATACATGTCAACCCTCACGTTTGACGGAGCAAAGATATTATTTAAAAAAAAATGTCTATTTTCCATACAGCTTAATAAACTAAGGTAATATTTCTACTCTGCCTGGTCCTAAGCAAAGAAATATACCTAATGAGAATCGCACAGTGCAATACGATATTAGTTCCAAGGTTTGTTTCGCGTCGCAGCACTTTCAGTACCTTGAATTCCTTGGGGAGCCTTCATAGGAAGACGTGTAGCCTATCTATTATAACAAAATGGGCCGGCTAAGCGACATGTCCGCGTAATAGCCAATGGCAAAGTTGGCTACAACTTGAGCCAGTTTCAATTTGAAGCCAACTCGCGCAGATGTTTCGTGGGAAGTTCTCCCCGATACTTGCGAAAAAGTGTTACGATACAACTTCGATACTTTGGAACTGTTTACAGCTTGATGCAACACTTGCTGCTATCATATCATTTCTTGAAAGAAACTAGAGCCGTTGCGGCTGCGGGGTTTGAGTAGTTGCCTGCTTCGCAAGGAAGTGCGATCTTAGCGGCCTGCACGAATGAGTTTTTCTTAAAACTTACGTACAGTGATTTCAGACTACGTGCTTTACGGTGAAGGACAACATCGTGAGGAAACTCTGAGACGTATGCCTCACCCTCTGTCACGTTGACACAATCATATTTGGTGAAATGTAAAGATTTCGTTTGGCGGGTACCTAGTTGCAAAGTAATCAATACGAGTTTGAATGTCTGTTGCAAACGATCACAGGGCAGTAGCCTCTTACTATCAGGACGGAATATTACGGAATATAGGCTTTACGACATACCCTTCACGTTTCATAAATATTAAGGTAAACTTCAAATCCCTTTTCCCTAAAGGTATAATAATTCGGCCTATAATCTAGGCAATAATACAAGAAACAAAAGGTTTATATTAAAACCCTCGCCACAAAAATGGCAGAAACATACCGCGAGTATCAGAGAAGAGGAACAATGAGCCATATATCAAATGCGTCTAATTTATTCGAAATGCTCTTGTATGGGGATTCCGCGGATTATTCCCGTATTAAGCATGTCATTGTTGTGGCATTCTGGCCTTTTTTACGTGAACAATAAGACGTATTATCGCGTATGATTTCATTTCGCGACATTGTTGTCGTTCGCGGCGATTGCGCAGATGTTCAGTCAAGATTAATGCTTGGAAATGGATTAAGAAAAGATGGGAAGATAATCTTATGATCAGTCAAGGTACTCGCAACGATAAGCGCTTATCCAACAGACATTCATCAAAGTACAAAAAATACAACGTACGTGTATAATGTTAGAAGACACTCGCTGAAATCTATACAGATAAATTAAATTGAAGTGTCTGTTTGGGATTCAAAATTAACAGCTATTAACTAAATGCATGTGAAAGTTTACACTTCTATAAAAAAAAAAAACTTTTTTTATTTTTTTTCTCTCTGTCAATTTATTCCGACTTATTTCGGCTGGACCGATTTAAACGGGACATTCACTGTTAGATAGCTGATGTTACAAAGAATTATTTTATAGAAAAAATAGCGTAACGTAGAAAAGTTTACCTATGAAATTAAGCCTACGCGCGTGAAACCGCGGAGCAAAGTAAGTCTATCCGAATCATTTTAAAGCCGTGATGGCTTAGTTGTTTGAATAGTCACCTACTAGGCATATGACGCCATTCCTTATCCCAGTGGCTATGAGCCAATGAGTTTATCTAAAAACTTATTTACGGTGATTTCACACCACGTACTTTCTCTCCTTGATATGTCTGAGAAATAATTCAATGACATATATGTATAGTGCCTGAGACAGCGCGGCGATAGGCTCACCATCTGTTTCGTTGGCACTTAATCATCTTCGGGCCAACACCTCTGCCTACCCCTTCGGAGAACATAGGCGTGAGCATAAAATTCTTAAAAATCCTTAAAATGTTGCCAAGCTTAATTAACAACAACAAGATATTGTATCATAACAATTCCATATTAGATTACATGTGTTAATTAGCCCTATTTTAGATATGATATTAATTAGGCAATTAATATTAAAGCTGGAATTAATTACAATCTTAATCATGATGTCTAGGGACTTGGAGAGATAAATTAAGACATTCTAATATTATGTAGCAGGTAATTTATAGAAATAGGTTCGCCCCAATTCCATGGGACTTTTAAAACATAACCTCTGCGTACCCTTTCCTGTACTCCCCGTACATCTATATTTATAAACAGATAAATAAAATTGAAGTGTCTGTTATTATGTATATGTCGTATGGATATGAATATACAGAGTACTGAAATAATCAAAAACATTTTTTTTTATTTTTTCTCTGTCTATCCGTCTGTCTGTTTGTTCCGGCTAAGCTCGCGGACGGCTGGTCCGGTCGAGCCGTTTACGCGTGATGTCGTGACCAAGGGAAGTGGGGATTCATCTATACAGTACAGATTATTAAAATTGAAGTGTCTGTTTGTAATTCCAAAATTACAGCTTTTCACTAAATGCATATGAAAGTATACACGCTACTGACACTGAAAAATCAAGTTTAAAAATTTTTCTCTGTCTGTCTGTTTGTTCCGGGTAATCTCTGAAACGGCTGGGCCGATTTTAACGGGACCTTCACTGGTAGGTAGCTGATGTTTCAAGGAGTAACTTTTATTTATCAAAAATATTAGGATTCCGCGACAATAAGGATGAAACTAAATCTACGCGGGTGATACCGCGGGGCACAGCCAGTTTTTATATATAAAGAAGATCAATTGAAATACACGAATCACAACAAAATTAACACTTCATTGATGAAAACCATTAATTCACACGAAAGGCTTAAGTGTGTCTTTCATTCCGATTCCCTCATAGAAAGGGTTCCGCAAATAGAAATTATTTCACCAATAGAATTTTCTCACAGCGAATGAAAGAAATCGCAAAGGGATTCATAGCCAGTGGTTTTTCTGAAAAAGCGACTCAAACTGACGGCATTGAATGGGTTGGGTCACGCTTGGCCGCGCGTCATCTATGGACGTGCGATGACATACAGCCCGCACGGATCACCAACAATCAATTACCATATATTTATTGTTAAAGATTATAAAGTTGGTATGTACTTCGTTTCATTCTTATCAAAAAACTTGCTGTGCCCCGCGGTTAAATAAAATTGAAGTGTCTGTTTGTAACTGCAAAATAACAGTTTTTCACTAAATGCATATGAAAGTATACACGCACTAATACAAGCACAAAGTATACAAGCACAAAGTATACAGACACTGAAAAACCAAGTTTTAAAATTTTTCTCTGTTTGTCTGTCTGTCTGTTTGTTCCGGGTAATCTCTGAAACGGCTAGACCGATTTTAACGGGACTTTCAGGTAGCTGATGTTTCAAGGAGTAACTTAGGGTACTTTTATTTATTAAAAATATTAGGGTTCCACGACATGAAAAATGAAACTAAATCTACTCGGGTTAAACCGCGGGCTCCAGCTAGTAATAAATAAAATGACAGACAATTAAAAAACTGTTCGTCCACCGTTTGTCATTCCATCCAACCATGAACTCTGAAACGTTCTGAATTTCAGAGAGCTCATTGATATTCGTTCCCATATACATGCAGAATAATTTGTTGGCCATTTGCCCGCAACTTATGTGACCGAAAGGGTTTAAGATACCCTTTTTTGCGAAATTAGATTGCACCCCTTCCTAAATCCCTTTACATTTATACCCTCACTTCCTATTTATCCCTAAATAGTGTCCACACGTATTGTGTAATTATGTTGGTCATTTACCAAACAATATAGGCTTTATTAAAGGGTTTAGCAGTCACTTTATTATCCTAAATTCTGGTTATGACTGATTTGGGTCTGGTAAAAACCAGTATTTTCCAATTTGAGGCGGGTTAATGGTTTTCGGAACTAATGCTTTGTTTCGTGTATTCTAACGGATAAAAGATACCTACTTATGAAATATGCGGAGGATTTTAGATATTTGCCTTCATTCATGTTGTCACTTACACCCGGGGGCCTACCATCATTGGTAAGCACTGCTTAAACGATCATAGATGGTCCCCAGTGCACTTATTATACTCATTAGCAGGCGAGTTAAAGAAATACTCTCCTATTACTTAACATAAGCGCTTTCTGATCTTACGACGGGTCTCTTTCTGAATAGGAGGTCTACCATCATCGGTTTAAGCAGAGCGTATTAAGAACTTCTGATTCTTTGCCGTTTCATTTTTATACCGTAAAATTAAATGTCAAAGCTAAGAAGATCTTAATACGCATTGCTTAAACGATTATAGATAGACCCCAGGGCTTTTAGGCAAAATAACATTATCCTTACACTTCGCTTATAGCAGCTATATAAATGGGTATGACATATGTCACCTGACAAATTTATGTCATTTCCATACATTTTGTAACGCTTATATAAGCGCAAGAGAATGTTACCAAGCATACGGACTCGCCACTCGATTTCTAAAAATTACCATTTCACAAAGTAATAAAAGTTCGCAGTAAATACAATTTAGGAAAATAGTTAATTAAGAAGGCAGTCAGTGGTCTGTCAGGAGGGGGGTCACGTTCTAAAGTTCACTAACTAGATTTGACTTGGAGCTCGTTGTCATGATTGCAACGAGACTAGCTTTAACGTTGTACATTTGCATTTTTGTTAAAACGGTGGGTAGTTAGTTAGTTAGTTACCATTTGGAATTGCAGAGACCTGTGTATTCTTCGAAAGGATATGCACAGGTATTCTTCTAGTGCATGTTTCGCCAGTTATGTTAAAGTCCCATGTAATAGGGAGCGAGTCAATTGCCAATATCCAGGCTCTAGACAACAGACTATAGACTGGTCGGGGTATGTGGGATTTTTACCGCACTAAAACCCCCTCGGTGGCCATCCTCAGTGCTCTGGATAGACTCCGGGTACTCTGATAGATCGCACCGGTGTCCCCCCACACTTTGCCGGGGCACATCCCTGGAGCAGCTGTATCGCCGCCCCTGAAGACCTCGCAGTGCAAGCCACCTTCCTAAGCCCTCGGCTCGGTGAACAAGGCTCCCACCCCGACCACCGCCAGCAGGCCCTGCGGCCCCTTTTAGTCGCCTCTTACGACAGGCAGGGGATACCATAATAGCCCAACACGTGATCGAATCCAGGACTTCGTGTTCCGCAGTAGCTTTTGCGACAACTAGTCTAACTTGTTTAGTGAGTTTGTCTACCCCCGTCGAATATTTGTATGAGGAATTCCACAGCGCGTCCTAGAGGTGACGTAAAGAATATGTACTACAAATATTACTGGTGACGCTAGCGACTATAGATGAGGGAAACGGTGGCAAATTAGTGATAGTTGTACTGGACGGTCTATTAATTGTGAGTACAGTCGAAACAATCGAAAAATCTTGAGTCAATAGAAAATTTGACCAACTCCGATTGTTAGAACACCACGGAATCACGCATCGCTTTCTCAGCCCATTTATCAACTATCATGGGAGTTCAGGAAAATCTTACGCATGTATTGAGGAGTAAAATTCTGAATTTAGGGCCAGACACGCGACCATTGGACCGTGAAATCGGACCAGGATCCGAATGGAAAATGTTTCAAGGTCTGCACACGTAAACTTGGGCCATAAATCACTTGATCGTGACTTGGATGTAGTAACGCTGGCTTAAAACACTGATATCTTTCAGACTATGTGCACAGTATAAATATAAGCTTTATAATCAGTAGGAAAACTAGACCTATTTTCTATACAGATAAATAAAATGTCTGTTTGTTATCCCAAAATATCAGGTTTTCACTAAATGCATATGAAAGTATACACGCTACAGACACTAAAAAACCAAGTTTTAAAATGTTTCTATGTCTGTCTGTCTGTTTGTTCCGGGTAATCTATGAAACGGCTGGACCGATTTTAGCGGGACTTTCACTGACAGGTAGCTGATGTATCAAGGAGTAACTTAGGATACTTTTATTTATAAAAAATATTAGGGTTCCGCGACATTAAGGATGAAACTAAATCTACGCGGGTGAAACCGCGGGGCACAGCTAGTCTTAAATAAGAACGTCCGCTCAACGTGAGTTTGTGAGTCTTAAAGATTTTAAAATTTAACAACACACACTTTTTACCCTAGATGATTAAGTACCAACGTGATAGATGGTGAGTCTATAGCCGTCTCAGGCAGTATATATACATCTTTGAAAACTTCTCGGACATGCAGGTTTCCTCACGATGTTTTCCATCACGTTAAAGCACGTGGTGTGAAATCACTGCACATACTCGTAAGTTTTCTTAGAAAAACTCATTGGTATAGGCCCTGCTGGGATTGAGCTTGCGTCGCTTGCGTAGGGGACTGCCCAAGCTACGGCCATCACGGCTTTTTTTTTTTAAATCGTATTCCTTTGTTTACTGTCAAAGTATAGTATAATTTGAAAAATGTCGGTAAAACACGTAAATAAATGACGTATACACGATCGGACACGACGTGACACCTATAACGCTACTGCGGCTATTCTGCTTATAATCTTGTAGATGTGCGTCTGTGTGTGTAATTTTTCACGATTAGCTCCCATATTCCTTACTGATTGTAAAGCTATATTTATACTGTGCTGTGAGTCTGTGTTTTAATATTGGTGAGATATGAAACTTGTATTTATACACTATCTTAGCTATGGGGTGAAAAACTTAAATAACGAAATGTTGATAGAGCGATGCCTCGAGAATGGTAATGCGGGATACTTATGACTGTTTCAAGTTAATATTGTAATAGGTATTATTGTTTACTACTCGTAGCTGTGCCCCGGGATTTAGCCCAAGTAATTTAATTTTATGCTTTATTTATTTATATTTCGCGGAACCCCTTTAATTTGGGACTTTCACTGGCAGGTAGCTGATGTTTCAAGGAGTGACTTAGGCAAATTTTATTTAGAAAACATAAATAAAATTTGCCTAAGTCACTCCTTGAAACATCAGCTACCTGCCAGTGAAAGTCCCGTTAAAATCTATCCAGCCGTCCACGCGTGGTGTCGTGACCAAGGGAAATAGGGATTCATTTTATATATATGGATTCTTATGGTTCTATGGAATATTAGTTTATGAGATAGGACACATCACTGCAACAATCATCTGAGAAGATGAAGTGGCCTATGATGATAGAATACAAGCTGTGCCCCGTGGTTTCACCCGCGTTGGATAGTTTCATGGGTGTCCCACGGAACTCTTATGATTAAAAAAAATAAAAACCTTAGTAACTCCTTGTAACATTAGCTATTTGACAGTGAAAGTCCCGTTAAGATCGGGCCAGCGGTTTCGGAGATTACCCAGTACAAACAGACAGACAGAGAATTTTTTTTAATTGTTTTTTCTACGTCAGTGCCTTGTATACTTCCATATGCATTTAGTGAAAAACTGTTATTTAAGAATTACATACAAACACTTAAATTTTCTTTATCTGCATAGATGTAAGTAAAGATATAATGCAAAAATAAAATGATTTTGATTTTGACTCGACTGACTGACTGACAAGAATATACATTTTTGCACGAACTGTGATAATTTGCTGAGAAGGAGTATTTCCCAAAACTTATGAACTTCAAAATACCTTAGTAATGCAGTTTCTATAGAACACCATTCATTTTCAAAATCCGTTATAAACCGCGGGGAAACTCTTTTGAAATCAAAACCAGACGATTGAAAGTTACGAAGGGGACAAAGTTTAACCCTTAGTTAAATTAACTTGGATTGCATTCCGTGCAAAAGACCAAGGACTCCTTTAATCACAAACCCTTTGGGTCTTTGTGAAAAATACAGGTAATTAAGCTGGTAAGTTTCTGGTGGTAAGCCGTGGCGGCCGTGGGGTTTGAACAGTCGCCTACTACGCAAGCGACGCAAATCCGAAACCCAACGGGGCAGAGATTTCACACCACGTGCTTTACGGTGAAGGAAAACACTGTGAGGAAACCTGGATATGTCTTTCAAGGTATAAACCTTATTAAGTTAACCTTTCCGTAGAATGAGATTGTCAAAAGTCATAAAAGCGGAATTAAAATTCTTCAAACCTGCGTCGGGCGTAGGTTTGTTCGCGCGCTTTTCTTCCGCCATTTTATTGGTCCTTCGAGCCGGAGTTATGGCACCGCGATAATTGTACAGCAATAAACACTTGCAATAAGACCCTAATTAGATTTTAGAGTTCCGTTTTGAAATTTATAACCCCTCGGAGTACGTTTAACTGAAGAGGGTTGTTATATAATTTTGTTAATTTATGGAATGATCAATGGAGCTGGTTCAACAATTGTTTTTTTTATTTATTATTAGCTGTTTTACCCGCGTAGACTTAATTTCATCAGTGGTCAAAGAAAGTCCTTGTAAGATCAGCTATGTGCCAGTGAAAGTCCCGTTAAAATCGGTCCAGCCGTTTCAGAGATTACCCGGAACAAACAGACAGACAGACAGACAGACAGACGGAAAGACAGACAGAAAGAGAAAAAATTTAAAACTTGGGTTTTTTAGTGTCAGTAGCGTGTATACTTTCATATGCATTAAGTGAAAAGCTGTAATTTTGGAATTACAAACAGACACTTAAATTTTATTTATCTGTATAGATATAGATATAGATTTTCTTTCCTTACGGCCCGGAATGTGGGACTATAAGTACACTATTGCTTAGATTGTCTTTCTTTTTATGGGAATATAGACGTGAGTATAATTATGTACCCAAAAGTATTCAAATTCAAAATTCAAATCGTCAGAAGTACAAAAAAATACATTAAACAGAATTATAAATGTTACCAGCGGGTTCGGAAGGTTGCTTTTGTTGATAAGAAGGAAAGTTAGATTTTCAAGCTACAATTAAATTTTCTCCAATGTTTTTATACTACCAAAGAATTCACTTGTCTCGTCCTTTCCATACTTCGTTTTAATTAAAGCTACACTAATGAGAAACACGTTAATAGTTTACAAGGCTGTTATTATGGACTGAGGGATAACAACAAATGTGGTCCATTGTGGATTGGTACACAGGCTGTGGATTGGAAAATTTGGCGGCTCTTGATCGCCCGGAGTCAATTTGTGGTCGCCTCGGCCGGTTGTTAGAGTTTTGGGGTAGATTACTTAAAAGGGTAGTTCCGGTGCTTCTAATTGGTATATGTTATGTATACATCTATATCTATATCTATACAGATAAAGAAAATTGAAGTGTGTGTGTGTAATTTCAAATTAAAAGCTTTTCACTAAATGCTTATAAGAAAGTAAAAGGTTGCTAAAATAACAAAATATTTTTTTTTAACCTATTTGTCTGTCTGCCCGTCTCTGTCTGTTTGTCGGCTAGACCGATTTCAACAGGACTTTCACTGGCAGATAGCTAGATGTTACAAGGAATAACTAAGGCTTTTATTTTTTTTAAACATAAGAGTTCCGTGGGACACCCATGCAACTATCTCAACGCGGGTGAAACTACGGGCACAGCTTGTATTCCATCATCATAGGCATGTTGCTATGCCTATGATGCTCGCTAATGATGTAGCTATCCATTGCAGAGAGAATTTTCACGATCTTTCAAGTAGTTTCGGAGCCTATTCAATGCAAACAAACAAACAAACAATCAAATCTTTGCTCTTTATAATATAAGTGAAGATGTAAACTTTTTTGTAGCTCTTAACACTTTTCTGCTTCCATATGAGAGCCGAGAAGTCTCGTAAATAAGTAATAGCCATTAGTGCGTGTGTTATCCTGACACTACCATCATTAATATCACTTTTTCAGCTTCAGCGCTGAGCTGAAAAGTACTTAGGCAGTGGACGGTATTAATCGCACGCATGCGTCCACGTCACGTGGGCCAAATGGAGTTGTGTATTTATTACGTGAAGCCGGGTCGCTATTACATGTGCTCATAGCAATAGGGAAGTAAAAAAACTTCAGTGCTTCAATTTCACCCCACGTATGGCGAAGGAAAACATCGTGAGGAAACCTGCATATGTCATCATCATCATCCTCCTGCCCTTTTCCCATGTTATTTGGGGTCAGCGCAATGTGTTCTTCTCTTCCATTTCTCTCTATCAGCCGACATATCTGTATTCACTCCCATTCTAGTCATATCATCTTTCACACAATCCATCCATCGTTTCTTAGGTCTTCCTTTCCCCTTGTAACCATCCACATTCATAAACAAAACTTTTTAGGCAAATTCAAAGACGTATGTATAGTGCATGAGACAGCGATGGACTCACCCTCTGCCACGTTGGCACTTCATATTCGGTGAAATGTGGGTGTTGTTATTACTACACCTGCTTACCCTTTCGGGGACCCTTCTGGGATGGTGCGAGGTGCCAATGAATTGTTTTACGAAGTATTTTGAAATCAGAATGACATGATGCTTACTTAGGGCTATAAATCTTACGGCTGCATTCAGCTTATGAAAATGAAAATGAAAAATATTTATTCACTTTAGGCCCTGGTAAGGCACTTATGAATGTCGAGGAATTTACCACCGGTTCGGAAACTAGCCTTGAGAAGAACCGCTTCCTATGTCTTTGAATTACTTCCCAGACATACCTATACAAGTTTCCTGACGATGTTTTCCTTAACCGAAAATCACGAGGGGTAAAATGTAGAAGAATTTATTTGTTCAGGCCGCTGTGATTCGCACTAAGCCACGGTCACCACGGCTCCTGTATATTTCAGGATATGTCACATAGCAACAAGGCTACGTAATATAATACCCGTAAGAAAAGTCCGCTGACCTCATACGCCCTTGATTGGCTGTGAGACGCGTATATATAGGGTGTTCAATCACTGCTTGATGGGTCACCTTAATTTGGAGGGCATTGATTGATTGAGGGCCAATTAGGAATCAGGATGCAGCACTAAACCTTAAAGAAAGGAATTCGAAACGACTGATTGTGTGGAAGAAATGGCTACGATTTTGAAAATAATTCTTTTCAAATTCAAATGTCAATTATTTTGTTCAATATTAAAGACACTTGGAATACTAATACATATGCTCACGCATTACATCACGAATTAAAACTCTGCACAAGTAGCTCCTGGCAATGACATGGTATGCAAACATGATATGTAAATCATTTGGTATTGTTTTTACGTTTTTAATTATTATTTTTTACACATGCATGCTGATACAATTTTCACTATTGTGAATAATTTATGATGTTTTTTTTTTTGTAATTATTATTATTTTACTGTGTAATGAAATGTACATGATGCCAGCTGAGTTTCTTGCCGGTTCTTCTCAGAAGGCTAGTTTCCGAACCGGTGGTAGATTCCTCGACGTTCATAAGTGCCTTACCAGGGCCTAAACTGAATAAATCATTTTCATTTTAAACGCCTGTATTCCCGCAGGGGTTGGCAGAGGTGTTGTAATAAAAAAACCCACATTTCACCGGAAGATGATTAAGTGCCAGATGGCAAGTCTATCGCCGTCTCAGGCACTATACATAGGTATTTGAATTACTTCTCAGATATATGCTTCCGTATAGCTAGCGTACAAATGGTGGAATTCAGGGTCGGGAGTAGCTTCAAAACAATAGACCTAATTAATTCCATATTTAAAAAACTTGTGTTAAGTACTATATTTACGGAAATATAGGACATTTTTTTTGGTACGCTAGCTTGACGTCTAGCTACATACTACATATCCTAGATCTCGATAACGGCTTGCACTAGGAAGATGATTTTAGTGCCAAAAAATAGTGCCTAAATAGTACCTTCGGCATGCGAATTTTCAGAATGATTGCTCCACGGAGAGCTTCATAAATAGACAAGCAACACAAATGATATTCGTCCCACCGTCAAGCTAGCGTACACACGCTGTTCATAGGGAAAGGCAATGGCACTAATTATTAGGAGTATACCAAAAAATTGTGCCTGAAATAGTGCCTCTAGAACTGCAAAAATATATTGGAAATTCGCAAGGGAACATTTTCAAAAATTGATATAAACTTCTACCATAGTGAAGGTACTAGCAAGTCAAGAAGTGATTAAGGTAAATTAGATTAAACCCGTGAGCACTTTGCCCGGGGATCGAACCCAGGACCTCGTGTTCGGCAGTAGCGTTTCCAACCACTAGACCAACGAGGCAGTTATAATGATGTTCAACATTTACTAAGAACTTTACTATTTACAAAGATATATTATGCTATTAACTGAAAACGAATGACTGAAAGCGGGCTTGTCGACGCAAACAATGGGATGAAGGAATAATAACGCTCGGGATTAATTCAATAGACGGACTAAAACATTTCTTTCAACTCAACTTATATACTTATGGACAAAAAAATAAGTTATGTAAGCTTATTTCTCGTAATCTACACTATCTATACATACAGATACATACAGATGAATAAAATTGAAGTGTCTGTTTGTAATTCCAAAATAACAGCTTTTCACTAAATGCATATGAAAGTGTACACGATACTGACACCGAAAAACCAAGTTTTAAATTTTTTCTCTGTCTGTCTGTCCGTCTGTCTGTCTGTTTGTTCCGGGTAGCCACTGAAACGGCTGGACCGATTTTAGCGGGACTTTCACTGGCAGGTAGCTGATGTTTCAAGGAGTAACTTAGGCTACTTTTATTTATTGAAAATCTTAGGGTTCCGCGACAATAAGGATGAAACTAATTCTACGCGGGTGAAACCGCGGGGCACAGCTAGTAATATTATAAACAGGAAAGATTAGATTGTGAGATTTGACCGATCTTGAAAATTCTTTCAGCAATGGATAGCTAGATTATCAGCGAGTAACATAGGCTATATTTTATCCCCGTACTCCCACGGGAACGGGAACTACGCTAGTGAAACCGCGTGACGTCCACTAGTATGAGATAGTTTAGTTCTTCACGTCACTGCTAGGAGGCGCTGTACAATTTCTCATACAAATATACGGCGAAGACGTTAGCGAGAACAGAATAGAAGAATTATAGCAAACTCGTGATAGGGTTACTGTTAGATAGATATAAATTTTCATCTTTTTTCCCCAAAAATACTGTGGCAAATGGCCGTCCTCAAATCAAATCAAATCAAATCAAATATATCTTTATTCGATTAGACTTTATACAAAGTACTTTCAAATCGTCAGAATGACACAATTACACAGGATTATACATGCTACCGCCAGGTTCGGAAGGTTGATTTTACTGAGAAGAACCTGGCAAGAAACTCAGTAATTACTCTTTTAAAGAATATTATACAGTTTTAAAAATACATAATTAATCGTTCAAGCAACTATTAGCCCATGGACACAGTTCTAATGCTCAATTGTCAAAAACTCAAGTCCTCGATCAAACTACATGCCCCCATAAAGATGTCAACAAGAATTTCAAGGGCATCCCTCGACAATATTTCAGACGCATCAAAATGCTATCGAGACTCCTGAAAAATGTTTCAGCAGTGACGTAACGCATTAGGCGACACAAACTCCAATTTGAATGAGACGAATGACTCGACCGGTTTGGGAACGGTGAGGCTATGGTGGGAGATGTAGCGATTTTTATTGCTATCTATTTAGCTCTTAATCTGAGGGCCTAGTGAGAGTTTTTTACTGCCGCTGTCACAAGTTGCAGACGTAAACGCAAATTTGTATAGGATCGGAACAGCGCCTCTGTCGGCCTAAAGATGACACTATTGTGAGCCCATACAAATCTGCGTTTACTTAGAAAAATCGCACTAGGCACTCTGATTCTTATTTCCTTAACCCGTAAATAAAGACAGTCACTATTATAGGTGCCGTCACGAGTTTTGAGTGCTGCCTTGTTTTTGGGTATTATGTGAAGTTAGAATTCTAAATATACTTATTTTGAACTTTTAAGAAAGTACTTTCAAATCGTCATAATGGCATACAGGATTATAAATGTCATAGTCGGATCACAGATAACTTATCGTAATGAAAACCGTAACGATGTCGTAGCGACGTAGTCGTTGACAATATATCGTTTTTAATATATGAAAGAAAAAACGAAATAACTCAGTCGTCGGCGCGAAACCGTCCTATTGAGTTGAACACTTATCGAACTTTGATTTCGGATCACGAGAAACATGTTTTTGGAGAGAATTTTTATCTAATGACTTACGTTCCACGATTTTTCTATTAATTGCTTTACGTGAAACAGACCAATGTACTAATCAATCGGTTTTCCGTAAGCTAATGTAGTCATAAGCTCTCGTAAGACTGCGTGCTGTCGAGCAAATTTTGTCTAAAATATTACAAAACAAAATCGCTCTCGCGCCCGCTTACGCTTGTTCTAAAGCATCAGCCGTATGCAAAGGATCTGGCGTGCAATTCTTGTTTGTTTCAACTTAAACCGCTGTTTTCGGTACCAAATAGAATGTATTTTACGTAAAACCTAGCGTCGTGTCGCTGGAAAACATTTCACGGACGATATTTTAAAGTTGTTAGGACAATGCTGTTTTAAAACTGCTAAACTTGAGTTAAGATCCTCACTCATGGCCAAGTATTTGAACCATGATCTTGGTTAAACGAATCTTCTCAGTAATTGAATGATCACTTGATCGAAACTGATCCATTTCACCAAAGGCGAAGAAATAAAAACACCCATATTTCACGGAATATGCTTAAGAGCTAACGTCACAGGCGGTGGGTCCAACGCGCCGTCTCAGTCACCTAAATTCGAAAATCGTTATTGAAAGAAAATTTGGAGTGCCTTGTTTCGTTGGTCGCAGGCGTAATTGCTGAACGAGGTCCATGATTCGATCTCCGGGTCGGGCAAAGTATTCTTGGGTTTATCTGTAATTTCTCAGTAGTAGTCTGGATTAGTGCCCGGTTAATGGCAATAGGCTCACTGCACTAGAACTATACCTTTGCCTACCTCTTACGGTAATACAGGCGTGATCATATGTTTTTATGTATGTAAAACTTTGGAGAATATTTGAACAATACTTACTCTTTTTCGAACTCGGTTTAAAATACCTCCGTTTGTTACTAAAGAATCGTGGCGTTCAAACGTATTGTTGGGTATTTACTCTGTGTCCATTGTTAGACTTAATACTTCCTTTGTGGGGTAAAATAAGTATTTATTTCTGTAGAATAATGTTTGTTATGCGAACCAACTCGTGCGTTAGCTCCTAATATTCCAACGGGTGTTTCTTTAGATCAAATTTTACTAATACTATTAACAGGAAAATAAAATTTAAATGTTTTGTTTGTAATTCCAAATTAACAGCTTTTTACTCTTAGCGTGTCTGTCTGTGTATCCGTCTGTTTGATCCGGCTAGTCAACGACCCGGCTTGAACGATTGTAACGGGACTTTCACTAGCAGATAGCTAATGATTACAATGAGTCAATAAGGTAACATTTTATTTTTAAAAAAATATTGAGACCGACGGGCCACCCATGAAATTTAGTAAATGCGGGTATAACCGCAGGCACAGCTGTCAATTGTCAAAAATATAAAGATAGTTCCAATCTTACGCAGACGGAGTCGTGGGCACCAGATAGTAATTCACAAATATTTGAAGCAAAATGAGTACTAAGACCTCTTTGTTAAGGGATTGCGAAGGGGTGAAAGCAGAATAGTGTACAAATCAGCTGACCGGGATATATCGGGCGCCGATCCCGACAATGTATGGGATGCGGCCAGCTACTTTATTCTATGCCCCAAGTATAAGGCTTTAGCATATTCAACGCTGACGATATTGCCTGCGTATTTTCATCATTTTGTACGTTAAAAAGCGCCCCAAGCGGCGATTGTAGGAAGTTTTACGTCTCCATACAAAAAAGTGCAAAACGCAAGGTGAAAAGTTGTTATTTTGGAATTACAAACAGACACTACAATTTTATTTATCTGTATAGAGTGTAGATTTGTTAGGAGCCCCTTGCTTACAAGCTAATAACAATTTAAATATATTCAACACTCATCTCCGGGTTTATAATAAGACTATTGTCACAGAAACTGGAACGGACGGATAGACTGACAGTTTTATTGTTAAATCATGCGCGAGATCTTTTTTCTTTTTTTATGTCAGTGTCAAACGTGTGACGTGGCTAGTTTATGGATGAATCATAGTGCAGGTTTATTTTTAACACGTGTCATCGCGTTTTTTTTTGTTAATTTTAAATATAAGGTCTCGGATTCCTTGCAATAAATATTATTTGATTCAATATACATATATGCTCACGCCTGTATTCCCTAAAGGGGTAGGCAGAGGTGTTGTAATAACAACACCCGCTTTTCACCGAAGATGATTAAGTGCCAGCGTGACAGATGAGTCTATCGCCGTCTCAGGCACTATACATATGTCTACACCAATTAAATGTTACAACTAATAGAACACATCGCTGGGCCACAGCGGCTATCAAAAAAACTATTAATTTAAGTAAATTATGTCTGGAGCTTCGCAATCAGCAATTAACAGGTCACGTGACGACTTATTTGCAACTAGCCGACGTCATTCACCCGCTTAGTTCCCGTTCCCGTGGGACTACAGTCATATGATAAGCCTATAATTAATCAGTGAGTAGTATTCAAATGGGGATATAATTTTTAAGATCGGTCAGTACTTTTGAGGCAATTCGTTCAAACCTTTCCTCTTAATAATATTAGCGTAGATTGTTGATGTTTATGCAAATCTCTCAGATTAAAGAGTGAGAAAGACTCATGAAAACGGGTAAAACCACGGTGTACACTTAGTGATGTTCATCTATATCTATACATCTATACAGATAAATAAAATTGAAGTGTCTGTTTGTAATTACAAAATTACAGCTTTTTGCTAAATGCATATGAAAGTATACACGACACTAAAATACCAAGTTTTAAAATGTTTCTCTGTCTGTCTGTCTATCTGTTTGTTTTATTAAAAATATTACGGTTCCGGGACATTAAGAATGAAACTAAATCTACGCGGGGTACAGCTAGTATTAAATGAAAACCTTGGTTAGTAACAAAATTGCCTGAAACTTCAGGCATCATATATTTGCAAGTAGAACACTTTCCATCGCCCATTGTTCGCTGCGAAAACACTTTTAAGTGCTTCTGGAATATTCCAGTGCCTATTGAAAATGGGAAAATATCGTGTGTTTTTCACCAAATATGGAGCAGAATTCCAAATTACATTTTGTTATTAGAAATTACACTATGGGAAAAATAACGAAATCCAGACTGTTTTGTGATCCTCTCAAATGTATTACGAAGAAATGTTATATTCATAAATAATTGAGAATTATCTGATTGGAATTATTTTGAACAGCTGAAGGAAAAAGCCAGCGTCATGTCGTACAAGGAAGTCACAGTGTCAGGACAATCCCGTCCCGACATGTCCCGTTAAAATCCGTCCAGCCGTTCCGGAGATAACCCGGAACAAACAGACAGACAGACAGAGAAATTTTTTAAAACTTGGTATTTTAGTGTCAGTAGCGTGTATACTTTCATATGCATTTAGTGAAAAGCTGTTATTTTTGATTTACAAACAGACACTTCAATTTTATTTATCTGTAGACATGTATAGATATAGATGTATAGATAGATGCATAGATAAACATTTTTATATAAGAAAAATCACAAAACAACAATAGTTCAAGCACTTAATTATCTAAACATTACAATTCAAGACATAAGTAATATAATTTTGAAAAAAATATTAAGAACATCAAAACACACACACTGTTTCGCTTAAACCCCCGAAAATCAAAATTCAAATTGAACAACCAAGTTGGGAAGTACGCAGACTGTTTAGAATTAACAAAGTAAATTCACGTGAGCGTAGAATTGCTTTAGAGTTGGAAGTCAGGGTTTTAAACAATGGCTGGCTGGAGAGGCCGAGTGGCATAATTTGCGAGTTATTCAAATGCGCAGGACGGTAACTATTCCCGTACTGCAACGATTTTGGTGCGGACACACTGTTGGATAGAACGGTTAGCCAACTTGTTGTAAATGAAAATGATTATTCAGTTTAGGCCCTGGTAAGGCACTTATGAATGTCGAAGAATTTACCACCGGTTCGGAAAGTAGCCTTCTGAGAAGAACCGGCAAGAAACTCAGTTGGCATCATGTACATTTCATTACACAGTAAATAATGATAATTAGAAAAAATATTCACAATAGTGAAAATTGTATCAGCATGCATATGTAAAAAATAATAATTAAAAAGTAAAAACAATGCCAAATGATTTACATATCATGTTCGCATACCATGTCATTGCCAGGAGCTACTTGTGTGATTACATACTTTGTTGGGTGATTACAGCCACGCCAAGCGAAGTAATGGTGGTGCTATTGCAAGTATCTAAAAGTATTTGGTTGAATAATTTCAGCCAAGTTGTGCGTGGCTGATCTCTTGCTAGTATCTAAAGGTTTATGACGATGTTCTAGCTCTATAATCCACAGCTCAATCTGAACAGCCGCTATTTATAGTGGATATCACTTCCAGGGTGGTCTGGTACCTTTTGATGGTTTCTCCCTGGATTTTAAGAGGTCGAGAAATACGCACCTATGGGTTGATATTCCAACCAGAAAGGTGGGAATTTTATGAATAAAATTATTTCAATTTTAATTTATTTTTCGTTAATGCCATTGAACTACATAGAACAGTCAACATTCTTGACAAAACACTATGGAATAATCTTGAAAAAATCACTACTGACATGTCATCATGTTTTTAGAATCAAAGTTTGCCATTCTTCAACGCAATGAGTACATTTCTCTAATAAAGAACACCTGGATAACGAGCGAAAACCCGAAGTCATTATCCATTGCTCGTCCCTTTAGGGTTCTGCTAACAACGCCGCGCAATAAGCCGGCAATGTAAGCATCGCGAATGGATGCTATAAGTTAAATTTCCATGTAAACCGCCTCGGTACCAAGTTATGCTAATTTGTAGGAAATCTCATGGAAATTAAACAGTCTAACTTGCCACGGACACTTAGAAGTATTCTCTAGTTCCTGATAAAGTTTAGATTTAGATATGAGTAGATGCACCAGGTACTAATATATAGTTCAGTAGTTAGTTAGTAGTAAGTAAAGATTGAAGAGCTCATGGCCGACATGTTGAGTAGCTACCTGCTGCACAAGAGACGTGGGTTCTAACCTAGGCCTAGACAAAAAACTACACTATATTATTAATATTATAACGAGGAAAGATTTTATTGTTTTTTTGTATGTTTGTTTGCATTGAATAGGCTCCGAAACTAAATGACCGATCTTGAAAATTCTTTCAGCAATGGATAGCTACATCATCAGCGAGTCACATAGCTATATTTTATCCCCGTACTCCCACGGGAACGGGAAATACGCAGGTGAAACCGCGTGCCATCCGCTAGTACATTATAAAAATCAAAGTCACATCTTTAACCTTTATTTTACGATCTCTACTGTATATTTATTTATTCATTATTCTCTTGGATATACTCATTAAGGGATAATTTTAATAATGTAATAATTATAATTGATGTTGAACATGTTTCAAGACATCACTTATCCGTATTAAGTTACTCATTTGCTGAAATTACGTTATTAGTAATATGAAGATTATTATTAAGGCACTATATCATACACGGTGTTGTCTTACATATTCTGATGAGCACGTACTTAGATAAGTAAATTTAAGTTATCTAAAATTAAGAAGAAATTGAATTTGTCCCGAATATTTTATTTTATTTTACGAACATACACTAACTCACGTCTGTATTCCCCGAAGGGGTAGGCCACTGATCAATCACGATTCGTCATCAAAAATAATATTATTAAAAAAATGTTTGTGTGTTTGTTTGCAACGAAACTACATGACTGATGTTAAAAAAATCTTTCATTAATGGATAGCTACATTATCAGCGAGTAACACCCAATACTTTATCCCCGTAGTTCCCGTCGCGGGTGAAGCCGCGTGACGTCTGCTACTTCCCTTATAAGAAGCTCTACTGTCCCTGATTGATATGAAGTATCACTAAATGAAAGATTGCGCCAAACAAAGCTACAAGGCGGATGAATTCGCGAGAAAAAGTTGGTCAGTGATAATTCCGCTGTAAAAAGTCAAGAGGCGTCATTTGCCCTTTTATCTAGGCTATTAAAGTAATGCAGTGTACTAAATCGTCAGACAAGAGGAAAAAACCCTGACTAATTCTAGCCATTCGTCTCGACCCGATAAAAAAGTTTAAAATCACTTCACACCAATGTTACAAGACGCTGCGGTTTTCATTTAATTTAAAAATGTAATTTTGCTCGTCGTTCATACAACACAGTTCTACTTAAAATTTAATCCTGTGTTGTATAACTTTTAGATTGTTATATTTACTGTACATTTAAGCTTATTTAGGTATGTGGTTCCAGTCGCCTGTATCCTCGTATACAGCAGCGCTTAAACCAAGGGGATAACTACGATCGTTTAAGCAGCGCGTATTGAGTATTTCTTAGCTTTGACGTTTTTATAGGACTAAAATGAAACGTCAAGGCCTCCTGTACTTTCATCTTACATTTACTCGTTCTGTGATAAATACAAATGCAAATACAAATTAGATTTTCACCTAAATTTATGGGTATTTCAGTAAATGATTGAGAATTCAGATCAGTGGGTGAATTATGTGAGAAGTCTGTCTGTCTGTTACCTCAAGAGGAAATCGGCGTAATTTGCAAGTAATTTAATGACATTACAGAATGTTATATTCAGCATGGTGGCGTCTAAATGTTTAAGTTAAACGCGGCGTTTTTAGTCAGTATGAAGATCCCTTTAAAAGTCTGTGACAAGCAAGCTACTATAATGAAATTAGTAGGTAGCTATACATAGTGAAATTGTGCCAAACTTTCAAGTAATCTTAGATGACAGATGGTGTTTTCATACTTTTATTAATAACACTCTCCGTTCAGCGAGATGGCTATGAATTATTCTAATTTATTCCAACATTTTGTTTTGAGTGATTAGATTAATTAAATTGCTTTGTTGGATTTTATCTATCTTTATTTATATTATTAGGCTTGTTAGTTTGTATGCAGGAGTTATATTAAGAACTAGCAAAGCCCTGCGGTTTCACGCGCGTATCATTTAACCACCACGAAAATTACGGGTTATTATGTAACCTATGACACTCAAATAACGATGCTTATTATTGGCGAAATAAATATTAAAATCGGTTCAGTAAATCCAGATATTACCCCCTACAACCTCACAAATGTTATCTCTTTACCATATTATTATATACAAGCTGTGCCCCGCTTAGACTTAATTTATTGGGTGGCCCTCAGACCACTCGTATATTTTTACAGTTAAAATCGGTCCAGGCGTTTCGAAGATTAGCCGGAACAAACAGACAGACGAATAGTGAATAAAATATTGAACTTTTTAGCAACGTATACTTCCATATACATTTTTTGAAAAGCTGTTAATTAATTCACTAAGGTTTCCCAGCGTCGCACTCGTCGTCGAGTATCGGTTTTAAAGATACACAATTTGACCTTATCCTTTAAGTTTTATGTATCAACTAGCTGTGCCCCGCGGTTTCACCCGCGTAAATTTTGTTTCATACAAACTTTCATCCCCTATTTTATCCCCTTGGGGGTAGAATAAATCAAAATCCTTTCTTAGCGGATGCCTACGTCATAACATCTACCTGCATGCCAAATTTCAGCCCGATCCGTCCAGTGGTTTGGGCTGTGCATAGATCACTTTGACAGTTAGTCAGTCAGTCAGTCACCTTTGTGATATATATATTTACATTTCTCTTGACTGAAACCAACGTTCGATGACGGGTGCGACGCTGAGAAACCTCAGTGAATAACGCCGAGGTAAATTAAAATGGCTACAGAATCCGATACAGGAGTCAGAACAAGTTTGTCAAGTTGCCAAGTGTACCTGCTAAGTTATTGTACGAGTTGCTTAATTAATAAGGGCCTTCGAACTTCCACCTTTAATTATAAAGGTTACAGAAAGACAGCTTCTAGTATCGGTCGAGAATAGCACACGTATCGCTGCGTGAACAAGGCCCTCAGAGGGCCTAGTGCGAGTTTTTCACTGCCGCCGTCACAAGTCTCCGCGTCGACGTAAACGCAGATTTGTAGGATCGGAACAGCGCCTCTGTCGGCTTAAAGATGACACTATTGTGAGCCTATACAAATCTGCAATGACGTCGACGCGATGACTTGTGACGGCGATTTTAAGAAAGCACTCTAGAGCCTGAAGCGAGTTTTTTCTGCATTCAGGCAGACGGTCTAATTTGAATAGGAATCAGACATTCACAAGTATACATACATATAGTCACGCCTGTATTCCCCGAAGAGTTACATTGCAGTTACATGCAGAGGAATGCAATAAAAACACCCACTTTTCACCAATGATGATTAAGTGTCAACGTGACAGATGGTGAGTCTATCGCCGTCTCAGGCACTATACATACGTCATTGAAATACTTTTAGGAAATATGCAGGTTTCCTAACCACACCCTTGGGGGTAGGATGGGACTAAATTATACCAACGTTGGCGGTGTTCGTCTGTAAGTGGAGGTATAGTCCCCAGTCAGGTAGCTACAAATTTCGAAGAGGACCCTTTAAGTCCCATCTAGTTTTTGCTGAGCTGGTCTTCAGTATATATTTTGCCTATGTCAAAGTTCAGAGGGTTTCAACATTTCTATAGTTAAATAAAGTTTACCAAACTTCCGCACTCAGTGACATATTTCTAGAATTGAAATCCTTCATTCAATTTGAACTTGACGAGAGCACTTATATGGTGGGAATCCATTTGATTACTACGAGATTCTGGATGTAAATAAGCTTAGGCATACTCTAAGATATCATAAGGTATATAAAGGCCTATTTAGAGTAGCTCGTGGCACAGTTGCTCTGCGCATATCATTCGGTCAGCGAAGCCAAGCAACTGCAGTAGTTGGATGGGTGACTGCCCGAGCTCCATCCATGAGAGCACGTTAAGCCGTCGGTCCCGGTTGCCAATTTAACATCTTTGGCAATCGTTTCAGATCAGTCGCAGTACTAAGAAAGCCTGACTGTTGGTTTCACCCAGATTACAAATTTTCCTTGTAAAAGGGGTTACGCAGATCAGATGGCAGTCGCTTCGTATATAAATCACTAGGCTTAGATAAAGTAACAGTCTCTCGCGCTTGCGCTTATAGAAATGAAAAAAAATCCATGGAAATGACATAATTTAGTCACGTGACATATGTCATTTTCTATCGTTTCTACTAGCAAAGCGTGAGGAATTTTACTTTGTCTACAGGCCCTGGTGATTTGTCACATTGGGTTGAATCAAGTGCCATGGTCGGAGACGTTTTGAAGGTTTCCTTCTCTTCAATAAAAAAAGAAAAAAGGGTTGCTCAACATCGCTGATTGAATTATATGCGCAATAGCATCCTACCACGAGCTCCTCCAAGTTAATTTAAAATAATCACTAATCACATCATTATTTAATCCACTTACCTCCATCTTCCGGGATATTTAGCAGCTTCTTAGCCCCAGGACTTGGACCCCGGACCGCCGACAGCGCCCTCTGCAGCGTCTCACTGATAGGTTTCCCACCAACACATTGGCCCAACACTAGCACCAACACCACACACCGCACTACACTCACACTCGACACTCTCTTCCAACTCGAGTCCTGTTTGCCAAACATTGGCCAAACGTCAGCCATGGTGCTCGAATTGACAAACGTCGTTAAATTCGTCACATTTTCTGGACGAACGGCATCTGGAAAGAAAAGAGGTTTTGAAATTAGAGTTCTGAATTCAAAATTTAATTTTTATATTAAACGGTCTAGGCGTCTTTTTGATCTTAAAAATTTTTTTTTTAAGCCTTTATGATTTTCAAACTTTTTGAAGTAGTCGCTGTAACGGAGTCAGTATGCAGTATATCAACTATTTTCAACATCATGAAATTAAGAGATATTCAGTGCCTCTGTTGAATATTTTTTAACTTGGCTTTTGTATTTTCCCATTGGTCTTGCTCATGATTATACCTATTAACGTATTCGTTACTAGCGGACGTCATGCGGTTTCACCCGCGTAGTTCCTGTTCCCGTGGGAGTACGGAGATAAAATATAGCCTATATTAATAAATGATAATGTAACATCAAAATGATGAAAGAATTTTTAAAATCGGTCCAGTACTTTTTGATCCAATTCGTTACAAACATACATACAAATCTTTCCTATCTATAATTTGGTTTAGATTCCATACTGTTTAGCTTATATTTTGTACTGTGGTACTCACCAAGTATCCAAAGAAGGTAGGTAGTTAGCTGTTAGATGTAAATTCAAAACTAGAATTGCAAAACGATCCTACAAATCCTATCTAAAATCGACCTTAACTCCACACGAATAAAGTTACTAACCTCAGAATGATCCATTACAAAAGCAATCCAGTTACAAACACACCGCAAAACACTTTTAATTTTAGAACACTATAAAATCGAATATAGGCCACTTTTATAAAAAGAACGAATGTTTAAATTCAAAAATAGAACACTAATGACAGATAATCTAGGAAATCACGCGCGAATCGACGTGCATCGTCGAGGGTGAACCGACACTAACCTATAAAAATGCGTTCCGTTCGGGACATTACAATTTGACCGCCAATAAACGAACTTTTACAAAATTTATTTAAACTAAAATACATCCAGAATTCAACACATTCCCAACCTTTTTCCCTATTGCATAAGGATAAAAATTACTTAATTGTAGTTTAGTTTGTGAGTAGGAGAAACGGAACGCGATTCTTTGTATTTTCGTTTTCTACCTGCGTCCTTTTTTTTCTTGGACATGTGTGGGAAGGTGTAGCCATCTTTTTCATTTAAACATGAATTTTATGTCCATGACTTTACAGTTCAAAATTGAGTGTTGTTGTTTTAAAATTGCAAGGAACATTTTTTTTGTAGTTTCAAAGAATCAATTTGAAAGATAGATATTATGTACAGTTAAATAGACATTCCTATTTAATATTGTAATTACAAATTTAAATTTCAACCTGTAATTTCCCAGTAGCCCGTTTGCCAATCGTTACAGGTCAGTCGGAGGCCTCAAATAGTCTGACAACTGGTTTAACCCAGATCACAGATTATCCTCGTTAAAGAGGTTGCGAAGGTCAGATGGCAGTCGCTCCGTATAAAAATGAGGTGATCAGCCACATCGGGTTGAATCAAGTGCCGACTCCAACAATGTATGGGATAAGGCCAGGGAGATGATGAATTTCCCAGTAGCCCGGAGTCTGGATTAATGCCCGGTTAATGGCAATAGGCTCGCTCCCTATTACATGTGACTAAGAGAACCTGCTACGCAAGCGACGCAAGTTCGAATCCCAACGGTGCCAGGGGCCTTACCATAAGCTCTTATTACTGTCATAATTCCACTGTGTGACAGTGACAGACTTGTACACGTCATATACATCTGTCTCATAATAAGAGTTAAACTATCATGGCAATAAGAGGTCATGGTAGCCCCCTGTACCAATGAATTTTTCTAAAAAATAACTTATGTAGGTACCTACAGTGATTTCACACCACGTGCTTTACAGTGAAGGGAAACATCGTGAGGAAACCTGCATATAGACTGCTGCCGATAGACTCACCATCTGTCACGTTGGCACTTAATCATCTTCGGTGAAAAGCCGGTGTTGTTATTACAACACCTCTGCCTACTCTTTGATACAGACGTGAGCATATGTATTTTAAACATAACTGGCGAAATGTGGGTGTACTATACACCATTGCCTACCCTTTAGGGGAATAAAGGCGTGAGCGTATGTTTTTTTTAAAAACTTACGTAAGGTTTACGAAGTAGATATTGCTTTTGCAGTTTGCAACACAATATCCAATCTTTGATACAATATACCGAGTTAACAATATACCGGACTAAGTTTAATAGCTTGCACCTAATTCCCGTTCAGTATCGACTAAGCTTGTCGCAACTAATTTGTACGGACAGCGAAAATTGTGTTAGTCCACTCATTTTGGTGGGGTTATTTTTAACAACTGGCTGTGCCCCGCGGTTACACATGCATATACAATTTTTTTAATTGCCAATCGCTTACCTAATTTAAAAAGGAAAATTATTTAAAACTAGCTGACCCGACAGACGTTGCCCTGTCTTAATTATGAGAATGCAGCACGTATTCTGTCAATTCTATGTCAAACGTCTTAAGGTTACATCAAAAAGTTTTTACTGTCCAAAGCGCTAAGGTCAGATTTAAGAAGAAAGAAATAATTTTATATGGTGGTTAAGTATTCTTAAATTTTCAAATATTCCACTCAATTTTCTTAGTTTTTTCTTTCATAAGAACCATCTCCTGACAATAACGAACACAACAAAAAAATTACCATCGAAATCCATTCAGCCGTTCACCCGTGATGTCGTGACCAAGGGAAATGGGGATTCATTTTTAAATATATAGATTGCCTACATTACTTCTTGTAACATGCCAGCTATCTGCCAGTGAAAGTCCCATTAAAATCGGTCGAGTCGTTTCAGAGATTAGCCGGAACAAACATACAGTTATGCAGACAGTTTTTATTTTTAAACTAGCTGTGCCCCGCGGTTTCACCCGCGTAGATTTAGTTTCATCCTTATTGTCGCGGAACCCTAATATTTTTATTAAATAAAAGTAGCCTAAGTTACTCCTTGAAACACCAGCTACCTGCCAGTGAAAGTCCCGTTAAAATCGGTCCAGCTGTTTCAAAGATTCAGACAGACAGAGAAAAAAAATAAAACTTGGTTTTTCAGTGTCAGTAGCGAGTATATTATCATATGCACTTAGTGAAAAGCTGTTATTTTGGAATTACAAACAGACACTTCAATTTAATTTATCTGTATAGATATAGTTCCCACTTTATAATCATAGCATTAACTGATTAGTTTTGCGAAACTGAAATTCAATGGATAATGAAACTAATATTGTGTGCTCCAAACGCGGTGAGGCTTAACTTGGGATTTTCTACTAATAGGGATATTATATATTTAAAGTTTATATTCGCGTCAACGATTAATTACATACAATTAATTACCAATCCCTAAGTGTACTTTTACGGAGATAAAATATAGTTTATATTAATCAGTGATAACGTAGCATTCAGATAGTAAAGAATTTTTTAAATCTGTCCAGTACATTTTGAGCCAATTCGTTACAAACATACACACAAATATTTCCTCTTCATAATATAAGGTAAGTAATATAAGGTGTAAGTAGATCACAACGGGACATGTACAATGATTTAAACCACACACACAAAGCTATCTATTCAGATTCCCAAAATAGCTCCACAATGGATTTCTATTTGTGTAACGTCTCGTCCCTCAATACATAAAATACATACATAACCTAATACCTTATTTACGTAGACAATACAAGGTATTTCCATTACGTGCAATTTGACTGTCAAATTCAGTCAATTGCTAATATATTTGCATTGGCGGCGTCTGTTTGCAAGGTGCTCGAAAATGCTACTTCTTAATCCAACGGATCGTGTCGTAAACAGGGCTTTTATTACACCGAATTTGATCACACCGAAGCGTAATCGCTCGCCAAGTATTTCTTCTTTACACCTTTCTATACTATGTTATAAATGTACTAGCTGTGCCCCACGGTTTCACCCGCGTAGATTTAGTTTCATCCTTATTGTCGCGAAACGGTAATATTTTTAATAAATAAATGTAGTCTAAGTTACTCCTTGAAACATCAGCTACCTGCCAGTGAAAGTCCCGTTTTACCGAGATTACCCGGAACAAACAGACAGACAGACAGACAGACAAACTGAGATTTTTTTTTAATTTAGTTTTTTATTCTGTGTATTTTGTTTTCATATGCATTTAGTGAAAAGCTGTTATTTTGGAATAACAGACACATCAATTTTATTTATCTGTATAGATATAGATTAACAAGCCAGTGACGTTAACATAAAGTGCAGTACAAGCTACACATAAATTACTGGCAACAAATGACCGGTGTACACTTATACGGGTATATCCGGGTGTCCATAGATTGGTTTGCGAAGCGACTAAGCATCGGCTTCATTTGTCGTCCAAAGTTTACCAACCACCTTGCGACGGGCAAATTAGATAACGTTAGACACCGATTTAGATTTGACTGGAAGTGCCTAGTGCGAGTTTTTCACTGCCGCCGTCACAAGTCTCCGCGTCGACGTAAACGCAGATTTGTATAGGATCGGAACAGCGCCTCTATCGGCCTAAACATGACACCATTGTGAGCCCATACAAATCTGCGTTTACGTCGACGCGATGACTTGTGACAGCGATTTTAAGAAAACTCGCACTAGGCACTCAGGGCCTGTAGACAAAGTAAAATTTTAACCGGAACAAATACAGACAGACTACTTTTGCATTTAGTGAAAAGGTGTTCATTTGGAATTCACAAACAGAGTCTTCAATTTTAATTATATAGATGGGAGAAGTGACCTGTCCGTTGCCAGATACAGAGTGTTCTCCAAGATCTAAGAAAACGTTATTATTGTGACCAATTTGTACCATAAAACATTTGTCTATTGAGGTATTTTGAAGTCACTTCCATTTTCTTAACATTCTCGTTCCTAAACTCCCTACACCAGTACTAATGAAACTATACTTGCTTAATTGAATAACGAATTTATCTAAAGTTAGCATTATTGTTCACATGTAGCTACTACTCAGCTGTTTGTATATAACGCACAGTTTATATTCGCTTGAAAAGCAGTTAGGAAACTAGAAACGAATCTCACGACTCGAGACACTCACACAGACGCGTGCATCTACGAGATAATAAGCGGAATGGGCGTAATGACAATAAGAGATGTTACCGAGTAGCCGATCGCGTACATGTATCTACTTACTTATGTATACAAGGGACAGTAGGTACTTAAAACTAATTACAGTAGAAACCTTGGCCCAAATCGGTGTCTCTCGGGATCGTGCCAAGAAGGCTGGCAGCATTGCCACGTTGAATAGCAATGCTGATTCTCTGAGCGAGAAAAGCCCCAGCTCTCTTGTCACAAGCGGCTTCTACCAAACGACGTGCAACCTCTTTGAAAGGTTAGTAGATAAATAAAAGTAAATTTTAAAATCTCTCAAAATTAAAAAAAAATATTAATTTTATTTGATTAGAATTCTTACAAAGTACTTTATAATCAATACAAAATTACACTGTACAGGATTATAAATGCTACCACCGGGTTCAAAAGGTTGCTTTTGCTGAGAAGAACCCGGCAGCAAACTCAACGGTATTGTACGAGTAATTAATCATGGGGAGATGTTTGATGTAAATGTACATGATGCCAGCTGAGTTTCTTGCCGGTTCTTCTCAGAAGGGTAGTTTCCGAACCGGTGGTAAATTCTTAGCCATTTATAAGTGCCCAAACGTATATAATTTATAAACTTAAGATATAAAACTGTAACCATTAACATTGTATAATACTTTTTAAAAGAGTAATTGTTGAGTTTCTTGCCAAGAATCTGGCAAGAAACTCAACAATTACTCTCTCAGCAAAAGTAACCTTCCGAACCCGGTGGTAACATTTATATTCATGTATAATGTATTTTGTGTGTGCTTCTGACGATTTGAAAGAACTTGGAAGTCTAATCACCCAAAGATATTTTGAAACAAACTGAATAAATCATTTTCAACATTACTCTTCTTTAGCCCACCGCTGGACATAAACCTTTACCCAACGGGGATTGATCGCAAAATCAAACACATCCCCCCATGGTTAGATTGCCAGGTTCCGGGAACTTTAATTAGACCCGTGGCATAAGTTAATTTACATTTTACACAGAAACGCAATTACGTTTCACGTCCAGCCAGTCTTTGCATTGAACCGACATTTCAGATTTCTAGTTTTTTTCTAAGAATAAACTATTTCAAAGCATAATTTAGTTGCAAAGAGCTTCGGAAATAAAATGTAAAAATTACAGAATTCAGTTAGAGTAATTGATGTGTTTCTTACCGGATTCGTCTCAGTAGAATCTTTCTTATCTTCTAAGTTTTAATGTGAAAGTACTTTGATAATCTTATCAAATTAATATATAGAGACTTACAACATCTCTGCCTACCCTGTCGAGGAATACAGGCGTGAGCATATGTATTTATATTTAAAACTAGCTGTACCCCGCTGAATCACCCACGTAGACTTAGTTGCGTGGGTGTCTCATTCGCGGCGTCTATTTTTTTAAGTCTGTTTCGGTTAATCTCTGAAACAGCTGGGCCGATTATAATAAGACTCTCACTGGCAGATAGCTAAAGAAAATACTTAATAAATTAAATCTATGCGGGTGAAACCGCGAGACAGAGCTTGCCGGTAGCATGTTTAATCCTGTTTAATTATGTCATTCTGACTTGAAAGTACTCTGAGTGCCTAGTGCGAGTTTTTCACTGCCGCTGTCACAAGTCACCGCGTCGACGTAAACGCAGATGTGTATCGGATCGGAGCAGCGCCTCTGTCGGCCTAAACATGACACTATTGTGAGCCCATACAAATCTGCATTTACGTCGACGCGGTGACTTGTGACGGCAGTATTAAGAAAACTCGCACTAGATACTGTTAAAAGTCTAATCGTATATATATATAGATATTTTTGAGTTTGTCACAAACATAATCAGATACAGTATTATAACCTTTTTTCAAGCAAGTAGGACGTCTTATTACCAAACATGTCATGTCCCCATAAAAGTTTGAAATAACCAGTCGCACATATTTCTACAAACATACTTGGTCCCTTCCGTTCAATTCGACCCCAAAACTAAAACAAAATAGTTATTAAGTCAGTGGCAGCCCTGTCCGCAGCTGTGACAGCCCTGCTTGATAAATATTCAACAGAGCCCGAAGGAGACACGCATTCTGATTTTGATCGAAGCGTCGTTTGTTTGTGACTAAGTTTCTTTAAGATGGACCAACTTTTGTGAATTGTGTAATAGTAAAAATATCTTTATGTATAACTGCCTCGTTGGTCTAGTGGTTAGTAGGTTCGCCTGCCAATCACGAGATCCCGAGTTCGATTCCCGGGTCGGGTCAAACACAGATTTTCTGTTAAGTGTTGTGGTTTTTCTGTTAAGAAATTCACAATAAAATGCCCGAAGATCGAAGTTGGCGGTGTTTCCACCCCCGTGCCTCGGAAAGTATGTTAAGCCATTGGACCTACGCCTGATCTCTTTCCTGGCGTGTCGGATTGCCGTCCCATCGGACTATGAGAGTGAGGGAATAAAAAGTGCATCTGTCTTTGCGCACTTGTGCACTATAATATCTCCTGCGCACATAGCTGATCCTCGTTGAGATAAGCTGCCGTAACCGAAATTCGGTAGGAGATCATTATTATTATGTATAGTTATAAAAGAGAATAAAAATATAACAATGCTTTATTCCGCTATTTTATAAGTCTACAAATGATATAGTCATCGAAGTGAAGTGCAGTCCTGTGTGTATAAGGTTCACAAGACTACGGACGTACGTCTTTATCGTTTGTTAAATACTTTCATTCGTACAAGCCGTGGTGGCCGTGGGTTAAGGTAGTCCCCTGCTACGCAAGCGACGCAAACTCGAATCCAAGCGGCCTGTACCAGTTTTTCTTTTTTTATATATATTTTTTTAAACAAAAACTTATGTGCAGTCATTTCACACTACGTGCTTGACGGTGAAGGAAAACATCGTGAGGAAACATGCATATGTCAGAGAATTTCAAAGACGTATATGCCTATATGCCTGAGATGGCGATAGACTCACCATCTGTCACGTTGGCACTTAATCATCTTCGGTGAAATGTAGGTGTAGTTATTACAACGCCTCTGCCTACACCTTCGGGGAATACATATTAGGTGAACTATCATACAGTCTGATGGTAAGCGAATACTGCAACAGCTATATCATAATCATCATCACCATCTCCCTGGCCTTATCCCATACATTGTACGTATGTTCTTTGACGAAGTTTCGGTTTAGGAGAAAAAGAGTAGACCCCTAGAAAAGTATACACTCAGGAAAGCTTATGCTCACTCTATATTACAAACTAGCGGACGACACGCGGTTTCACCTACGTAGTATCCGTTCCTGTGGGAGTACGGGGATAAAATATAGCCTATATTAATCAGTGTTAATGTAGCATTCAAATGGTGAAAGAATTTATAAAATCGGTCCAGTACTTTTTGAGCAAATACGTCACAAACATACATACACACGTTTAAACTCATAATTATCTAACACTGTATCTGACTTATCCAAAGCAAACTTAACCCAGGTCTACCAAAGTTATAATAGTTGTGAACTTATCAGTACAAAAGTGCATAGTGCGCGTTAAGTAAGAGCAACTTGAACCAAGTTCTACTAACTTAGGTAACTTTGTAACCACTGACCGTAAACAGGGGGTAAGTTTACTGGATACGGTAAGGTAACGTTGGGGAAAGTATACCTTAAAGGTCCAGCGCTTAGGTGCTTTAGAATTTTTTTTAGAATGGATTTCTAAAGCATGGTGGGATGCTTCAGCTGACTTTAGCAAGGACTGGTTACGCAAAAAAAACTTAGCAGTATTTCAAGATTTTCAGATGACGTCATGGTTTTAGCTTTGCTTAAGTCCCCCATTGTTTAGCACATTCACTGCTGCACACAATTTCGTGTTCTTCGTAAATTCTCTAACAGTTTGACGCGCAAGTGCGTCGTTAGCAGTGAATGCGTTAATGGGAACGGTAACTTTCAATACAAAAAAATATTGACAAAATTTGCCAAAATAATAGATTTTCACTAAATGCGTATGAAAGGATATACAGATATCAAAATCTATAACTTTGGCTTAATATTATAAAAAACAAAGAGTCCGATTAAATCCAAATCGAAAGGGAAATATGATTGGCCACCTCGTGCGACATGACAGCTTCTTTAAAACATAATAGAAGGAAAGGTAGAAGGGTAGAGAGGAAGAGGAAGACCAAGGCTAACATACATGGGACAAGTTAAAGAAAAGGTGTCTGTCATGTCGTATAAGGAAGTCAAAGAGCTGGCACTGGACAGAGACAAGTGGAAAGAATTGCATCGGTTTTTTTTTTCAAAAGTCAAAAGTCAAAAATATCTTTATTCGATTAGACTTTTTACAAAGTACTTTCAAATCGTCAGAACGACATGGATTATACATGCTACTGCCAGTTTCGGAAGGTTGCTTTTACTGAGAAGAACCTGGCAAAAAACTCAGTAATTACTCTTTTAAAAATATTATACAATTTTTAAAACAAAGTAAATCACTTGAGAAATGTAAGCCCATGGACACAGTTCCAATGTACAAATGTCAATAAAAATTAACATAAAGAAAAGTCTAGTAGTTGTACTTATATGTAAATGCGTAGCTTGAGATGACATGCCCCCACAAGCTTGACAAGAGCTTGGCAAGGTTGACAAGAGATACTCTCAAATAAGTAATAATAAGCGTCAAATTAAAAATAACATATACTTCCATATTTTCGGTGTAAAATGGGTGTTAAATTCAACAATATCGGAGACTAAGCGCGATTTCACAATACAATTTCCATTTAAAGTCCATACGTCAAATTACACAATAGATGTCGATAACTTTGGCGCAAAACTTTAAAAACACTCTGTAAATACTTCGATTACTCACGTAATGTCTTACTTAATTAAAAATACAATTCAAAATCTAAAACTCTTAGAATTTAGCTTGTATTCCTATACAGTTAAGGTTTAAAGTCTCTAAAGAGATGTCGATAAAGTGCATAGCTAAGTATGCAAGCGTAGTACGCTTCGGTTAAGTGATCGATCAACGTCTAGCGAACGTGGAAGACGCTCGATCAAATGTTAAGTTACTTAACTTAACAGGTAATATTAATTATTTAACATAAACGCATAACTTTCGTAAGTAATTTCTTTGATGTGATTCCGTTTGTCAGTCAAGAGGACCGGTTTTTGTAGATAGTGATTTAAGGCTTTTTTGAAATCTATTCAAACTTTTGGTGGGAGGAGGGGAGGGGGGGGGGGGGTTATGTGTAAAAAAGGGTTGTAGTACAGTCGAATTGATAACCTCCTCCTTTATGGAAGTCGGTAAAAAATAAATATAATTTTAAGAAAACTTAATCATTGTTCTAACTGACATGTGGTGTCATATAGTGAGTAAATAAGTTGTATGTCGATACTTAATCAATTTATGACTAAAGCGATTTTGCTAACATTTTTAATAAAGAAGCTTTTACCAGGAAAGACTCTTGATACTTAAAACACATAGCTTAGACAAACTCGCGACTAACAACTAGTATAAGATAGCAATCTTGGTCCGAAGGATGTCCAAATGTAACTAGATCGTCCATACTTGGCAGTACGATACAAAACCCAACAAGGTTTTTAATTTTTCGCCCGTTAGTACGAACCGTCCGGTTTAGAACCTCAACATCGCATAACATCAGCGCCTAGTGCATATGAATACAGTAGCACAGCTCGCTGTGAAGCGATGTGTGTGAAGGAAATACTGTACCAAGTCTTATGTAGGTTTGGGCGTATCAAATTTAGTGGTCATGGAAGAAACAGTGCTCTTGCAAAAATATGCTTATAACAAGATGATTAAGTGCCAACGTGACATATGTCTTTGAATTACTCAGACTCTCAGACATTTGCAGGTTTTCTCACAATGTTTTCCTTCACCGTAAAGCTAGTGGTATCACATCACTGCACTTAAGTTTTTAGAAAAACTCATTGGTGCATGCCATTGGGGTTGAAACTTACGTCGATTGCATAGCACGCAACTGCACAAACCTCACGGCTACCACGGCTTTACAGATGTTAGCTCTTTCCCGTGATTTCTTCCACGTGGTAATTTTTCGACGTTCATAAATGCTTTATACCAGAGCCCCATAGATTTAGACACGTACAAACGTCCATGACAATTCTTTATATGGCAAGCTTTATATAGATTTATCAATCTTAAATGTGCTTATACCTTCTTTATTTATGCTACCGATCATATTATTCTGTTGGGAGAGCGAGTGATCATGCTCATCCCCAGCAAAGGGAAGATCTTCATCTGTTCTAGTTAGAAACTTGTATATACTGCAATGCGCTTTAAAACTCTTATTGCGCGATTTAGGTTCTCATGTATTTGTACTCAAACTTCGTATTTGTTAGCGAGTAGCGCCATCTATGCAGCGAGTGGAGAAACGAGTTGCATGCTACAGTAGTAGCTGATCAAAGAAGGTCAAAGGTTTTATTATTGTTCACCACCTTTGAAAAGCCCTATGCACTTTACGTACTGAACTCAAGTTCACTACAATCCTTATGTCGACCGAGTTGGCTAAATCCCAAATACATTTGGCACGACTCGTACGCAAATGACTGTTTACATTAACGCTCATGTACCTACCAAATATTGCGAATATCTAGATTCTAGACTTGGTTAAGCTAGAGGGCTTTATTGGAAGCGTATAGGAGTTTTAAAATTGGAGGAGCTCGTGGCACAGTTGCTATTGCGCATATCATTCGATCAGCGAATTTAAGCAACTATACGCCTAGCCAGTAGTTGGATGGGTGACCGCCCGAGTCCCCTCCGTGCCTCGGAGAGCACGTTAAGCCGTCGGTCCCGTTTGCCAATTTAACATCTTTGGCAATCGTTACAGGTCAGTCGGAGGCCTAAAAATAATCTGACAACTGATTTAACCCAGAGCACAGATTTTCCTCCTAAATGGGGTTGCGAAGGTCAGATGGCAGTCGCTTCGTATAAAAATGAGGTGATCAGCCACATCGGGTTGAATCAAGTGCCGACACCAACAATGTATGGGATAAGGCCAGGGAGATGATGATAAGAGTTTTAAAATTCATGTTCATGAATCGCTCTTTTTCTCTCGGACTGATCTCCATCTCAGTCCGTCACACAATTAGATGAAGAATATAGTCTTAAGGCGGAAAATTACTACCTTTAAATTCTGGTGCCCTAGTACTTTTTGTTAATACGGACTAAACACGTGTATGCAAGTACACGCCTGTAGTAGTTATAGCATTATAGGCCTAGACAAAGTAACATTCTCTGGCGCATTCGCTAATAGAAACGATAAAAAAAGTATTGAAATGACATAAATCAGTCAAGTGACACACATATGTTAATTTATCTACAGACTCAGTAGGTCTAGACAAAGTGACATTCACGCTTGCGCTAGTTAAAAAAAGATAAAAAAAATTGGAAACGCTATCAATCGGTCACGTGACATATGTCATTCCCGTAAATTCTATTACTTTTGATTTTCTACTTCTTTTGAATTTTGAGAGCGTCAGATTTCCGTAGTTGGGTTTTAGTTTTAAAACTAACTTTCTTAACATCTATACATCTATACAGATAAATAAAATTGAAGTGTCTGTTTGTTATTCCAAAATTACAGCTTTTCACTAAATGCATATGAAAGTATACACGCTACAGACACTAAAAAACCAAGTTTTAAAATTTTTCTCTGTCTGTCTGTCTGTCCGTCAGTCTGTCTGTTTGTTCCGGGTAATATCTGACACGGCTGGACGGATTTTAACGGGACTTTCACTGGTAGGTAGCTGATGTTTCAAGGAGTAACTTAGGCTACTTTTATTTATTAAAAATATTAGGGTTCCGCGACAGTTCCGTGGTAAATTCTCGACTTTCATAAGTGCCTTACCAGGGCCTAAACTGAATAAATATTTTTCATTTTCATTTTCACAATAAGGATGAAACTAAATCTACGCGGGTGAAACCGCGGGGCACAGCTAGTTATAACAAAATCTTCAGAAACATCCCAATTAATATGAAATTCTAGTAAAATAACCGTAAACTGCCCACGAAACGTAATGAAGCCACTCTGAATAGCACTAGTGGTTACGATAAAATCTAAATAGGTTCGGTGCTGACTGGACCGGGGCCAAATGCGCTAATGTTCTCCTTGATAGGATTGGTCGCGTCGTGGTGCAGGCAGATGTGTCCAGCTCATGTATGAAGATTGCTCATTGATAAGCCAACTATACTATACAATTATATAAAATTGTCTGTTTGTAATACCAAATTAATAGCTTTTCACTAATTGCATATGGAAGTATACACGCTACTGACACTAAAAAAGCAAGTTTTATTTTTTTCTCTGTCTGTCTGTCTGTTTGTTCCGGGTAATCTCTGAAACGGCTTTACCGATTTTAACGGGACTTTCATTGACAGGTAGCTGATGTTTCAAGGAGTAACTTAGGCTACTTAATAAAACGTTTATTTATTAAAAATATTCGGGTTAGTGCAATAAAGATGAAACTAAATCTACGCGGGTGAAACCACGGGGCACAGCTAGTTTATAGTAAGTAAGAGCTGATCCCAGAAGAGTCCACGTAGGGATAAGCAGAGGTGTTGTAGTAACAACACCCGCCTTTCAGCGAAGAGAGAGATGGAGAGTCCATCACGTCTCAGCCACTATTCATACCTCTAAGATTTTGAAGAAGAGAGTCTGGCAACTGGCATAGATTACCGAATTGCTCGTGAAAGAGGTTACGAAGGGTTGGCGCGCACATAATTGAAGTGAAGAGATGTATGAATGTTGACAAAGAGAAGCATGTAGATGGCGCTACTCGCTAACAATTGCAAAGTTTGAGTACAAATACACGAGAACCTAGATCGCGCAATTAGAGTTTTCGAGCGCATTGGAGTATATATACAAGTTTCCAACTAGAACAGTCAGAGCCGCAGTTCCCCAAGCATGACACCCACCAGGCTGGAAGATCATACCTTTCCTCAAGCACAAGTCAGCTACCATAGCTTTTTATTATAGTTATAAGTAATAGATCACAGGTTTAGTTTGAATGGCTAAATAAACAGCAAATCTTTTTCTTTAAGGTATAAAACCGTTTTCAAAACGAATTGCATTTTATCAACGCGACAGACATGCAACATGACGTGGAGTTAAAGATCTGGCCATGACACAGGGTTGACTCATTACAGAATTTTTATTTACTTACATACATATTGTCACGCCTGTGTTCCCCGATGGGGTAGGCAGAGGTGCTGTAATAACAACACCCACTTTTAACCGAAGATGATTAAGTGTCAACGTGACAGATGAGTCTATCAACGTCTCAGGCACTATACATCTTTGTATTACTTCTCAGACATGCAGGTTTTCTTAAGCTTAATATAATAATTTCTAAAGCACATAGTGTGAAATCACTGCATATAAGTTTTTAGAACTCATTGGTACAGGTCGTACGTTGATTGCGTAAATGGGAGCATTGCCTCGTTGAATAGCAATGCTGATTCTCTGAGCGAGAAAAGCCCCAGCCCGCTCACGAGAGGCTTCTACCAGACGACGTGCAACCACTTTGAAAAGTTGATGAGCGTCCGGACCCCAAGGCCCCTGAGTTTCTGTCGTTTCGAGCATTCTTGTATTTCCATACCTATTAATAATCTAAAAGTACGAATATTTTCATGAAATTTTGTTTACAGGGACTTTCGGGGGGGATAAATTGATCTAGCTAGGTTTAATTTTTAGGGTCCTCTATCACAAAGCATTGAAAATGAAAATGAAAATGATTTATTCAGTTAAGCCCTGGTAAGGCACTTATGAATGTCGAGGAATTTACCATTGTATTCCTAATCTTACGCGGGTAAAACCGCGAGACAAAGCTAATTTGCCAACCCTATAACATGAAAAGCTCGGCTGTCAGCGTCCTGTCAAGCAGCGTACGCGCACCGACCGGCATGTCAATTAGGATCTTGAATTATTGTACATACGCACGCCAGGGTTTCAATAGTCGGTACGTTATATGTAAATGACTAACTGTGCACCGTGGTTTTACTCGCGTAGAAATTCATGTGTGTTTTCTACTCTAATATTATAAAGAGTAAATATTTGATTGTTTGTTTGTTTGCACTGAATAGGCTCCGAAACTACTTGACCGATCTTGAAAATTCTTTCAGCAATTGCTACATCATCAACGAGTAACATAGGCTATATTTTATCTCCGTACTCCCACGGAAACGGGATCTACGCAGATGAAACCGCGTGACGTCCACTAGTTTTCAAATAAAAGTGTGTGAGTCCCGTTCAAATCGAACAGACAGAGAAAATTTTTTGAAATTGTATTTTTTATGTCAGTACCGTATATACTTTCATATGCATTTAATGAAAATATATTTTGGAATTACAAACAGACATTTCAATTTGTATTTCTCTGTATATACAGATACGCCAGAGATTCAATGGTCGGCACGTTATATGTAAATGATAATTATTTCTCAACTCCATAAGGAATGGTTTATTTGTTTTTCGCAGAAATGTAATTTGTTTTTAAGACTTGACGGGGATTTATACTGTGGACGTTTAATTGAAAAAGATCGGGTTTGAACAAAGGTACCTACTATCAGGACGTAAATAAAAAAAAAACATACAGTCGAATTGAATACCTCCTTTTTAAGGTAGGTTAAAAAGAAAACTTGGTGCCTCAATAACAGTCTATTAAGAGTACCTTTCACCGCGACTTCGACCATTAGTCGTCACTTTAAGGAAGGAAATATTCTTGGTGCCGTAATTTTTTGGTAAGCCGTGGTGGCCGTGGGGTCTGCTACGCAAGCAACGCAAGTTCGAATCTCAGCTACCTGTAGAAGAGATTCGAACTTGTATAGTCACTAAGCAACCACGGCATTATAGTTGCTTATATCAACGTACCTACTCAATTTAATACCATACATTTTGTTCTAAATAATTTCACGTGGTTATTCTAAAAACATGATACGACTCGCTAATGAGTTCCTTAGACGAGGCAAATTAATATTCAACTGTACATTTGTTAGAGAAAACCAAACCTTATTACCTGCGATTAAAATCGAAATTCAAATGATGGAAATTCTGGAATACGTTAATTAATTTAAAAAAATAAGACAGTTCGAAATTTAAACCTTTTTAATTCTAGCCTATCAGACTTCACTTTTGTTTAAATTAATGTATTGATGGAAATTAGACGTTACGGGTTACGTGATAAGGTGGTATTTCGCATATCATTTTCTAAGAAGTTTGCTCAGTAAGTTATTAGGTATGGTAATATTGACAAAGGGTAATTTAAGTGCGTGACATCACACAAGGACGAAATATATTGGCTTTTGGTAAATTTACAAGGATATTATCGCATTATAATCGAATCTATACTAATATAAAGCTGGAGGGTGTGTTTGTTTGAACGCGCTAATCTCAGGAACAACTGTTATTTCATTTTCAGTCCATTTATCAAGGACGGCTATAGGCTATATTATATTACTAGCTGTGCCCCGCGGTTTCTACCGCGTAGATTTAGTTTCATCCTTATTGTCGCAGAGCCCCAATATTTGTAATAAATAAAAGTAAAGCCTAAGTTACTCCTTGAAACATCAGCTACCTACCAGTGAAAATCCCGTTAAAATCCGCCCAGCCGTTTCAGAGATTACCCGGAACAAACAGACAGACAGACAGAGAAAATTTTTAAAACTTGTTTTTTTTGTCAGTAGAGTGTATACTTTCACATGCATTTAGTGAAAATCTGTAATTTTGGAATAACAAACAGACACTTCAATTTTATTTATCTGTATGTATAGATATAGGTGTATAGATAATAACATCAATTAATTGTCATTTTAATCGTTCTTTAAACCGTAACCATAAAGGCTCGCCGATATAATAAGTTGACTAATAATAAAATGGTCGTAAAGGGTGGGCCACACACCAAGTTTGTTTTAAACCGCGAAACCCGCTGCGCTTCTCAATTTTACGACTGCATCCGTCCATTTAGTGTAAATTCATATTTTTTATGTGTTTACATTAAGACAATTTTAAATTAACACTGGTTCAATGTCGTTAAGCGGTTACCGTCGCTCTGAAATAGGCTTTATGGGGAAATATATATTTAATTAAAGTTTAAGCTATACATACCTTACATACCTATAAATAAAATTGAAGTGTCTGTTTGTAATTCCATAATAACAGCTTTTCACTAATTGCATACGAAAGTGTACACGCAAATGACAAAGAAAAACCAAGTTTTAAAATTTCTCTGTCTGTCTGCCTGTCTGTTTGTTCCGGGTAATCTCTGAAACGGCTGGACCGATTTTAACGGGAATTTCACTGGCAGTAGCTGATAATACAAGGAGTAGCATAGTGGACCAAGGCTAAAAATAACATTAGGGTTCCGCGGGCAACCCATGATGAAACTGCAGGGCACAGCTAGTTTTTGATATAAGTTTTGAGTCAAGTCAGAGTCAAAAATATCTTTATTATATAACGATATTTTTGACTTTGACTTTGACTAACGATATGTTACTAGATTCATAACTGCTTGTAGATCTTATATTTAAACGGTGGTGATACCGAGATTATCCCCGAGGCGACGTCTCTCTGAACCTTACTCACAAGAACACAAACAAGTCATTTCTCTGTGATCTTCTGTGATACAAGACGAATCAATCTAACCAGCCTTTACCAAAAACAGGTAAACAATTCAGACATGTGCTACCTGTATTCCCCGAAGGGGTAGGCAGAGGTATTTATAGTAGGTAGATACATCCACATTTCGCCAGTTAGGTTTAAGTCCCATGTAATAGGGATCCTATTGCCAATAACCGGGCACTAATCCACACTAGACTCTGGGCTATTAATTGGAAATTTTCTTCAAAACACCGGGAGGAAACCTGCATATGTCTGAGAAATAATTCAATGACGTATGTTTAGTGCCTGAGACGGCGATGGACTCACTGTCACGTTGACACTTAATCATATTCGGTGAAATGTGGGTGTTGAAAATTACGACACCTCTGTCTACCCCTTCGGGGAATAGAGGCGTGAGCATATGTATTTTCTTCAACTCCATTCATTTGTTTTAAATATTTCTTAAACTTTCGTGATTTTAATTCATATTAAAAGTTACTCGGGACTTATCACGACAATCATTTTGAAAATAACGTTTATTGTCGTGTACCCAGATTTATTTTTCGAAAATAAAGTAATTCATGTAACATCATTCAAAGTGAAAATCCCCTCAAAATCGGTCCAGAGACGGAAAAACGAAAAAAAATTTTTTTTTTATTTAGTATCTTATACTTTCATACGCGTTTGACATGACTACTAAACACTTAAATTGTATTTATTTACAATAAGTATCTTTATAAATAGTTTCCTAATTTATAATTAAACCTGTCGAAACATTATTATTTTCATCACCCCTCGATTTATTTGTTAGGAAAATGTTGCCCTAACAAATAAATCATAAATAGAAAAATAGACTACTGTTAAACACATCCACTCACTAATTGATGCGCTAAAATAACCCTTCGAGCTATATTCTTCGTTATTTCAAAAGCCATAAGTCTTATATTACCATAAATCTGTCAACGCGGTTAATAAGGCGACGCCGGCTGGACGCGTACTTCTTAAATACCTGTCTGCTATATTCTGAAGCCAAGTAGCTATTGTGATTGAGTAAATTTTTATTACATAAAAATCTTAATACGTAGCGTATGTTCATAACTCCTTGTGTTAAGTCTTATGCATTTGTTGACTATCTATACAGCTAAATAAAATTGAAGTGTCTGTTTGTAATTCCAAAATAACAGCGTTTCACTAAATGCATATGAAAGTATACACGATACTGACACTAAAAAACCAAGTTTTAAATTTTTTCTCTGTCTGTCTATCTGTTTGTTCCGGGTAATCTCTGAAACGGCTGGACGGATTTTAACGGGACTTTCACTGGTAGGTAGCTGATGTTTCAAGGAGTAACTTAGACAACTTTTATTTATTAAAAATATTAGGGTTCCGCGACAATAAGGATGAAACTAAATCTACGCGGGTGAAACCGCGTGGCACAGCTAGTATTACTTTAAAGCGTTATTGAAATCAGTTGGATGGATGAAATTGTTAAGAGTGGCCGAGGGGTTTGAGCAGCTGAACCAATAAGTTTTTCTAGAAACTTAAGTATAGTGATTACACCGCAGGCGTTACGGAGAAGGAGAGAGCTTTATCGTGACGAAACCTGCATCTCTGAGAAGTATTGCAAAGACTGCAAAGTCTGAAACGGCGATGGACTCAACAACTGTTACGTTGGCACTTAATCATCTTTGGTGAAAAGAGGGTGTACCTCTGGATTCCCTTCGGGGATAGGATGAGCATATTAATTTTATAAATTATATAAATAATTTATTTTATTATTTGTTATATCATTTCTGAGATGGGATAATCCGCAATTCTAATAGGTCATTCAACTGAATTTCTAAGTAAATATATAATTTGAGAACTATGGGAAGAATTTTTCCTTTCAGCCTCATGAAAAAGCCCTACCCTTTCGTTATTTGAACCGATACTAATCGATTGATTAAAAACATATCTCTTAAATTGTCTATAGAATAAACCCTACCGCGACTCAGCGCAGCAAGGAGTAATGGTATATCGCGTCACTCCTTGTTCGACACGGCTCCTCGCTCCGTTAGGTGCACGTGAGCCGATTGACTGCGTATGATGAAGTGAACATGTTTCATTAACTATTATTTAATTAGCCGTGGTGGCATAGTGGTTTGAGTAGAAGCTTACGTGAGCTGTGTTAATAGCACGAGTTTTACGGTAAAGGAGACTTGAACTTGGAGAGAGGAAAAGGAGGACATTGTGCGAGAAGAAATTCTCACTCACGATCTGTCAAAACATACATCATCAGAACTGCATGATTATACAGGATTATACACGCTAGGTTGGAAGGTTTCTTTTATTGAGAAGAACCCGGCAAGAAACCAATGCATATGATGCTTGAGACGGCGATGGACTCACCATCTGTCCAAACTAAATTCGTCAGTATGGCATGATTCTGAACCGCCGGGTTCGGAAGGTTGCTTTTATTGAGAAGAACCTGGAAAGAAACTCAACAGTAATAACTAGTATAATAAACAGTAATAACTATCTTCAAAAATGTTATATCTTTTTAAATACAAAATGTAAACTTGGTACTTAATATCTTTGGTTCTAACACCTCTTCTTACCCCTTCGAGAACCCTTCTGGGAAAGCATGAGCATTATTTTCATTGTTGAAAAGCGCACGCAACATTAATATCGATAACTATCTGCAACTCGAATAGAATAGCGAGTAAATAAAATCGAGTCACAACATCAACAGTCTGAATCGATTAACCTAAATTAAGCGACGGACTAGTAAATATTTGTGCGGCCATTAAAACAACGGATAGCGGTGAAAGAACTCTGGATTGACCCAGTTTTGAAATAGAATAACAGTTGCGTAATATCAAATTACTACGCGGATTTTGTTAGTTATTTTGACAATCGCTTCGGGCTTGGCTGTACCATTTTATTTATTTCACATAAAACCACAGAATGCCTCAGGAGTTGGGTTTGAAAAATCTAATGATTCAAACCAAAAAGAAAATAATAACACAACCCTAGCCTAGTTTGGACTGCGCTTTGAAATGACAGTCAGCCAGTTATTATTTTATTATGGACATTTGCATACAAACTTACAGTCAACTTAATTTTTTCATTATTTTGTAATATTGGTATAATATGCTATGCAAACCACTCTGGATTCTCAGCGGCCTGCACATACGAGATTTCTTGAAAAAAATAAGTGCAGTAATTTCACCCCACTTGCTTTACGGTGAAGGAAAAAATCGTGAGGAAACCTACATATGTCAGAATAAATCAGAAGTAATTCAAAGACGCATGTATAGTGACTGAGACGGCGATGGACTCACCCTCTGTCACGTTGGCACTTAAGCATATGAGTTGTATGTGGGTATTGTTGTTACAACATCTCTGCCTATCCGTTCGGGGACAACAGTCGTTAGATTATGTTTTTTTTTAAATTGAATTTGAAGTATATATTCAAAATTAATTAAAATATTAGAGCAAAAAAAATGCTTTACATTGTCAAACTAAAACAGCGCATAGAATTTTCTAATGCATCTAAAATTAGTGTTGTGCATAATAAAGTCGATAATACAAAATCCGCAACAATGCACCTCGATGGGATGTCGTGAACACGCCCGGCCGGCCATAGTGACGTGCTCGTGAATTATCGATTATGTGAAAGGTAGACAAAGGAAGGGAATCTTGAGCGATATTCTCGTGTCATGCCAATGTTAGATGTGCTTTTTAGGGACGTGTATCGGAAGCTATCGATACTAATATATTTCATTGTCGAGCAGGTATTTAATTTACTTATTCGATACAAATATTTTTTGAGTATTTCTGGTTGATTTGGACTTAGAATTAACACTCACTATGATTTTTTATTGTAAATTAATTAAATATCTAGAATCCCACGCGATCGTTCAAATCATAATAGGTTTTAATAATAATATGAAAAAGACATTTTTGTTGCACTGACTTTAAAATAAGCTTTACAATTGGTACATTACAATTTATTACTTACTGTACAAGAGCCGTGGAGGCCTCGGGGTTAGAGCAGTCGCCTGCGACACAAGCGACGCAAGTTCGAATCCCAGCGGGGCCGGTACCTATAAGTTTTTCTAAAAACTTATGTACAGTGATTTCACACCACGTGCTTTACGGTGAAGGAAAACATCGTGAGGAAACCTGCATATGTCTGAGAAATAATTCAAAGACGTATGTATAGTGCCTGAGGCGGTGATGGACTCACCCTCTGTCACGTTGGGACTTAATCATATTCGGTGAAATGTGGGTGTTGAAAATTACAACACCTCTGCCTACCCCTTCGGGGAATACAGGCGTGAGCATATGTATGTATGTACATTACAATTTATCGACATCGATACACAACCGTAATATAATAAGAATAATATGAAAGCAACAGGGTGTGGTTAGTTTTTGTTCTATTTTCGATTCGGTCGGGTTAGCACGATTCGAAGTTAAAGTAAGCTAAGATAATTATGTATGCTTTTTACTGGCGGTAGGCTTAAGCTGAGTTATTGAAATATGTACGATAACGAATGACGTCACAAGATATGAGCGCTCACCGAAAATAGTGGGGTAACTGTGCTTGTATTATACTCATGTCACGTGATACAGACTCGTACAATAACTATTGCGACTTCAAAATTTTAAAAACTTAAAAACATTCGCGTTATGTCCATGGAATGCATTGTTAACCGACTTTAGAAAAAGGAGGAGGTTACAATTCGATTGTTTTTTTTAATAGCTTGTATCAAACTGTAGTTTAGGCCACGCGGTTTCACCCGCGTACACTTAATTTTATCGGTAACTTCATTTCGCGGTACTTTCTTGTGTTGCTACACTTTCATATGCATTTAATGAAAAACTGTTATTTTAGAATTACAAACAGACACTTCATGTAGAGATTTTAACAATACATAATATATCACTTCTGTAATGTAATGTCACTTTTCAACACTAATATTTATAAAGAGGAAAGATTTGATAACTTTTTTGTTTATTTTCATTTAAAAACTCCGAAACTACTTGCCCGCATGAAAATTATTTTCAGCAATGGATAGCTACATCATCAGCGAGTCACATAGGCCATATTTTATCTCCGTACTCCCACAGGAACGGGAACTACGCGGGTATAAATTCAAGGTAATATTAATTAGTAAGCTGGTTCACATTTTCATTCCATCAATTTGTATTAAGTTCCGATGTTTCCCTAAAAAAAGATTCATTATGTCGTGATCCTAATTAAATTTCAAATTAAAACCCTCATTACAATGTCAGCACTGAATAATAAATAATTAACCTCATTAATGGAATGTTTCTGTTATTCCGGGGGCGTGTTAATTAAATGAGAACTTTGAATCAATTTCTAAAGGAATTTAATAAGAGTGTCGGAAGAATTTTGTTATTGAACAATTTTTTTTAACTTTACAAGGTGGGTTACACGTGTAACTAAACTGTGTGAAGGTTTTGAAGAGATACATGAATGTAAACAAAGCGAACTACGTACATATATTATACTCAAGCCTGTATTCCCCGAAGGGGTAAGCAAGTGTTGTAATAACAACACCCACTTTTCACCGAAGATTAAGTGCTAACGTGACAGATGGTGAATCTATCGCCGACTCAGGCACTATAAATACGTCTTTGAATTACTTCTCAGACATATGCAGGTTTCCTCACGAAGTTTTCCTTCGCCGTAAAGCAATAACCAAAAAGTTTTTAGAAAAATCTCATTGGTACAGGCCCCGCTGGGATTCGAACTTGCGTTGCTTGCGTAGCAGGCGGCTGCTCAAGGCCCGCGGCACCTTATTCATTATAATTGTTTATTTAATGAATATCCCTTTAAATGTTAAACGAACCTCAACGATGTATACTTCTATCTTGAAAGAGATGATCAAATACCTGAAACAAATGTATTTTTTTGGTTTATTAACATGATCAATCAAACTTAAGATTATTATGTCATCATCACCCTGGCCTTATCCCACGTATTATTGGGGTCGGCACTCGATTCAACCCGATGTGGCTGAACACCTGATTTTATACGAAGCAACTGCCATCTGACCTTCGCAACCCCTTTTTCGAGGAAAATCGGCAATCGTGGTTAAACCAGTTGTCAGACTTTCTTACGCCTCTGACTGACCTGTAACGATTGCCAAAGATTATGTAGGTGTACTATAAGTACACCTTTTTCTGTCCATTCGGGGAATACAGGAGTGACACGTTATTGACAAAATAATATTTTTACAATGGTAATCTATCGATAAATAGCCGCAGCTATAATTCGCTGATAAATTTTCAATTGCTAATTAATCAGCCCACATTAATGAGAGAAACTAATTATTTAGAGTTGATTTGAAAGCATCGTTCGGATGATTCATTCATTAGTCGATAGCTTGTAGCTACAATTTCATAAAGTTATTAATTACAATATTGTTATGATCAACGGGTTTGTAATTCACGTGGTACAGGTGCCGTCACAAGATTTTGGCGCTCAGCGAAAATATATTTTATACGCCTCGCGCAAGTTCGAATCACTGTACCAATGAGATTTTCTAAAAAAAATATGTGTCGGTTTTCACACCACGTACTTTACGGTGAAGGAAAACATCGTGAGGAAACCTGCATATGTCTGAGAAGTAATTCAAAGACGTATGTATAGTGCCTGGAACGGCGATAGACTCACCATCTGTCACGTTGGCACTTAATCATCTTCGGTGAAAAGTGGGTGTTGTTACTACAACATCTCTGCCTACCCCTTCGGGGAATACTGGCGTGTCCATATGTATGTACGCGTCGCGCAATATAGACACACTTAGCGCTCATAGCTTGTGACGGGGATTTAAGTATGAAAGTAACGCTTCCTTTACAGTTGTCTTAATAAATTCTAACAAGTCGCGTGGTCTTTGTAAGTCCCACCTCTGTTTCTATAGAAAATAGTATTTAAGTGTGTTATTGATGTAATCAATAAGAGTACAACGTGGAATGCTACTTCATTGACCTAGTGATCGTAATCGCTGCTGTAGAACACGAGGTAATTTTTCTTGTTTGGGAAGTCCGTCATGGATTTGCCAACCACCGCGGGGGCAGCAGAGGGTTATGTCTGAATCATATCGGCTAAAACCCACGGGAGTTCCTTCTCGTCGCTTTTACAGGGAAGCCGCGCGATTGAGAAGCAAAGGTAAGTTTGAAGGCCTACACAAAGTAACATTCTCCTCGCGCTTGCGAATAGAAGCGATACAAAATGTATGGAAATTACATAAATTAGGAACGTGACATATGTCATTCTCATACATTTTGTATCGTTTCTATCAGCGCAAGCGCTAGAGAATGTTACTTTGTCTACAGGTCTAGATCAGGAAAGAGTTATTCGATGTTTCCATCTGCTATTTCCCAATACCGACCCGGAGTCTGGATTAGTGCCCGGTAAATGGCAATAGGCTCGCTCCCTATTACATGGGGCCTAATCATAACAGGCGAAATGTGGGTGTACTAAGAGTACACCCGTCTTCGGGAAAAACACGAGAGCCTATGTAATAAGAGTGTTACCAATATGCCCAAAGCATTGCGTACTATGGAAACGATCAAATTCGTCCATTTCGAAATAAGCGTTAGTCAAACACGGGGGTGCGAATATGCAAAGTGCTCTTCTGCATTTGATGCACGATCGTGGGGCTTTAAAAGTGACAGCTGTCACACCGTGACGTAACTTTGACGTTTAGGGAGTTAATAGAAAAAACTATTATGAAAATTTATTAGCTGCCAGTCTGCGACTGGGCTGCAAAACTAATGAGCCCCATCGCTGTGTCTGCGGGGAAGACGTCGACCAATTTGGTCATCATGGTCTCTCTTGTCGCCGCAGTGCGGGTCGCTTATCCCGACATTCCACTTTGAATGACGTCATTCGCAGGGCCTTTGTCACCGTCAACGTGCCGGCAATCCTAGAGCCGAACGGTATTGCACGAGACGATGGCAGAAGACCTGATGGGATGACGTTAGTTCCCTGGAGTGTCGGGAAGCCCCTTGTGTGGGACGCGACCTGCGTGGACACACTTGCTCGCTGCCACTTAAATTCTACTTCGCAGCAAGCTGGGGCCGCGGCAGTGTGTGCAGAAAACCTCAAGCGGCGGAAATATGCAGACATAAGTCATAATTGTATATTTCTGCCGTTTGGGGTTGAGACTTTGGGACCATGGGGTCCAAATGCGAAAATCCTTTTTAAGGATCTTGCAAAACGCCTGGTTGACGTCTCCGGTGACCGCCGAGCTGGTTCCTACCTCGGTCAGAGGATCAGTTTAGCGATCCAGCGAGGTAACGCAGCCAGCTTACTGGGCACCATTCCCGCAGACACTAATTTTAATTCTGTTTTTTACTTATAATTTTTATTTTTATTGTAGTTTAAATTTAAGTTTAGTTTTAATTTAAATGTAATCTAATTATAAATATTTTAAAAATTTTAACTTCAAAAAAAAAATAATCAATTAAAGAAAAAAAATTACTATTCTCGTCTAGTAAAAAATAACTAGTCCGTCATATTGGAAATTAGAATGACGTCACACAGCTGAGCATGCATTGTGAGCTAAAAACGCGTGTATACCAAATTTCAGCTCAAATAGGTAATGATCTAAAATCTGATTTAAAATTCATTTGTAAGATTCCAACCGCATAACATACATACGTTGCGATTTAATAAAAAAAACTTGTAAATGATATGACGGCACACAATGGGAATATTCGACTTCCTCCTCGTCATACCACCTTCTGTCACCTGTCAGGTGAGGACAGACAGGCAGAAAAAACCTTCGTCGGTAGAAAATATTTCTTGAACATTTTTTTAACTTAGTAAGACGTACTATTTTATATATCTATCTAAAACAACATTATTTCAAAACTTCTAAGAACACGAATAGAGGCACGAGGATAAAGTTACCAAAATTCAGACATTTCCGTGAATTCATTTAAATGATAATGGTAGTATCAACGAGACCCAAGTACAACGGCACGCTAATTATCAGAATTTTTTAAACACGTAAACTTAAAACAAAATCCCCTAACAACCTGGGTTCGATCCCCAGCTCGGGCAAACTGTTATTAAGTTTTTCATTCTGAAATGTCCAAGTAATACCAAGAAAGTGGTATCCCGGAGTCCAGATTAGTGCCCGATTATTAGCGCTCTTATATGAGACCTAAACAAATCTGGCGAATTGTAGGTGTACCTTAAGTACACCTCTGCCTACCCGTTCTGGGAGGCTTCTGAGGGCGTGAGCTTACGTTTCGTGTAAAGCCATATGTGCGTACGTGAATAAACCAAAAACAATTTCCATTCAAACACAAAACAATATTATTGCAAGCGCGTATTTTCTACAGGCTAATATTTCAGCAGACTCACCTAAACTCAAATAAAATCTATAATAAAACTATGAATAGGTATTTTATAGTTCTAATAGTCGTAAAATTCATCGTAAGTGTGCATTCAACCTTGTGATACGGGGTTTTGGGAACAAACATTCGTTTTATTATATTTTGATAGGATTTCACTGTGTCTGTTGCTTATCTAAAGGTAAAGCTTTATGCATAGTATTGTTTATTTATAGTTTATATTGTTTACTTGATATAGGTACTGCTAGAAAGTAGCCACGGTTACTTTAGAAGAACTTATGCTGAGACTCCCTTAGAAAAAGTATAAAGCTTAATAATATTTTTGCAATTGCCTGCACCAATGAGGCTTTCTATTTATTTCACCCCACATGCTTAGCGTTGAAGGAAAACATCGTGAGGAAACCTGCATATGTCTGAAAAGTAATTCAAAGACGTATGTAGTGCCTGAGACGGCGATAGACTCACCATCTGTCACATTGGCACTTAATCATATTCAGTTGTTACAACACCTCTGCTCACCCACCATTCTGAAATTTATTTTTAAATAGTTTTAATATCTCATGTCGTTTGTATTCAATTTATTGAGCAGAACCCAAGGAACCGAATGTACGTCTAACATAATGACCGAATTTTTCGTATCTGCCTTTTTCACATCGTTTTAAATGTTACCCGACGGTGCAATTGCATCCACAATAACATTTCACTTTAATATTCATGTACGAAGCTTATCCTCGCAAACGGAACACGGTACACTCTAGTCTTGCGCGCAGATGACTCTAGTCTATGGCCATTAGAACAGAGATAGCGGGAGCGGTAGCGGGGACGTTAGCTGAGACAGCGAAAAAAAAACCATAATTTTAAAAATTCTCCAGCTCATAAATACGTTGAGAGATAAGTGTGGGTAAAGCCAAAGAAAAGAATATTAGATATATTAGAATAGAGACTAATTCTCTTAGTTGGATGTCGCTTACCACCAATACCCCAAATCACATAATGAAAACATAACGATGGTGTAGCGACTTAGTCGTGGCCAGTTTTTCGTGTTCATTATATAAAAGAAAAAACGGAATAGCTCAGACGTCGTCGCGAAAACGGCCTATTGAATTGAAATCCATTGAGAGAGGATTTTCAATCGATTGATTTTAATCGTTATTTCGATTGTTTGTTTCATAGGAAACCATGGCAACAATCCATGGTGCTATTATATTATCCCAGGCATATATAAAGGGATATATGCACAGCCTAGCCAGTTATGAAAATGAACTTGAAAGTGAATACAAAACCGTGTTGAATGCTAATTTAGTGGCCACAAATAATGAGTCACGATTGTTCATGCTCCCCTACAAAAGTTTATTCGTCAATAAAGTTGACACAAGAGCTAAATTTCGATGCATTCTAGAGTTTCAAGAATCATGAATGAAAATATCTTTAAGGCATTTGCAGTAAAAAAGATGCGAATACTTCGGCTATTACTGTTTTATTTCTTAAGAATTTAAAAAATATATAAGTGGAAAGATTTGTATGTAAGTGTATGTTTGTAACGAATTAGCTCAAAAAGTACAGGACCAATTTTCAAAATTCTTTCACCATTTGAATGCTACATTATCACCGAGTAACATAAGCTATATTTCATCCCAGTACTCCCACGGGAACGGGAATTGCGCGGGTGAAACCGCGTGGCGTCCGCTAGTATTGAGATAGGATGATTCACACATCATGAAATCATTAAAGAATGTACGTGTTTTTTTGATGACATATTCGTCATTGCAGAATTCAATCTACGGTAAAAAATAAGGCTGAAGCAATTAGCAATTTTACTGCGGTCGCAAAGTAATTTATAAGCTCCCGGAATTTCCTGTTAGTCACAACTCATATGATTTTATTGTTTCAAATTTATGCAAGAAATTATGCCACGTACATTGAGGTAATTTTACTTTGTATTAAAAGGAGATATTTTTACGTTTATTCCCCGAAGAGGAAGGAGGGCAGAGGTGGGTTCATTAGACACAGCCAGGTGACAGACAGACAGACGGAGAGTCTTAGTAACAGGGTCTCGTTTTTACCCTTTGGGAACGGAACCCTTAAATGTAAGGATTTAAAGCCATCACTACTAATAGTAAACCTGCAGAACCTATTGCCATTAATCGGGCACTAATCCCGACTCGGGGCTGCTACTGGGAAATTACAGATAGAAAACCTTTGTTTATGCTTACCCCTCTGAAAATCTCATGACTGGGTGCCAACTGTGATCGTTTAAGCAGCGCGTATTAGCTTTGACCTTTAAATTTACGTTGCAAAAATGAAACGATAAAGTTCAGTAGCATTTTTTTACATGGTGAATCCGTTATGGATACACCAAGGGCCACGGGGCCAGCGGAAGGGTTATGTCGGACTCAAACTCCACGGTGTTCCTCCTGGTCGCTAAGTGGAGGGGCTCCACGTGATATGTCTTCACATGCTTCACCGTGACACCCCCAGCGAGTGGCCTGTCAGAGTGTCTAGTGAGAGTTTTCTTAAAATCGCCTTCATAACTCATCGCGTCGACGTAAACGCAGATTTGTATGGGCTCACAATAGTGTCATCTTTAGGCCGACAGAGGCGCTGTTCCGATCCTATACAAATCTGCGTTTACGTCAACGCGGTGACTTGTGACGGCGGCAGTGAAAAACTCGCACTGGGCCCTCAGGTCCCTGCTTTTGATACCAAAGCTCAGTAGGCCTAGACAAAGTAACATTCTCTTGCGCTTGCGCTAATAGAAACGACATAATCAGTCACGTGACATATGTTATTTTGTTTCTACTAGCGTGAGTATAAAGACACAGTAAGTTCTTAATACGCTCTGCTTAAACCGATGATCACAAACCAGAGGCCTACTCTGGTTTGTGACAGACAGATTGATAGGTGTCATTGTTAGTTAGTTCTTAGAACGAGTACGTGTGGGTGATCATTACAATACAATAGAAGTTTCTAGAGTGTTACCCAATATTAGATGTAATAACTGTGTTAACAAGACTTTAGAAACACTTTATTCATTACTAGCGGACGTCACGCGGTTACACCCGCGTAGATTTAAATTCATTTGTAGCTATACATCTAGCAATGAAAAAATCCTACGGTAGTCACATAGAAAACCCTATTAGATTTTTTTTTCTCTATCTGTTTGTTCCGGCTAATCTCGGAAAAGGTTAGACTTATTTTAAGGGGACTTTCACTGGCAGATAGCAAATTTGATAAAGAGTAACTAAGGCTACGTTTATTTCGTTGTTTAAAAAATACCCATGAATTCAAGTATACACGGGCGAAGCCGCGGTGCACAGCTTAGTAATAATAACGCATTCAGTAAAAAGCTGTTTAAATTACAAACAGACATTTCAATATGTCTGTAAAGATAAAATATTGAAGCTTGATTGATAATTTAATTCCAAACTAGCTGTGGCCCGCGGTTTTACTCGCGTAGAATAAATTTCATGAGTGACCCTAATGTTTTTTTTTAGATAAAAGTAGTTAGTTAGTAAGTTAATCCTTGTAAAATTAGAAATCTACCAGTGAAAGTCACATTAAAAACGGTCCAGCCATTTCTGATTAGCCGGAACAAAAAAACAGAGTTTTTTTTTAGATTCGTTTTTAAGTTTGCCCTATATGCTTTCATATGCATTTTAGTGAAAAGCTGTTGGATTTGGGATGATAACAAACAGACACTGCATTCAATTTGTATATAGGTAGATAAAAACCCAAATCAATTATCCAAATGAATTAAACAGAAAATATCTTATGTTCCTTTCAATAAAATAATACCGAAACAGCGCAATTATATTAAATCTTCAATACGATCCGAAATAATAGTAGCCCGAGGGTACATTCATATTGTATGTCATATTTTTATGAAGGATTTTGATTAATCATTGTTTGTACATATGGGGTTACCCTACTTTCATATCGCTACTTATTACACGGACAATTTTCGACCTTATTCCCAAGCGTTAAGAGTCAAAGCGGATGCATTTGTCAGTGGCATAATTTCGGGAGAAATTCGAGATATTTGTTTAAAAGCTTTTTTGGGTATTAAATGCGCTATTATTAGTTTTTGTATTGCTATTGATTTTTGGTTGAATTGTGTCTACATAATAAAGGGTGGTAAGCCATGACTGATTTATTTATTTATTAGCTGTGCCCCGCGGTTTCACCCGCGTAGATTTAGTTTCATCCTTATTGTCGCGGAACCCCAATATTTTTTATGAATAAAAGTAGCCTAAGTTACTCCTTGAAACATCAGCTACCTGCTATTGAAAGTCCCGTTAAAATCCGTCCAGCCATTTCAGAGATTTCCCGGAATAAACAGACAGACAGACAGAGAAATTTTTTAAAACTTGGTTTTTTTGTGTCAGTAGCGTGTGTACTTTCATATGCTTTTAGTGAATAACTGTTAATTTAGAATTACAAACAGACACTTTAATTTTATTTATCTATCTCTGCTGTATAGATAACAAAGCAGTTTTTCATAATGTTCTTCATAGCCAACGGAAACTTCATTCAATTACCAACCTTATTGCCTTACAAATACGATTAAAAGTCCATGTTAATTGTTAGGCGTGCGTTAATTGAACACAGCGCCCAGGGAGTCATTTCACGTGGAATTGTTTCATACTCAACGTACAGTCAAATTAGTTTTATTTCGCAGTCCCAATGCGAGACGTGTTGTAAATTAATTTCTGCGCGACTGTTTTGTGAATGTACTGTTAACCGACTTCGTAAAATGAGAGTTTAAAGTATAGATTTATCAAAGTCAAAGCTAGTAAAAAATTTCATTTACTTACTAGCTTAATGTAATTTTGCGAGGAGCCCGCGGTACCCTAATGTTTTTTTTAAATAAAAGTAGCCTAAGTTACTCCTGGAAACATCAGCTACCTGCCAGTGAAAGTCCCGTCAAAATCGGTCCAGCCGTGTCAGAGATCACCCGGAACAAACAGACACACAGGATGACAGAGAAAAATTTTGAAACTTGGTTTTTTAGTACCAGTAGCGTGTATATTTCCAAATGCATTTAGTGAAAAGCAGTTTTTTTGGAATTACAAACAGACACTTCAATTTTATTTATCTGTATAGATGTATAGATTATGAACAAGCGCGGTTTAAGACTTAGCTTTGACATTTGATTTCACGGTGCTATAAAACGTCAAAGCTCAGAAATTCCTAATACGCTCTGCTTAACCGATGATGGTAGGTTAGTAGCAGCTGCTTACCATCAGGCGAATTACGCTTCCTTGCCACCTTTAAATTAAGGTGCGAAGATCATGTAAGACAATTTACCGAAGCTCACAAATCTAGGTAGGAAAGCCTGTTTTGGCTGTTATGATGACATACGCCTAAAATGTGAAACGACTTCACACGCGTAGAGGTGTGAGCTTAGTGACAGGCTGAGCGTATCACATCCAGGGGCGTGCATTGGATTTTCCGTGGGGTAGGCAGGTTAAGTCCATACCTATGTGACGCGGCGTAGGTACGTACGTCTTGGTAAAGATACACATCTATACAGATAAATAAAATTGAAGTGTCTGGTTGTAATTCCAAAATAACAGCTTTTCACTAAATGCATATGAAAGTCTACACGCTACAGACACAAAAAAACCAAGCTTTAAATTTTTTCTCTGTCTGTCCGTCTGTCTGTCTGTCTGTCTGTTTGTTCCGGGTAATCTCTGAAACGGCTGGACCGATTTTAACGGGACTTTCACTGGCATGTAGCTGATGTTTCAAGGACTTAGGTTACTTTTATTTATCAAAAATATTAGGGTTCCGCGACAATAAGGATGAAACTAAATCTTCGCGGGTGAAACCGCGGGGCACAGCTAGTACGAACATAAACACACGACACGACACGAGTGTATTCAGTGATCACAAATTGTAATTTCTGCTTACCTGCTTATATGCAATGCACGCCACTGATCACATCAAGAGTCTTGAGAGAGTATCTACGTATGTAACATATGGTCAGGCCTGTATTCCCCGAAGGAGTAGGCAGTGGTGTTGTAATAACAACACCCACTTTACACCGAAGATGTTTAAGTGCTAACGTGACAGTACGTCCATCGCCGTCCCAGACACTGTACATACGTTTTTGAATTACTTCTCAGACATATGCAGGTTTCCTCACGATGTTTTCCTTCACCGTAATGCACGTGGTGTCAAATCACGCACATAAGTTGTTGACTCATTGGTACAGGCCCCGCTGGGATTCGAACTTGCGTCGCTTGCGTAGCAGGCGATTACTTAAACCCACGGCCACCACAGCTCTTATGCTGTCACGGAAACTTTATGTTATCCTTTTGCCTATGGAGTGAGCTTGAGTTTCTCGTCGGTTCTTCTCAGAAGGCTAGTTTCCGAACCGGTGGTAAAATCTTCGGCATTCATAAATATGCCTTACCAGGGCCTAAACTAAATAGATCATATTCATTTTCGTTATGTTTTCAAAATCGCCCCCGCTTCTCGCTCCGCTCATGACCAAGCCGTCTCATTTATAGTAATTTAAAGTCCAGGCACGTACACAGCTAAGCGAGGCTCTTTATTGCGCCATACGATTTGCAAGTGTTGTGTGTGACAGACCTTATATCAGGGAGGCAAAGCTGAATCGCGCTATTAAGATTCTCCTGGCAGATTATTAATATGAACATTTTTAGAGACGTGTTGACGTGCAATTAAGTGAACAGTGTTACAAAGAGTAAGGTCGCTAGGGCTTCATGGAGGGGAGGAGTAGGGAGGGATCGTTGTGCTAGCAGTTTGTTATTATGTTGGCAGAGATTTGCCTGACTTAGGAGTGGCCAAATATTTATTATTAACCTACCAATCTATACACCTATACCTATACAGATAAATAAAATTGAAGTTGTTTGTCTGTTCGTTATTCAAAAATAACATCTTTTTACTAAATGCATATTATGAAACTATATACGGCAACAACACAAAAAATTCAATATAAAAAAAACTCTGTTTGTCTATCTGTTTGTTCCGGCTTATCTCCGAAACGGACGGACCGATTTTAACGAGACTTTCACTGGCAGATAGCTATTGTTACAACGAGTAAATTAGCATTAGCTTTTATCTAAAAAAAACATTAGTTTTCCGCGGGTCACGAAATTTACGCGGGTATAACCGCGGGGGACAGCCAGTACCTAAAATATGTAAAAATATTTTCGCATAAAAGTCAGCTGTTATGTTTATTTGATTATAATGTGAATACGACTCCTGTTAATAAATTGTTTTGTGTGTAAGTTATATGAACATCATATACATATATAAAACCCTTAAAATTATAGAATACAAGTCTTTTCATAGACAACGTATATATTCCAGTAATTTTGCAGTAAACAAACAGCAGTAATACAACCCATAATTTCCATAATTTATTGAACCCCCAACCTAAGTTTAACGAACCATCTTCCTCAAATACAACTAATCAAGTCCAATGAACTTTCTGGATAAATAATTTATCATTCACCTTGTTAGTTCGTAATTTCTGCTTATTTCTGAACGATACTTTGATCGAAAAGAATTCGCGGAAATCGTGATTTGAATAAAGAAAGAGTAAATGCCCTGTTTGATATCTACCTTACACAGTTGTATATAAGATTCTATTTCCTACCAACAAAATAAATTCTATTACAACCTACTTAGTTATATTCGGAATTTAAAAAAATAGCATTACCTTTAAATTCTTTATACATTTCAAAATAACTCGCGAAATCAATCCCATACAATTCCAAATTCAAAATCTTCATTTCATTCGACGAATAAGACAAAATACCTATCGTTAAATAAAAACGAAAATACAAAACTCATTGCATTCTTTCAAAATAAGAATCAATTAAAAGAAAAAATAAATAAAGGTAGAAACACACTTTTATTCCATAAGAGTGTTAAGTTACAAATACATTTGTAATAAATAATACGCATTTTAATGTCCTCGTAAAAGTTGCACCTTGTAATTTATTGGGTGTATTCGGACGAAACAATACTTGTATTTAGAGGTATAATAAATGAGGTATGCGTTTTTATTTAAAGAAGATATCAAAAAATTTCAAAAATGGAATTTGCTTGTTGATTCCTGCTTACGCCTGTATTCCCCGAAGGCGTAAGCAGAGGTGTTGTAATATCAACACACACTTTACTCAAATCAATTAATCATCTTCGGTGTGAAGTGCCAACGTGACAGATGGTGAGTCTATCGCCGTCTCAAGCACTATACGGTCTTTGAATTACTTCTTAGACACATGCAGGTTTCCTTACGATGTTTTCCTTCACCGTAAAGCACGTGGTGAGAAATCACTGTACATAAGTTTTTAGAAATACTCATTCCTACAAAAGCCCTTGTCCAGTAAATCATATTATTATTGTCATGTATGTATATAATATATGTATATGTAGTATGTGATAAATAATACGTCGATTCGACACAATAGGACCATCACTCGATACGTCAGTAAAAATATCAAATATCCCGGAATCCCTTTGTACCTTAGTATCGGATTACTGACCCCTACTGTGGTAATTCCTCGAATGAATCTCGACTCTCGAGTTATATCAATAAAGCTATAAAATAATAATGTATTAAAAAAATATATATTTTACAGAACGTTTAATTAAGACTATTTTTTTTCCCATATATCTATACAGATAAATAAAATTGAAGTGTCTGTTTGTAATTCCAAAATAACAGCTTTTCAGTAAATGCATATGAAAGTATACACGATACTGACACAAAAAAACCAAGCTTTAAAATTTTTCTCTGTCTGTCTGTCTGTCTGTTTGTTCCGGGTAATCTCTGAAACGGCTGGACGGATTTTAACGGGACTTTCACTGGTAGGTAGCTGATGTTTCAAGGAGTAACTTAGGCTACTTTAAAAATATTAGGGTTCCACGACAATAACGATGAAACTAAATCTACGCGGGTGAAACCGCGGGGCACAGCTAGTATTATATGTAATCAATTTTATTTATCTGTATAGATTTAATTTAATTACATTGAACAATGGTTTTAAAAAAAAACGTCAATTTAATTAAGTATCATTCGTTTCAAATTAAAATAAAGACAAAATATAGTATTAAGTTTTGGGTACTTTTCAAACACACTTAGAATAATTAGAGTTTGCAGTGAGGAATATACACTAAAATTGAAATACTCTAGCGTAATTGTTGAGTTTCTTACCGGGTTCTTCTCAACAAAAGCAACCTTCCGAACCCGGTGGTAACATTTTTTCTGTCCTTTTGACGATTTCAAAGTAGTTTGTAAGAAGTCTAATCAAATATAGATATTTTGAAAATTTTACGGAGCACTGTCGATTTATTCACTAAGGTTTCTCAGCGTCGCACTCGTCGTCGAGTGTCGGTTTTAAAGATATGAAATTGAACCTTATCCTCTATGTATTATGTACCCATTTCCTTTGGTTGAATCTTACCGCAGGAACACAACACTATGGGTGACATAGGAAAGATAAGGTCTCATAATTCATCATCATCATTTACTGCAGGGCATAGGCCTCCCCCAACGATCGGTCTTGTGCCTCTCACATCCAGCGGGTTCCCGCGATCCTCACCAGGTCGTCGGTCCACCTCGTTGGGGGCCTACCCACACTGCGCCTGCCGGTACGCGGTCGCCACTTAAGGACCTATAGGCCACTCAAGGTCTAAGGTAACATTATTTGGCTGCGTACTTCTGTAAGCCTCTGACTGGTTGGTCGCAAACGCTACTACAGAACACGAGGTCCTGAGTTCGATCATCCGGTCGGAAAAAGTGTCATTGGGTTTTTGTAACTGTAATTCCCCAGTAACAATCCGGAGTCTGGATTAGTGCCCGGTTAATGGCAAAACTCGCCCTCTATTTTAAACATAACTGGAAATGTGGGTGTATTATGCACACATGCGTGATGTATGTATTTATGTAAAACTAAAGCTCAAAGCACTATATTCATAATGCATATACAATCGATTACGACCACCGATTCATCCCTTTATAAAGCGTATGTAAATGTTAGTATTATCACCGCATTCGCATGGATCATTCGAATACTTGTATCGAGTGATTCGAGTGGTGATCGATTGAATCGGACCGGATTATCGTCGCGGACAAATGGTAATCGCGGACTTAGGGTTGTTTACCGTGCTTTAGAATATTTTATTTTTATTCGCGCTGAAATGGTGACATAGGGTTGAAATTAGCTTAACCCCTTACTTGCTTATTGTCCATCGATATCGTATCTTAGAGTGGAAAGTGAAGCCCGTAAAGTCTGTCTGTAAATCTGAATAGGGATGAGAAAATATGACGTAGTAGTACGACTTCAATCAATATAAAATACTTTTGATTTGGTGTCAAGAGGGGTATCATTGACTTTGAACTAGGAAGAATCAGACAACTTTTCCATAACTATTACAGATTAATAACATTTAAGTGTCTGTTTGTAATTTAAAATTAAAATTTAAAATAAAAAAAATAATTAAAATACAGCTGTTCACTCAATGCGTAGGAAAATTATATATACGGTACGCCAGACAAGAAAAATCTATTTGAAAAAAATCTCTGCCGTTTCGTCCGTCTGTCTAATCTTTGATCCGTCTAATCTCCAAAACGGCTGGAACGATTTTAATGGGACTTTCATTGGCAGATAACAAATTTTACAAGTAGTAACTTAGGCTTTTATTTATAAAACATTAGGTTTCTGTGGGCCTCCTATCAAATTAAGTCCACAGGAACACAACAGCTAGTATCTAAATAAAACTAGTTAGTGATTTGTCGCTTATGCGTATAATTATTCTCGTTGACAGATAATACCTTATCCACATTTCCAGGGCATAAATAAATCATCGAAACATACAATAAAACCAACCTTTTACACAATAATACTTTAATAATCCCAAAAAGCACTGGGCAAGAATTTAAACCGGTTGGTTTCACCCCGGGATACTTTCAACAATCCCCGGGTAGCGACTTTAGATCCCGGATAAGTCTTATAGCGCATATATGACGGAATCCCGCCCGTTTGCTAAGAAATGACGATTTAAAATGTATTTCTGCCCTTGGGTTTCGCAAGGTCTATTGTAATGTGCCCACGGAGAATAAAAATATCTTTTGCGCCATAAAATGTTTTAAGACGAATCTACACAATAGCGAATCTCCCCTAAACCATCATAATATCCAAAAAAAACTTAAACTATTTGTAGCGGAGTTTCTCCACTCGTTCATAGATGGCGCTACTCGCTAACAAATGCGAAGTTTGAGTACAAATACACGAGAACCTAAATCGCGCCATTAGAGTTTTTAAGCGCATTGCAGTTGGAGCCGCGATCCCCCAGACATGACACCCGCCTGGCTGGAAGATCTTCCCTTTGCTGGGGATGAGCATGATCACTCGCTCTCCCCACACATTTGTGCATGTATACGTACGTACTTGGGTATGATTTTAACTTTTATACCTATTACTACGATTTAAAAAAAGCCGCCTTGAAATAGAGAAAATATAAAAATAATTTTATTTTTCTCTTTGAAGGCGGTTTTTGTTTTGTGTAGAATTTTTTTTTTATTCGCACTTTTCAGTGAATTCTCTCAAAGTGCACCTGTACCAGTCATAGCTCATGTAGGTGTAAAGTTCTCATCAAACTCAAACTCAAACTCAAATATATCTTTATTCGATTAGACTTTATACAAAGTACTTTCAAATCGTGAGAATGACACAATAACACATCAATACGAATTAAACAAGCCCAAACACTAGGTGTGAATCCTTGAAGAGTTCCATCGACTGACTTTCGGCTCCATCATCAGATCGACTCCAAAACCTTCATTAAATAGTAACTTCAAATTCTAAATTAATTTCACATAATTTTCTTTTGACGATTTCATTTTTTTTCGTAATTTATTTGTTGCTTTTTTTTTTATGATTTCAAACTGCTGGTGTGTCCGGCTATTTGGTTTGACGACCTGGCAACCCTATGTTCAAACATATTAAGACACTAGCTGTGCCTTGCGGTTTCACCCGCGTAGATTTAATTTGATTTCCCGCGGAACCCCAAATGTTCTTTTTAAATAAAAGTTAGTTACTCCTTGTAACATCGGCTATCTGCCAGTGAAAGTCCCGTTAAAATCGGTCCAGCCGTTGCAGAGATTACCCGGAATAAACAGACGTGTTGATAAAACTCTGGAAAATAACTCATTATTAGGTACCTATTCTTTGCATTTTTATACTCATGATAATTTCTCAACGAAATGTCCGATTGGAATAAAACAAACGGTATTTTACTTCTACATGAATACCCTTGATAGCATCATGCCTAATTTGGTCAAAGATTAATATTAAGATACACATTTAACGTAGTTTCTTTCTTCAGTCGATTTAATATTTTTTATGAACATAAAAGCGATTATTGTGACTAGACTATGATAGTTAGATATATGCTCTCGCGGACTTTTTTGTAGGTCTTAATAAGACCTACAAACCCGTAGTAAATCATTTTGTTATTTTGTCAATAGTTTTTGCAGCGCTAAAATAAATGAACTATCCAACACTGAAATAATTTTTGAAATCGGACCAGTAGTTCCTGAGATTAGCGCGTTCAAACAAACAAACTCTACAGCTTTATAATATTAGTATAGATATCTAACCAGATTTAAAAAAGCTACAGGTTTCTCAAATTGTGTCAACCCTAGGATATTTAAAAATATATAAAACTAAGTTATATTGCGACAGTGAAGCTACTATACAATGTCTATAAAACAGAACACCAAATTTTATAGCTAGAATTTATATTAGAGGCAACTTGGTTATGTTCATGCGATGTGTTTTAAAATCTATACATCTATACAGATAAATAAAATTGAAGTGTCTGTTTGTAATTCCAAATTCACAGCTTTTTACTTAATGCATATGAAAGTATATACGTTATTGACATGAAAAATCAAATTTTTGCCTCTCTGTCTGTATATTACGGCTAATCTCTCAAACGTCTGGACCGATTATACCGTGACTTTCACTGGCACATAGCTAATGTTACGAGAAGCATCCCGGTGTCTGGATTAGTGGCCGGTTAATGGCAATAGGCTCTCCCCTATTACCATGGACAGATCTTGAATTTGTGGGGCCCTGGGCTAATATTGCTTAGCCTACGTAATTACTCAACTAATTGCCATTTTGTCAAGAAACTGTTTTCTGTAGTGATTTCGGTAGGGGGCTCTCTGTATTTGCGGGGCCCTGGGATGCAGCCCAAAAAGTCTTTAAGTAGATCCGCCCCTGCCTATTACATGGGACTTAAACATTATTGGCGAAATTTGATTGTACTATAAGTACCTACACTAAGATGTGTATATAGTGTCTGATACGGCGATAAAAAACGTAGGTTTTCGTAAAAAATATCTGAAACCATTTGGAATTTTCATTACTGAAATATCGACTCAAGGAAGTAAATAATATTGTAAAAGGGCATCCGTTTAAAAGCGTTTCCATCAACACATTTCCTTCGAAGCCTTATTTTGTAAGCCTCGTCTTAGCTTTAAGCGATTTGCATTTTCAGGCTTCTATTCACTCACAGTTTATTTGTACTTACTGAATGTATTTTAACTAGCTGTGCCCCGCGGTTTCAACCGCGTAAATTTAGTTTCATACAAACTTTCATCCCCTATTTTATCCCCTTGGGGGTAGAATCAAAATCCTTTCTTAGCGGATGCCTACGTCATAACATGTACCTGCATGCCAAATTTCAGCCCGATCCGTCCAGTGGTTTGGGCTGTACGTTGATAGATCACTATGTCAGTCAGTCAGTCAGTCACCTTTGAGTTATATATTAGATATACAACACGGATAACGGTTTACCCTGTAATGGTAGATGTAAGCTTTTATTCATACGGATAAATTAATTTATTTTTTTAATAATAAACTAAGGAGCTGTGGCCCGTAATTACATGGTCACTCCTATTTATTGTTATAAATAAAAGTAGCCTTAGTTACTCCTTGTAACATTACCTACCGGTTAGTGAAAGTACCGTTAAAATCGGTCCAGTCGTTTCGGAGATTACCCGGAACAAACAGAAAGAGAAAAATAATAAAAAAATTGTGTTTTAATGCCTGTACCGTGTATACTTTCATATGTATTTACTGAATAACTGTTATTTTGGAATTACAAACAGACACTTCAATTTTATTTATCTGTATAGATATGAACTGAGGCATAGAAAAGATGCCGCTATGTGGCCTTACTTGTCAATTATATGAAAAAAAAAGTTTATTCTAATATCTCTGGAATAAAATTATCGAGCAAAACAACAAAACAGAGACTTGTTTGAAAAGGCCAAGAGGGATTAAAAAGTTATTTGATATGACCGAGGTCATCTGTATAGATACAGTTTCAGCTGTAACAATGTTTAGGAATCAACCAGTCCCGTCTTTGAATGTATAAGAGGGTGATTGACGCGGGAACGATTTAAAATGCATTTTCATTTCATTGTTTTCAAGCCTGTTCAAAATATCTTCGCTTCGTCATCCTTAAGACGAGTTATCGTCATTGAAATCTGAAACTTATTATAATGAGAATAAACCACGATTCCCATAAATGCATTTAATATTAATCGCTTAAAACGTAGTGGTTTCTCTAAAGAAAACTATTGCGTTCAAAGCAAATAACTTGCAGTTGGTAAAGTGAGTAAATTGCAACTCGGGTGGCGAGGGAACTTTGTTCTAGCTGCGAGACTCACGGGATAGTGTTATGGACTGAACCGCTGCTGCTATGCTGAATAAAGAAATATATTTTTCTCTTTTTGAAGGCGGTGTATTTTTTAATAAAAAATTTTTCGCTTTTCGCAAATGCTTTTTGTGAACATTTCGCATCAATACAAATGTATCTAGCAATAACCTCAGATACTTGCTGTAGTTCGTTCTGGAGTGCCCTCGACTGCCTTTTGATCTATCACGTCGACTCCAGACCTACATTAGATTCGAATTCTCTTAAAAGAAGGTTCCCCTCGATTTCTTATGCAAGAAATGGGACTACGTGGGAAGTAACAGCTTTCTAATAAAAAAAATCCATGATCCCTTCACCCAGTAAAAGATCAGGGGTAACGCGAATGATCGAACTCATATGATCACGCCTGTATTCCCCGAAATTGTAGGCTATACTCCCACATTTAGCCAGTTAAGTCCCACGTAATAGAGTTAAATAATAAAATGTAATACAAAGATTTTTGCACTAAAAATATTGTACTGCCATAGACGATAACCAAGGTACCACAACACTGGAGCCCTACCACGACGTCTTATTGCCATGACATTTCAACTCTTATTATGAGACAGATGTATATGACGTGTATACATCTGTCACTGTCACACAGTAGAACTATGATGAAAATAAAAGCTTATGGTAAGGCCCCTGTTGGGACATTTTACGTCAGAAAATGAAGATAAAGCGAATGCAATACAATTTTCCTAAAAACTCAGTAATAAAAAACGAGTACCGTCCCGTATGTTTACAAAATTCGAGATGGAATACTAATTTAGAATTGCAATATTTTTAATGTAAATAATTTGTGAAGGCGATAGTCGAGCTCGAGATTTACTCCAACGTAATATTTATTCAGAAGTAGAGAAAGAGATGAAGTTTAATGTCTCTCTTCTTGTATTACATAATATACTTTTGATAGAATAATAGATGAGGAGGACAATGGGTTCAAAAGACAAAAATATGCCTGAGTTTCTTGCTGGTTCTTCTTAGAATAGTGGGAATTTTCTCCAACTGAACTTCTAAGCGCAATATTTAAAAATAATTATTCTAACAACAATACACTAAATAATGTTGTATTGATGAAATTAACATGATGCCTGGCTGAGTTTCTTGCCGGTTCTTCTCAGAAGGCTAGTTTTCGAACCGCTGGTAAGTATTCTACATTCATAAGTGCCTTACCAGGGCCCAAACTGAATAAATATATTGAATTTTTAATAAAAAATAAAACTGTCAACGACTGACTCGATACGACAACGTATCGAGTCAGTCGTTGACAGTGTTTTCGTATTAATTACTAGCTGTGCCCTGCGGTTTCATCCGCGTAATTTTAGTTTCATCCTTATTGTCGCGGGAACCTAATATTTTTAAGAAATAAAAGTACCCTAAGTTACTCCTTGAAACATCAGCTACCTGCCAGTGAAAGTCCCGTTAAAATCGGTCCACACGTTTCGGAGATTACCCGGAACAAACAGACAGACAGACAGACAGACAGACAGATAGACAGACAGACAGACAGAGACAAATTTTATAACTTGGTTTTTTCGTGTCAGTAGCATGTATACTTTCAGATGCATTTAGTTAAAAACTGTTATGGATTTACAAACAGACACTTCAATTTTATTTATCTGTATAGATATCAAAGAAAAAAGGGAACAGCTCGGAAAACGTCCTATCGAACTACTATTTCAGATCACGTAAATACCACATTCGGAAATTATTCCAATCGAATGATTATAACCGCTCAACGACCACTGATTAAAGTGAATTTAAGTTACCAAAACTTACCGTCTACTTATCATTGAAATTTTACTTAAATTCGTATGTACCTGTAACAAAAATAACAAACAATTTAGTACAATGTTGAGGCAAACATATACATACATACATATGCTCACGCCTGTATTCCCCGAAGGGGTAGGCAGAGGTGTTGTAATAACCCACATTTCACCGAATATGATTAAGTGCCAACGTGACAGATGGTGAGTCTATCACCGCCTCGCACTATCTAAACATATTTAACTCAACGGTGACTGACTGACTGACTTACATAGTGATCTATCAACGCACAGCCCAAACCACTGGACGGATCGGGCTGAAATTTGGCATGCAGGTAGATGTTATGACGTAGGCATCCGCTAAGAAAGGATTTTGATTAATTCTACCTCCAAGGGGATAAAATAGGAGATGAAAGTTTGTATGAAACTAAATTGACACGGGTGAAACCGTGGGGCACAGCTAGTACATTATAAAGAAGAAATATTTGTATGTAAGTATGTTTGTAACGAATTGGCGCAAAAAGTACTGGACCGGTTTTAAAATTATAGACTATATTTTATCACTGTACTCCCACGGGAACTACGCGGGTAAAATCGCGTGACGTCCGCTAGTAAGTAAAAAATGTTTGAAACATAACCACTATACAATAATCTTCAAAATATATATCTCGATTATTCCGCTACATACATGGAGAGATACAATCTTTTTCATACCCTATTATTTAACGCGCTCCTTGTTTTTTGGGGAATCGATGCGAATTTTGCATTCGTTAATCGATTCTCGATCCGATGGCAGGAACGAGATTAAAGTATCGAATATATCGAGTTTGGTTCGGACGTTAATTTAAAAGGCGTGTGCCACACCGACGCGATCGAAATATTATAAAGTATTTTCTGATAGTCTGAATGGCGGTTAAATTTTACAGGATTATAAATATTACTGTCTGATTCGGAAGGTTGCTTTTACTGAAAACAATCCAGGCAAAAGGTTTGATTGAAATAGAAATAAATAGCTAATTAGCTGCTTGTATTTCTACTCTACAATTTTAAATAGCGTTATTGATATATTATAGAAGCAAATTATAAGAGTAATTTATAATGTTATTTATTTATATATTAGGTTTGCCAACAGTTCTGAAATTAATAACATACAGAAACGTATGTCGAAGGGTGCTATGTAGAATCTATTATAGGCAAACACCTACCACAATAATAGTATTTTGTATTGAATTAATGTGTAAGAATACGTGATCAAACTCACAAAAATATTCAATTTAGTTATGCACATACATACATTCACGCCTGTATCCCATAGGGGTAGGCAGATATGTATTATTATTATTCTTAAAAATATTAAAGAAAAATACGAAAACGAGGCGGGACTCGAACCCACGACCTCTGCAAACCGTGCAGTTGCTCTTCCAACTGAGCTACTCGTGATTTTTCTTCACCATTTTTAAGAATTTAGAATTTGTACATGTATATCCGAAAAAAAACTATTATGTATTATGTTAGGTAGTTATGTATTAAGTCAAAATAAAAATAAAATATCACCCTTACACTTCGGTGTGACAAGGAACTGCCCAGCGTCTTGAGTTTCGTTTCATTTTTAAAAGAACTTTTTTGCTTAAAATCTGTGATGCTCGTTACCAATGTTGTTTACGGCAAAATCTTCCTTTCTCGATACTTTCCCCAAGTCCTTTGCATATCTATCGCTGTGCGTCGATCACTCAATACCCTTACAACTTAATTATAGGGCTCGCACCTCAAAATATTTTTTGAGATTTTTTTTAAAGTCCGTATATGGTTGATACGCTGCGGTGTGATTGCGATCTTATGGGTATTTTTGGTGAAATATGTATTTGGTAAAATGATCATCTGTTAAAATTGTCACCAATGAATAAGATTATGTAGCAATGTTTTAAAATTGCAGCTTTAAAGCTGTCATTGCTAACTAGAGGAAGAAAAAGGCACAGTTCTTCGTAATCTCACGGGAGCGGGAACTACGCGGGTGAAACCGCGTGACGTACGGTAGTTAATGGATAATTTTGCTCCAAATTTCGAATCACATACAGTCTTAAGACTGTGTTATCTAGGCTGTAGATACTTTTTGGCGGCTATGCAAGTTGTGCATTTAAAGGATAATACCTTGGTCTATACTAGCTGTGCCCTGTGGTTTAGACTAATTATTTCGCTAAAACTTTTTCTATAAGCTACTGCTTATAATATTAGCCACAACAAAATAAGCATACACACAGACAAGAGATTTTTTTATTTGTATCATATCGTCGTTGCGCGTGCAAAAGTCGCTATGTGTATTTCGTGAACTCTGTCAAAATTAACAGTAATGTTGAATTTTGTCATTATCTATACAGATAAATAAAATTCAAGTGTCTGTTTGTAATTTCAAAATTACAGCTTTTCTCTAAATGCATATGAAAGTATACTTACACGTTTCTGACACTAAAAAACCAAGTTTTAAAATTTTTCTCTGCCTGTCTGTCTGTCTGTCTGTCTGTTTGTTCCGGGTAATCTCTGAAACGGCTGGACGGATTTTAACGGGACTTTCACTGGTAGGTAGCTGATGTTTCAAGGAGTAATTAGGCTACTTTTATTTATTAAAAATATTAGGGTTCCGCGACAATAAGGATGAAACTAAATAACTTTTGAATACTCGGGCCGTATTTTGAGAAAATAAATTTCTGTGTCTCCTGTAAAGTGTGAAAAACACAGCTACTTTTGAACGCGCAACGACGATATGCATTTAGTTAAAAGCTTTATTTTTTAATTACACACTGACACTACAATGTTATCAACTGTGTAGACGTATAGATGAGTTTACGTTCACAAGGAAAGAAGCTCAGTATTCACATTGCGTACTTAGTATTTAAAAGTTAATATAGAACTAACGAACCAATAACTTTTCAAGAGAAAATCTTACCTACGTATATATACTAAGATCTTTTTAATATGCATTCATGACATATGCACACAAATAAATAAAGTATGGTATTGTATTTAAACGGATAGCATCAAGAAGTTAATCCGATCGAATCTTTTGTTTTAACTTTATTTATATCAGACGATTGGACCGATCTACCTCTTGTTAGTCAGGGCCGGATTTGGTGTAGACTGTTATATCTATACAGATAAATTATATTGAAGTGTCTGTTTGTAATTTCAAATTAACTGCTTTTTACTAAATGTTTGAAAGTATATACGGTAAAATCATGAAATAACTCATTTTTAAAATTTTCTCTTTCTGTCTGTCTGTTTGTTGACTGTGTGATTTTAACGGGACTTTCACTAATGTTTAAAGGAGTAACTTAGGCTACTTTTATTTTGACAAAAACATTAGGGTTCCGCCGACGTAGTTCCCGTTCCCGTACCATACGGGGATAAATATACCCTATATTAATCAGTGATAATGTAGCATTTAAATATTGAAATAATTTTTAAAGTCAGTCCAGTACTTTTCCACTTTTTTAATATTATAGTAATTTATTTATCTCATTCTCGAACATCCAAAACCACAAACTAAGTCCCTCTAAAATAAAAATACGGGTGAAAATGAACTAGTACATATACTAGGCATCTTTCGTAAAAAAGATTTTAGCACGCTACTTTATGATTCTATAAAAGCGACAGGAGTTTTTAAATATTTTTTTATGTATTTACGTGAGGCTTACAGAATCTGCGCAGACAATGAACTTGGTTATAAAGAGGTTTCGTGACTGATGTAAAAGAAAATATACATTTAAACATATTTTTTTTTATAACTTTATTAGCGGCAGGCGCAGTGTGGGGGCCCCCAACGAGGTGGACCGACGACCTGGTGAGGATCGCGGGAACCCGCTGGATGGGGGGAGACACAAGACCGCTCGTCGTGGAGATCGTTAGGGGAGGCCTATGCCCTGCAGTGGGCTGTCGGCTGAAATGATAATGATTTTTTTTTCTATTCAGAACATATTTTGGTGGTCTTTAACTTTTTTTTGTGGTTCTAGTGGCTAAATAAGTTGTCTGTCTGTCATAAAATTTAGAATGAAGTTAGCTTTAGCCCCCTTTTTCTACACGATCAGAGCTCTCGGACTCGTACTGACTAAACTCCACGGTGTTCCTCCTGGTCGCCAAGTGGGGGGGTGCACATGTCTTCACATGCTTTCCTCTCGGCGAATGGCTGTTCAGCCCTTCCTTCGGCTACCGGGCTGAGACCAGAGGGCCTAGTGCGAGTTTTTCACTGCCGCCGTCACAAGTAACCGCGTTGGCGTAAACGCAGTTGCATGGGATCAATATAGTGCCATCTGTGGGCTGACTTCTCGCACTAGGCACAATTTTTTACATTTCATCGGAACACGAACGCAAGCGCCATGTGACCCCTAGGACTTACAACTTAAGGCGCTCAAAACATCATGATTCGCGCAGTCGCGGGTATATTTTATACTTACAACATATTATCGTCACGAGAGGTCTATGAAAATATGCGAGTACTTTTTGTAGCTATAATAAATTCAACAGAACGACTTCTTGAAAGCCGGAGATCGCGAATGGCTTCAGTCTCTCGAGAATATTTTTAATTCGACGCAGACATTCCAATAAAAATGGAATTCAAAATTAGATAACTTATCACAAAAACAGGTGAATTTTGTCCGCTTAGGGTATTTGCATAAAATACAAATGAACTTTGACATGATAATATTGTTTTTTTAATTGCTTATATACATCGTTATTATTTCTCGACCTTTTCATCAAAAATACGACTACAGCAGGACAGCTACTGCGCCTTATGAACGCGTGGAATACCAATGGAATCACTGTGCTGACATTAAAGACAAATGGGTCTCGCTTTATATTTTAATTTGTTTACAAATAAATGATTCTTTCTTTCTTCCTTCTTTCAGTCTTTAGTTAACACAGTGCCTCGACTCTCCTGGCAGACGCGGAGCACTGGCGACCTTATTCACCAGAACAAACAGAACAAAAGGTTTGTAGTTCTTGGTTCAAATTTCAAACGAGACATGTAATACCATCTTAACTCCAAGTGAACGAAAAATCGAACCAAGTAAACTTTCGAACCCAAATGCGTGCCTGTTCATTCGATTTATAAAATACGAAATGGGTACTTTATGTGTCATCGAAGTTTATTGCAAGTTGTATGCAATGGATCCGGCACTGGACAATGCAGTACACATCTTTGGCTCAGCCGGGTAAGAATTAATGAGATGCCATAGGAATTTATACTTTAAGTTCAAGGTTTTTAGGTCAGAATTTGGTCGACCCAAAGTGCAAGTGGAAAAGTATTTACTTTTATAAGTTAACGAGAGGTAGGTTCAAATTTCGGAGCTACCCGACTGGGGACTGTCCCTCCACCTTACTGCTCCGTTCCTGAATATTTATTTTTATACTACTAAGGCGACAAACAGACGTGCAATCCGCCTGATGGTAAGCTACTGCAGCCTATGAAAGCTTAACACCAAGTGTCACACGCGCGTTGTTTAAGTCAAGAACAAAATCCCTGATTTAAAGACAACTATTGCTAGCACAGCGACTACACTCCTACTCCTGCCCTCCATGGAGCGCTGGTGATCTTACTTACCGCAAAAACACTACTCAAAGGTAGCATTATTTGGCTGCGATCTTCTGTAAGGTGGAGGTACAGTCCCCAAAAGGGCAGATCCAAATATCGAAATTTAAAAAAAAAATTGAAAAAATTATAAAATCCCGTCGTTTGAAAATAGACACAATTTTAATGCCATTAGAGTTCAAGTTAAAATCCAGTTTAAAATGCTGAAATTAAGCCATTAGACAAATGTACCAAATCGACATGACACGAGCAGTTAGGTAAGACTCAAGCAATCCCATTAAATACACTTCGCTCTGCGGGCTGCGCTCATAATTATTTCACTTGTTCACCATTACTATTGGTTTACGAATTAAACTCTCATTAATATTATCGATTCAATTCGAAAATATCTTTATTTAATTATACTTATAACAAAGTACACATTGTTATCGCAAAAGACAGACTAGTCACTAAAAATATAAACTAATTGTAATTTTTGTTATATTGTAAACTAGCTGTGCCCTGCGGTTTCACCTGCGTAGATTTAGTTTCATGCTTCATGTTGCGGAACAATAATAATTTTAATAAATAAAAGTAGCCTAAGTTACTCCTTGAAACATCAGCCACCCGTCAGTGAAAGCCCCGTTAAAATCGATCCAGCCGTTTCAGAGATTACCCGGAACCAACAGACAGACAGACAGAGAAAAAATTTTAAACTTGGTTTTTTAGTGTCAGAAGCGTGTATACTTTCATATGCATTTAGTGAAAAGCTGTTATTTTGGAATTACAAACAGTCACTTCAATTTTATTTATCTGTATAGATGTATAGATTCCTGACCTTTGCCGGGTTCTTCTCAGTAAAAGCTTCCGAACCTGGCGGTAGCATGTATAATCCTGTATAATTATGTCATTGTGACGATTTGAAAGTACCAACTTTGTTAAAAGTCAAATCTAATAATGATATTTTTGTACATTTATAGAATAAAAACATGATTATATACACAAGGAATACCTCAAACTAATTACAGGTAGAAAAATTGGTCCCTATCGGTGTCTCTCGGGCTCGTACCAAGAAGGCTGGCAGCATTGCCACGTTGACTAGCAATGCTGATTCTCTGAGCGAGGTAACCCCAGCTCTCTTGTCACGAGGCTTGAATTTTGAATATGAATTTGAAAATATTAGTTTTGGACACATAGTAGCGGTAAATCAGCTTCACTCAAGCAGGAGTTAATAAGTTCGTTCTTTGTTCCTTTATTCAAGTCTTCAAGCCTGCTTTAAACAGTATACGTTAATACGAACCGTAATATTTCTAACTTACATGTTGCACTTAACGCTAACTTAGCTTAACTTTGTTGTGGTGCTAACTTAAGCAATCTTTGGTTAAGACGGACGGTAAAAAATGCTCAAAGGCTTTTAGTTGCAGCTGCAAAATGTGCTGTAATTATGTGGTTTTCAGGATTTTCCTTGTAGATAACTTTTTATGGAAAAATGCAGATATTATGCTTTAATTTTTAAATTAATTTAATTTAGTTACGTTATTATTTATAACTGTGCCCACAGTGTCGTCCACGTCGATTTAATTTCATATTTTTATTTTAAATAAAACAGCCTATTTTAGTAACTTCCATCAGCTATCTGAAAGTAAAAATCTTGCTAAAATCAATCATGTCGTTTCAGAGATAATCGGGAACAAACAGACAGACAGAGAAAAAAAAAGTCCAAAGATACGGCCATTAAAAGAAAAACAAATCATATTATTACCTAGTTTCCGAACAGGTGGTCAGTTCTTCGACGTTCATTAGTGCCTCACTCGCTTTCGGCCGAAAGTCGCAAAGTTCCCACCACGCTTTTTATTCATTCTAAAATTACGTCCAACGTGGTCTGCTAGAAAATTCTTTGAAGTTTCTATAACCTAAACCTAAATTTAATTATTAACAGAACCAAAACTTTTGATTTTATTTCGTTTGCGGAAAAAGAGAGTAGACCTCCATGACCTAAAGTGAATAAATCCTTCTCATTTTCATGTTCAGTATCTTGTAAACTCAAATCAAAAATGCTTTCTCGATACCAGCCAAATTCACGTCGAGAATGGAATTAGCGTTATCTATGCGTTGTTGTAAACCAAGATAGCATTACGTAGCGTTTGAGAGAAGAGACAGCGACATTTGAATGTCCCAGTACAATGCAGTGTCACTATACTGGAATACTGGATGCATCGCCCATTTCACTAAGCCACTTTACTCGCGCTATGGCGTGTGGGCCAAGGGATGCGATGATGCGATGGTGGGCATAATTCATTTTTTCCACTACGACCTTGGATTCTCCATAAAGGACCTCCGTGGAGCTTAGTCGGTGTGAGTCCGACATAACCCTTCCTTACCTAAAAAAAAATCCAACTAAAAATCAGAAAATAAAATTTAATAAATTTGGATAAAGAATATTGTAAATTAGAAATGAATGTACATTTTTGTAAAAAAGCGTGGGGTGCATAGTGTTAATAATTATAAACATTTTATTGACAGATAATGAGTAGAAGAATCATCACTTTGATAATATAATATCTTAAAAAGCGCATTGAATACACCCCACGCTTTTTTACAAAAATGTACATTCATTTCTAATTTACAATATTCTTTATCCAAATTTATTAAATTTTATTTTCTGATTTTTAGTTGGATTTTTTATGAAAGCGTGTTTTTTTAGTTTTTTTAAACTATTATTTATTTTTCATTTTTTAGTAAAATTTTTTAAACTATATATTATTTAGTTCGATTGGCTAACTATCAACCGCCCTCAATACCACAAACCGCCCGCACTAGCTCTATCTCTCTTACTCGCATGCAAAGGATGCGGAAAGAAATTAATTAATCCTGGCGAATCTAATTAGGATAATCGGATGCTTCGATCGGATTATTGCATTGTCATCGACTTTTGACAGGTGTGCAAAGTTTGAATTAAATCTGATCGTACAAAGTAGGACAAAATCGAGCTCAAAGTGGTCGGTTACATACATACATACATACATACAGGTGAAGCTAATAAAAGCGTGTTAAAAACACCTTATATTCTCCACCCATGGTCAAATTTGGCAATGGTATTCCCTGCTTATCGTAAGAGGCGACTAACAGGGGGTTGGAGGGCCCTGCTGGCGATTGTCGGAGTGGGAGCTTTGAGGCCCGGGAAGGTGGCAGCGCGTTGCCTGGCACAGGGAGGTCTTCAGGTGCGGCAGAACTGCTGCCTCGGGGATATACCCGGGAAAGTGCGGGGGGACACCTGTGCGATCTATCTGAGTACCCGGGGTCCCGCTAAGGACGGAGCACCGAACGGGTTGACAACAATGTGCAACACAAGTGCACAAGTAGCTCCTGGCAATAACATGGTATGCAAAAATAACTATGTAAATAATTTGGTATTGATTCATTATTTTTTACACATGCATACAATTTTCACTATTGTGAATAAATTTATATGAATTTTATTATAACCAATCATTATTTACTATGTAATGAAGTGTACATAATGAGTTGAGTTTCTTGCCGGTTCTTCTCAGAAGGCTAGTTTCCGAACTGGTGGTAAATTCTTCGACCTTCATAAGTGCCTTACCAGGGCCTAAACTGAATAAATCATTTTCATATTTATTTTCAAAAGAAGTCGCTTGAACACATGCCTCAAACCCGACCAATATCGTTTTGCTCGAGCCAAATATTATGCAAGAGAATGCACACTGCAAAACGAATCGATTTTTGAGTATAATACCATTATACCCTTGTGTACAATACTAGTATAAATACAAATAGGTATATAGCTTAAAAGCTTAGCTTTTATGGAAAAAGCCAATATACAATAAACGTTCGAAGTCGGGTGAAAATTTTACTTTAGTACCTGAAAGTTACGGTAAGGGTATTATTGATATTTATTCTTGAATAATCTATAAAATTTTAGTGTTTATTTTGTATCATCATGTGCTCATCATTTGGTTTGTTTCGGCTAATTTCCGAGACAGCTGGACCGATTTTGATGATTATTACCTACTTAAAGATCATCATAGATAAATTATTAGTGCTCTACGCAAGAAAGTAATTTAGTTTCTTATTCTTTGTGACTGCAATGCTGATTGCATTCAAATACAATTGAAGTGTCTGTTTGTCTTCAAAATTAACAGCTTTTCCCTTTACATTGCTTTTGACGCGACTTTCACTGGTAGATAGCTGATGTTATAAAGAATAAATAATAATAATAATAATAATAATAAACGTTTATTGATTCCAATAAGCAGCAACAAAAGAAATAAAACTGATACAAAAAAAATATACAAAAAAGAATACACAAAAGAAATAAGTAGTGTATTTATGGTGCAAAGTGGTTCGCACCAGTACATCGGGTGTTGCCGCACGTTGTCATCAAAGGGCCACAACTCAACTATACCCGCAGACCTAACTGGGCTCCAGTTCAATCTAGCGGAGCTGATTTTCACTGTGACCCAGTAAATAAGGCTACATTTTTTTTTAAATCTCAAAACTCATTAAATTAAGTAACCGCGCCTGAAACAGAAAATTAATTTAATTGTTCATTAAATTGTAAAATTGCGTGAGAGGAATAGTTTTTTCCCGACACACACCTTCAATCGCTTGTGGAGTTATATCAACGCACTTAAAAACATTGTAACACACCGCTTTGAATCGTCCGAAAACATCCAAAATATTTCCATTACAAGGACACTGGAGAGAAATATTAGCCGGCATTCTAACGAGGTTCCTGATACGAAACATGCTATAATAAGGGTTCTCTTTGGGTCCAATCAACTTGGGCCCAAAGCTAATGAAGGCCCGGGTTGAGACGGATATCCTAAAATATAGTTAACTGAGTTTTGCTCGTCAGAGATTTCAACGCACCGTAATAGCAAAACAAGGCTTTTTATTTGTTTTATCGGATTCGTCTCATTCATATGCTGATGTGTGTTATAACCGAAGGGTTAGACAGAGGTGTACTTACTGTACTAATATTTCTTAGTAGTAGTCCAGAATCTGCATTAGTGCCGGGTTAACGGCAATAGACTCCATATTAGATGGGACTTATAAGCTGGGGAAAAGTGAGTGTGCTATAGTCGACCCTTTTGGGGAATACAGGTTTGAAGCACCTTCCGAACCCAATGGTAACATTTATAATCCTGTACAGTGTATTTTTTGTGTCCTGACGATTTGATAGTATTTTGTATGACGTCTATCACTTAACGATATGTAGGGGAGCGGGTGATCATGCTCATCCCCAGCAAAGAGGAAGATCTTCCAAGCGGGCGTCATGCCTGGGGAACCGCGGCTCCAACTGTTCTAGTTGGAAACTTGTATATGTATGTACCGCAATGCGTTTGAAAACTCTTATTGCGCGATTTAGGTTCTCGTGTATTTGTACTCAAACATCGCATTTGTTAGCGAGTAGCGCCATCTATGTAGCGAGTGGAGAAACGCTGCTACATGATATTTGATATTTTTGAGTTTAAGGTGAACATATGTATATATTTAATCTGAATGTATACTCCGAAAAAACGGTAAAGATAGACAGACGGCTAAAACGCTTTAGCATGATGGGTAGTAAAGTAAACAGTACATTTTTATCGCAAGAAAAACAAAACATTGTGTTGACAAGGAAAATCCCGTGTTACGTTTAGAATATTCTGAAGATGCGGCAGGAATCCCGCGGGATCACATTATCTCGGACTGCACTACGCTGGGACAGACCGGGATCAACATTTGACACATGAATATATTTTCTGGAAATGCGCTATAATTTTAGTAAGTGGTTTGCGGTTTTAATTAAATTTATTACTATTTTGATAATAATGGAGGTCTAAAAACACTGCACTCCGCAATGCGGTAGTTGGGAGAGCATAAATGCTTCAGACCACAAAAGCCAATTTTATGGGTCCTTTTAACATAATGAATTTGCGTATTATGGTTGATAAAATAATTGAACCTCCATTGTATTGATTGTCTACAGGGTGTAGACTTTTTAGGCATATATTTTCCGCACAGAACTTCGGTTGGTTTACGTAAAAATCTATACAGATAAATAAGTGTCTGTTTGTAATTCTAAAACAACAGTTTTTCAATAATTGCATGTGAAAATTTATACGGTACTGAAATTAAAAAACACATATTTTAAAAAGAAATCCTGGCTGTCTGTCTGTTTGTTCTGGCTAGTCTTCGAAACGGCTGAACCGATTTTAACGGGACTTTCACTGGCTGGTGTTTCAAGGAGTAACTGAGGTTACTTTAATTTATACAAAAATTAAAAAAAAAACTAAATCTACGCGGGTGAAACCGCGGGGCACAGCTAGTTTAACATACATATGCTCACGCCTGTATTCCCCGAAGGGGTAGGCAAAAGTGCTGTAATAACAACACCCACTTTTCACCGAAGATGATAAAGTGCCAACCTGACAGCTATGAGTCTATCCGTCTCAGGCACTATAAGGTCTTTGAATTACTTCTCAGACATATGCAGGTTTCCTAACAATGTTTGCCTTCACAGCACGTGGTGTGCACGAACATGATAATAGATTATTTCAACAAGACTCCCCTACCAAAGGGAGGGCAAGGCAAAAGGGAATGGTTCCATTAAAGCAAACACCTTAATTTAATTGGATTGCCATTACACAATTGACGTTCCCCTTCAATCCATAAGAATTCTTACTAGAACTTCTAAGGAAACAAATTTCCTTCGAAGTTTTACTTTTCGCTGGCGGATTTTATTTAAATAACAGACAAAGACCGCTCGTGGCACAGTTGCTATTCCGCATATGATTCGAACCACCCTAGCCAGTACTTGGATGGGTGACCGCCCGAGTTCCCTCCGTGCCGGAGAGCACGTTAAGCCGACGGTCCCGGTAGCCAATGTAACATCTTTGGCAATCGTTACAGGTCAGTCAGAAGCCTAAGAAAGTCTGACAGCTAGTTTAACTCAGATTGCCGATTTTCCTCGAAAACGGGGTTACGAAGGTGAGATGGCAGTTGCTTCGTATAAAAATCAGGTGATCAGCCACCCCGATTATTATTTTAACACGGTGTTAAATCATGATGAACAGACAAAGACCGACCAATGATTATCTGAATTCTGCTTTGAATTTAAGACCTGGGAGCCAACTACGATCGTTTAAGCAGCGCGTATTAAAGGCTTCTTACAGTAACAGAAATTCTTAATATGCGCTCCTTAACCGATGATGGTAGGGTAGGGCTAGTCTATATCAAAGTTTTGAAATAAACTACAAGATGATAGTTACGATTGCCAACACCTTTAAATTTGAAAAAAATGCTTAGTCTTTACCAAAAGATGGGACAAGAAAAACATGGGCGGTTAAAGCTATCAGTGAAGACGACACCGCGTCTGAAAATTTTAAAATGCTGAAGCTTTTTTTTGCTTACACCAGGTTTTTTTTGTATTCGATTTCCATTTACTCTATACTGAAGGTTCTTGAATAGTTATAAAATGTTATATAAACGCCTTAACTGCATATAAACAAGCCATGCTAATATCATACACGGAAAATAAGAAATTTATTGCAACAGACATCGAAAGTTGTTTCAATATGCCTAAACAATTAGATTCATTGACGCTAATAAATCAATAAAGTATGAACGTGTAAATCCTATCCCGATTCCCTTCAAACGGGGATAGTGCAGCGATAATGCGATCCCGCGGGACGGGATCCCGGGGGCGGTAATGACGTATTCAGCGGGACCCGGTGCAATTTAGATTAACTTAGTGTACTTAGCGAGCTTTGTCGCGTTTTCATTATCAAATTATGTGTAAGTACTTGTGTATCTTATACCTTTAAACGAGCAATTCTTGTATATATATAATCTGGATCTCGGGAACGGCTGCAACGATTTTCATGAAATTTTGTATGTAGGGGGTTTTGGGGGAAAAAAATTGATACCAAGTTTCACTTTCAGAAAACATCGTTTTGACCATGTTTCCATGCACTGAAAAACTCAAAAAAATATCAATACAATACGACAGTAAATTTCGCCGACAACTGTCAAGTTATGATAGCTCAGAGGTGAGGCTGTCAGCTTACGAGGTGATAACGAAACTAGAGTACCCCGGTTCGAGACTGACAATCACCGGTTCGTTTTTTTCTTTTGATTTTTTTTTTCTACCAGCTTTTTTTAGAATACGTCAAGATTTTTTCTTTTGTGGGAAAAAGTTTAGTTTTGGGAGAAAAAGAAACCGAGCAGAGCTCGGTCAACCAGGTACTACAATTGTAAAGAGAGTCATGGTTTGAGCAGTCGCCTGCTACACACGACACGCAAGTTCGAATCCCAGCGAGTGTACCAATAAGTGTCTAAAAAATCTATTTGCAGTCTCACACCACGTGGTGAAGGAAAACATCGTGAGGAAACCTGTATATATCTTGGAAGTAATTCAAAGACGTATGAGACGGTGATAGACTCATAATCTGTCACGTTGGCACTTGATCATTTTCGGTGCAAAGTGGGTGTGGACCACCTGTGCTTACCTCTAGTTATGGTTAAGGCATCGAATATGATTTTGTCCCATTGTCGAGACCCATGGTCCGTGGGGTCCTAGCGCTATTAGGCTTTTTAAAGAAATTGATTTTTTACTGTCAGTAGCGTGTATACTTTCATATACATTTAGTGAAAAGCTGTTATTTTTGAATTACAAACAGACCCGTCAATTTTATTTATCTGTAAATAGATATGTATATACATATATCTGTATAGATTAATGTGAAAAGAAAATAATATGTCAGTTATGGTTAAGGTTTGTGTTATGGTAACGTTTTGTGTCATAAAAGGTTTTTAATTTAAGAACGTTCACTCTCAATCTTAACACCCACACAAGAATCAACAATCAAGGTATAATATGCCATAAATCATAACAACACACTAACACAACAATGCTGTTATTATTCTATGGTTGTGCTTGTGTTGGAAACCGGTCGAGTTCGGAACTCGCTCGAGGTATCTTCAACCGGGTAAAGGTATGGACTTAGTTCTAAGGAAAGGCGTTTTTTTTAACTTTTATATAATTCGTTATTTAAGCTAGGTCATAAATACGTAATATATTGTGTAATTATATTGTTTATATAGACTACATTTAAGCCGACATTTCCATGCAAAAAAAAATTCTTTTTGTACGCATCATTCTTCTTAACTACGTTACGGATCTTGATACCTAGAAGCTAAAATCCATATTTTATTTATAGACGGTAGAAAAAGAGTCAAATTTTGTTACTGTCTTAAAACATCGAAAATTATGCAATAGCGGCTAGTAAAACAATGAAACAATTAAAAATTGCCTTTTTTGGAAAAGTTCTCAGAGTAAAATATTAAAAAGTGTTCGAATTAATTAAGTCAGAAACAGCACGTAATTTATTTTTAGTTTTGTGAGCACATAACACGTCAAAATCAAAAATATCTTTATTTGATTAGACTTCTAACAAAGTAGGTACTTTCAAACCGTCAGAAGGACACAAACACCGGGTGCGAGTATTTCGTATATCGAGAGTAATATCACTGACAACAGCTAGAAAATCTATTTCACGTTCTTATGGAAGAGATGCAAAGACCGCTCCCGCTCCCGCTCCGCTTATCGATATGTCCTCGCCTTTACCTTAGTGTCAGTGACACCGGCGCTCGCGCAGCCTTCGCGCAGTTTACATAAACTTACACTAGATCAACTACGAAAAATACACTTTTGATCAACTCATAACGCCCCTTGTTTACAATCAGTAGCACGTGTGTGTGTATATACATATATACAGACAAATAAAATTTAAGTGTCTGTTTGTAATTCCAAAATAATAGCTTTTCAGAAGGCCTGGTGCGAGTTTTTCACTGCCGCCGTCACAAGTCACCGCGTCGACGTAAACGCAGATTTGTATAGGATCGGAACAGCGCCTCTGTCGGCCTAAAGATGACACTATTGTGAGCGCAGACAAATCTGCGTTTACGTGTGTGACTTGTGACGGCGATTTTAATAAAACTCGCACTAGGCACTCTGTAAATGCATATGGAAGCATGTACATTACTGACATCATTTTTTATTTTTCTGTCTGTCTGTTTGTTCCGGGTAATCTCCGAAACGGCTGGACCGACTTAAACGGGAATTTAACTGGAAGATAGATAATGTTACAAGGAATATAAGAGTGCTCCGAATTTGACCTTTCTGAAAAATATTATTAATTTCCCTCTACCGGCACTTCGGCTCGCATTCTCTCTATAAATTTGTTTGGTTAAATAGCCTTTCACTCATTCTATCCTATTTCTTTCTTTTCAAAATAAATATAATATATAGCAACTATCTAGAACCTTAATGATCAGGTTTGAACCTGTGAACGTAATAAGGAAATTAATTAAATAACTCATATATATATATCATAGTCTGATTGGAAACTGGGGCCTTACCATGAGCTCTTATTGCCATGATAGTTTCACTCATTTAAGAGACAGATGTATGTGACGTGCATACATCTGTCACTGTCGCACAACTGAATTAACATTGCAATAAGAGCTCATGGTTGGGCCCCTGATCTTGTTTTCGACCATAAATTATGAATTGACATTTTTAAGAGCTGACACTACGTGTGTGGTATATATATTTAATTATTTGATTTGACATAAACATGTGAATAAATCACCTTGCGAATAATGCGTAGAATTGATCTCATAGTCAAACCCAACTATACCTAGCTAATAAACTAAACAGATTTATAAAAATTGAAATGTCTGTTTGTAATAACAAATTAACAGGTTTTCTCTAACTACATATGATAGTATATACAGTACACACATAAAAAAAACAATTTAAAACTATTTCTCTGTCGGTATGTCTGTCTATCTGTCTGCTTGCTTCGGCTAATCTCGCAAACGACTGGACCGATTTTAACGCGACATTCACTGGCAGGTAGCTAATGTAACAAGGAGTTACTTACTCAGGAGGTATTTACTCAAAAAAAAAACACTGGTTTAACAAGGCACAGCTAGTTTCAAAATACAATAGCAAATGCGAGATAGCAAATAATATCGTTGTTCCGGGGCAAATGTACAATTGAAGTGTAGATACGTAATCGCAGCCTCCAGACACAACGGAACCTTATCCCACTAGCTCTACTTCTAACATAAGTTACTTCAACTTACTTATCTTCAAGGTTCTAAGAGGGCTAGAGTTATATATAAGTACGATACCAACATTACTACCCATATAAATAGTATGATTGACGCCATCATCTGCGTCGTTGGCACTTTATCATCTTTTGTGAAAAGCGGGTGTTGTTACAACATCTCTACCTACCCCTTAGGGGAATATAGGCGTGAATATATGTATGTCTGATTAACCGAGTTCAAAAAAAGCGTTCAAAAATTAATTCAATTGTATGTTTTTTTTTTATGTTTGTTACGTCTGAACCTTCGACTGGATGATTAAACACTTCTATTTAATGAAGTGATGACAAGAGCCGTGGTGGCCTCGGGGTTTGAGCAGTCGCCTTCTACGCAAGCGACGCAAGTTCGAATCCCAGCGGGCCCTGCACCAATGAGTTTTTCTAAAACTTATGTACAGTGATTTCACACCACGTGCTTCACGGTGAAGGAAACCATCGTGAGGAAACCTGCATATGTCTGAGAAGTAATTCAAAGACGTATGTATAGTGCCTGAGACGGCGATGGACTCACCATCTGTCACGTTGGCACTTAATCATATTCGGTGAAATGTGGGTGTTGTTCACGGGAGTTTCACTGGATTATATGTGATGTTTCAAGAAGTAACTTAGGATACTTTTATTTCTAATAAAAAATTGGGTTCTGCGAAATAAAGTCAACGTGGGTGAAACTTCGGGGCACAGCTAGTAATTAGTTAATCTGTTGAGGAGCTAGTAAATTTAACTTAATTTTTCGTCGATTAAAAATATAGTACTAACACTAAAAACCATAAAATTAAAATATATTATTAAAGGGAGTCCCTGTAGGCAAGGTTCCGAAGATACTGGCAGCATTCCCCCGTTGGATGGCTAGACTAATTCTTTGTCCGAGGTAGCTGCCAGCTCTTCGGTCTCCTGTGATGTCGACTAACCTTTTTGTGATTTCTTTAAAAAGCCTAACAACGCTAGGACCCCACGGACCAAGGGTCTCGCCACCGAATGGGACAAAATCATATTCGGTGCCTAGACCCCTGTATTTGCAGGCTTTAGCTTTTTAAATTTTTAGTGATGTGTGTGTAACGAAATTTCACGATAAAAGCTGAATCGAATTGGACGGACTTAACTAAAGAGTTAAGTCCATAATTACCTATAGATTTCTGTGTTAAAAACTCTAGGACAGATTTAAAAAAATTGAGTCACTACTTTTTCAAAGCTATTTGTGACAAGACGGTTCTCATAAAATACGATCTTTTATCTATGACGGTTCAGTCATAAAGTTCATACGTCACCATAGTCACAGAACAATAAACAACACAGAGAGACAAGAAAGTGAACCTCACACCCACACCTAGCATTATCTGTACCGACTGGCATTCCAAATTCAAATCGGGTGGATGTAAGACGAATTCCTATAGACTAATCAATCGCAGATGCGCTTCATCGTTAAAATTTTAAGTATATCACTACCCACATGTAACATAATATTATGGAACTCAATCATATTGGGTGAAATATGGGTGTTATTGTTACAACACCTCTGCATCCCCCTTCGGAGACCCTTCTGGCATATTTATTTCTTAATTAACCCATAGATAGATGTATTGTGAGATATTATAATATATGACTTCGTAGGTACATACCCCATTTGTAACCTTCTTTTCTTTAAGTCGGTAAAAGTAGCCCATCTCATAATCTCCCTGGCCTTATCACATGTTTTTGGGGTCAGCACTTGATTCAACCCGATGTGGCTGATCACCTGATTTTTATACGAAGCGACTGCCATCTGACCTTCGTAACCCCTTTTTCGAGGAAAATCAGCAATCTGGGTTAAACCAGTTGTCAGACTTTCTTAGGCCTCTAACTGACCTGTAACGATTGCCAAAGATGTTAAATTGGCAACCGGGAACAACGGCTTAACGTGCTCTCCGAGGCACGGAGGGAACTCGGGCGGTCACCCATCCAACTACTGACTAGGCGTATGGTTGCTTAACTTCGCTGATCGCATCATATGCGCAATAGCAACTGTGCCACGAGCTCCTCTAAAAGTAGCCCATCTATAAACTTTATAATCTATAGTTTGACGGTCAATGTCAAAGTAAATAGATATTATGAGGTGCGCGGGCGCAGTGGCTGGCATTACCACTGGGATTTACATATCATACATTCAAATAGAAAGTACATTGAACCCTGCTTAACTAATTAGGCCCTTAACGTATAAATAATTAGAGTTTATCTTCCAAATGTGATAAAGTGACGTAGATGCTTCAGTCGTGGCGATAAGGCAAGGCATCTGCTATATGGACTAATTAATGAGATGTTTTCAACCTATTTCAAGTTTCTTTGTTACACGCGTACAACTAAGAGCCGTGGTGGTCTCGGGGTTTGAGCAGTCACCTGCTACGCAAGCGATGCAAGTTCGAATCCCAGCGGATTTTTTCTACAAACTTAAGTACAGTGATTTCAGCCCACGTGCTTGAAAACATCATGAGGAAATCTGCATATGTTTGAAAAATAATTCAAAGACGTATGTATAGTGGCTGAGACGGCGATGGACTCCTGTCACGTTGGCACTACGCTTCTGGGACGGCGTGAGTATTTTTTATTTATATATCCTCTTAACATGAAAAATAGCATACCCGTGGTCGCGGGCAATAACGTGCTAAGGGAGGTATCGTTATCTGAACAATGCAGGCCCTAATTTCCCTAATGGCCTTGCGGAGTTTTTTGCAAAGTCATACATTACGGCTTGCCCCTAATATGCCATATGGTGGAATATTTAAATTCTATTCGTAATATTTGGGTCAAGGTAAGCATAATGAGTTTGCACTTCCTTCTCATTATCAGCTCCCTGGCCTTATCCCAATTATTTGGGGTCAGCACTTGATTCAACCCGATGTGGCTGATCACCTGATTTTCATACGAAACGACTGTCATCTGACCTTCGCAACGCCTTTTACGAGGAAAATCGGTAATCTGAGTTAAACCAGTTGTCAGGCCTCCGACTGACCAGTAGGCCTAGACAAAGTAACATTATCTCACGCTTGCACTAATAGCATATAAAAAAAATATGGGAAGGATATATATCAGTCACGTGAAATATGTCAATCCCGTACATTTTGTATCGTTTCTACTAGCGAAGCGTGAGGATAATGTTACTTTGTCTATAGGCCCTGTAACGATGGCTAAAGATGTTAAATTAACAACCGGGACCGACGGCTTAACGTGCTCTCCGAGGCACGGAGGGAACTCGGGCGGTCACCCATCCATCTACTGGCGTATCATTCGTTGATCGAATGATAAGCGCAATAGCAACTGTGCCACGAGCTCCTCTCACGAGAGATATATTCAGGACTAGCTGTGCCCCGCGGTTTGACCCGCGTCGAGTTCATGAGTGTCCCGCGGGACATTTATGTTTTTTTTAATTAAAAGTAGCCTAAGTTACTCATTGTAACATTAGCTACCTGCCAGTGAAAGTCCCGCTAAAATCTGTTCAGTCGTTTCGGAGATTACCCGGAGCAAACAAACGCACAAGTAGACCGACAGACAGACAGAGAAAAAAATCAGAAAATGTTTTATTTATGTTAGTATCGTATATACTCGTACTTTCATAGGCATTTAGTACAAAGCTGTCCTTTTGGAATTACAAACAGACACTTTATTTTTTTTTATCTGTATGTATGTATATGTATGGATATAGATGTATAGATTAGGTAATGTTAAGTTCAAAGCCCTTTTAGTAAGAAATATTAAAATATCTCACCTCAGCAGATATTGAAGCAGGTATAATCAACTGAATATAAAGCTCGTCACGTGGCTTGCACCGCATTAGAGCTGGTTCCGTATAAATTATTGGGGTTCGGTGTACAGCGTGTAATGGCGAGCGCATTATTTATCGCTGGCGCGTGGGGTGTTGGGGTGGGGTGCTAGTGATAGCGAGGAATTTTATCACCGACTAGCTGTGCCCCGCGGTTTCACCCGCGTAGATTTAGTTTCTTCCTTATTGTCGCGGAAGCCTAATATTTTTAAGCCTAGCCTAAGTTACTCCTTGAAACATCAGCTACCTACCAGTGAAAGTCCCGTTAAAATCGGTCCAGCCGTTTCAGAGATAGCCCGGAACAAACAGACAGACAAACAGACAGGCAGAGAAATTTCAAAAAAAATTGTTTTTATCAGTCAGTACCGTGTATACTTTCTACTTTCATATGCAATTAGAGAAAAACTATTATTTTGGAATTACAAACAGACACTTCAATTTTATTTATCTGTATAGATATATAGATTAGTTAATTGGGTAATCTATCTAACTAGTTGCTCTCAGATAAACGTATTTACTGATAACAATGTGTTAAAATATCTAAGAATGCGGTTCGAACCCCGGGTCGGGCCTAGGGCTGTTGGGTTTTTCCATCTGTTGTTTCCCAGTAACAGCACAAACTCGCTCCCTTTTACATAGGGCTTGTATATACATATCTGGCGAAATGTGGGTGTACTATAAACACACCTCTGTCTGTCTACCCCATGGGAAAATACATGCTTGAGAATATGTATGCATGTATTTTGTACTAATATTATAATTATAAGCTCATGAATTAGCTTGTCAGCACGGGCACTGACCACTGGATGTCAATATGGTCAAAGGTTCGAATCCTTCTATTAAATATGCATCACATAAATATAAATATAAAATAGTAGAACTTCAAAGAAATGGAATCCATTACCTCTGCGTCTCAATTAAATAACTACTCGTCATCGGTTTTTTTTAAATCGCTAACTCTTATAACCGAAGCCAAACACGCCAGCTTTTACTGTCCGAAGCTAAAGAGCGTCCCTTAATGACTGTATCGATGTCGATTAATTATTCACTGCAGCTGCATGTACGACACGTGTATGACGGCACGGTGAGCTTGTATGACGGCCAATATGTCAATTATGGTAATGACGTAGGCAGACGTTGCGTATTATGTGAAAACTAAATGTTTTAACCCGCCATCTTTGAAATTCAAACACAACATCTTCTTCCATACATTGTTGGGGTCGGCACTTGATTCAACCCGATGTGGCTGATCACCTGACTTTTATAAGAAGCGACCTTCGGAACCCCTTTTACGAGGAAAGGTCAGATTATCTTAGGCCTCCGACTGACCTGTAACGATTGCCGAAGATGTTATAATGGCAACCGAAACGGACGGCTTAACATGCTCTCCGAGGCACGGAGGGAACTCGGGCGGTTAATCATCCAACTACTGGTTTGCTTAACGTCGCTGAACGAAATATATGTGCAATAGCAACTGTGCCACGAGCTCCTCCTTATTATATTTTAATATCATCCTTGTTTTCATTGACAAAAGGCAAGTCTCTCAGCCTATGCTAACATTTTCCTTCGTAGCACTATGCTGGTCTTAATAACTGCTGTAAGACCTAATGCAAGCAGTGTTCAGTGCAATAACGTCTAAAATGAAATATTTCACGACACAAGAGCATAACATTTTCCCTGTCGAAGTCTTAAAGCGTAGCGAAATATGAATTTTATTGTAATTATTATTTTACTGTGATAAAATTGTTGACAGTTGAGTTTCTTGCCGGTTCTTTTTAAAGGCTAGTTTCCAAACCTGTTCATAACCAAGCTTTATAAATATTAACTATACGCGGGTGAAACCGCGGGGCTCAGCTAGTTCTACAGTAAAAGTTTATGTGACGATTGAAAAACTTCCTTTTCTGCTATCTGACTAGTTATCTGGGGCCTTACCATGAGCTCTTATTGCCATGATAGTACTCATTTATAAGACAGATGTATGTGACGTGTATACATCTGTCACTGTTGCACAACTGAATTGCCATTGCAATAAGAGCTCATGGTTGGGCCCCTGAGCATTGAAAATTGTATAAAACTTATTGCTTTAAAGAAATTCGTAAACAAATGTGACTGAAATAATACTTACATTAATGTTTCACTAGCCTCGAAATAACGAGTTGCTTAAAACTTAGACGTTCCACGAGTACATACCTGAAAAGAAAAAAAAAATTATGAATTATTGCACTCAATTCTACCTGGACCCCACAGAACGCCTTTGCAATGAATTACAGTCAAAAACCCAATATTGAACAAAAACATTTAGAACGGCCAGTAACCAATTACACAAAACGTAGCAATATTACACAATATATACAGTACACAAGACATTGATTTATATACAGCATATTATAAAAAATACAAACACATTTAGACATTCGCCTCGCAATACTCCAGACAAGCTGACATGATCATCTGCCATTCATCCGCAAACAAATCACACTCAGAGTGTGACTCCAAGAGAGCATTAAACGCAGAGAGAGTGCGAGGGACGGGAGATTATGATCGCGACTTAGTACGACCTGCAGATATTGAAAACAGCCTGTGCTTCCTGGCGCGTGTGCAGTTGTCAGGCACAAATATTTTAGTCAGCTCTTCAAGTAATTCAGGGGCATTAATTTTTCCACGAAGCACCTTACACATAATTGACATTTGGTCAAAGTTCCTTCTCACCTCTAAGGAGTTATAGCCCAAGCAGCCAAGAATCATATTTCCTACACTCTTGTCCAGATAAGAACTGAAACATAATCTGATGTTACACCCCTATAAATAAGTATAAGTACACCTATAAACCCGTAGCAAAAACCTTGAACTCTCACTGACCTCGCATAAAGCTCTCATTCCATTAAACTCTAGCGATGTGCGATTGCTAGATGTCACCTTCACCAATCGAAACATCGACACGGCTTGCCGTTGAAACAATCGAGAGGTTTTTTGATTGTTTTAAAGCAATTGGTCCGAGTCGCGCCGAATCTAGCCGAATAGAATCGATCGTCGACGTGATGCATCGCGCCGTGTTCGATGAGTGGCGACTAGTGGAGTCATATTAATCAGATAAACATACGTACATTATTAAAAATACGTAGGACATTTTTGCTATCAATATCTGACGCGGTAGAGTATGACAATGTAAAAGGTTGTTTTTTACAAATTGAACATCTATAGCCGCTTCCCCCTCCGATAAAAAGGTATACATAATATTTTTTTTTTCTTATCAACTAAGCTTTACAACCCAATAGGTCTCTATGACGCTCGAGTAAATCGCTACTACTACAAACGAGTCGGCCCTACCATCGACTACGATTGAAAACAATCCCAATGTATCGAGATGTTTGAACAATAAAAATAATCGCGATTAACCTCTCGCCATCGCGCATCGCTACTAACGTCACTTTTATTATAATATCAAATAACGATGTATTGACGTTAGCAAATTGGCCAAGCTCTTTGTGTTTTATGATTTATCTATTTTGTGGGTAAATTGGGTAAGTATCGAATATTTATTTACTTCGAGGATTCGAGCAATAATATCCAGTTCATTAACCTTTATGAAATGTTATCGTATGAAATTAATCCCATCTAATTTTTACTATTAGTCCGGCTTATGATAAGTGGCTACAAGCGCCGTCACGAGGTATGAGCGCTCATTGAAAATACTGGGGGTAACTGGGTAACTGTATTTTATTCGCTGAGACTAAAAAATTTTACCTCAGTAGTTCTTCCTTGGACGCCCTCTACCAACACTTCCGCTCACATTCACTCAATAAATTTCTTTCGTCAATAATTTTTCACTTATCCTTTCGGTATGTCCAAACTCATCAACATACTTTTTTCAATCTGGTTACCACATCATTCTTCAACTTGCAACTATCACACAAATGATCACACTATTTTTCATTCGATCATACTATGGTCACACATGGCTCGTGGAGGAGCTCGTGGCACAGTTGCTATTGCGCATATCATTCGATCACCGAAGTTAAGCAACCATTCGCTTAGCCAGTAGTTGGATGGGTGACCGCCCGAGTTCCCTCCGTGCCTCGGAGAGCACGTTAAGCCGTCGGTCCCGGTTGCCAATTTAACATCTTTGGCAATCGTTACAGGTCAGTCAGAGGCCTAAGAGGGTTTAACCCAGATAGCCGATTTTCCTCGAAAAAGGGGTTGCGAATGTCAGATGGCAGTCGCTTCGTATAAAAATCAGGTGATCAGCCACATCGGGTTGAATCAAGTGCCGACCCCAAATACATGGGAATAAGGCCAGGGAGATGATATGGTCACACATGCTTCGTAACCATCGCATTTCCACTGCATTATAAGAGTAAAATAAAGCAATCATATGAAAAAAAAAAAAATCGTGTCAACTCTTATCTCATTACCGAGTTCTAATTAAAACAACCTTCTATTTGCAATGTCATTCATACAAACCACTTGAAATGAGCTAAAACAATAATTAAAAAGTAACATAATTTATTCACCTCAAACCGGTCCTCAATTCACAAAGCGAATATGAATTTCCACACCGCAATCTCATACACAAACAAGGTTTTACAGGTGGTGAGGCACAATTAGCCTCATGCACTTCTAACCGGGTTTCCGACGGTGAATTGTGAGGCAAAAAGTGCAATTAAAATGAGCCCCACGTTGGGCGCCACAATTTTCAAAGAATAACGCTATTACGTTAATACGAGTAGACACGCGAGTCGCTGAAATGTTCATTTCAGGTGATGTTTAGATTTCATTTCAGGTGAGCTGGATGTTATCTAGACTGCCATATTTTTCATAATGTTTAAAAGAGAAGTGAAGTTACCTATATTATGAAGTTTTTGATTATGAAGTTAGCATAATCTGCCTTAGTTCCTAAATATGTGAAATATGTATTATCTGATAACTGAAGGGCTTGAAAGGACTCTTATATAGACTGTAATCTATACAGATAAGTAAAATTGAAGCGTCTGTTTGTAATTCCAAAATAACAGTTTTTCACTAAATGCATATGAAAGTATACACGCTACTGACATTAAAAAACCAAGTTTTAAAATTTTTCTCTGTCTGTCTGTCTGTTTATTCCGGGTAATCTCTGAAACGGCTGGACCGATTTTAACGGGATGCCCCGCGATTTCACCTGCGTAGATTTAGTTTCATCCTTATTGTTGCGGAACCCTAATATTTTTAATAAATAAAAGTAGCCTAAGTTACTCCTTGAAACATCAGCTACCTACAGTGAAAGTCTCGTTAAAATCCGTCAACCCGTTTCAGAGATTACCCGGAACAACCAGACAGACAGACTGACAGACAGAGAAAAATTTTAAAACTTGGTTTTTATAGTGTCAGTAGCATGTATACTTTCATATGCATTTAGTGAAAAGCTGTTATTTTGGAATTACAAACAGACACTTTAATTTTATTTATCTGTATAGATTATAGCTCATTATCGTCATCATGAATTTAAGAGTAATACACTTGTCGATGCGACTCTTTCAATTTGTCTCCGTCCAGATCTCTTTGACCTTCCTATACGTCATGACAGACACCTTTTCTTGAACTTGTCTCATGGCAGAATTTAGCAAACGATAATGATGGTGCCGGAGTTCAATATTCGGAATTCCAAATTCAATTTTTAAGTGCATCAGCGATTGCGCAGCCGCAGATGGCCTCTCTGGTCCTGATCCCCCATAACCCAGTGGAACGGAGACCGATACAACCGGTGGGGAGTTTGGATGCAGGTTTGATTTCGAGTTTTCCTTCTCTTGCACTGGTCTTAGGTGATTCTTTGTCGCCTTTTAGGACATCCTCGGGTAGAAAAGAGAATAATGCAATTAGGTCATTTTAATACTCAACTAACGTAACGTAAAACTTAAAATAACCCGTTAAATGCAAGGGTAGCAACGACCGTGGTCGCGGCGAACAACCCCAGCGCGCACTTTAAAACTGATAAACCCTTTTAATGCAAATTGAAAGCGTGTGGCTTGAAACATCCCGCGGCCACTCGCAGGTCGTACACGGAATTATGTTGCGAAGTGTTTTTGCTCAGGAAAACTTCAAAATTACATTTATTAGACGAGAAACTGAAAAATTCCGCTCACAAACTACATATATAAAAGAAAGTCGTGTTAGTTACATTATTTATAACTCAAGAACGGCTGAATCGATTTGGCTGAAAATTGGTAGGGAGGTAACTTAGAACCAGGAGAAGGACATATGATATCCCGTTCCACAATATATATAACACAAACAAGGCTACACGGGTGAAACCGCGGGGTACAGCTAGTTGGAAATAATAATAAATTATGTTTACATGCATAATTATGTTCCCCGAACGGGTAGACAGAAGTGTACTTCAATTACTTTTCACCAGTTATGTTTAAGTAGCATATAATAGGGGGCGAGTCTAATACCTTTAACCGGGCACTAATCCAGACTCTGGGTTAATGCTGCGAAATTACTACTACAGACAGACCTTTTTAGCTTTACCAACTCATATTAATTCAACATTCAAATGACAACACTCTACACATATACGTCTGTTTGTAATTCCAAAATAACACCTTTTCAATAAATGCATTAGATATTTTCTTAAACGCTACTGACACACAAAAACCATGTTTTAAAAAATTCTCTGCCTGTTTGTTCCGGGTATTCTCTGAAAAGACTAGACCAATTTTAACGGGACTTTCACTGGTAGGTAGCTGATAATTCAAGGAGTAACTTAGGCTACTTTTATTTATAAAAAATATTTGGGTGCTGCGACATGATGCATGAAACCGCAGGGCACAGCTAGTCGAAATATAAGTTCGCAAATGCTAGGTAATGCGCCGATCGTTCCTATATACGACATCCAAACTCCCAAAGGATATAACAATATGAGGCTGCACCCGGGATGGTCGTATACGCGGCATCGTATATGCCATTATAGAAATATTGGCTGGAATATGGCCGTGGATAGCCCACTCAGCGCTATAATGCAAGTCGGAATCCGTTAATGCATTCTGGATTATACTGTGTATTCAGTCTAAGCTTCATGTGTTGTCTGTGTTTACGTATGAATATAGCAACATGTACATCCAAATATATATAACTCAAAGGTGACTGACTGACTGACATAGTGATCTATCATCGCACAGCCCAAACCACTGGACGGATCGGGCTGAAATTTGGCATGCAGGTAGATGTTATGACGTAGGCATCGGCTAAGGATTTTGATTAATTCTACCCCCGAGGGGATATAGTAGGGGATGAAAGTTTGTATGAAACTTTGTCAATTTCAAACCGATCGGGCTTGCATTTTGAGATTTTTAGACTTTGCATGCATATTTTATTTATAAAAAATATTACAGTGCCGCGAAATTAAGCATGAAACCAAAACTACGCGGGTGAAACCGCGAGGCACAGCTAGTAATCTATATTCATATTAACATTATAAATTGTCAGATGAGGACAGTATTTACATTACAGTATAAATACAAATGATGTGTCTGTTTGTAATTCAAAATGAACAACCATGAAAATGAACGAGGAATTTACACATCTATTCATAAATAAAATTGAGGTGTCTTGTAATTTCAAATTAACAAATGTTCACTAAATGCATATGAATGTTTATACGATACTCACAAAAAAAGAACAATATAATTTTTCGCTCCTTCTCCTGTATCTGTCCGTCTGTCTGTCTGTCGATTTGTTCCGGCTAATCTCCGAAACGGCCGGACCGATTCAAACGGGACTTTCACTGGCAGATAGCTGATGTTATAAAAAGTAAGATAGTCTTAGAATATACTAACATATACTGTAGTCTTTTATGTTTTTTTTTATCGTTTCGAGTCTCTGTGGAAAACAAAACAATTCTTTCTTTCAATCTAGACAAGAAAATATCTCTAAGTAAAATAGTTTTCATTGTAATTCCTACGCGTGTAAAACCACGGGGAACTACTAGTGTAGATATAAAACACAATTTAATTAATGAGCACAACCGTAATGGCCAATTAATGAACCGAACAAATCAATTGTTCAATAAACAAAGCTCAATACAAGTAAAAATGAATCAATCAGATGCATTCGACGCGTTTTAAAATACAAAATATATCATCGGATTCATTATGTTCGGGGTTAATTATGTGAAAATCTCGCATCATCAGCCCAACACTGCGAAATTAAAATTTCACTGTTGATATGTTAATTAATGGGTGCGTATGATTTCGTTAGTACGGATGATTGGGCGGGATTATATCTCCTACCAAATTGGTGAGGCTTTTTATCCGTTCATCATTGAATATTAATTTTGAAGCTGTCCAACTGGGGCTGTGCTTCCACTTTACAGAGGGCCTAGTGAAAGTTTTTCACTGCCGCCGTCACAAATCACCGCGTCGACGTAAACGCAGATTTGTATGGGATCGGAACAGCGCCTCCGTTGGCCTAAACATGACACTATTGTGAGCCCATACAAATCTGCGTTTACGTCGACGCGATAACTTATGACGGCGATTTTGAGAAAAGTCGCACTAGGCACTCAAAACATCGCAGTTAAAAATTCTGCCTAAGCTAAATATTGTTGGGTTCAAACACAAATTTACATTCTGTGTTTTATATATAACTAGCTGTAGCCCACGGTTTCACCCGTGTCGTGTTGATGGGTGGCTTTATTTCGTGGAACCTGACAAATAAAAATATAAATTAAGTGAAAGTTAAACTCGGGCGGTAACCCATCCAACTACTGGCTAGGCGTATGGTAGTTAACTTCGCTGATCGAATGATATGCGCAATAGCAACTGTGCCACACAACTCTAATTGGAAAATCGGAACATGTGAGTGAAATGTCAGTCTTTCCCCTTTGCCTATCTGCCTACCGGAGGCCGACAGGAGGAGAGCGTATAATCTGAAAATAGATTTATTTCGTATCAGAATGTCTATTAACATCCCATTTAGTGGCGCTAAATGCTGACTGGTCGGTATAATTATGCCAGTCGCACTGCCGACGGGTACATACGAAGGCTTTTAGTTCAAAGGTAACACGTGGCTACGAAATAAAAACGTATAGAAAGTCAGCTTCCACGCACTGTTCTAATCGACGCCCTACTGACGGACGTCACGCGGTTTCACCCGCGCATTTGCCGTTCCCGTGAGAGTACGGAGATAAAATATAGACTATATTAATCAGTGATAACGTAGCATGAAAATGGTGAAATGATTTTTAAAATCGGTCCCGTACTTTTGGAGCTAATTCGTTACAAACATACTTACAAATCCTTCCTCTTTATATTAGTTTGCTAGACATTTTAGGCGATTTTGTTGCATATTAATTTAAAAATATTAAAATTATAGCTTTTTTTTTAAGTTTCGGTTTTTATTTTATTAATATTTGAGACATTCTCTTATGTTCAAAATATCATCTAACAAGCATCGAACCTTTAGTAACCTCTAACAACTACTTTACTACTTTACCACCGAATTAAGTAAGTGTAACGAAGAAACAATAATTAAAAATAAATTGTGATATTTTATTTTATGTTTTAACCGACTTCAATTACTAGGTACGAAGTAATAGGACGATTACTTGACTTCGTCGCTTACGATTGATTAACCGATTTTGATAATTATTTTCTTATTGGAAAGAAGATTTCCAAGAGAAAGATAAGGAAACTAGGATCTGATGATAACATCTGATTCTCTGAAGACAATTCTATACCAAAACAGGAAGTCGACCTTACGTTGTTATATTATTTTGCGATGTAGCTATCGTATCAGTAAAGCTGAAAAATAGTCACTTTAGTTTTTCAGAGTGTGGGATTTATATTTGGCACGGTATAAATAAAGGATTTACTAGACGGTTTCGTATTTATATTGAATGAAACTGCGACAGACAGACAGCTATCAAAATGTGTTTTTATTTTCTCAACGTACTTATTTACAAAAGCAATAGAAATGCTGCCTATTACATTTTCACGAGGTTTGATATATGTACGAATTATGATAAATAGTTTCAGCTGATTTCGCTGGAATAGCTTTTTTTATTTTATATTTATTTATTGCCCCGCGGTTCCCTAATGTTTCTTTTAAATAATAGTAGTCTAAGTTACTCGAGGGCCCGTAGATAAAGTAAAATTATCTTCACGCTTCGCTAGTAGAAACGATACAAAATGTGCGGGAATGACATATGTCACGTGACTGAGTTATGTCACATCCATACATTTTGTATCGTTTCTATTAACGCTAGCGCGAGATGATGTTACTTTGTCTAAGCCTACTTGTAACATTATCTATCTGCCAGTGAAAGTCCCGTTAAAATCGGTGGAGACGTTCAGACAGATAACAGAGAATTTTTTTTTTAATGTTTTTTTTGTTGTAGGTACCTTCTAATACTGTCATATATATATTATGCATTTAGAGAAAATCTGTTATTAGAATTACAAAAATACACTTCATATTTATTTATATCTGTAAAGATGTATAAATTTACCTAATAGAATGGCTTGAAACCACTTTAAATGAAGACTAAAGCTAGAACGTATATTTTTATAAGAATCTTAAGTTAAATACTTGAATAATAGTTTACCCTAACCAACACCAATTACGAAGGAGCAGTCGTAGCGACCGTGAAATATGACTAAGAAAGAGGTATCTTTTGTTTGTCGGCATGCTTCAAGGAGAAAATGCTTGCAATTAGAGCAATTTGCGACGTTCTGTATTTACCAGGGCGTAAGGATTGAGAGAATTATTCAACTCAATAGTGAAATGAGTTACAGAATACGTGCAGAACTGTGTTCATGGGCTTATATATTTTTGTGATTTATATTGTAGTAACTGTGCCCGCGTAGACTTAATATAATCGCGGTATCCTTATTATTTTTTTAATTAAAAGTAGCCTATGTTACTCTTTGTAAAGTTAGCCAGTGAAAGTCCCGTCAAAGTCGGTCCAGCCGTTTCAGAGATTAGCCGGAACAAACATTTTTTTAATTGGGTTTCTATATCAGTACCATGTATACTTTTATATGCATTTAGTGAAAATTGGTAATTTTGGAATGACAAACAAACACATCAATTTTATTTATCTGTATAGATGTATAGATATCTGTTTGCAATTCTATCAGTCGAATCGCTACGCTCTTGTGAATTAAATTTAGCACCTGCAGTGTTGCAGTTTAGTTCATTCTAATGACAGCTGAGACAATGATTAGCTTAATTAGTCATATTTGAGCTGTTATCGCTGATAATTAACACGGTTCATTCAACTACCTTCTTATTACCTTACTTCTAGAGAAGTAACTATTTGTTTTACGTAATAAATTAAAGAACATACGCTCACGCCTGTATTTCCCGAAGGGGTAGGCAGAGGTCTTGTAATAACAACATCCACCGAATATAATTAAGTGCCAACGTGATCGCTGCCTCAGGTTTCCTCACGATGTTTTCCTTCACCAAAGCACGTGGTGTGAAATCACTGCACATAAGTTTTTTAGAATAAGTCATTGGCACAGGCCCCGCTGAGATACGAACTTGTGTCACTTGCGTAGCGACTGCTAAACAGCCAGCAAAATTTGGTTAATACTCTTTGTATTAACGCATCTATGCTATGTTAATAATAAGCTCAATCAAACAGTTCAATATAATTTCGAAAGTTTTTTTGCCCGGGTATTGGAACCCAGAAACCTCAGTGACTTCCTTACCCGATTTCTTAGCAATCTAAACTGATTGAACAAAAATGCATTTTACACCATTAGATTGGAATATATTTTCTTCATATCTATACATCCATACAGATAAATAAAATTGAAGTGTCTGTTTGTAATTCCAAAATAACATCTTTTCACTAAATGCAAAAGTATACACGCTACTGACATGAAATAACCAATTTTTAAAAATTTCTCTTTCTGTCTGTCTGTTTGTAATCTCCGAAACGGCTGGACAGATTTTAACGAGTCTCACTGGTAGATATCCAATGTTTCAAGGAGTAACTTAGGCTACTTTTATTTTAAAAAAGCACAATGGTTCCGCGGGAGACCCATGAAATGTAACTCTACGCCGATGAAACCGCGGGACACAGCTAGTCGTGAATAATATTTTGGAACTAGTTGTTTAATAGCAACCCTAATTTGTTTTCCAAATAAACAGACAGACAAGAGTTTTTTGAATTCGTTATTTTATGTCAGTACTTACCTGATATACTTTCATATGCATGTAGATTGTTAATTTGAAAAAACAAAGAGACACTTCAATTCTATTCATCTATAGCTGTGCCCCGCGGTTTCACCCGCGTAGATTTAGTTTCATCCTTATTGTCGCGGAACCCTAATAGTTTTGATAAATAAAAGTAGCCTAAGCCACTTCTTGAAACATCAGCTACCTACCAGTGAAAGTCCCGTTAAAATCCGTCCAGCCGTTTCAGAGATTACCCAGAACAAACAGACAGACAGACAGACAGAGAAAAATTTTAAAACTTGGTTTTTTAGTGTCAGTATCGTGTATACTTTCATATGAATTTAGTGAAAAGCTGTTATTTTGGAATTACAAACAGACACTTCAATTTTATTTATCTGTATAGAATATAGATATAGTTTAATATTGTTTTCCTAACAGTAACCTAAGGCTTACACTCCACAAATACCCCAACAATCCCATCACAGGACGTCAATGTACGAACACGATTATTATAATTGACAACCTCATACATGTCTCATTTACATGAACATGTCATGTCGGGGTTATTGTGTTATCGTCTTAGTTACCCCCGGGGGTAGCTGTTGTTTTAGGGGTAGTTACTTGGAGAAGGATTATCTATGTAATATATAATGCAGGTTGTAGACTATTTTGGCACAGGGCTTCTGTAGTAGCGTACTCGTAATAAAAACCAATATACGTTCTCATCCGTCAATCGGCGTCGATTCTAAAGTCGTTCTATCGAAGTGTCGTTGAAGTGTATACACATAAATTTAATTGTGCTTCAATCGTATTAAATTATTTTTAAAATGACTTGGCATTAAATAGGATGATGGTACTGGCAACAAATCATTGAGTAATAGCTTAGCTGCGTTCCGATTTTAGCGTTTCGTTGTAGTCCTATCGAAGCGCGATCGTGAATACCAAGTCTCGATAGGACTGCAACCGAACGAGGTTGGAAATTCAGCGTAATTTTAATTGGACGTTTTTATATAATACTTGGCCGACCCGGGGATTGAACCTAGGACCTCGTGTACCTTAAGAACCGCTTGCTGCCACCAGACCAACGGGGCAGTCTTATCAGACTGATTATTTTGGTCTACATAATATGAAGACGTCGAATCAACAATCAGAATCAGCTAAATAATGGAGCCGAGCATCTGTCAGATGATATTAATTATGGCGGATGCTGGCCCTTATCAGAGCATTTGTATTTGTAAATTGCTTGCACGGTAGTAGTGTTTACATTGTATTAATACACCTGGTTGGTTGCGTCACTACATCTGTCTTTCAAGTTATTCATCGATACATCTACACATCTATATTATAGTGTCTGTCTGTATTTCCAAATGAAGAAGTTTTTTTTTTTTTTTTTTGTCTGTTAGACTGTCTGTCTGTCTGTCCGTTCGTCTGTCTGTCTGCTTGTTCCGGCTAATCTCTAAAACAGCTGGGTGGATTTTAATCGGGACTGACTGAGAAAAAAATGTATTTTACGTAAATAAAGTACATCATTTCATATTTTTTCTTGGAATTACAAACAGACACTTCAATTTTATTTATCTGCTAGCTGTGCCCCGCGGTTTCACCCGCGTAGATTTAGTTTCTTCCTTATTGTCGCGGAATCCTGATATTTTTAATAAATAAAAGTAGCCTAAGTTACTTCTTGAAACATCAGCTACCTACCAGTGAAAGTCCCGTTAAAATCCGACCAGCCGTTTCAGAGATTACCCGGAACAAACAGACAGACAGACAGACAGACAGAGAAAAAATATAAAACTTGGTTTTTTAGTGTCAGTATCGTGTATACTTTCATAAGCATTTAGTGAAAAGCTGTAATTTTGGAATTACAAACAGACACTCCAATTTTATTTATCTGTATAGATGTAAACTAGCTGTGCCAATGCTCAATTTCATACCCGGCCCGTATAAGTTACTCCTTGTACGATCAGCTATCTACCAGTGAAATCCCGTGATCATCAGTCCAGCCGTTTAAGAGACTACCCGGAACAAAAAAACACGGACAGAGAAAAAAAAAGTAAGTGTTGTATCTATACTTTCATACGCTTTTAGTGAAAAGCTGTAATTTTTGAATTACAAACAGACACTTTAAATTTATTTATCTGTATAGTAGGTATTTACTTTTATTAAATTTTATTATCATAGTTATATTTATTGCTTTCAAGACTAGGTAAACTAGCTAAGTTTTATTTCAAGTTTAGATAAACTAGGTATAAAATAGCCAGAAGTTATTAATTAAAGTAACAGTAACGAACGAACGCTCTCCCTCAACCAGTCGAGCTATAACAAAAGCATTGGATCAATATTAATTTGGTTTACAACTAACAATTAGTAACTCTATGTTTGTAATAATTAATGTTTCATAGTCACGTCTGTTATCTATATAGATAGATAAAATTGAAGTGTCTGTTTGTTATTCCAAATAAACAGCTTCTCACTAAATACATATGAAAGTATACTTATGCAAAAAATATCCATTTAAAAAAAAAATCTCTTCCTGTCTGTATGTTCTAATTTCTGAAAAGGCTGGACTGATTTTAGCAGGACTTTCACTAGCAGATAGCTGATAATACAAGGAGTAAAGGCTATTTACAAAAAAAACATTAGGATCCCACGCATGAAATTATTTTTACGTGGTTGTAACCGCGGGGCAAAGCTATTCATGAATATTTTTTTAATATCGTCTCTTACTTCCCTGCAATGTCAACAACTTGGAAGTCCTTCGCATATTTGTTTGAGTAACCCCTGGAATTTATCGTTATAATTTGGGCGTGTTTCACACGTTTAGTCGTAAATTTCTTTTTTTACGCGTTTCCAAGTAGGGTGGGGTGTTTTGACATGTTTTATTTTACAGATGTAATGTTGCATTCCCTTGTTTGAAGTTTTTCTTTTAAAAAGGTGCGTTGTGTGTACTTTACAATACATTTCTAGTGATAGGAGAGTCGTGGTTGCAGAATAGATTGATACATTTTTATGATCTAGCAGTCTTGTGTCAAATTTCTGAATCGGGCAGTTCTGTTGTTGGGTTTTTCTATCTGTAATATCCCGTAATAGCTAGAAGTCTGGATTAGTGCCCGGTTAATGGAAAGGTTCGCCCCTTTTTACGTTATGCTAGTGCCATTTGGTCTTAATAACCAAACTAGTACCTACTTTACAGGACGCCAGTAGTTTAATGAGCAAAATCGTCGACTGGATTTCCCAGGGTAAATAAGTTGAACCTTCTAATTCTAATCTTTCTAAATTCTAAAAACTTATGTGCAGTAATTTCACACCACGTGCATTACGATGAAGAAAAACATGAGGAAACCTGCATATGTCTGAGAAGTAATTTAAAGACGTATGTATAGTGCCTAAGACAGCGGACTCAACATCTGTCACGTTAGCACTTAATCTTCGGAGAAATATGAGCGTATTTATTGCAATACCTCTGCTTACCTCTCGGGGACCCGGTAGGTTCAACCAAAGCTCATCCTATCCCAATGAAAACGACAATATCCCATCACACCACCTCTTAGATCAATAAAGACTTCTCAAAACTTATCCATTACAAAATGCAACCACAAGTCAAACTCAGGCAGTAGCGCAACTCCGGGAAAACTTTCAGAATTATAAATCGCTAATTAAAATCCCCTTCGTCGCGAACTCAATCCCCTGTGAGTTATAGCCCCGAGTCCTCGTGACATTTGAATAATATTATCGTATACAAATTATACTTTGGGAGCTCAGAAAAAACAGTAGCAACAAAAAATATGTTAATCACTATTTATTTCGGTGATAAATGCGTTACACAATTAAGTTACTGCTGCAGTACTTCATGTATTCAAAAATATGTGCCTATTGAAAAAACTCGAAGTACAATGGGCATATTTAGCACTATAATATCATAGAGTCTTATATCATTTATTTGTCACGAATAAACTTCGAATAATCTGAACCGAATTTGACAGTACTTTCACTAGCAGATAGCTGATAATACAAGGCAATCCATTAAATTTAAACTACGCGAGTGAAACCACGGGGCACTAATTCTACTTACGTACGAGCCAACCTTGACCTGAACCGACTTTACCCGGGTACCAATTAAATTTAACTATTTATCTAAAGGTATCCGGATATACAGACACGGTTATCGAAGCCGATCCTAGCACATAATGAAATATCAACATAGGGATATTATTCAAAATAAAATTTCGAATCGTTTTGTTTTAATTATTTCAGGGGGTGTGTAGGGGTCGTAGGGGTATTCCCGGGTATGCAGATGTAATAATCAGGCTCAGATTCCGGACTGCTACTGGGAAATTACTGATGTAAAAAACAAAATAACACTTTGCCTGACACGAGAATCAAACCTAAGACCCCATTTTCCGCTGCGACCACTTCACCAACGAGGCAGTCATATTACATATCTTTGTGTTAAATACAGATACATTTTATCAATATGAACAGAGGCAGTGAAAAGATGCCGCTATGTGGCCTTACTTGTCAATTATATGAAAAAAAAGTTTATTCTAATATCTCTGGAATAAAATTAACGAGCAAAACAACAAAACAGAGACTTGTTTGAAAAGGCCAAGAGGGATTAAAAAGTTATTTGATATGACCGAGGTCAGCTCTCATTAATTTTGGCAAATTATCCTTGTTCACCTCTTATTCCGGGGTCGCCATTAAAAACTTTGTCCTTTTTTGGTACTACCTGAAAAAGAAGAAAAAAAATTAGTATGGCTTTTTTAATTTATACACATTTGCCCTCGGGCTCTCTCACTTATAATTTCAAGGCTTTAATTAAATACGATTTGTTATACAAAAGAGGCCTTGGGATTTAAGCATTCGCCTGCTAAGCATAAGTTCAAACCCCAGCGAGGCCTGTACCAATGAGGTTTTCTAAAAACTTATGTGCAGTGATTTCACACCACGTGTTGTACGGTGAAGGAAAACATCGTGAGGAAACCTGCATATGTCTGAGTAGTAATTCAAAGACGTATGTATAGTTCCTGAGACTGCCACGTTAGCACTTAATCATGTTCGGTGACAAGTGGCTGTTGTTATTACAACACCTGTGCCTACCCCTTCAGGGAATACTGGCGTGAGCATATGTATGAAAAACTAAACAATATATATTTCACGATCTGCAGAAATGTAACAGTAATTCCAAATGCCTTCAGATTCAGGCCCTTGAGCCAAGTTTCAATGAACGAAGTTTTCATCGCAAAGTTATGAAGTAGGAATTCGACGAAGTATTGAAAGCACTGCTTGGATTGTTTTAAATATACGAGAAGACTTTTCCTAGATTTTACAAAGGTTAAAGGAATTATACATATTTTTCTGCGCTGCGTAAACTGACTTCAGTATCAGGTTATCATCTTCGAGAGGCTTTCAACTCAAATCTAACTATAACTGAAGTAAAATAATGAACTATAACATTATTTTGACAATAAATAAAACAGGCCTACCATCATTGGCTTATGAAGAGCTTAATAGGGCAAACGTATTTGAAGAAATAAACCCAAACTCCTTACTGCTTGTATGGCTTATATTTATATCTAGCTTTGCCCTGCGGTTTCACCCACGTAGACTCAAATAAAAGTCGTGCTTTTAAGTAAAAGTAGCCTAAAGTACTCCTTGTAGCATTAGTTATATACCAGTGAGTCCCGTTAAAATCGGTAAAGCCGTTTCCGAGGTAAGTCAAAGTCAAAGTCAAAAATATCTTTATTCGATTAGACTTTATACAAAGCACTTTCAAATCGTCAGAATGACACATTTTACAGGATTATACATGCTACCGCCAGGTTCGGAAGGTTGCTTTTACTGAGAAGAACCTGGCAAGAAACTCAGTAATTACTCTTTTCAAAAATATTATACAATTTAAAAAAAAAACAAAATAAATTATTTGAGAAATTTAAGCCCATGGACACAGTTGCAATGTACAAATGTCGATAAAAATTAACATAAAGAAAAGTCTAGTAGTTCTATTTATATCTAAATGCGTAGCTTGAGATGACCAGCCCCCACAAGCAGCACCTGTTCACAAGTATGACGAGAATGCCAGCCATCGCCCTCCTCAACCATTATAGAGGGAAGTGAGCGACCCGTCACCCTGACGCCGCCGCAAGCAAAGGCATTTTAGTGAGCATGACAACTAAGTAAGTCGGAACAAACAGTTATTTTTTTGTGCGATTGCTGTATATCTATATAACTCAAATTTATATAACTCAAAGGTGACTGACTGGCTGACTGACATAGTGATCTATCAACGCACAGCCCAAACCACTGGACGGATCGGGCTGAAATTTGGCATGCAGCTGTTATGACGATTTGATCACTAAGATCACTAAGAAAAGATTTTGATTAATTCTACCCCCAAGGGGATAAAATAGGGGATGAAAGTTTGTATGAAATTTTGTCAATTTTAAACCGATCGGGCTGAGACTTTGAATGTATAATTAATTATAAAAAATATTAGGGTGCCGCGAAATTAAGCATGAAACTAAATCTACGCGGGTGAAACCGCGGGGCACAGCTAGTACTTTCATATGCATTTAGAGAAATGCTGCTAATTTTGAATAACAAAGAAATTTTAATTATCTGTATAGATGGAGTCATAGGCTTACTATCAACCAAGCTTAGTCGTTGCAAAATGTCCGGATGTAAATGTTCATCATCTTCACTGTAGAGCTTCCTTGATTGAAATCCTAGAAGTTACGTAGTACCATTACACAACATGTTACTCAAATCGTTCAAGTTGACAACTTGGGCTGTTGAGCAAATGTTTTTAATGGCTATTCACAGACATTTTACTGTGCATCGTAACTTTAACTGTATCGTGAGATTCTAAACGTTGAGATACTAAACTGACTGTGGAGATGTGAGATCTTTTCGTTTGATTACAAAAGTTGCTGGTTTACTATGCATCCACTAACAATAACTAAAAACCTTAAAAAATATAATCTGATACCTAAATATATTACTAAAAGGAGTCCCTGTAGGCAAGGTTCCGAAGATACTGGCAGCATTCCCCCTTTGATTGGCTAAACTAATTCTTTGTCCGAGGTAGCTGCCAGCTCTTCGGCCTCTAGTGATGTCGACTAACCTTATAAAAACCAAGTTTTAAATTTTTTCTCTGTCTGTCTGTCTGTTTCGGGTAATCTCTGAAACGGCTGGACTGATTTTAACGGCAGCTTTCATTGGCAGGTAGCTGGTGTTTCAAGGAGTAACTTAGGCTACTGTTATTTATTAAAAATATTAGGGTTCCGCGACAATAAGGATGAAACTAAAACGCGGGTGAATCCGCGGGGCACAGCCAGTCATACATATTTAACAGGATCGGCCAGTCTGCGTTGATATTGTCTGATACACTTAGTCAAATTGCAAAAGTGAATTTCTTCGTAACTCCAAGCCGATGAATTAGTTAGGGATCAGCTTGGCTCAGTTGATTTTATGTGAGTCCTTAATTTGGACATAAATCTTCAGAGGACTCCAGTTTAAAGTGTATTAAGAATCTATACATAGGGTGGAGGGAAGGGAAAACACTTGTGAAATAAACATGTATAATAAAGAAGAAATAATGCATGGAAAAGTGATCTTAAGAGCGTTTATATTTACATACATTATACCCTCAAGTATGAGCCGCGGTGTACCAATGAGCTTTTGTAAAAAAAACTTATGTGCAGCGATTTCACACCACGTGCTTTGCGGTGAAGTAAAACATCGTGAGGAAACCTGCATATGTCTGAGAAGTAATTCAAATACGTATGTTTCTATCCTGAGACGGCGATAGACTAAACATTTGTCACGTGACAAAAGACACAAAAGTGGGTGTTGTTACTACAACACCTCTGCCTACCCCTGAATGTAACCACGAATAATTCATCTCCGAGTTCATAATATTATATTAAGTTCGTTCAGTGTCTAACAATGCTTCTTGCCAAATTATCTCAAAGGAAAACGACCCACATTTCATATATAGGGGGTCGTATCTCCGCCATGCTTCATTCACCCCGTAAGTAATGTCAGTAGCCGTAGATCACGAGAGATGGCGCTGGCGTCAAAACATACAAATCACAGTCGGCGAGCGAGCTCCGCTGGGAGTGGACGTGATTTATGTTATTCCTGCCCGTTCTACACAAAATATTTGATGGTTTTGATTGTGATCAATTTATACATATTACATTGACTGACAGACTGATAAATATAGGAGCTACTGGTGGTTGGTGGTACATTTCAATTTAACAAATACATAAAACACCTGTGCATTATTATAAAAGAAATAATCTTTCTTCACTGTAAAAATCTATGCCATGGACCGGTAAATTATATTTTTACAGACTATTTAAATTTATTCTCATGTTTCCTAAAAACTTTTTTTTCAAACCAAGAATAGCAGTGCCCTACTTGCCAACAGCCAGTAAGTCAAGGCCATTGCAACACTTGAACTAAAACAATCCTCAAGTATAGTTCCCAGTTGTATGGAATTTGGATGAGTTTTGACAATTTGTTATCAAAGAAACTTGGGGCATAAGCGGCGCCGTGATGTCTTTTTAGGCCTATTACAGACGGACGAATTGTCGTCTTGCGATATTTGCACGTTAATATTTTCTGTTGGTCTAGCGGTCGCAAGCGCTACTACGGAACACGAGGTCCTGGGTTTGATTCCAGATCGGGCAAAATTTACACGTTATTGGGTTATTCCATCTGTAATCTCCCAATAAAGAAGTATTGTATCAAGTAAATAGAGCATTTGTATCATAAATATTTCATATGCATTCAGTTAAGCAAATACACTTTACAGGTAAATGTCTGAAGGATAATTAAGTAGGTGGTTTGTGAGGAATTGCGAAAAATAGTCAAAAGATATTTATACACAGACGATTTTGGTGAAAATTGAAACTACATCATTCGTTTAATCAAAGATAAAGCAATATTTGTAGCTAAGAAATTAAAACGTCCAATAAAAAAAAGACACGCTGCTATATTATTCGATAGCCAGTGCCGGATTAGCCATGTAGCAAGAGTAGCAGTTGCTAAGGGCCCCGCGTACCAACGCGTCAAATATCTTTCATCTCCCATAAGGCAAGATCATATTACGCAGACGCTTAGGCTATGCATCACTCCCACCTGAAAGTCTAAAGCAAACCAGGGTCCCTTGGCCAAATTTGCAACAGGCCCCGCGCTGGCTTAATCCGGCACTGTCGATAGCGTCTCTATAAGGTGGTCAATTCTTCAACATTCATAAGTGCATTACCAGGGCCTAAACTGAGCACCTCATTTTCAAGGATCGTATTCTAGGAACTAATGACGCATTTCTAATTTCTCGACAAAACGCAAAATCGCCCACGTGTGTCAGACCATACCAAGCCAAATTATACTTTATCTCAAACCATTGAAGTTCAACTTCTTTGGACTCCATGACGTGTAACTTATGAGCTGAAAATAATCTAGTTTGCAAGTCGTCTTTCAAGCTGTAACATGCTATGTTTATTAGTTCTTGGACAAGTTTGAAGCGTAGTTTATGAAGCTTACTTGTTTTAGCTATATTTTATCACGTTTTCGACCTTACAAATACAATTTACACCAAAGGAAAAACAACGATTTTTTTACTTTTTTTAGCGAAAAAAATTTACTAAGGCTAAAATTTTCAAAAAAATGATGAGAAATTATCGTGGTTATTTACGATGGTTTAAAAAAAACTCGTAACATGTGCGAAGAAAACCTCACCAAAAGTTAAATCTATAGATTTGTAGCAGTGTTTCTCCACTCGGTGTATAGATGGCGCTACTCGCTAACAATTGCAAAATGTAAGTACAAATACGCGAGAACCTAAATCGCGCAATAAGAGTTTTCGCATTGCAGTATATATACAAGTTTCCAACTAGAACAGTTGGAGCCGCGGTCCCCAGGCATGACACCCGCCTGGACGGAAGATCTTCCCTTTGCTGGGGATGAGCATGATCACTTTGTCTGCCCACAGATTTGTTTTCGAGCATTAAAAGAGATCAATGGGTCGAACCCAATACCTTAAACTTTCAAGCTTAAGTCATAACTGCAAAGCCACAGGGGCAACAGAAAAAACAAATAATATTTAAATTCTGAAACGGTTACAACATTAAAGGAAGTTAATTAACAAAATTAATCGACAATTGCTTTAATTAATAAAATACACTTGGGAGCAATTACATTGTATCATCAAAACATTCTTTATTTATCTTGGAAACAAAGATTCATAAAATTATTTAAATTACAACGTGTTCAACTTATGAGAGCCCTAAGTGCAAACGCAAAACTGAAATCTCGTTGAGCGATTGAATTGGAAAATGTGTGAACTACCATTTTTAAGTTTTAAGGCAACCATCAAACAGAAACTTTGTGAAAAAGTATATTATAGTGTAACTGAGTATATTGATGATAGCCAAGCTTGGCGATGAGTTGCTGACTCTTACATTAAAATGTACTTAAACAACCCTATGTATAAAGAAGGGACACATGTAAATATAAAACCGGGGAGTTTGTTTCGCCGTTTCTTCTCCTGACAGGCTTACATTTGGAAACGGCGGTAAATTAACCTAAGTTAGCGTAAGAGAGATGACGTTCAATAAGTGTTCCAAGTGTCCCTTATGTTGAATAAAACTTTTTGATTTGATTTGAATTAATTCGGTCGAAATCCTCTCCAAATGTGGTATTCACGTGTTCCGAAATTATAGTTCGCTAGGAAGTTTACATAGAAATCATGACACCGTCCTTAAATCTATACAGATAAATAAAATTTAAGTGTCTGTTTGTAATTCCAAAATAACAGCTTTTTAGAAAAACCAAGTTTTAAATTTTCTCTCTGTCTGTCTGTCTGTTTATTCCGGGTAATCTCCGAAACGGCTGGACCGATTTTAACGGGACTTTCACTGGCAGGTAGCTAATGTTATAAGGAGTAACTTAGGATACTTTGAATTTAAAAAAAAAACATAAGGGATCCGCGGGCCACCTAACTCTACGCGGGTGAAACCGCGGGGCATAGCTAGTAAAAACTAAATTTCAACAAAATCTATTCTGCTGCTTACCCGTGAAACAGTAACAAACACACAATTTCACTTCTGTAGTACAGTTTAAGTGGGCTATTATAGCTGTCATTCAACATACAAAAGTGTTCAAAATTCTTTGTCTGCTACGCAAGCGACGCCAGGTCGAATCCTATTCAAAGACGTATGGAATAGCTTGAGGCAATAGACTTACCATCTGTCACGGTGTTGCTATTACAACACCTCTGCCTACCCCCTCGGGAATACAGGCGTGAGCATATGTATGTTTATGTGTATTTATTTTTCACATCACATATTATGCTCACTACTGTAGGCAAAGATTACAGTACCCCCAAATTTCCAATCCCGTGCTTTCAAATATATACAATTTTCAGCTTCATGGAACTGAGAATCCCTATAATATGACATGAGAGAGATATGAGAGTATATATATATATATATATATATAATACTAGCTGTGCCTCGCGGTTTCACCCGCGTAGATTTAGTTTCATCCTTATTGTCACGGAACCCTAATATTTTTAATAAATAAAAGTAGTTTAAGTTACTCCTTGAAACACCAGCTACCTACCAGTGAAAGTCCCGTTAAAATCCATCCAGCCGTTTTGGAGATTACCCGGAACAAACAGACAGACAGACAGACAGACAGAGAAATTTTAAAACTTGGTTTTTCGGTGTCAGTAGCGTGTACACTTTCATATTCATTTAGTGAATAGCTTGAATTATGGAATTACAAACAGACACTTTAATTTTATTTATCTGTATAGATGTATAGATAGATGACAGACCGATTTTCTTCCTAGACATAAGTTCACCCTTCACCGTAAAGCTCATGGTGTGATATCATTGCACGTTTTTAGAAGCACTGATTGCTAGAGGCTAGTATTGAAATATGCGACACACATATTAATATTCAAAAGCCGCATACACAAGGAAGAATACAGTAGGCAGAGCAACTGCACGGTTTGCAGAGGGCGTGGGTTCCAGTCCCACCTCGTGTCAGCATATCTTACCATTTTTAGGAAATGTAATACGAACAATGGTCTACCCTTATCCCATACATTGTTGGGGTCGACACTTTATTCAATCCGATGTGGCTGATCACCTGATTTTTATACGAAGCGACTGCCATCTGACCTTCGTTACTCCTTTGATGAGGAAAATCTGTTATCTGGACATTCTAAGGCCACCGACGATTGCCAAAGATGTTAAATTGGCAACTCTCCGAGGCACCGACAGAACCCATCCACCTACTGGCTTGTTTTAGGGTTGTTGTGCCACTAGCTCCTCTATACGTTAAGAACAATGGTATCATAATAATAATTCAAAGCGTGTTTGTTTTAAAATTCAAATAACCTAACCCTCAAATAGTTAGAACATTTAACACTGTAAGGAATAGGCAGGGGCCATTAAAAATGTAGCCATAAATCGGGGGGTCTTAATGACCCGGGGTAATGGACCGACCAGTGCGTGTAGGGTTACTTTGTATCAAGTTTTTTCTACAAGATACTTTTTGTATAATTAAATAATTACTTAATCCTTATATAGTGGGGAACAATGTCCGTGAACGGTTTACTCATTCTCCGAAAACGAATCCTCACAAATTGTCTTACGTTCCACATGTCATTCAATATGCATCGATTTATTAAGCTCTTACAATAAAACCTTAACCATACGAATAAATAATAAGTGTGAGGACTAAAAACAAGTTAAGGTATACTTTTTAAAATCTCATCTAAAAGATTTCAGCTACTACTGAAGCCCTGTGCCAAACATATGCTCACGCGACCCCAGTAAGGTCTTGAAGGGGTAAGCAGAGGTGTTGTAACCACATCTACATTTCACCGAATATGATGAAGTGCCAACGTGACAGAGGGTGAGTCCATCGCCGTCTCAGGCACTATACATCTTTGAATTACTTATATGACATACTAGTTGTGCCGCGCGGTCGTTTCATCCTCATTGTAGCGGAACCCTAATATTCTTAATAATTAAAAGTAGCCTAAGTAACTCCTTGAAACATCAGCTACCTGCCAGTGAATGTCGCGTTACAATCGGTTCAGCCATTTCAGAGATTACCACTTCAATTTTATTTATCTGTATAGACTGTATAGATATAGATGTATAGATGTTGTATTGCAAGTTCATTTGGCAAATAATAATCGTATCATTAAAACTTGTCAAAGGGTCTACTCGGGTACAAAGCCCGGATCCACTTCGGTAGCTCGTAATGAATAGATATTATTACTGTCTCGTTTCTTGCTATGAAACTTCACTATTATTATAGGTATCTAACGAGTTTTATGGTAGCTGGTTTGATTCCTGCATGTAACTGAAAATGAAAATGAAGTGGTAAGGCACTTATGAATGTCGAGGAATTTACCACCGGTTCAGAAACTAGCCTTCTGAGAAGAACAAAAAAAGAAAGTAAATAATGATAATTAAAGTTTTCTACCTTTAATTAGTTTTAAGTACTGTTCCTTGTTTATATAATTAAGTTTTATTGAATAAATGTTATTAAAAAATAAAAATATATGACATCAAATATTATTCACAATAGTGAAAATTGCATGTATGCATATGTAAAAAATAATAATTAAAAAAGTAAAAACAATACCAAATGATTTACATATCATGTTTGCATACCATGTCATTGCCAGAAGCTACTTGTGCAGAGTTTTAATTCCATATGTCTTTATCATTTATGTAATCTGAAAACTCTACGTCCTTCAAGTAATATGGACATGACAATTTTATTAACATCATGTTTTAGGAAGTTAAGAATTATGCAACATCACGTTAACATTTAAAACTACCTGTGCCTCGCGGCTTCACCCGTTTAGACCTAATTTCGAGGCCGACGAACATTTTTAATTTAGTTTTTTTATGTAAGTGCCTATATATACACACTTAATTATAAGTGGTATAGGTAGATTAGATACACGAAAAGGGCACTTAAAACGCGGAAGAAGCCACGGGTAAAAGCTAGTAATATATTCTGATGAGTAATAAACTACAAAATATTTACACAATGCAATACAAACGCATTGAAACGAGGCTGTAAACGTCGGATGGACTATAAAATGTTTGCACTCGACACTAGCCTGCCAAACTAGTATGGTATATAGTCACAGTATAAATATAAGCTTCTATAAAACAGTAAGGAATCTAGAAACAAATCGTCCAACCACTCATACGATTTCTTAAAAATGGTAATGAAAAATACGAACATGAGGCGGAACTCGAACCCACGACCTCTGCAAACCGTGCAGTTGCTCTTCCAACTGAGCTACTTGTGATCTCACCTTATGAGTCGAATTTTTATTTCCCTTGTTCCTGCGGCCGCTGTATTCTTTATCATTTTTAAGAATTTAGAATAAAACATGCATGTCATGAATAAAAAAAAACTGAAACTCATACAATATTTTACACAATCGATCCATAGTTTTTACACAAAACTACGATACTAACTTCATAAAAATAATATGCACACTTCACAATAGAAGAAAACATATTTGTATGAGCCCGACGAGTACTCGATATTTCTACTCGAATAAAATCAAGCTGTAAACACGTGAAACATCGATACAGTACAGGATCGAGTATAATCGATTATTGCTCTCACTTCATCGGCGCGACTTATCGCTGTATTTTGCCTAGGGTGTGTACTTGAGGCCACTGGGAAAGGCACACTTTGTTATTTCTTTTAAACATGACGTTTTATTGACTGATCATTACATCATCATCATCATTTCAGCCGACAGACGCCCACTGCTGGGCATACGCCTCCTCCAACGATCACTACGACGACCGGTCTTGTGCTTGTGGTATACATTGATTACCATAAAAAAACAGATTCGCTCTGTACCAGCGCTTCTCCACACGCTACATAGATGGCGCCACTCGCTAACAGTTGTAAGTTTGAGTTCCTACATTGCGCTATGAGAGTTTTCGAACGCATTTCAGTCTATTTACAAGTTTCCAACTAGAACAGTGTTTGCCCAGTGGTGCTCCCGTAGCATGACATCGGCCAAGCTGGTAGATTTTCCCTTTGCTGGTATTGACTATGATCTGAATTTAAGAGTAATAACTCTTGCCCGTGTAATCGATGCAACTCTTTCCATTTGTCTTTGCGTTTGTTCAGTGCCATCTCTTTGACTTCCTTATACGACATCGCAGACACCTTTTCTTTACCGTTTTATTGCATATCCTCCTCTTCCTTGCATGATTCATTAATTACCTTACTGACAACAGGATCTCAATATAATACTCTAAGGCAGCGCTATTAACAGCAATTTCTTATAAAGTGGAAGTACAGTCTTCAGTCATATAGATCAGAAAATCTAATCTAAAATACCTTTACGTTTGAAGAGACACAAAGTAACCAGTGTCGATAAAATTTTTTTCATTCCATTCCCTGCCCTTAGAGCACGAAATGAGTGAAAAACAAGCGCATCAACTTTAAAAAGTCGTAAAATAAGACGATAAAACATCGCCGTGCCTATTTTAATGTCCCACAGTGTAATCCCCGCATTATACAATATTCAGGCCGAGTGCCTAGCATACGTTTTGCGCCAATTGCCTCTTTATACGAATGGTGTTGCCAATATGAAAATATAAAAATCTGAATATATGTAACGAATGTATCCTGTTATCCTGCATTTAACTTGCTAATTCACGGGTTCAATATATTGAGTAGCCAGTAGCCCGATTAACGCAACGATGTCGTAGCTACGTTAACAGTGTTTATCGTATTCATTATATCAAAGAAAAATCGGAATAGTTCAGTCGTCGCGAAAAGACCTATCGAACTATGATTTCGGATCACGTGAGTACCTCATTGGGAGATTTCGTTCTAATGACTTTAATCGTTCAACAATATTTTGATCGTTTGTTTTACGTGAATAAACTGAAGCGCAAGATTTATTAAAAAAAAAAAGGCTTATTCCCTCCATGATATTATGATCACCACCCCCACGGCTTTTGTTTTGGTATACAAATGAATTCTCAAGACATCCAAGAAACCGAATTGTCGTGGAGGTCGCAGGAATTAATGTACGAAAGCTTATTTATCAAAATCTAAGGTTTTAAAGCCCATAAAATAAAGTCTACAGAGGAGCTCGTAGCACAGTTGATATTGCGCATATCATTCGATCAGCGAAGTCAAGCAACCCTATCCCTAGCCAGTAATTGGATGGATGACCGCCCAAGTTTCCTCCGTGCCTCAGAGAGCACGTTAAGCCGTCGGTCCCAGTTGCCAATTTATCATCTTTGGCAATCGTTACGTGTCAGCAGGCCTAAAACAGTCTGACTGGTTTAACGCAGATCACTGATTTTCCTCGTTAAAGAGGTTGCGAAGGTCAGATGGCAGTCGCTTCGTATATAAATCAGATGATCAGTCACATCGGGTTCAATCAAGTGCCAAACCAAACAATATATGGGATAAGGCCAGTGAGATGATGATGAAATAAAGTCTACACGAGTAAAACCGGGGGTACAGTTAGTTTCAGTATAAAAGTTAAAGCATGTAATTTATGTTCTAGGAATATTATACCTACAATAGTAAAATTACCTAGCGAGCGACTAGCAATAATTTAGCAGAAGTTTCTCTCTCGTAAAAACTTTATAGCTTCAAGATCCATGAATATTTCCTACGCTGGAAACCAGGCAAGTAGAAGTTTTGTTTTTAAAATACCTACTTATATTTACTCTGTGGTATAATATCTGTTCTGTCAGTATCATGTACCCATAACGGTCGAAGGGGTAGGCCCCCAATATTCGTCCCTTAGAATAAAAATTGTACATTCGACCCCTATATAGGCGTATCAAGGAGTGTTTAAGGCTAATTTTATAAAAAAAAACAGCATAAAACAAAATCTACGCGGGTGAAACCGCGGGGCACAGCTAGTTATTAATATATTTTAAGGTACCCACTAATCTCCTGGTATAAATGTTACGTTATGATACGGACATATAGTAGAAAATCATTGAAGCTACCTCTTTAAACTTCTGACGCCCTAGTACTTTAGATACAACTTTTTTCCTTTTATGCTTTTATTTGATTTATATTTGAGTTTATTTTATATGCGTGTATAACACAAATTAGGCCTGCGAGCCAGGATCAGTCGGAGCAGACCTTGGGTGGTTGGAATGAAACTCCGTAACTTGGGCAGTCCTGGTTTATTGGTTCGACCACAATTGGTTTGTTCACTTGACACACGATATTGATTTGAGCACACCCTTGACGTTCGTTACCGGAATATATACACTATTGTTGTATAATCCTGTAAATTGTGTCATTCTGACGATTTGAAAGTGCTTTGTATAAAGTCTAATCGAATAAAGATATTTTTGACTTTGACTTTGACTTTGACTATTAAAAGATAATCTTAACATCGAGATTTAAAACAATACATCGCCATCTTGTGAGAACATGGCTAACTACTTATATTTAAACTACGTAAACACTACGTACAGTATATACTTACACATGCATATAGTGAATAGCTGTTAATTTGAAATTAAAAATGCACTTAAATATTATTTATATTGATATAGATTTATATTACTTGCATTTGTACAAACTTACTTTCTTTGTTCGCTTCTAAACCGGTTCTTAGCGATGCACATGTACTCTACCATAGCCTTAAATGAAAAAATACACTATACATTTTACTTTAGATAATCTACAATATCCCTCTTGCCCACAAACAAAATGATTGATTTCAAAAAAAAAAAATCACGAAAAATGTTCGCTACGTAAGAGAAACTTACGAAAAACTTTTCAAAAATGATAAATCGTTATTCTTTACATTCAAAAATAATAGAGAGGAAGTAATAGGAAGTCCCTATCGATAAATTCTTCGCGTCATCGCCCTCGAAGATAAAAAAAACACTTACAAACTTCCGGTAAGTAAAGCAAGGGATACAACGAAGCTATATTTCAAAATTCGCTACATCAGAAAACAATTTCCACAAAGCTAACTGTGGAAGAATGCAGAGATTATAAATCTTAGGTGATTGGGACAGAAGATATAATTAAAAGAACTGCGGTGGCCTAGTTGTTTCATTTGTCGCCTTCTGTGCAAACGACGCGAGTTGGAAATAAATCGAAAGTCTGAATATAAGTAGAAGTAATTAAAACACGTTTGTATTGTGCCTGAGGTGGCGATAGACTCGCTATCTGTCACGTTAACGCTCTGTTAGTCCAGAACTTTCATACATACATACGCTCACGCCTGTTTTCTCCGATGGGGTAGGCAGAGGTGTTGTAATAACAACACCCACTTTTCAACAAAGATGATTAAATGTTAACGCGACAGATAGTGAGTCTATCGCAGTCTATGAATTATTTTAAATTCCGTTTCCTCAATCATTAATTCATGCCGCTGGTATTACAACTTGCGTTGTTTGCGTAGCAGGCGACTGATTAAATCCCACGTCCACCACGACTTCTATATCTATATTCCATCTTATATAGAATTATAATAACACTAATTACTTGGGAGACAAATATGTACAAGTCATTCAGAGGTGTGTCATTGTATAACATGACTTAACAATAAGAGACGAATGACGTTGCACGGTAATACGGTGCATTATTAAAATTATCATTATTCTCGACACCATGGAATAATGGCAGTATCTCTCTTTACTTACGCATTTACGTATTTAAACGATGTAGCGATACGAGGCGAGAGGTTAATCGCGGTTGTCACTCATTGAACTTTAGGCCTAGATAAAGTAACATTCTCTCGCGCTTGCGCTAATAGAATCGATCAAAAATTTATGGAAATCAGTCGCGTGACATGTTGTTCCCGTAAATTTTGTATCGTTTCTACTAGCGAAGCGTGAGGATAATGTTTTTTGTCTAAAGAGGGCCTAGTGCGAGTTTCTCACTGCCGGGTCAGCGTTGGCGTAAACGCAGATTTGTATAGGATTGGAACAGCGCCTCAGTCAGCCTAAAAGATGACACTATTGTGAACCCATACAAATCTACGTTTGCGTCGACGCGATGACTTGTGACGGCGATTTTAAGAAATCTCGCACTAGGCATTCAGGCCCAGGGCGCGATACATTGCGTCTGTCGACGATCGGTTCCAATCGGCTAGATTCGGTGCGACTCGGACCAATCGCTAGCATCAAAACAATAAAAAAAATCTCTCGATTGTTTCTTCGCCAGAGCGAGTCGATGGTTGACTCGATGGAAAATCACATCTCGCATTAGCGTATCGTTAAGACGATGATCTAATTATTAGATTTTTATTCATGACAAACATGTTTTAATTCTAATTTCTTATCAATGGTAGAGAAAAATACGAGCTCGAGGCCTGATTCGAACCCACGACCTCTGCAAACCCTGCAGTTGCTCTTCCAACTGAGCTACTCGTGACCCTACCTCATGTGTCGGATTTTTCCTTGCGCCATCTGTTGGTCGGTGCATCTAAACTCGTATGCTTCCTTACAATTTTTAAGATGATCTAATTCTTACGTCAATACAGTTGCTGAAGAGTTACGCTGAAAACAGGAGTAAAGGTCTATTAGAATACTCCAAAATTTCAACAAACACTTGAATTGCGCACACACGTAAAACGTATCGTTCTCATATACAAACGGATTGATAGATACAATGAGCTTTTATTTCGTGTCCCCGGGGTGTGTGCAAGGGAGTAACCACTCAAAATATAATAAAATAAAGATAAATATCAATCGCCATTCCTACCTTATCAATGATCTTGTAAAACTAACAATAGTTTCCAAATAACTGATAATCATTTCACTTAGGGTCGTCAATCATACACATAAGATTACCATAAACAGTATGGTAACTAGAAAGAAATCGTTTGAAATGACACACTCACAGACACGCGTATCTACGAGATTCTTAGCAGGCCTGGCAGTGCTGTAGTTAAGGGATGTCTGTCACGTCGAGGCCGATCCCGTATACATCATTTACGTGCATTAACGATGAAAATCGTCGTTAATGTTAGTCGTGCCTTAATCGTAGGTTCTAACAAGTTTTTACGTTAAAGGTTTCGCCTGCGTATTTACCTCATTTTGGGAACGATAAAAAGCGCCGAGTGTATGAAGTTTTACTTCTCAATACAAAAGCGCAAAACGCAAGGTCAAGAGACGACGTACGAATGTGTGTCCGATACATGGAACTTCAAAACTACTAATCTATTTTGACACTAGCAAAAATACTGGCCTAGTTTCCATAGGCGTAACGTGAAGAGTAAGAGCCACGGTGGCCTCGGGGTTAGAGCAGTCGCCTGCTACGCAAGCGATGCAAGTTCGAATCCCAGCGGGGCCTGCACAAATGAGTTTTTCTAAAAAACTTATGTTCAGTGATATCACACGTGCTTAACGGTGAAGTAAAACATCGCGAGGAAACCTGCATATGTCTGTGAAGTAATTCAAAGACGTATGTATAGTGCCGTTCGCACTTAATCAATTTCGGTGAAATGTGGGTGTTGTTATTACAACACTTCTGCCTACCCTGCAGGGAATACAGACGTGAGCATATGTATGTAGTTTCCATACTGCTTATTTTTATATACTGTGGTCGTATGCAGCGTATGCTATTACTGTATCAAGATCCTATGGGGTGAGGGGTTTGAATGAACAAGGGAAAATAAGTCATTAATAGAAAATAACATGATATCAGTTTGTGGGGATCGGTACAAGATGACTACTCGGATAAGGGGTAAGCGGAAACTGCCGTTTCACCCCCCTGTAGTTAAAACGAAACCCCATTAGTTACAAGTATGCTATTAATTAATATATTTTTGGGCGAATTTTGGGAATTTTAACAAATTTTGAGGCTTTAGGGAGCTTTAGAATAGGCGATGAAGTTTAAAGGGATTTTTAGTCAAAGCTGCGATGGCTTGTGCGATTGGCTTGACCAGGGGACTGTACGCTTATTTGCCGCCATAAAAGTTTAAATCTTCTACTATACAGATAAACAAAATTGAAGTGTCTGTTTGTATTTGCAAAATAACAGTATTTCGCTAAATGCATATGAAAGTAGGTATATACGGGACAGAAAAAAAAAAAAAATTTAATAAAAAATATATCTGTCCATCTGTTGGTCTGTCTTTTTGTTCCTGGTAATCTCTGATACGGCTGTACAGATTTTAACGGGACTTTCACCGACAGGTAGCTGATGTTACAAGGAACATGGCTACTTTTTATTTAAATCAGGATTCCGTGAAAAAAAAACCACCCTAAAAGTCTATGCTAAAATTAAATCTACGCGGGTAACCCGCGGGGCACAGCTAGTACTAACATATGTTTCTATATAGGGATTTCACTAAGTACCTTGTTGAAGTAAAAAAGGAGTCCTCAGTCTTCACAAGGGGACTACAAGCGCCCTCTCAACATGTTATTAAGGTACGCTTCATCGATTCCATAGACAATCGAATCAAATAATTGAACGAGTATATTGAATTGTTCCCTGTACATATATCCTTGGTAGAAGCCACTTGATTGATAGTTCAATCCCTACTATTCCCTACTTAATATTATAAATGCGAAAGTAGCTCTGTCTGTCTGTCTGTTACGCTTTCCCGCTTGAACCTCTCAACCGATTTTGTAGAAATTTGGCACAGACAAACTATAGACCCTGAGAAAGGACATAGGCTACCTTTTAGTTATTAAAAATATTAGGTTTCCGCGACCATAAGGATGAAATTAAATCTACGCGGGTGAAACCGCGGGGCACAGCTAGTTTATGATAAAAATTATAATGCTGTTTTCGTCGGACAATTAAAATATAAGAAAAGAAATTTCAAAATCGTATTACGTTGGAAAACCCCTCATTTGGTATGCATCACGGTGAAGACTCAAGAAAATATTAGGATTCCGTCCGTGGTTATTTAAATCGGGATATGTCAATCTGATTTTGGAAGTGATTAATGTAAGCTTAGTTTTCCCATGTTGAATAAAGTTCGATCTTAAGATATTATCTATATCTATCTATCTATATATCTAGACATCTTCTATACAGATAAATAAAATTTAAGTGTCTGTTTGTAACTCCAAAATAACAGTGTTTCACCAAATGCATATGAAAGTATACACGGTACATACAAATAAAAACCATTTTTTTTTAAATTATCTGCCTGTCTGTCTGTCTTTCTTACTGTCTGTTTGTTCCGGGTAATCTCTGAAACCGCTGGACCGATTTTAACGGGACTTTCACTGACAGGTAGCTGATGTTTCAAGGAGTAACTTAGGCTACTTTTATTTATTAAAAATATTAGGGTTCCGCTAAACCCATAATTTTTAACGACAAAATGAAATATTGTTCAATTAGCATAAGGTTACCTTTTAATCCCGTCCCAGAATGTTCTAGATTAAATATTAATTGTACAGAACCTTAAACCAGCATTTTTCCATGAAAGCCCTGCCCTCGTAAGGTGACAAGTTCAATTTAAACTTGGGTCGAATAGGCTTGCTCGACTCCAAACTGTTATAACTTGAAGTGTTATTTTTAATGAGTTCTTGTGGATTCGGAATTATTAATGCATTAGATTTTGTTAAGAAGCTACTTACTTTTGACATTTGAATGTTAAAGATGGTACCATAAACAATGAAAGTCCCCGAAGAGGCAAGCAGAGGTGTTACATCATTCAATACAAAAGCGTTTGCATAGTGTAATATAAGTTTACCTCTGCCTACCCCTTATAGTTTACCATAGATACAGCAAGATCGTCAAAATGTATGGAAAACAAGCGTGTCACTTTTTTCACGAGCATAATTTAGTGATGTGAAAACACAGCTAAAATCGTTCCCATCACCCTCCGCGCCCCGCAGTCAACGTACGCCCCGCTCGCTCTCTCGATCCTTCAGTGCTAGTTTTCCGAGATGTTCCATAATTTAAATTCTAATTGTATCATCATCTCCCTGGCCTAATCCCATGTATTTGGGGTCAGCACTTGATTCAACTCGATGTGGCTGATCACCTGATTTTTATACGAAGCGACTGCCATCTGACCTTCCTAACCCGTTTTTCGAGGAAAATCGGCAATCTGGGTTTAACCAGTTGTCCGACTTTCTTAGGCCTCTGACTGACCAGTAACGTTTGCCAAAGATGTTAAATTGGCAACCGGGACCGACGGCTTAGCGTGCTCTCCGAGGCACGGAGGAAACTCGGGCGGTCACCCATTCAACTACTGACTAGGCGTATGGTTGCTTAACTGCGCTGATCGAATCATATGCGTAATAGCAACTGTGCCACGAGTTCCTCAATTAATTAATTGCTCCTTAAATCCTAACTGTATCATATTATCCGATCCCATACAAATCTGCGTTAAGTGAAAAACTCGCACTAGGCACTCAGTTCCCGAGATTATCGCGTTTAAGCAAACAAACTCTTCAGCTTATATATTACGTTTAGATGTGAGCAAACACAACCTACATGATAAAATGCTTAGTTAAACGTACAATAAAGCTAGTTAGTAGTTTGGCACGCATTTGAAACCCAGAATAACTCAGAGCTGAAACTTTACGGAGCTCAGCTGTTTTGAAAAACTGCTAGTGCATGTAGCAAAGTTATACCGTCAGTTTTATCGCGAACATGTACAAAAAGTTAAAACATTACTATCTAGGTGAAAACTAGCAGCTTTGAAATGGACCAAGTTTAAGGAGACGAGAGACTTTGTACGCTTTTAATTCTGAAGAGATGTGGATGAAGCGAAAGAAGTATGTGAGGATCGTAGCATGTGGCGAACGGTGGTCTCTGCCTACCGTCATGGGATACAGGCGTGAGCATTATGTATGTATGTGTGTAATTATGAGCTTAGAAGCACTAAAGCTGTCACACAATAAATTAAGGTTCTTTATTTGATACTCTGCGACTTCATCCGCGCGTAATAATTACTTACTTTCCGGGAGACTGAATTTCATGGGATCTTAATTTCAAGGAAATTTATAATATTTAAGTTATCCTTGTAATATCAGAGACAGTCAAAATCGGTACAGCTGTTTCAGATACACGCGGATGGACCGACATCTATATCTATACAGATAAATAAAATTGAAGTGTCTGTTTGTAATTCCAAAATAACATCTTTTCACTAAATGCATATGAAAGTATACACGCTACTCACACTAAAAAACAAAGTTTTAAAATTTTTCTCTGTCTTTCTGTCCGTCTGTTTGTTCCGGGTAATCTCTAAAACGGCTGGACCGATTTTATCGGGACTTTCACTGGTAGGTAGATGATGTTTCAAGGAGTAAATTAGGCTACTTTTATTTAAATAAAAACATCATGGTTCCGCCGGACACCTATGAAATTAACTCGGCACAGCTAGTTTACATAAAACTGACGAGGATAGTTTACAAATGACATCTCTATGGAAAACAAAAATGGAGACACCAAACGTTTAAGCCTTGCTCCTACACTCACACAACTCAGTCAAACTTGAATTCAAATCGAATTTAGAGCCTTTTACTCCCAATTCGCTCTATCTAACATACAATAGGATTTGCTCCGTACTATTCTACGTACATACGCTTTCTAAAAGACGTCTTACAAAGGATTTGATTCAGACTTGTACTTGATAGTCAATGTAGGCAAATTGTTATGTAACTATCTGTGATAAGTTTACTTTTAGCTGTGTTATCTATCTAAATATATATAACTCAAAGGTGACTTACTGACATAGTGATCTATCAACGCACATCCCAAACCACTGCACGGATCGGGCTGAAATTTGGCATGCAGGTAGATGCTATGACGTAGGCATCCGCTAAGAAAGGATTTTGATTAATTCTACCAACTACCCAAGGGGATATAATAGGGGATGAAACTTTGTATGAAACTTTGTCAATTTTAAACCGATTGGGCGAAGACTTTGCATGCATAATTTATTTATAAAAAAATTTAGGGTGCCGCGAAATTAAGCATGAAACTAAATCTTCGCGGGAGAAACCGCGGGGCACAGCTAGTCTAGCTATAAGAAGCTCGTGGCACAGTTGCTGTTGCGCATATCATTCGATCAACGAAGTTAACCCTTGCCAGTAGTTGGATGGGTGACCGCCAGAGATCCCTCCGTGTCTCGGAGAGCACGTTAAGCCGTCGGTCCCGGTTGCCAATTTAACATCTTTGGCAATCGTGGTCAGTCGGAGTCGATTGAAAAAGCATAAAACAAGTGGTTTTCGTAGTCATATGCCACTATCTATGCTATCAGAATGTATTGCTTTGTTAGTACGTGGAATATGATCAAGGCTTTCCTCTGAACATCACTTGTCAAACGTGTCTCGTGATCACCATTTGTCAAATTATGATAAGTAGCTATGGAGTTCTGAAGAAACAGATGAAGCACATACATACATACCAGTATCCCTCCTTTTTGCTTCGCAGAAGTCGGATGAAACAATCAAGCTCGATGGAGAAAACGTAATTTTTTTTAATTTCCTTTAGATTCTTTACTGTTAAAGCTACACATTTAGATATAAGTAGAACTACTAGACTTTTCTTTAAGTTAATTTTTATCGACATTTGTGCATTGGAACTGTGTCCATGGGCTTACATTTCTCAAGTGATTTACTTTGTTTTTTAAAGGAGTAGTTACCGAGTTTCTTGCCAGGTTCTTCAGCTTAAGCAACCTTCCGAACCTGGCGGTAGCATGTATAATCCTGTAAATTAATGTCATTCTGACGATTCGAAAGAGCTTTGTAAAAAGTCTAATGAAATAAAGATATTTTTGACTTTTTTGAAATTATACTTATATGTATACTGTGATGCAACTCTCAACCTTTACAGACGAAAAAACAACCCAAAAACAAACTCATAAGAATATAATCCCAGCAGCATAGAAAACCGTTCGAGTAAATACTTTTAACGAGCACATCTTATACTAACAATATCCAACTATAACGAGAGAATCATTCATAAGTTAGGAAGCATAAAAGAATCAGTACACAACGATGGATTTGCGCGACAACTTCTAACAAGTTTGCAAACGAGGTAAAGATATAAATATAGCAGATGAGTTTAATATTAGTTCCCAACTTTGAGGATGGCAGTTTGATCGTGTAAGTGTTAGAAATTTTTACGATGTGATATCAATGCTTTGGATATATATACAGATAAATATAGTTCTAGTGTCTGTTTGTATTCCAAATTAACAGCTTTTCACTGAATGCACATGAAAAGACATTTTTTACAATATTTCTCTGACTGTCTGTCTGTCTAGTTTTGCATTGACAATAAAAACTATGTAACCGAGTGCTTTTTTCTACATTAATATTCTAAAGAGGAAAGATTTGTTCGTTTGTTTGTATTGAATAGGCTCCGACACTAATTAACCGATCTTGAAAATTCTTTCAGCAATGGATAGCTACATCATCAGCGAGTAACATAGGCTATATTTTATCCCCGTACTCCAACGGGAACTGGAACTACGCGCGTGAGACCGCGTGACGTCCGCTAACATCAAATATCGAGAGGCAAGTACACCATGTTTTCCAAATAACTTCTTAATAACTTACTTTACTCCCTGCCGAACAAATTTCAAGTAGCCCCGAATCTTGTTCACATTTATATTGACATCCTTCTATTCATTTTTCACTCGAAGCTTATGGTAAACTAGTTAGGAGGCCTTTGGAGAGAAGTTACGTGGGTCTTTGTAACATCCATCCAAATCGAATTACATGCTTGTCGGTCGCCGGCCCTTGCTCGAGTGGGCTAAGGCATGAGGTTCAGCGAGATGGTCCCGTCATAAGCTTTGAGCGCTGACCTTGAAGGAGAAATAGTCATTTTATGTCTGTATGGCGTGATGTGAATAAAATACATGCGCGGTCACAGGTCTCGTCGCGAGTTAAGAACGCGCAGAAAAGAGGAATTACAGAGTTTCTTGCAGGTTCTTCTCATTAAAAGCAACCTTTTGAACCTCACGGTAGCATGTATAGTCCAGTATAACTGTCGTTATGATAGGTTAAAGGATAATGTTGCGAAAAAGGTTTTGTTTATGAATGTGGATGGTTACAAGGGGAAAAGAAGACCTAAGAAACGATGGATGGATTGTGTGAAAGATGATATGGCTAGAATGGCAGTGAATACAGATATGACGGCTGATAGAGAGAAATGGAAGAGAAGAACACATTGCGCCGACCACAAATAACATTGGATAAAGGCAGGAGGATGATGATGATTTGAAATTTTATTTTTGAATTTGAATTTGCGGCGTAAAATTGTGGAACTACTGCGCATGTTTTTATTCGCTTACCGCCACACAAATGGACAGACTCATAAAATGACTATATAGCGCATTCAAAGGTACGCGCTCATTCATCGTGACGGGACCTATAGTCCTATTGACATTCGATTCAATATGTCTTAACACAAGTACCTCGTTGATTTGAAGATCGCCAGTTCTCGCTACTGTGGAACAGAGGTCCTAGATTCGATCCCAAGGTCAGGATTTTTCCAAAGTTTCCCAGTAGCAGCCCGGAGTCTAGATTAGTGTCCTGTTCATGGTAATAGGCTCCGCTAACATGGGACTTAAACATAACTGGTAAAATTGGGTAAGTAGCGAGTATATCTCTGCCTACCCCTACGTAAAATACAGACGTATGTATGAATCCATATTGGTTTTCTATCATCATCGCCCTGTCCTTATCCCATGTTTTTTTCTTCCATTTCTTCCTATCAGTTCTCCGCAGTACCATATGCCGCAATAACTGGGGCCTTACCATGAGCTCTTATTGCCATGATAGTTTCACTCATTTATGAGACAGATTTATGTGACGTGCAGTCATCTGTCACTGTCGCACAACTGAATTAACATTGCAATAAGAGCTCATGGTTGGGCCCCTGATGTAAAAACTCCCTTATCCCACTTTTCGCCACTATCACACGTGCCTCTTAGATTGTCACCGACTCAAGACGTAATGTATGTGAATTGTGAACTGAATAACAATTGGACAGCTTACGCTTATGCCTGGATTCTTGAGTCCCAAGATTGGGTTTCAAATGCGTTGAAACATACAGGATCTAGAGAATAGGAAATTATTTTATAACGATTAAGATTCAGGATTATATCAGATACTAGCGGACGTCACGCGGTTTCACCCGCGTAGTTCCCGTTCCCGTGAGTGTACGGAGATAAAATATAGCCTTTATTAATCAGTGATAATGTAGCATTCAAATGGTGAAAGAATTTTTTGAATCGGTCCAGTATTTTTTGAGCCAATTCGTTACAACCATACATACAAACCTTTCAACTTTATAATATTAGTTTAGATTAAAGGAATAGATTAAAGAGTCGAATTTTGGCTCAGGCTTTCGATTGATTACATTCAGGTATATTTCAAAAATTTTAACCGTTACTTAGAAAATAATAATTGGAAAAAGGCTTCAGACTTAGACATAACTGGCAATATGTAAAATTTTAAAATTAATACACACACATCCCCGAAGGGGTAAGCATAGGTGTCGTAACAACAACACCTACATTTCACCGAATATGATTAAGTGCCAACGTGACAGAGGGTTATTCCATCGCCGTCTCAAGCATTTTTATACGTACGTCTTCTTACTTCTCAATGACGTCTCTGTCGAGAATAAACAATTCTAAACATTGAAGCAAACTGCACAGAGCAGGTGCGTGCCACTAACGCCCCGCAGATTCCACCCCGTCAAAAACAATATCTGTCATTCGTATTCGTTCCCGACATAACGCCGTGTCATCACGTCTGCCGCGTTATTCAGTAAGGTTTCTCAGCGTCGCACTCGTCTTTGAGTGTCGGTTCTAAAATACGAAATTGAACCTTGTCCTCCATTTTAATATATATAACTTAAAGGTGACTGACTGACTGACATAGTGATCTATCAACGCACAGCCCAAACCACTGGACGGATCGGGCTGAAATTTAACATGCAGGTAGATGTCATGACGTAAGCATCCGCTAAGAAAGGATTTTGATTAATTCTTACCCCCAAGGGGATAAAATAAGGGATGAACGTTTGTATGAAACTTTGTCAATTTTATACCGATCGGGCTGAGACATTACATGCATAATTTATTTATAAAATTAGGGTGCCGCGAAATTAAGCATGAAACTAAATCTACGCGGGTGAAACCGCGGGGCACAGCTAGTGTTTTATATATCAATCTCCTATGATTGAAACCAACGACGCTGAGAAACCTTAGTGAATAACGCGTCTGTTTACGCGACGTGTACGGTAAATGGATTTGGAATGAGCGTTGGCGTGTTACACTTAGCGCTCAGTTTATTTACATTATTTTGTGGAAGTTTTAGGCGTTTATTAGAATACTTACGGTGTTTGACTTCAAAAAGGAATGTTACTCGAAGTATTTAACTGTTAATCTTATATGGTTGTCAAAAGTACCGATATTTGACTGTGGTTTTTCTATTCCATAACTGGACAGAGTTTTTTTACGATGGTTAGCAGTTAGCACATTTACTCTAGTGACTTAAATATGTGCTTGCATTAGTGTTTAAGCCTTTTAAAGAAATGTTAACTTAAACATTAAATGCTTCGTAAATTGCCTCGGTAACGCCTTAAAATCTTTCTAAAAGTCAATGGCTTAATAATTATAAAAAAAAAATTACCACAATAAACAGCAACAGAGAGCAAATAAAAATGAAAAAATTAAGATAAAAATGAAACAACAAGTGTTGTTGCAATATATTGTTGTCAAAGGACCAAAACCCAACTAACTATAAGCGCAGACCGTATCTACATTTGAAAACAATCAACTGACCATATTAGGGAAAATTAAAAATATTTATTCAGTTTGGACCCTGGTGCACTTGTGCATGTCGAAAATTTACCACGGGTTCGGAAACTAGCCTTCTGAGAAGAACCGGCAAGAAACTCAGCTGGCAACATGTATATTTCTTTACATAGTAAAAAATTATTAATGACAAATAAAATTCTTATAAAATTATTCACAATAGTGAAAATTGTATCAGCATGCGTAAAAAATACTAATTAAAAAGTAAACATACCAAATGATTTATCAAGAGCTAATTGTGCAGAGTTTTGATTCCTTCTGAGAAGAACCGGCAAGAATTCAGCTGGCATCCTGTACATTTCATCAATAGGTAACATTCCTCAGTCGTAAACAGAATAAACTAGTCTTGTGTTTTGTTTCCTCTACTCGCTGAATGTTATATCCAGAAGAAAATAGGACACTCGGATATCCTATGACGCATTGTTTCCCAACCTTTGACTGTAGCTTCGTAGTCGACTGCAGGGGTAATCAAGAAGCGAAATAAAATATTGCAAATTTCTCAGATCAATATATTACTGGCTTTATGTTATTAGCCGTGTCGCCCGCGGAACCCTAATGTTTATTAGACTAACTTACTCCTTGTAACAATAGCCATCTGCCAGCAACAGTCTCTTTACAATCGGTCCAGTCGTTTTTGATTCGCCGGAACAAACAGGCAGCATGACAGACGCAGAAAAAAAAATCTTATTGGTATTTTTATGCGAGTAAAAATGTATTGGTACAGGCTCCGCTGGGAATCGAACATGTGTTATCTGCGTAGCAGGCGACTGCTCAAACCCCACGTCTTTCTAACGGCTATAAGAAATAATATACTTAAGATTGAATTTAAGCTTCTGAGATAAGATCAACTCATCTCATAAGGTTCAAAGTGCAAGAGACATCGTCAATTATGATAAAAATGTCTGGCACACGCTAAGTTAATTTCCTCAGGTGTGCAAAGCTAGTTGGGGACAAATTTAATTTGCCACTAAACCTAATAGAAAAAGTCTTAGAGACACCCCTAGTTCAAGACTCGAAGAAACGAAATTAAATTTGTCGAAAAGCATTTTCCTCCGGAGATAGATAGGTCGAAAGAACTCTTAAGAATATTTACCTTTGCGAAAGTTTCTGATTGATTTTCTATTATATCCCTCGATTATTTGCCTCGACTTTAACGTATATCGTACTTCTTAAAGGTCCTCGAGATTTGAACTCGATGAATCGTTATTAATATCAAGATAACTACGAAAAACAAAATACACAGATAATAAAATTGAAGAGTCTGTTTGTAATTCCAAAAGTAACAGCTTTTCACTAAATGCATTTGAAAGTATATACGGTAAGTATTTACATTAAAAAAAAACTATTTTCCTCTGTCCGTCCGTCTCTGAAACGGTTGGACCGATTTTAACGGGAGATACTGGCAGAAAGCTAATGTACAAAAAGTGACTTAGGTTACGTTTATTTAAAAAAAATCATATTTCGCTGTTCTCCAAAGAAGTTAACTCTACGCTGGTAAAACCGCGTGACACAGCTAGTAAGGTTTGAGCTGGCGACGAAGATGGTGAGTTCATCGCCGTCTCAGACACTATGCATACTTCTCAGACATATGCAGGTTCCCTCACGATGTTTTCCTTCACCGTAAAGCACGTGGTGTGAAATCACTGCACATAATTATAATTCGAACTTGCGTAGCTTACGTAGCAGGCGACTGCTCAAACTCCAAGGCCACTACGGATCTTTTTATTTTTATTGCAGTTAAAGTATAAAATATAAAACCTTTGTTATAAATATTTTGCTTAAATTAATTTCAAGATCTTGGCACCAGCCGTCCATTGTCAGCGGTTAAGTTAGATGTCGGACTAAATTGAGATTTACATCTATACAGATAAATAATATTGGAGTTGGAATCTGTTTGTAATTCCAAATCAACAGCTTTTCACTAAATGCATATGAAAGTAATATACGGTACTAATAGAAAAAAAAATAATTAAAAAGAAATCTCCGTCTGTCCGTTTGTTCTGGTTATGTTATGTTCGAAACGGCTGGACCGATTTTATTAGGACTTTCACCGGCAGACAGCTAATGTGACAAGGAGTAATTAAGGCTACTTTTATTTGAAAAAAACATTATGGTTCCGCGGGCCATCCATTAAGTCAACGCGGGTGAAACCGCGGGGCACAGTATTTTATAAATCAGCTGTGCAATTAACTAAATTGTGATAGAAATAAAACACGTATATCTAACAAGAGAGCTAATTCAAATAGTTGAAGGCTGACCGCAGTATATAAATGGTATTTTACAATGAATGTGGCTTAATTTGAGTACAAATTTAAACCCACGTGTCTGCCCGTTTCCATAGTTATTTCAGCATAAGTCTGGTTTCAGAATTATATTTATTTAATGCCACCTGGGTCCTGAAAATCGTTTCAGACATTTAGAATTTGAAGACGTTTGCAGTTTTATTGAATTCCCTCGAGTCAAGTTCAACTTGAGATTTGGTGAAAAATAGGTATTATTATTAGGTACATGTCTGATATCTTAAGGGACTTTCACATGCCCTTGCGTCTAGAGTAGAGTTATGAGTTTTTCTTCTTACTGATATTTTTCTATTAATCTATTTGATATGATATGAAGAGCCGTGGTAGTGTTGGGGTTTGAGCCTCGCCTGCTGATAGCGACGCAAGTTTGAATCCCAGCGGCGCCTGTACCAATGAGTTTTCTAAAAAACTTATGTTCATTGATTTCACATACTACGGTGAAGGAAAACATCGTGAGGAAACCTGCATATGTCTGAGAAGTAATTCAAAGACGTATGTATAGTGCCTGAGACGGTGATAGACTCACCAGCTGTCACGTTGGCACTTAATCTTAATTTCACTAATGTGAATAATTTTAAATGTTTTTATTGTAATTATCATTGTTTACTGTGTAATGAAATGTACATGATGCCAGCTGAGTTTCTTGCCGGTACTTCTCAGAAGGCTAGTTTCCGAACCGGTGGTAAATTCCTCGACATTCATAAGTGCCTTACCATGGCCTAAACTGAATAAATCATTTTCATTTTCAATCATATTCGGTGAAATGTGGATGTTGTTATTTCAACACCTCTGCTTACCCCTCTGGGGGCCCTTCTGGGAAGGCGTGAGCATATTATTTTTTATTGATTTTACATATTTATTAAGATGATGGTGATGATGAATCTTACTCACAACTTATTCACTTTGTTTTACGTGCCTGAATTCCTGTCCTTCACGGCGATTCGAACAAACCTAAATGCACACAAATCCTTCATTGAAGTACCCTACTCTGCGGTCCAAGCAGTCACTTAAAACACTTAACAAAGAGAGAATCAATGAGACCTAAATTCCAGTAAAAGCTCGGGTCAGTTGGGTCCAATAAATCGGTGCTATGACCACAGGCCACGCCCTCTCAATAAGTACAAGGGTGTTGAGACGGCCTAAGGGTTTGAACTGGGCAGTACTAGGATTGGTACCTTGATTTATTTAGATACTCGATGTGACAAACGGTGTCACATTTTATTTTCATGGGTGGTTAAGACGGAAACATCCCTACTAATATTATAAATGCGAAAGTAACTCTGTCTGTCTGTCTGTTACGCTTTCCCGCTTAAACCTCTCAACCGATTTTGATGAAATATTTCACAGACAATCTTTAAACCCTAAGAAAGGACATAGGCTATCTTTTATTTATTAAAACATTAGGTTTTCGCGAATATAAGGATGAAACTAAATCCACGCGGGTGAAAACACGGGGCACAGCTAGTTTCTTCTATAAAATAAACGAAGTCAAAGTTACTCTTCGTAACATCAGTTATCTGCCAGTGTAGATTTTAGGGACAGGTTAATGGAAAGGTCAAAAGTTAAAGCGGCAAAACTATTTATATTCATTGAACAAAACTATTAGAACTCTTTACTAAACTATTTTACACTTTTCAACAATTTTAAAAAACTGTGAGGACGGGACGCGCGGGAACGTAACCAATTTTCAAAAGCGACTCCGCCATCTTTTTCTCTTGACATTCGCGCCTTCGCGCGTCAACATTCAATTCCCACACTTCAAAGTCAAATGTCATCGGACCGCGCGTCCGTTCCACAGACAAACAATACACGAGGAAAGCTGTGCTACCATTTATCGTTCACAGCCAGTGAAGACGCGTTAAAATCAGTATAGTTCAGAGATTAGCCGGAACAAACGGACGGCGAAATATTTACCTACTTTCATATTATGCCTATATATGCCTTAAAAAGCAGTTAATTTGAAATTACAAACAGCCACTTCAACTTTATTTACGTAATAAAAATTATTACTAAGAAATATAGTTTGTATTGTTGCAGCGTAGACAAATTTTCATGCGTCATTTCATTATTTCGCGGAACCAACAGTCAGACGTAATAAAACTTTAAAACTAGATTATTTTATCTGAGCACCGTATATACTTTCATATAGTGAAATGCAGTTAATAAGGTATTACAAACAGACATCAATTGTATTTGTCTCGACGCTCCACCTTATAGCTTGTCCCAAACAATTGGTTTCGATCAAACTTCATAATACGTGGACTACTCGATAGCAATCAATGTAAGAAGTTACCAAGGCTCATTGTGGAACCCCTATTACCGTAATGCCCCGTTTGGGCCCTTTCACTTCACTGACCTTACAAATGCTGAGTTCAAAGGTGACCCTTCTATTGACAAATCTTGTACTTATGAAGAAGTATCGGCCAAGAGTTATGGTTACGGATTTATGTTGAATAAGATATTTATTTTGGAACTAGCTGCGCTCCGCCGTTTTAACCGCGTTTTTTTAAGTTGCCTAACTTAGTTTAGAAGTAGCTCTTTGTAATGTCAGCTATCTGCTAAGGAGTCCCGTTGAAATCGGTCTAGCAGTTTCAAATATAAGCCAGATTTTAGAAATAACTTACCATAAATTCAATAACAATTTTGTCTGCAATGGTACACTCTATCAGTCTAAAATCAAAATGCATGCAAAAGAAAATGGATCAGTTTATTGAGGAAGCAATATGTCTTGTATTGGATTGGAATGAAGGATCTGCGATTGAGGAATCTTGGATTGGACTTCTGGAATTCTTGGTGGGTCTGGCTTGAGGCTTGTTTGTACCTGAAACAACCAGAAAATACAATTAAATAATATGTAAATGACGGTAAATTACGCTCTTAATACCTGTCAAAAAATACAAAGAGAAAATGTTGGTCAACTATTTTGAGTCGCTGCGTCAAAGTAGTGTAAGTCAAAGAGTCGCGGTTGTCTGTCCGTCCGTACTGATATTTTTGAAGGAAACACGATGAGGAAACCTACATACATTATGACAAGGCATTCAAAGACGTATGTACAATGCCTGAGTTTACCAGTTCCAGTGAGAATCAGTCGTTTACTAAACCGAAATAAAAAAAGACCATTCCACGCCATTTCCGCCATAAATTCAAGTTATCAAAAAAAACTTATCAAATCTGCCACAGTAAATATCAAAAGGAGGTTTATAATATCCAAAATACAATTAAAAAACATAATGTTGGGAGGATAATCAAAAAAACTAGCGCTAAGTTCCCGCCTCCCCACGGGTTGGGTTATGATCCGTGGGCCCAAGATGGCGGCAAACTGTAAGAGTTAGCGATTATGCTACTTTAGTAAATTTTTAAACCCGGATATGTCTGAGAAGTAATTCAATGTATAGTGCCTGAGACGGCGTTAGACTCACCATCTGTCACGTTGGCACTTAATTATCTTCGGTGAAAAGTAGGTGTTTCTACAACACTTCTGCCTACCCCTGTGCATGTATGTACGTTAGATAGTGTGTAGCACAAACATCCGATCACACTTATGCATAAGTAAAACGATTTCCGAAATCATTACACGCGAGTCGGACTCGTTACCATCGGCTGCGATTGAAAACAATCGCAATGCATCTAGATGTTTGAACAATCGAAAAAATCGCGATTAACCTCTCGCTATCACGTATCGCTAAGGCATTTTTATCGATAAATAGCTGTGATTGGAAAGTTTTGTATGAAAATGAAAATGATTTATTCAGTTTATGCCCTGGTAAGGCACTTATGAATGTCGAGGAATTTACAACCAGTTCGGAAACTAACCTTCTGAGAAGAAGCAGCAAGAAACTCAGCTGGCATTATGTACATTTAATTACTTAGTAAACAATGATCGATATATAAACATGGATATAGTCAGGATGAGTCATTTCACGATCTACACATAGAAATAGCTAAGGCCAGCATGGTAGGACTATATTTTATTTCATGATCGCTTTATTCTATAAACTTGGGCCACACAAAACCAGTGTACCATAAAATATTACCGAAAACTGTAGTCGATGGTAATTACAAGCGAGACATGTGAACCCATTATATATAGATTAAAGTATACGTTGATTATTAACAATAAGATGATTCCATAAGATAGCTCTAATGCTCACTCCTGCTCTGTCTGTATTATAACTGTTTATGATTTTGTATTCGGATATCATCTAGGTACCGTTAGAATGTTTAGATTTTAAATTGTAATAGAATTGTTTGGGTATCTTTAAGAGAGGTTGTGCATAACGGATTCTTCTGTGCGATATTAGAAGCTGGCTGACTGGGGACTGCACTTCCATTTTACAGAAGATCGCAGATTAAAATTTATGTTATTTTTAATAGAGGCTAAAGGTATGGGATGGCAAAATACGAATATTTACTAATAATATTATATAATAGTGAAGTGATTTGCAGATCGAATGGGGACTTCCGAAGAATATAAGTACGTTTTTAAACTAAGTAACATTCCTTAAAATATCTTTCAGCAATATTAAGAATCTACTTGTTTGAAGTAATTATAAAAACATATAAAATAGTAACATGAAGTGCCCAGGGTCCTACCATCATCGGTTTAAGCAGACCGTATGCAATTCATATTACAAAAGCAATTCATATTTTGTGAACCATTTTAGGAATCTTCATAGGAGAGTGTCAAACAGGTGAATTGCGAAATATAGAATACTTGCACCCTTTGTCATTTCGATGATGAATCATATTCGGGTCACATTATGATTCTCCCAAAGTGGCCTTTTTAGACCTACAGAGTAGTTTGTGACTACAAGTTGATACAACAAAGAAAACCTATCCGAGTCAGAAGCATGCATGAACAAAGCTTGTTTAAACGACTGTACTTCCGCCTAATCATTGTACAAACAAAAACTGAATTGTACATTGTACTGTCGGGTAAAAAAGTGGGCTCCCGTAATGGCATCATCAGGCTTTGAATTAGTCCCGGGGTCGCTTATTGGCCAACTCGAACTAGAGTCGAAAGGACGACTTTATGTAAGCGGTTATAAAGATATTGTAGACGATAGCAAATTAAAATGAGGAGCAGTGGAAAAAGCAGCTGACATACAACGTATTTATTTGACAACTTCCCTTCACTTATTTAAATATAATAAGAAACGAACATAATAAAAACCATAAATAAGTATCAAAATAGTTTCCAACAGATATATTTTAAAAATAATATAGACAACACCCTCATAGGTTCTACATAAGCAGATTTTTTCTGAGTGTGAAGGAAGATCGTGAGGAAAACCGATTCTCTTGGACAGAAACTGCAGGTGACATGGCGATGAACTCACCATCAAATCGAGTGCACACCTAAATCTTTTTCGGTGATAAGAAACCCTTTAATTTTAAATAAATGTAGCCAAAGTTACTCCTAATAATATAAGTTATCTGCTAGTGAAAGTCTTGTTAAGACCGGTCAAGCAGTTTCAAAGTTTAGTCAGGATAAACAAACAGACAGGTAGAGAAAATTTTTTTTTTTTTTCATTGCAAAAAAATATAACATACTCTCTTATGCATTTAGTGAAAATGTGTTAATTTTAAATGTATGTTAATAAGATGGTATATGGTAGGTACGATCCGTAGTACATAAACCTGTCCATTGCATAGTTATGCATTTTTCACGGTAGCCGTCATACAAAATAAGTAATTTGTTCAAACCGCAGGTAATTATTCTGACACATCTTCCCACAATTTACCACGTTTGTGTATCAAACCAAAGTTTTTGTAACACCAGTTATTACTATAATAGCTCATATTAACTCTGTAATAAGGTCTTAAATGTGTTTAGCAATAGTTTTTAAGCGCTTGAATATTTTCGAATGACAATGATAGATTTGTTTGATTCTTGGCTGTGAGATAAAACTGTATATTTAAATGACGCACAGTTATTAATTTGAATTCTTTGTTATTAGGTATATTTTAAAACATTAAAGGCGGTTTTTGACTGTAATCTAATCTATGCCTGCAAAAAACATGATAGATGTTTTTAATAAGCATATTTTGAATATTAAGCAAAAGTTATCAACTTATATTTTTTTAGATAATATACTGAGGGAATACTTTATCCTTCAAAAGATAAATCATTGAACCCATTACTTATATTCGAACAGGGCCCGTCACGAGCTATAAGCGCGTACCTTGAATGCACGCAGTAGTGATTTTAATTATGTATTATTAAAATCTTACATCTACCATTACAGGATGAACCCAATGCGGTAGTCCTGGTCATCTTTATACAGATAAATAAAATTGAAGTGTCTGTTAGTTATTCCAAAACAACAGCTTTTCAGTAAATGCATATACGATACTGACATAGAAAAACCTAATTTTTTTTTTCTTTTCTTTCGTCGTCATTAGACCTTCTGTTTTATCGTGGCTCAAAATGTGTTGACCCATCTTTGACACAACCCGCCTCCGAAAAAGTATCAACATAATTTGACCCACGATAAAATGCGAGGTTAATCGATGACGTTAGAACAATTACAAATCTATTCTTGGGGTACAGTTCTAGTGGCTGGTCCCAAGTTATTGATTATTTGAGAAAGGCTGACTGCACTCTTATTCTGCTGTGGTGATCTCAATTCTATATTACGAATGAAATTTGTTCAGACGTGTTTTATTACTGCTGATATTGTTTTCTTGAATGATACCAATAAATACAAATTGTATGGATAGCCGTTTAAAATGGAAAAATACCGCGTTATACTGTACTAGCTTCTGCTATTGACTCATTAAGTAAGTCTTTATTAAAAACATTCTAGCTGTGCCCCGCGGTTTCACCCGCGAAGACTTAATATCATGGGTGGCACGCGACACCCTAATGTTTTAAAAAAAGCCTAAATTACTCCTAGTAACATTGGCTATCTGCCTACGAGTCTAAATCGGTCCAGCTGTTTCGGAGATTAGCCAGAACAAACAGACAGTTTTGTTGTTTTTTTTTGTCAGTAACATATATACTTTCATACGCATGTAATGAAAAGCTGTGCTTTGGAATTACAAACAGACACTTCAATTTTATTTTTCTGTATAGATGTATAGATCTGCCAATTTCACCAAATCAATTGGTAGAATTTTAAATCGCTCGGTTAAGCTTTCCAACGATTTGTTTTCCCCTTTCAAACGTTACCATTTCAGTGGTTTAAATATTGACAGAAAAGCACAGTATTTTGTAAGCGATACTTATTTCGATAGGACCTTCTTAAGGGTATAAGGGAAGGGTAAGAGACCCCATTGTCCTAAAATAGAATGGAAACGGAAAGGCGGCTTCCTTACAGGAAGGCGCGTAGGAGAGATAAATCCTTTAAGCGATATCTTGAAGGTCGAGTAATACGTTTTTAGAGGGGGGTGGCGTTGAGGAAATTTGGGGCCTCGGCATATTATATCAGGTACTTAATATTTCTGCATTCATTGTGTACCTAAATGCGGTTTAATACTACTTTAAACTAATAATAATAGAGCAACTATTCACATAAATACCAGACACTAAAAAACGTATTAAAACAGACTATTTGAAAACTTTCACGTAAGATTAACGAAGGCAGGGAAGAACTTATCGGCATCAAACCACGGAGTGTGAGGGGGTAAAAAATAAAAAATAAACATCTTAGGAAATTATATGAATGTTCTCTTGCTGGTAATGCGTGGGAGACGGCTATCTGTACATATTTATTTAGTGCTATTGTGTGCAAAAAGGGTTTGAGTGGGAGGTCTGTCGGTTCATATCACTTAATGCTGGGGTTCTTTAGGGAATTCAAAATATTTTATGGACTTTCGTTCCTTAGTGTATACAATTTGGACAAGTTAAATGGCAAAAATGAACTATATCTATACGTATACAGATACAGATAAATAAAATTGAAGTGTCTGTTTGTAATTCCAAAATAACAGCTTTTCACTAAATTCATATGAAAATATACAAGCTACTAACACTGAAAAACCTAGTTTTAAATTTTTTCTCTGTCTGTCCGTCTGTCTATCTGTCTGTCTGTTTGTTCCGGGTAATCTCTGAAACGGCTGGACCGATTTCAACGGGAAGGTACTTGATGTTTCAAGGCGTAACTTAGGCTACTTTTATTTATAAAAAGTATTGGGGTTCCGCGACATGAAGCATGAAACTAAATCTACGCGGGTGAAACCGCGGGGCACAACTAGTTTATATATAGTTTCAGTTACTAGCTGTGCCCGGGAAATCTTGTATTGCCATAAATTTTTTTTGGGTTGTAGTAGATATAGTAGTACTTAATAGTAGGTACCGATATAATAAATTTTGGCCGATGATGACGACTGAGCTATTCCGTTTTTTCTTTGATTATCTATACTTACAGATAAATAAAATTGAAGTGTTTGTTTGTAATTAAATCATAACAGCTTTTCAATAAATGCGATCCGCGGGTCACCCATGAAATTTACTCTTCGCGGGTAAAACCGCGAGGCACAGCTAGTGATGAATACGAAAACACTGTCAACGACTAAGTCGCTACGACATCGTTACGCTTTTCATTTCGTGAGTCGTGTTACAGGCGGATATCAATAAGCACTTAAAAACGAATTTAACCCTAAAATGTGTGTCAAATTCACCTCCACCCCATAACTTACACACGACACGTTCTCACCATAAACCTGACACCGAAGACGGTTTTATTCGCGATTTTATGTCGCTCTTACATTCGCCAAGTGTTAAGTAAATTTGCAGGTTCCTTTCATGTATTTACGGCTTCACACTACAGTTTTATCGTTTAGGATAAGTAACATTATTCGATATTTTTAAAGTCAATTTATGTAATTGTGTAAGCATTCAAGTAAAGGCTTCGCGAAACCGTATTAAAGGAGCAGTCGCGTGCCACGCAAGTAACACAAGTTCGAATCCCAGCGGCCTGTACCAATGAGTTTTTCTAAAAACTTTAGTGCAGTAAGTTCACCCCACGCGCTATACGGTGAAGGAAAACGTGAGGAAGCCAGCATTTGTCTGAGAAGTAATTCAAAGACGTATGTATGTATAGTGCCATAGACGGCGGACACAATCTGTCACGTTGGCACTTCGGTGTAATCTGGGTGTTTTTGTAATATCACCTCTGCTTGCCCCATCGCGGATGGCGTGAGAATATTATTTTTTTTACTAGCTGTGCCCTGCGGTTTCACCCGCGTAAATTTAGTTTCGTCCTTATTGTCGCGGAACCCTAATATTTTTTATAAATAAAAGTACCCTAAGTTGCTCCTTGAAACATCAGCTACCTAGCAGTCAAAGTGCCATTAAAATCGGTCCAGCCGTTTCAGAGATTACCCGGAACAAACAGACTGACAGAGATTTTTTTTAAAACTTGGTTTTTCAGTGTCAGTAGCGTGTATACTTTCATATGCATTTAGTGAAAAGCTGTAATTTTGAAATTACAAACAGACACTTTAATTTTATTTATCTGTATAGATGGATAGATTCATATTTTTTTATACATGAAACACGTTTTGATTCGAATTAATTTTGTAAGCACTATTCGAAGACGGTCTGCAAAGTAACCTGCCAACTGTCAAAAGTACTTAGATAGAACCTTTTTAAAACTTAAAAGCTAGCCTTTTCTGTATTGGTTACATTATTTTCTCCTAATATCTGGTAACTAAATAAATAATGAAAATATATTGGTAAAAGCCTGCAGCTAACCTCATTAAGTGTAGCGAAAATCCAATAATTGAAAGAGATCGGACATAGAGTATACAAGTATACACATGTACATTTTAATGGACCGTCGGTACGTCGATACAAACCCCTTCCCTCATTAACCCGTGATTAGATCTTGCAGTAATGGAGTTTCTGAAATATTTAATAACCTTCGGACCCTACCACGGGATTTAATCTGAAATAATTGTGTAATATTGATACATTTAATTTAATTGTGTTTTCACGAAATTTCTCAAAATCCTAAATCCTTTTTTTTCTTTTCCGTGGGAAATCCGTCAAGGACACGCCAACCGCGGGGGCAGCGGAAGGGCCATGCCGGACTCATACCGGCTAAAATCCACGGGTGTTCGTCCTCGTCGCTTTGACAGGCCCCCCTCATGCGATCGCGAAAATCCTAGAGTTCATCCTACAAGGCCTTTTTTTAATTCCAAATTCCAAATTGGAGTATTCCACGGAGCCCAGGAATATTTTGGGTGAGTTTCATTTGGTGCAATTTAAAGTGCGTTAGAAGTATTCCTTCTCCCCATTCAATTCACATACATAATAATGCTCACAGTCTTGTCTGTATTTCACAAATGGCAGGCAGAGGTGTACTTCTAACATATCGCTAATCTGCACTCCGAGCTGCTACGGGGAAATTACAAATGGAAAAATTCAATAAAATTGCCAACACGCAGATCGAACCTAGGACCTCGTGTTCCAGACGCTTGCGACCACTAAACCAACGAGGTAAATAAGCAGTGCATTAAATTGGATTATGAAGAATCACCTAGTTCCGCATTCTGCCTTCCATAGAGAGTCAAAGCAACGCTATGTCCATAACTCGCTGCATTCAGCTGTACTGGTATGAGAAATGGTAGAATGTCTTCTATTTATTATTATAGGTCCCGTCACGAGTAAAGAACGCACAGTGAAAAATTGTGGCGATACTGTGCCTGTTTTGATTCGACTCGCGCCATACATATGGACAGAGACAGACTCATAAAATGACTACGTGTTTAAAGCTCACAAGTCCACTAGCTTATTATTTTTTTGTGATATATTTTCAAATTAATTAATATAAAAATGTTATGATATTCTTGAAAAGAGTAATTACTGAGTTACTTGCCAGATTTTTCTCAGTAAAAGCAACCTTCTGAACCGGTCGCATTTATTCCTGTATGATCATGATCATGTCATTCTGTCAATTTGAAAGTTCTTCGTTCAAAGTCTGATCAAATAAATATATTTTCGAGTTGAGTGTGAAGTCACGGGCACAATCCACCATTCCCCACCACTATTTAGCCAGCACACGAGTATAATAAACAGCTCATTCGGATTTTAATTTAAACACGTCAGGCGGAGTTTAGAAACAAGTTATTATCTACTTTAATTCCCTAACAATAAACTCACTTATCTATCAAACCCGGCGCAGGATGTCAGGGTATTGTTATAAATAATAAAGTGACTCCCCGGTAGGCCTATCAAATATTTAGACCCAGTTTTAACCACTTTAACTCGTCCCGGCGGTCTGGGCGGTCGCGATATAATTTTGTTCGTTGCGAGGTGGAAATATAAACTGAACTTTGTATGTTTCGAGCGATAATTTCATAATACACTAGTCTATATTGGGAATCGTGGAATGGAACGGTTCTATTCTACTCAATGTGATTATGGTATTTCAATATCTATACAGATATATAAAATTGAAGTGTCTGCTTAACAGATTTTACCTAAATAAACTTTTTTTTTTGTTATTCTGGCTGTCTGTTTGTTCCGGATAATCAATATTTTATTTAAAAAATTCGTTCACGATATATTCTCATGGGATTGAGTCTGCGAAATTTTCCTATAAGGGTTCCTTTTCTTTTTGAGATAAGGGACCTGTGGACGATAAATAGTAGCACAGCTATTCTTGTTCACAGATCATATTTTATCTGTGTTTGTCTGTGGGACGGATACGCGGTCAGCGTGACATTTGACGTTGACGTATGGGTAATTGGAATTATCACGCGCGAGGGCGCTAGTGTGTAAGAAAAGAGATGGCGATTCGAACAATATACGTTCCCGCGCGTCTCGTCCGCAGTGTTCCGAAAGTTTGATTCTTATTTGTGAACTAGCTGTGCCCCGCGGCTTCACCCGCGTAGATTTAGTTTCATCCTATTTGTCGCGGAACCCTAATATTTTTAATAAATAAAAGTCTAAGCCTAAGTTACTCCTTGAAAGTGTGTACTACCAGTGAAAGTCCCGTTAAAATCCGTCCAGCCGTTTCAGAGATTATCCGGAACAAACAGACAGACAGACAGACGGACAGACAGACAGACAGAGAAAAAAATTAAGACTTGGTCATATGCATTTAGTGAAAAGCTGTAATTTTTGAATTACAAACAGACACTTCAATTTTATTTATCTGTATAGATAAGTTTGCCTGTACTTTTTTGTTGCACCGTACCTATTAAGTACCATTCATTCAACTTTATCATTTAAGTAACCTGCCCCTTAAATCTACAGGACCCTTAAAACCAAGTTTACATGCACCGCTTAACAATGCAATCTCATTTTGAATTCCCACATTCCCTTCATCATTTATTAATTCAATGCTCGAAATATCATCGCAGTAACTCATTTCATATCTCATTTAGATGTCGAGTTAGATATACGTGGATTTCGTTTTGTTCTACGTCTCGTGCGCATGTTTAGGGTAAACGAATCAATTCCGACGTTGGATGAGAAGACGTACTCGATGCACTTAGCCGAAGATATAAGGTTACTTAGGGCTGCCACTTAAGTTTATGATGTGGTGAAATGAAAATAAATAAAAAAAGGTGTTGTAACACCCACATTGCACCGAATATGATTAAGTGCCAACGTGACAGAGGGTAAGTGTAGGTAATATCTACACCTTCGGGGAATACAGGCGTGAGCATATTATCTAATAGCTAACCTAGCTGTGGCCCACTGCTTTGCCTACTACTTAAGTAAGTGATATATTTTTTTTCTTAAGTAAAAGTAGTCATGTTACCTACAGTTATCTGATAGTGAAAGTCCCGTTATAAACAGTCCAGGCGTTTCAGAGATGATGCGGAAAAAACAGACAGACTGACTGAGTTTTTTTTAATGTAATTACTTAAGTAGGTACTTACTCTATTGTGAAAAGCTGTTTGAATTTGGAATTACTAATAAACACTTAAATTTCGCCTCTATAGATATAGATTAAGGTGTAACAATTAAAAAAAACATTAACAAAAATACCTTGCTGGAATGAAACTAGGCTACACAGCAAATATGACATTCGGAAACACCCCTGACAAAGATAAGTGATGACCAAACCCCTTATAAATCCAACGCCGAATATGTCCAAGTTGTCACACCTTAATCGAAGAGACCTTTCGAAAAGGGAATAATAAAATAAAACCGGCGCATCCGACAACCCTATGGCGCAAGAACGTGTCGTGCATACGCTCCGCATCGCGTGTTCGATTCCATTTCACACATGCTAAACCACGCTTTGAGATTTGTGTTAATCCGTAGAGACTTGGTAATAAGCCGTACTGTCGAGATTTTTTCATCAGTACATTAATTAAGTGTGACTTCTTAATTTTATGCGCTTTTTATGACGGTTCTGTCGTCAGCTCGTTAGATTGAACCTGCAGGAGGTCCGCGGAACCAATGGGTCGACTATCATCTGGGTAATCGTCTGTTTGAATTAAGAATGCTTTTCTCCCAATGGTTACCGATTTTAGACGCAAGATGGCGTTATGATTTTTTAGATCGCGCTATAGAAATTCTCTTTCAGTATTTTATATACCGCATTGACTATGGATGGATTGGACGATACCTGAATTTAGTCAATTTAATCCTAGTCTAGATACAATTTGCCGTCATATAGTTACTTTGAATTAACTTAAAACTTATGTGGTGGTGGCTCTAACCCGATAAATACATTAAAAGTATTGAGAAACATATTATATTATTATTCATGCAAAAAACAGTTCTGACACTAATAATTTGAAAAAACAACAAAAAGACAGAATTATTTCGGCGAATTATTCTTTAAAAATATTTTGTAGAATGTTTGTAATTCATAGAAAATTATACACAAAACAAATTCCTATAGTCCTATTAAATTACAGAGCAAAGATTGACCCCGATACAAGCCACTTGACCAAACTATTCGAGATGATACTTTATATCCCTTAAAACCTCAGAGTCCTCGGACCGTTAACCTCTTAGTTTCCAGTTTCTAAACACCCCAGATTTGGAAGTTTATGAGCTCCGAATGAACTTGTATGAAACATCAAAAGAGCGGGGGGAATACAAAATGAAGTAGGGTAATTCACTTCGCCGTTGAATCGGGTGAATTAGTCAGCCTTCTTTGAGGTGAAGGGCGTGTACCTGAATATGTTGTTAATATTTAAATGTCTGTATATTGCAGAAGGGCCGAACACAATGCTAGTTACTGCATTGTTAAAGTATGATTAAATATTTACTTCATGAAGTTCTATGTGTGTCTCGCTGTTACATCACAGATGAAGCGTAAATTTTAATCTAATTTACCACTTGGAGTTGCACTACAGTAATTGGCCCCCTATCAGGGAATCTCAAATATGAACAGGAGTATCTACAATGTCCTTACTCACTTTATATACTAGCTGCGCCTCGCTGTTTTACCTCCGTAGAATTATCTACAAAAACTAGGTAACTCATTGATAATTTTGCAACATAAGCTATGTGCTAGTGAGGATCCCGTTAAAATCCGTTTCTTCATTTCAGGGATTACGTTTCGCTTCAGCTAGAACTGACAGGAAGACACACATTATTCATTATTTAAATACCGTATATACTTTCATGTGCATTAATTGAAAAGCTGTTAACTAGGAATTGAAAACTGATACTTCAATTTTATTTACGTGTAAGTATATACATAGATTTCTTGTTAGAACCCTCACTGTCATTGTAGAATAAAACCACGCATTATATCTCCATTCGTTTACCATTGAGCCATCAAAAAACCATTACTCCACCTCCTATCTTCATAACGTAAGATAAATTTGCCACAGCGGTACTATGCAAATAAGTTCGAATTAGAATTCCCTTCGCGCTATGTTAATTGTACTAATAATACACCCCGAACACGTGTTCACGTTGACATCTGACGTGTGATAACGTCACTTACAGATAACTTGTCTCGTTGTGTGTCAGTTATGTGGATACAAGGTGTTGGATTACTTAAGTCTGAGATATCCTCGTGTATGTGTTACAACGACTTATTTCCAGACATCTACAGCCCATAGATTTTGAAGAATAAACTTTCATACATTAAGTGATCAGCCACATCGGGTTGAATCAAGTGCCGACCCCAAAATACATGGGATTAAGGCCAGGGAGATGATGACACTCTTTCTGAAGAAGTTTCAATAGAATTATGTGATGAAAACATTCAAGAGAAAGAGAACACATTAAACAAGAGATTGCAAGTAGGTGGACTCATATCATTAATGATTATGATGGGTATTCCCAGAGAAGCTTACACAACCTACGGACAAAGTTCATCACCCCAGAGAATTTCCCAATGGCAAATGTACCAAAACTTAATCCAGAAATAACTGCAGTTCTATCACAAAATGTATATAAGTGAGACAAACAATATTAATACTGACAATTGATAAGTTTGGGAAAGAAACAACGGGAAAATTTTAACTGCATCAGGGAGTATGTTAACAGATATAATGAAGGGAAACATAAACAGTATTAAAATACCAGTGGCCGATGATGAAAAGTTCAATTGCCATATCAGAGTATTCATGAAGAGATAATAAATTTTAAGCTTGACTTCACATTCTTTAAAAAGCTAAAAAAAAAAAGAATGGTAACATCCTTACTCCTTGCTAGGTTACATACTCTGTGGTCACTCCTCTATCTTCACTATCAGTTTGAAGCCATCCACGATCAACCCTAAAATTGGGGATGAATCATGGTTATGATATTACATGAACAGGGTTAGGGTGGGCCGGTCCATGATGGTGAAATTCGTAAAATTTAAATAGAACTTCACTTAGGTAAGTTCGTTTAATTTTATAATTTTACTCTTTCACCATCATGGACACTATGCAGATGTTCAAAGCTAGGGTTGTGAGTGAAGAGTACAATAATACAGCTGAACATACAACTTAATTCCCGCGACCTCCACAACAATTCAATTTCATCTGGGAATAAGCGTCTAAAGACTTAGCACGGTTTTTTTCAGTTATAAGGTTTAGCTTTTGGCTTTTACGGGGCTGCCACAATCTTGTCAGTATCGCGTGGATAGAGTAGAAAACATAAGGAAGTTTATTTTTGAGATTGGCAACGCATAGGCGACGCTCCTGGCATTGCACGCGTTAATAGAATGTAAGGTTTACATATGTTTGTTAACGCCAGGTTCGGAAGGTTGCTTTTACTGAGAAGACTCCAGCAAGAAACTCAGTAATTACTGTATACAAAAATATTCCAACCAATTTAAGTAAGTCATACAAATTAAAACACGAAAAAATTTAATCCATGGGCACAGTTTCAATGCCCAAATTACTTACGTTAAAAAAATATGAAAACTATAAGTGTTCTATGCGTAGCTTGACATGACCAGCCCTCACAAGCAGCAACTGTTCACAAGTATGACGCGAATGCCATAGTTTTCCTCAACCATTATAGAAGGAAGTTGGCAACCCGTCAACTAGACGCTGTCACCTAAGTGAGCCTTATGCTTCTTTGCCCTCAGTCCTTCTGTCAAACCAAAGATTTTCAATAAGCAATGTCCGAGTTAAATTTTTACACCAGCTACCTTTAAGTTAGCGCAACAAATCCTTTACTTAGTAGACTAGGATACGAGAGTATTTTAAGGATTTTCCTAATGTCTTCATCAAGTAAAACGCATTTAAAATTTAATATCCAATATGGATTTAACACATGCTCCATTCCATAGAAAAACCTAAACGCGAGGCGTATGGAATATTTTAATACTGTATTACGCTTACGTATTTATTATTTACCGGCTTCGTTGATTTACTTGCGGTGCTAAGATATATACACGTAAAAGTGGTTTCGTTGAGGTAACTTCTTACATTATAATCTCATTGAAAAATACATACTTCCTTTTAGTTAGTCGACTTAATTAAGAGGCTTTCAATTCTACTTTGAGTATGTGGATGGTTTATACTGTCTGAAGGGATTCTAATTAGTCTCGTGTCGTACCTACGGTTTTCAACAATGTGTGTATATAACATTAGCAAAAGAGATTTTTCACCAGAATTCAGTCAACAATATTTTAAAAATAACATTGATAGATAAAAAGTATATACATTTTGACAATTCCTTTATCTGTTATGTTGGAAGTTCTTGAAAGTAATGGGCGGGCAACTACAAAACTGATATTAGATTCAATGTAATTTCTAACATTTTACTGCAATATCTAAGTTGGTTTTTATTCTCACACCTATGCGTTTTTCGACCTCTTTTAAATAGGAAACCCCGTCATAGAAACCTCTCCTAAACTTATCGCCCCGGATAAAAAAATATAAGTAAACAAATATAAAAATGTACTGTTCATTTCCTACCAACCCAAGCGCAAATCGAGAGACATTCAAAGCCACAAAAAAGGATCGATAAGCGATACATCGGAGGAAAAAGTCACCCTTTTTTATAGTGCGGTATCCCGTCTGTTATTAAGGAACATGTGTATAGCAAGAGCCCTGTAATTTTCTTCCCGATACACGTTTATTCCGTTCATTTTACGCCTTTGTACGATGCGTGTATTGATACCCTATTCTTAACGTTAATATAGAACTTGTGTCTCGCCTTCGAATTGATTTGGGAAGTTTTGATATAGGCCCTAATTGCAAATACGTGATAGGATTCTGGTATAATCAGTTCTTGTAGCTAGTTGATTTTCTTTCCCCATCGTATCTTGATATAATATATCTTCATCATCACCCTACTGCCCTTAGCTGTAACTGTGGAAAATCTTCGGATTTATAACTATTCCGGAGTAAATTACTTACCAATTTATTATAACCGCTAGTCTACATCTCTACACAAAAGAAGAAAACTGAAGTGTCTGTTTGTAAAACAGTTTTTACTAAATGCATATTAAAGAATAGTTTACGATACTTGTATTAAAAAATTAATTAAGAATTCCCTGTTCGTCTTTCGGTATGTCTGTTTGTTCCAGAAAATTTTAACGGGACTTTCACTGGGAGATAACTACAATTATTTAAAAAAAATAGGGATCCGCTAAAAATAAAGCTGAAAAATCATGAAAATAAGTCTACGTGAGTGAAATCGACACAAGTCTAGTACAAGATGAAATATGTGATTTCAAAAGACACGCAAAAAGCGATTTGATTTTATACATTTCCACCAAGTATTTGCTCAATACTAAAATCAAGCAGATGGTGATATAAGTAAATTTGGAACTTCCTGCGCCTAGCTTAGCCTAGCCTACCACATGTCAAATTCACTAGACGTCCCGGGCTAAATGCGGCTAATTGGGTCATTCCCCGCTGGGGCTGTCAACACACTATCATACAATTTGATGCTAACAGAAGGATGGTTTCCTACGTTGAGGAACTACCCTGCTCGTGTCTTAATTACAATGTGTTGTTTTTAGATATCTATCGAGCTTTATTTACATAGGTTAAGTTGGACTAAGTTACTCCTTGTAACATCAACTTTCTGCTAGTAAAACTACCGTTAAAACTAGTCCAGCCATTTACGAGATTAGCCGCAACAAAAAAACAGACAGACAGGCAGACAGACGCAGAGACAAAGAAAAAAATGTTAAATAGTTTTTTTATGTCAGTACCGTAAAAACTACCATATTACTTATGCATTTAGTAAAAAGCTAATTCGAAGTAATTACAAACAGAAACTTTAATTGTATTTATCTGTAAAACAAACAAAATAATTAATTTAATAACTCCCTGATGTGTCTGTGAATCGCACACACGAATACAAGGACTGCAGTTTGAATAAGGCTAACTCCAACCCTATGTGCATACGCATGTTGCTGTCAATTAAGTTAAGATGACCTTCTATGTTTATTTTGTGTCACTATAACCGCTTCGGATTATTCTCGAACGCTCATAAATCTAGTTGGATGTGTTTTCACATGACTCTTAAGTTCTTGACACGCTTACTATGTTCCTACACGAAATTAAGACGCAAATAACTTGCTTAGGGAGATGTGCCAACTATTAAGAGCTTTTGAAATTGATATTAAACATTATTAACGAGAGAGGTAGACACTCGTAGGTCTAGTATTCGTGAGTGCTACTGCGGGATACGAGGTCCTGGGTTCGATTCCCGGGTCAGGCAATATTCCAGATGCAGTCTGGATTAGTGCCCCGTTGATGGCAATACGCTCGGCTATTAGTTACATGAGATTTTAAAAATAATTGGCAAAATGTAAGTGTACTATTAGTACGCCTCTGCGAACCCCTTCAGGGAATAGAGTGTGAAATCCTTCTGCCATATAATCCAGCTGTTTCTCCTAAAACGGTCTAATACTTAAAGGTGCCTTCCGAAACCTGCGGTAGCATGTATAATACTGTAAAATCATGTCGTTCTAAAAATTTGAAAGTACTTTGTTAAAAGACCAATCAAATAAAGATAAATGTATGAATTTGAAGTTGAAGGCTGTCCTTCTAGTAAGTCCCATAGCAAAACCTTGATGTATATTATCATAGTCAAGGTCAAATTTAATCCATACCATATCTTGTATTTACAGTTCCACCGCCTCACTCAATAACTCGAGATTAAGTGTAATCCCACTATTGAAGTCCTCAGAGAGCCGGCACTCACGTCTAATTCATCTAATTGGAGCAAATGGGTGGAATTCAGAACATAATGCTTCACTACGGTACATTAGCAGGTAAAGCTGTTTCCCATGAGTATATTTAGTGTAATGCCTACCGAAATAGACATGTGTTAGCGGCTTTTGTACTTGATAAGTTGTAAGATATATAGATAAGAGTCTTTTCAATTTCTTGCACATTGCACTGTATGTTTATACGGCTTTGTTCTGTGTTCTGTATCAATGAGTTCCTATTTAATGAGAGGTCCAAGCAAATTACTTTATAAGCCCCCAAAATGCGATCTACAGACGTGAAGATCGAGAAAATGATAGCAGGAAGAAACCTTAACTGCAAAAATTTCGGGAGCAAGAGATTGATGAAGATTGCAAACAGCGAAAGATACCTCTGCAGCAGTGCTACCCATCCTCTCTTATTACAAAACATGGTTCGAACCAAACTAGACTAAGCTCGGATTAAAACTATCTCCATCACTATTGAAATCCGTATCACAGAAAGAGACAGAACTACTTTTAAACCGAGGACTATTTTAGACTATGTTTTGTTTTATGGTGGGTTCATAATAAAATTAAGTAAAAGTTTTTGTTTAAATCATAATTATCGCCATGATCCTCCTGTCCCATTATCCCATGTTATTTGGGATCGGCGTAATGTGTTCTTCTATTCCATTTCTCTGTATCAGCCATCGTATCTGCATCCACTCCTATTCTAGCCATATCTTTCACACAATCCATTAATCGTTTCTTAGGTCTTCCTCTCCCCTTGTAACCATCCACATTCGTGACAAAAATTTTGACAACATTATCACGTGTCCATTTTACGATAAATGTTTATTCTTCTAAGTACTTCTCAGTTACTGCTTCTAAACTCATTGGACAGAAATTCATCAATCGTTTCCATTTATACGTCGTTAATATTATGTTCATTTACTTATTTGATATATAGTCTCTCTAACAAACATATTATTTTGATGCCACTGTAATCACAATAAAACCAAAGAACTCTATAAATAATGATGGTAAAGTCGTGCCTCTGGAACGTAACATAGGATCGATTCAATCAAATACTCGATGCATCGCGATTGTACAGGTCATAATTTGTGTATCGCTTTTTATATCGATACGAAGTCTTTGTATCGATGATATCTATAGAAGGGGTATCCATGTGCATAATGCTAAGGTCGATGACCGATTGATTGGACTGACTGACGCAGGAAAGGAATACTATTCAGCTTGATTGCTTCAAAGTAGCTGTATATTTTATGAACTAATTAAATACTGTAAAATGTGTAACTAGTCTTTTGATAGTGTAATACTTTGAAGGTTACACTAGATAAAACATTAAAGTAATATTCGAGAAAAAACATGGTAAGTCACAAGATAGAAAAAAACTAAATTCCCGTACAGGTCGTCACGAGTAATGAGCGCTGACCTTGAATGTGCAGTAGTCATATTATGAGTCTGTATATATGTACGGTGCGATGCCAATAAAAACATACGTAGTATCTCCACTATTTTCGTTGCACGCTCGTAACTCATGACAGGACCTGTAGGTAGGAACTCTTCTTATCAGGGAGGTTATACATATTGTATTTAAGGAACGTTGTGTCTGTCTGTTGTCAGAAGGAGAGAGCTTTTACACCTTTATCTAGTTGACTTGTGGTACTATCTTGTGAGTCTCTTCTGTTAATTTTTGACAGCTGAACGGCTGAACTGGTTGCACTGTACTTCAGCAAAGAGGCATGCATATGCTCACGCCTGTGTTCCCCAAAGTACGTGTTCTAATAACAACATCCACTTTTTACCTAAGTTAAGTGCTAACCTGACAGAGGAGTCTCGCTATCTCAGGCACTATATCTTCTCAGACATTTGCAGGTTTCCTCACGATATTTTTCTTCACCGTATAGCACGTAGTGAAATCGGAGCCAATATTTTTTTGAAAACTTATTGTTACAGGCCCGCTGGGATTCCAAAACCCTTCGCTTACGTAGCAGGCGACTGCTCAAACCCCACGGCCGCCACGGCTCTTGCAAAGAGGCTTTAACCCCAAAGGTGATTTTGAGAACTTCACATTTTTACCCAAACAAACCTGCAGGTAAATTCAAGTTTCATAATAAACATACAGAATAATAAATTAAGTAAAGGTATGCACGTCTCCGGAATATAATAAAACGGTGTACCCGATATTGGGAAAACAGGCAGTGTATTAAATTCGACGGCAGAAAGAATTTGCATGTCAAAGCAGTGACGTACACGGATGGCATTACCATGCGGCATTTTTCTATATTAACTCTTTGAAATTCATTGTTATTTTCGAGAAAAACTACTTGGAAAAATATAATTTCGATTTTTAAGCGCTGACCTTAGTGAAAATGAGAAATATTTATTCAATTTGGGCCCTGGTAAGGCTTATGATTGTCGAAAATTTACCAACGGTTCGGAAACTAGCCTTAAATGCGAAGTAGTAATTTTTTGGAACTTTTGAAACAACAGACCCCGCTGGGATTCAAACATGCGTCGCTCGCGTAGCAGGCGCCTGATCTAGCCCAAAGGTCACCACGGCTTTCATACGTAGCAAGTTAAATAAAAGCTTGTAATTAATATACGTTACATCCCTGCCTAACCCTTCACAGACCTTCAAATACTTCTCCATTAATTCAACCTAACAACCAACCAGGCCAAGTTAATTTGCCAAACAAGTTTAAGAAGACGAAAGCCCAATTAAAACTAATGAAAAAGAAGCAGTTGGTTGAAAAACTATCAACTTCTTTAATACTTGGTACTCAGCCAACGACTCTAATAAGGAAACTGGGAACTCTATAAATGCCTTTTTATTTTTCAAACCACCGACGAATCGAGTTTTATGGTTAGAGGAAGTGGTCAGTTTTAACTGTGCTGTTAAATTTAAGTTACTTCAGAATTCAGTTAGCTATGAAGTGTTCTGAGAGTGTTATGGCAGTTTTAGAGTTAGAGAGACGCAAGTATTAGAGAAAATTAAGCGAATTATTTGGTTGCTTGGTTACAATGAGTTCAGGACGTTGATTTAAGAGTTAAACCAGTTTTAAAAATAATTTTTAGTTACTAAATAATATTATTCTATTTCAAAGTTCATGACAGAACAAATATAATTTGATTAGCTGCTTATATATTTTGCATGCCAATATGTTATGGCAAAACATGCAGAGCAAAAATGTTTATTACATAAGATCCCATGTACCAACCATGTTTTGTGCAAACAAATACTTCTTTATTTCTTTCTTTCATAGTTTCGATATTAATTCTCTAAATCTAATATATCTTAAACATTCGCGATTCATATTTAATGTTACTCAGGACTTATCACGATTATACTTTGAAAACTAGCTGTGCCCCGCATATTCACCCGCGTAGACTAAATTTCATGGGTGGCCCGCGGAAACCTGATGTTTTTTTATAAATCAAAGTTACCTAAGTTAATCCTTGTATCATCAGCTATCTGTCAGTGAAAGTCCTATCGGTAAAATCGGTCAGACAGACAGACAGAGAAAATGTAAAAAATGATTTTTTCATTTCAGTACCGTATATACATTCAAATGCATTTAGTAAAAAGCTGTTAAGTAAAATTACAAACAGACACTTCAATTTTATTTATCTGTATAGAAGATTAAGTAGAACAACTGAGTGGGTACTCCGTCATGTAAATGTTACCACGGAGGACGAAATGTCTCTATTATTCTCTACGCCTTCAGCCACGCGTGAAATGTTATAAGACTGGAGGAAGTATAATTGTTTTGGGTTACATTAACGGACGAAATAGTACATTAGCTTAGACACAATTATGTTGACAATAGAGTTGAAATTGCCACGGTTTATTTAACTTCTTAGAGAGATAGGGGTGCTATTTACTAAGGTTTCTCAACGTCGCACTCGACGTCGAATGTCGGCATTAACGCGTTCGCTGCTAACGACGCACCTGCGCGTCCAACTGTTAGAGAATTTACGAAGAAGTCGAAATTTCAGCAGCGAGTGTGTTAAAGATACGAAATTGAACCTTATCTTTTTTGTATTATGTATCAAATTCCTATGATTTAAATCAACGTCGTCGAGTTAATATAATAAAAACCTTAGTGAATAACCCGGCTGTACCTTCGCTATGCAGAAGATTTCAGTCAAGTGACGATACCTTACTTAGTCAGGTCGTCTGCTCCATTTAGGGGAGAATGAATACACTCCTTATACCTACCTATCTGTTGCGGCTACTTGTCGAACCACTGCACCTTAATGTCAATGTGGGTAGAGGATGATGTCAATGTCAATAGGGCGGCGGTAAGGGATGTCAAATAAACCGACCGATGTCAATGAATGCCTTTAATGCACTGAAATATAATTACTATACTAACTTAGAATGTAGGTCGCACATGTAAGCGCTTGCACTGATGAAATGTTGTGTGTGCAGTTTTATAATACAATACAAAATGTACTGCTTTGCCTGTACACTATCAATATTTAATGTTTGTTAAAGTAAAAGACACTAAAATATTTGTTTGTGTACCTGACAATTATACTAGCTACTTTATTCTGACGTCTTAACTGTTGAACCATCAGCTTACCTCATTAAGTTTATTTTTTGATCCGAAAATATTAAAAGCATACCTGAAACAATAATAAAACATTACGTTAGTATAATAATCTATACAGATAAATAAAATTGAAGTGACTGTTTGTAATTACAAAATAAGCAGCATATATGAAAACATTTTTTTTAAATTTTTCTCTGTATATCTGTTTGTTCCGGGTAATCTCTAAAACGGCTGGACCGATTTTAACAGGACTATCATTGGCTGCTTTTATTTAAAAAAAACATGATGGTACCGCGGGCCACCCTTGAAATTAAGACTACGCTGGTGAAACCACGAGGCGAAGCACATATAGTAAAATATAAAAAAAATATGACAAGTGTTTACAAAAGGCGGTCTTATCGCTAAAGCAATATCGTTATTATATTCCATACATTATCAGAAGTTTTATATCGCATTTATTTGAAACATTCATGTTGAGCAGCGAGATATTGTTCAGAAAAACTTTGAAATCAAACTATTAAGAAGATTCCGAGTAAATTTAGACTTATCAATAAGAAAGCTGAAAAACTAAATTGCCAACACCCAAAAACTTATTTAATTTATTTTGTCCAACCGTCTTCAAACTATTTCATTACACACCAAATTCATGGTAGGCACACTCTAATACACTTCAAAACTGTATACATTTGATAAATTGACTAAAGTTTCAGTAATAACTTCGATAAAAGCTTCTTCATGGTAACGTTTAATATAAAGGTAACAGAAGGTCCACTTACCGCATTAACTGGTCTTGAATGTCAAATTTAACCCAAGATTAGGATTAATTTACTTTTTTTTTATTCTTAAAAGGTACTTACTACATAGAAATAATAAGTAAGTACTTAGATAGTAAGATTTAAAGTACGAATATCTCGGATATTGTATATTTTTTTTGGTTCGGAAATTTACTCGCACTTCTTAATTTTGCAACTACATCGCTTAAAAGACTTGCGTTCATTATACAATATTTTCATCTCATGATTACCTGTGTCTATGAAATAGCCCTGTGTGATAAGGTAAACCTTTTTTAATGCAATTGTAATTGAGTAAGTAATATTCTTTCATTAATCGATACAAAAATGATTGAATAAAAAAATTTGAGGCTCTCACAAGTAAGCGTATAAGATGCACGCAAAAAGGAGTATTACCGTATGTACGCGTGCGATTTTTTCCGCCGAAAAGGGAGCTGACTTTCTGTAAGGTTTTAAAGCGGTGGTAATATCCAATATTAGTGGGATATGATTTTGCTGAACAGGCCCGTTGGAAGCCATTATGGTAATAGCACCTCATTTAGGAGTTTGCCGCACTTCGAACCAACCTTTCGACTTTCGATGCATGTAGTTAGGAGCTTGAAGGCTTAAATTGTTTCTTAACTTTACTAAATTATCTGCTAAGTGCACATGATCCTAGAGCTTCAAAGTTGAACTCACACCTCTCTTAATAACTGCATTGAGATGACTAGAAAAACGAAGGCACCATTGCAAATGGGCTCAGTAAGCAGTGATGAGAACTGCACATTTGTTTAACCGCGCTCGCGACTAACAATCCCAAAAAAACTTAAACTACTGCGCATTCAAGGCCAGCGCTCAAAACACGCGACGGAAGTACTGACTGCTACGTAGTGGTTCAACGTTAACTTATTTTAGGGTAGCTGAGAATGTTTTGATACTTTTTGGAGGCGATTCCACTCATACTAAATACCTATGCAAGAAAAGTTTGGTAGTTATAAAACACTAACGGAGGACACGCTGTTTCACCCGCGTAGTTCCTGTTCCCGTGGGAGTACGGGGATAAAATATAGCCTATATAAATAAGTGATAATGTAGCATTCAAATGGTGAAAGAATTTTTAATATCTGTCCATTACTTTTTGAGCCAATTCGTTACAAACATACATAAAACCTTTCCACTTTATAATATTATATAAGTATAGATTCAGAAACAAAACCTATACTAGGGCTCCAGTAGCTCTAAAAAGGCCACTTTCGGAGAATCATAATGTGATCCGAATATGATTCATCACCGAAATGACAAAATGGTCACTTAGGTGCAATTCATATTTATGATTCACGAATGATTACAATAATTTTAGATGGTTAGTCCCTATGTAACTTTTTATGGTTCTGCTATTTGTCACAAAAGCAATTCATATTTTGTGGACCATTTTAGGAATCTTCATAGGAAAATGTCAAACAGGTGAATTGCGAAATATGAATCATTCCTGAATCATATTCGGATCACATTATGATTCTCCCAAAGTGGCCGTTTTAGACCTACATTACTTTTTGAGCCAATTCGTTACAAACATACATAAAAACCTTTCCACTTTATAATATTATATAAGTATAGATTCAGAAACAAAACCTATACTAGGGCTCCAGGGCAAACATTTGTGACGAATATTTGTGTTTGCCTTGCTTGACTGAGTGTAAAATTATCATAAGCTGGGCTTAAAAGTGAACCCTTTGGAATAAAATTATAGGAATTAAAATTCATAAAAAAACAGGCATAATTCTTGCACGACAATGTATTCAACATAAAATCTCTACCAGTAGGCATAATCCAACAAACATATTACCCGACCGGCAACAAAACGAGTGTACTGAAATTCATTTGGAAACCAGCCCAGTTCTGGAATATAATTTAATTGTAGGCAGAGTTACGTAATTCAATTGAATTACACATCAAACACATTTTGAATGAATGGCCGACGCGTCTCTTAACGCAATTAAGACTACTTTGCATAATAACGAAACGCGACGTACTCCGTAACGACTGCGTTACGACTTCCTAGCAGTTTCCAGACCACAAAACATTGCGTAGATGAATATTAATCCTATTTTATACCTTAGTAGTTTGTAAGAAGAGCCGAGCCGTGGTGGCGTCGGGGTTAGAGCAGTCGCCTGCTACGCAAGCGACGCAAGTTCGAATCCCAGCCGGGCCTGTACGTATGAGTTTTTCTAAAAAAATCTTATCACTAATCACTGTACTGATTTCACACCACTTCATCGTGAGGAAACCTGCATATGTCTGAGAATATAATATAATAGTGGCTGAGACGGTGATGGACTCACCATCTGTCACGTTGGCACTTAATCATATCCGGTGAAATGTGGGTGTTGAAAATTACAACACCTCTGCCTACCCCTTGGGGTAATACAGGCGTGAGCATATATATGTAGTTTTGTATTTAAATAATTAAAATAATGTAGCGTACGTAAGTCTTTACAACAACCACTATTCGGTAGTAGAGCCAACCAACGTGACAGATACAGATTCAAATTCAAATTCAAATATATTTATTTGAAGGTACTTTCAAATATGTCAGAACATGATTATCTACACTAATATTATGTATAAAGAGGAAAGATTTGATTGTTGTTTGTTTGTTTGTTTGTTTGCATACGCTCCGAAACTACTTGGCCGATCTTGAAAAGGTAACTTCTGACTGCTAACGGTGAGATTGGAACTTGCGACTACTCAAACCACTAAACCATCAGGGTTGAATTCACCTTTCATTTCGAAGCTTTAGATTGAATTAAGCAATCAATCAGTTTAATAATAATTGATCAATATACCAAAACAATTTTGAACATAGCAGTACATATTATACACCTTTGGTAAGCGCTTACAGGCGGTATGCTTATTTTATATCTTAGTGGTGTAAATAAAAAAAAACAACTAAAATTACACATGCAAGTTTTCACAAGGGTTGGCGTCAAACCAAAAACCTCATTTGCTTTCATATGTAAAAATACACAGAAAGGTACTTTTTTGTCAAACTTATCTGCATTGCACAGCAGTTAGGAAAGTCCTTAATTTGACTGGAATGTTACATTTCTAATTGCGTGTGGTAATTTTGTTAGGTGTTTGGGGATGGGAATTTAACATTATAGTACTAGAGCTGATGACCTACAATTTATTCGTTCTCATAAAAATCTAAATTTAAAAAAAAATATATGTTAGTTTATTAACGACTTTGGCCTTTTATGAAATTATCTATGCATCTATACAGATAAATAAAATTGAAGTGTCTGTTTGTAATTCCAAAATAACAGCTTTCCACTAAAAGCATACGAGAGTATACACGATACTGACACTGAAAAACCAAGTTTTAAATTTTTTCTCTGTCTGTCCGCCTGTATGTCTGTCTGTTTGTTCCGGGTAATCTCTGAAACGGCTAGACCGATTTTAACGGGACTGTCACTGTAGCTAATGTTTCAAGGAGTAACTAAGTAAGTAAGTAAAGGCTACTTTTATTTATTTAAAAAAATAGTGATCCGCGACAATAAGGATGAAGCTAAATCTACGCGGGTGACACCGCGGGACACAAGTACTTAGTATTATTATAAGAAAAAAAATGTAATAAACGATATATTGCACTGTAAACTAAAACATCGTTATTTCAGGGCTAAAACTCATACACAATTAACTGAGAGTTACAATGTCTGTGGTCATGAGTTTGTGACGTGTTTATCGCTTGATGGTTTATTATGAACCTTATCTAAAGCTAAGCTGCGTCTCATTTTTTGTGTGAAAAATAAATATTACTTCTTTCAATTATTTGTGATTCTTATCAAATTCGGTCCCAAAACAACTTACAGGCAGCTTCTCGCTATTTTTCATAGTTTCGGAAAAGGTCACTTTAAAAGTTTACATAGACAATGAACGTTAAAAAATCATTTACTTACTTATTTAGTATTTTTTAAATTGTATAATATTTTCGAAAAGAGTAATTACTGAGTTTCTTGCCAGGTTCTCAGTAAAAGCAAACTTCCGAACCTGGCGGTAGCATGAATCCTGTAAATTGTGTCATTCTGACGATTTGAAAGTGCTTTGTAAGAAGTCTAATCGAATAAAGATATTTTTGACTTTGACATTCTGCTAGAAATTTCGCTGGAAACACTTAAATAACACATTGGCACTTTGACGCCAGCTTTTAGCCTAAACGTATGCCGATAACGCCTCTTTGTTTGCGTCGAGCTAATCACTGAATATTTAACTCTCGACGCCTGCAAATTACGTATTTTCACATTCACGTTTGAACGCAAACAATGTCCTTGTCGAGTCAATCGTTTGCATTTTAATTTATAATGGCTTTTTGTTGTTTCATTTAAGTACTTCAGTACTACATTTTTTTTTAAAAAATGTTAAACCGCCTTCAAAAAGAGAAAAAAAAAATTTTGTGAAACAAATTACTTACTTTTGAAGTTGGTGTTTGACACCTAGTTTGATGCTATATTTGACATCAAACTCGGTGATAATGAGATTTTGTAATAAGAGGGCATATTTTTTCCTTCCAACAAATGCATATCTCTGAGAAGTCATTCAAAGACGTACAGAGACGGAACAGACTCACCATCTGTCACGTTGGCACTTAATCATCTTCAGTGAAAAGTGTTCTTACCACAACACCTCTGCCTATCCCTTCGGGGAATACAGGCGTGAGCATCCTATCTCTTATTAATCTAACGTTGGTTGATGCAACCCAGTAAGTTTAACCTCATCTTGGTAAGCGTCGGGCTCTGAAGTGGCGTGTGAGTGTAGGCTACACTATAATTGGAGCACGGTGCTTGTCGGCTGACAACTTGACTAGTACGTGCTTAGGACGACTGCGCTTAACCTACATGTTTGATATTCGAGACAAGTGTTGTGGATATGGCGAGCTAGTGGCTTTCCTTATAGCGTCTATGCCTTAATTTTGTCCCAAAAACATAGTTTATTGAACTGTAAACAAACCTAATCTACACTAAGCAATATTATAAAGAGGAATTTTTGTTTGTTTGTTTGTAATGAATAGGCTTCGAAACTACTTGACCGATCATGAAATTTTTTTCAGCAATGGATAGCTACATCATTAACGAGTAACATAGGCTATATTTTATCCCCGTACTCCCACGGGAACCACGCGGGTGAAACCACGTGACGTCCGCACGTGAAACATTTCAACTCGCAGGTTGCGATTATGTTTAAAAATATCAGCAATTTAAGAACAGCGGGAACCTTCTAGCGACAGTCTCCGATAAAATGTTTTCTGCAAAAGTAAAATCCATTTACTTTCACGTTCATTGTACGCCCACGTGACGTCTTCGTGCTAACGTGACCTTTGATTATAGTAAGTAAATACAATTGGCTCAGGACTGGAGTTGTGCCTGAGAGCTGACCCACTTCACAAATGTATTGTTTGAATTCTTATTCATTCGTTTGCCCTCAACTAACCCTTAGATTGCACGATATTTGAAGTTTATTAGCAAGACATAAACCCAACTGATAAATGTTTTACAAGTCTGTAATTCTGTAAGAGATTTTGTTTAACTTGCTAGTCCATTGGTCAGCGATCCTGCCTGTGCAATAAGAGGGCGCGGGTTCAGTTCCAACAAGGCCGATATTTTTATTGTAAGCTTATAACAAAGAGGATGGTTTCATTTCAATTGTAAACTCGAATAGGATTCATTACAATATAGGCGTTCTAACTCGTGTGCTAGCAGAATTAGAGCTTATTGAAACACTCAAATAAATGACCGAGCCTGTACGAATGAGTTTTTCTAAAAACGTATGTGCAGCGATTTCACACCACGTGCAAACTTATGTCTGAGAATTCAAAGACGTATGTATAATGCCTGAGACGGCGATGCACTCTCCCTGTCACGTTAGCACTAAATCATATTCGGTGAAACGTGGGTGTCGTTGTTAAAACACCTCTGCTTACCCCTTCGGGTACCCTTCAGAGGGCCTAGTGCGAGTGTTTCGCTGCCGCCGTCACAAGTCACCGCGTCAATGTAAACACAGATTTGTATAAGATTGGAACAGCGCTTCTGTCGGCCTAAAGACGATACATTGAGGCCATACAAAACTGCGTTTACATCGACGCGATGACTTGTGACGGCGATTGTAAGTAAAGTCGCACTAGGCACTCTGGGATGGCGTGAGCATCTATACAGATAAATAAAATTGAAGTGTCTGTTTGTAACTGCAAAATAACAGTTTTTCACTCAGTGCATATGAAAGTATACACGGTACTGACACAGAAAAACCAAGTTTTAAATATTTTCTCTGTCAGTCTGTCTGTTTGTTCCGGGTAATCTCCGAAACGGCTGGACGGATTTTGACGGGACTTTCACTGACGGATAGCTAATGTTACAAGGAGTAACTTAGGCTACTTAGATTTTAAAACCGCGGGCAACCTTGAAATTAAAATCTACGCGGGTGAAACCGCGGGGCACAGCTAGTATTCAAATCATTCAAATGTCGATTCGATAACAAGAGTGATGTTAGTCGACAAATTGACATATCAGTTGAATTGACAAGCATTTTACATACTAATGTATCGAGATTTGTTTACATAATCTTATCGATGTTTCCTGAAGTTTTTTCAATTTGTATCCGTAACGGGGTCGGGAGATAACGCTATCGACGTCTATTTGCCTGCGATACAAATGTGGGGTCTTTACCTTTATTTACAGACCTATTGCTATGTTAGAAATATAATATACTTCTAACTTTAGCCGTCAGATTGAAACGTTTTAAAAAAGTTTTGTCGTGCAAGTTTAACTGCAGAGAAATGTGAAAAAATTACTTACAACTTTTGAAGAAATACAATCTAAATCTTTCTTTCTAAAACGAACAATTCTTGTATTTATATCTGATCTGAATCTCGGAAACGGCTCAAACGATCTTCATGGAATTTAGTAAAGGGGGCAATAAATTGATCTAGGATTTCAGGCTACGAAAAACTGCTGTAATATCCTTAGAACCTTTAGAACCTTTCCTGACATCTATAGGCGAGTAGAAATACTATTTTTATTTTTTGTAACCTTAATGTCCATGAAACACGATTTACAAAAAAGAAAAACTACTAGCGCTATTAACGATTAGAAAAAAATACAATATAAAAGAAAAAAATCGTTTTTAAATAATAAAGTATCTTCACACTAATATTACGAGTATAAATGAGAAATAGTAAGTAATACGAATAACGTAAAAACTTCTGGGCCGATTTCAAAAATCTAAGCTTCTTTGTTAACCGAGTTTAATTAGGGATCTGTAATAATACGCGGGCAAAGCCGCGGACAGAACCTAGTATTAATATTAACCAATAGCTTCTGCCAATGTGATGCTAAAGCCTTCTTCGATAAATGGGCTATTAAAACACTGAAAGTATTTTTCAAATCGGACCATTAGTTAACCGCTTTACTTAAAGCAAACAAACAAACTCGTCAGCTTTATATATTAGTACCTATAGATAAAACATCATCATCATCATTCATCTCCCTGGCCTTAATCCCATGTATTTGGGGTCGGCACTTGATTCAACCCGATGTGGCCGATCACCTGATTTTTATACGAAGCGACTGCCATCTGACCTTCGCAACCCCTTTTTCGAGGAAAATAGCATTCTGGGTTAAACCAGTTATCAGACTCTCATAGGCCTCTGACTGACCTGTAACGATTGCCAAAGATGTTAAATTGGCAACCGACACCGACAGCTTAACGTGCTCTCCGACACGGAGGGAACTCGGGCGGTCAGCCATCCAACTACTGGCTAGGCGTAAGGTTGCTTAACTTCGCTGATCGAATGATATGCGTAATATCAACTGTGCCATGAGCTCCTCAGAAAACCTATAGATAAAACATAATCAACTTAATCTGAAGCATGAATCGCCGAAAACGTCAAGCCCTTGAACTCAACAATGTGGGCCAAGTTCATTAGGCTATCGCGAGCTTAATTGCTAATTAACTAATTGGGATGGAACGATTAGCGTCAAAACGGTGAACTTGTCATTAAAAGTTTACAAACTAATATATTATCGCATGTTTTGATAAAAGCCTGAACAAATTCATAGAAACTAGCAAAAGTTTCATACAATGACGGAAACATGCGCACATACATAGATTAATGGTATATAATTCCTTGCTGTGACCTTGGCTTAACTTATTAAATTAACTAAGTACTAGCGGATAAAGTATAGCCTATGTTACTCGTTGATAATGTTGCTATCCATTGCTGAAAGAATTTTTCAAATTAGTCTAGTAGTTTTAAAGTTTATTCGTTACATTCAAAAATACAAATCTTCATAACTATCCGTTTTCAACGAGAAATGAACCCGCAACCGTCCCTTGACAGGTCAGTCAGATCATCTCATATGAGCAGACAGTTTATCGAAACGTTGTACTTACATATGGACAATGAGTTCGTCGGTATGTATGCTTTTTGATAAGTTGACAGTTTCACAGGAACACATAAAGATACAGTCATTGAATCAATATAGAAGATAGGGCACGGTATGATCTATTCACAATTTGTATGACTTCTCATGTCGTATCTTTGAAAATATAATATGTTCACGCCATTCCCGAAGGGCCCCCAAAAGGGTAAGCAGAGCCGTGACAGAGGATGTGTCCTTCACCATTTCAGGCATTATACATACGTCTTTAAATTATTTCATAGACATAATCAGGTTTCCTCACGATGTTTTCCTTCACAGTAAAGCAGGTGGGGTGAAATTACTGCACATAAGTTTGTTTCTCTCATTTTAATCTCATTGGTGCAGGCAGCTGGGATTCGAACTTGCGCATCAGGCGATTGCTCCAACCCCACGGCCATCACGGCTCTATTATATTATGTGAACATAGATAAACCTAACGAGCAAAATAACCTAGTAGAATGAAACTGTTTCTTACTAAAACTGCCAATAAAACTGGAAATATAATGTGAACAAAACCGAAAGAAAACCACAATATATTCCAAAACACATTCGTTGTGACTTAAAACGTAAAATACTCAAATCCCCTATCAGCTTTGGTGCACTATAACATCAATACACATACATCTCGAGAAAAAATTCCCACAAATAAACTTGAACTGTCAAGGGACAGCTATGTCACAGAATAAATATGAACAGAAGACCAGCTCCCAGATAAAAATGAACAGAAGACCAGAGGGCTTAGAGCGAGTTTTTCACTGCCGGCGTCACAAGTCACCGCATCGACGTAAACGCAGATTTGTATAGGATCGGAACAGCGCCTCTGTCGGGCTAAACATGGCACTATTGTGAGCCCATACAAATCTGAGTTTATTTCGTCGCGATGACATGTGACGGCGATTTTAAGAAAACTAGCACTAGGCACTCAGCTCCCAAGTTTTGCTGCAAATCTTCTGATATTGTGATGTTTCAGCCTCTTAATTCCATTATCTCAATCACTACTACTGTTATAAGCTCGATTTCGCCAGACTTTTTTAAATTCCGACCAAAGTTGGAAGAAGTCCTTCTGTTCCCTTAAAATATTTTGGTTATGTTACCAATTCTATTTTTAGAAGTAACGAAAGTAGATGTTTTAATGGAGCAACGCCGATGGGCGACGGATGTGTCACATAAGCTTAAAAAACTAAAAACACTTATTTGGAAAGATTAACTCCTCATTCGAACGGTTAATGGTTTGTTTAATGAACTAATGTTACGGTTGCTTTCACATGATAGTGGATATTTGGTATTAAAACTGCATACAGTTTGGCAGTTATTTCAACGAGCTCATTAAAACATACTAGATTTACTAAATTATTAAACTTTTCAAGAATGGGAGAAATATTTAATTTGTTTTACGTCAGAAGGATAATTATTTACGGGTTATAATATTGTTTCAAAGCCATTTCTAAAGGACATGTATGTATAGGAGAAAACCATCGATACAAATAAATAAATTTGAAGTGTCTGTTTGCAATTACAAATAACGAAAACGTATAAAATTGCAAATAATTAAAAAAATCTAATTGTCTGTCTGTCTGTTTGTTCCGGCTTATGTCTGAAACGACTGGCCCAATTTTAAGGGGCTCACTGGCAGATAACTGATGTTACAAGGAGTAAGATCGGATACTTCTATATAAAAAAATAGGGTTCAACAAATCTATCCATGAAATTAAATCTACGCGGGTGACACCGCTGGGCAAAGCTAGTTCAACATACAACAATTATGCAGCTTAGGAAATGTGCTATAAATTTTACTTAATAACGAGTAGCCACGTAGGCAAAATATTCAATGCAAACCGATCAATGGTGGTCAATTCTTCGTCGTTCATAAGTGCCTTACCAGGGGCCCAGCCATGAGCTCTTATGGCAATGAGAATTCAGTTGTGCGACAGTGACAGATGTATACACGTCACATACATCTCATAAATGAGTGAAACTATCATGGCAATAAGAGCTCGTGGTAAACTGAATAAATCACTCTCATTTTTAATCTAAAAGTTTAGCCAATACGCCAAGGAAGCCGTCATTCCAGTTTTGGACAATCAATTTTCGTAATACAGTTTCTGAAAATAGAACACATTTCAGTTAATGAATTCCTTAGATCTTCTACAACAATGCGTGACACACAAACTGCCGTTATTCACTAAGGTTTCTCAGCATCGAACTCGACTACGAGCGCTGGTATCAACCATAGGAAATTTATACATAATACTTAGACGATAAGGTTCAATTTCGTATCTTTAAAACCGATACTTGACGACGGGTGCGACGCTGAGAAACCTTAGTGAATAACACGGTTGCTGTCAAAATACACGTCGTAAATAAAGCAGCCAAGATTTTTCACTCCAGAAAGCTTTTGATATATTTATTCCTTGTTAAATTAAGTTGTTCCTACCAAGGACATTATGCAAAGGAGTTCCGAAATCCCGGGGAACTAGCTAATTGTTTGGACAACCGGATGTGACGGACCGGAAAAATGGTAAGGAAATACTCGACATGCCCAAAGGAAGCCCGCCTTATATTTGATACCCGTAGCGCGGGATTATGTTTTAATTAGAACTATATTTGATAGATGGAGGGTAGATGTGCGAGGGACAAGAACATTTGTACCTCGCACTAGCTGTGCCCCGCGGTTTCACCCGCCTAGATTTAGTTTCATGCTTCATGTCGCGGAGCCCTAATATTTTTATAAAGTAGCCTAAGTTACTCCTTGAAACAACAGCTAACCTGCCAGTGAAAGTCCCGTTAAAATCGGTCCAGCCGTTTCGGAGATTACCCGGAACAAACAGAGAGACAGACAGACAGAGAAAAAAAAATTGGTGTTTTGTGCAATTTGCATTTAGTGAAATACTGTTATTTTGGAACTACAAACAGACACTTCAATTTTATTTATCTGTATAGATAAAGTTCCAGATTTTATGCGATCACTACTAACTAAACGTAGGAGGTTATACCATACATAAATACATATGCTCACGCCTGTATTCCCCGAAGAGGTAGGCAGAGGTGTTGTAATACTTTTCAGCAGAGATTATGTGCCAACGTGCCAGTAAGTGACTCTATCACCGCCTCAGGACTATACACTCGTTTTTGTATTACGTCTCAGACATATGCAGGTTTCCTCACGATGTTTTCCTTCACTGTAAAGCACGTGGTGTGAAATCACTGCTGAGGTTATAGCCTAATATAGAAAGGCTAAAAATGACTGAACTAGCAAGGTTCGCCTTTAAAATACCCACGAACTTAATGTCTTTGTAAAAGAGCTATATGGTTCAGTAACAAAGAACGCTGTTCTACATCCCAGCCGATTATTACGGTAACTAAATTGCAAGGCACTTTTAAACCGTTTGCTACACAAATATCAACATTATTGTTAACTTTTAAGTCTTCATATAATACTGTTACTGGAGCTCGTGGCACAGTTGCTATTTCGCATATCATCCGATCAGCGAAGTTAAGCGACCATACGCCTAGCCAGTAGTTGGATGGGTGACCGCCCGAGTTCCCTCCGTGCCTCGGAGAGCACGTTAAGCCGTCGGTCCCGGTTGGCAATTTAACATCTTTGGCAATCGTTACAGGTCAGTCGGAGGCCTAAAAATAATCTGACAACTGGTTTAACCCAAATCACAGATTTTCCTACTAAACGGGGTTACGAAGGTCAGATGGCAGTCGCTTCGTATAAAAATCAGGTGATCAGCCACATCGGGTTGAATCAAGTGCCGACCCCAACAATGTATGGGATAAGGCCAGGGAGATGATGATAATACTGTTACTGATTATATTGATGATAGCCAAGCATGGCAATGAATTGTTCACTCTTCATCGTAATTGTAATAAAAAAAACCCCATTTATAAAGTTGAAATACATGTATAGAAACCGGGGAGTTTGTTTCGCCGTTTCTTCTCTTGACAGTTCAAAACCTTGGAAACGTTAGTAAATTTTAAGCTAAGTTAGCTTTAAAAATAACGTTAAACTAGTGTTCCAAGTGTCCCTTATATTTAATACATTTTTTTGGGTTCATTTGATTGACTTTGATCAAATTAATTCACATTTATTGTTGTTACTCGACCCCTACGATAGCTTTAAATGTTTTTCTTCAGTCAAAATACTGACATCAAATCGTTTAAAAAACAGCTGCAGCTTTTGGTTCAATACACATAAAAGTAATGATTCCGTAAAATACACTGTATTGCAAAGCGTTACGACTCAAATTAATGGTCCGATCCACGCCGAGGGTGAAATCATCCATCAAGTGAAATAGGTCGGGCTCTGCATAGTTCTTTAAAACTCGTCGAAACGCGGAACGTTTGGTGTTCGCCGTCCGTATCTCATTGGAATACTGACCTTAATATAAAGCTATAGGCTCCAATCTCGGTAGTTTAGCAGCTTACGGTATCTTTTGGCCTATGACCCCAGATGGCAGGCTGGGAGATTAGTAAGTACTCGGAGAGGCATCTATGCATCCGACATAAAATAAAAAGGTACAGAAGTCCAGCTCCGATACATTTTTGATAACGACACATGCTTACTATAGACACGGGCATAACGTGATTAGTCGTTTGTAATTTAGAGCTGCCCGACTGGGGAATGTACCTCACCCATACAGAAGTGTACTTTGATGAGGAGTGGAAGTACGAGTAATGTGCTAGCTATTGTGGGACTCTGTTGTCTCTAAGTACGTTGGCACAGTGATTTCTTTCTTTAAATCGAATAATAATATAGGGAATGTGTGACACCCTGGTGTTGACTAACAAGTGGTTGCTGCAGTCTTGCAGTAACCCCTTTCCATCACTGCATCCTTGTTTGACACCTTGAAATAATATAAATTGAAGTCTCAATTTCCATATGTTAATTTGTCTGTTCGAACGCGTCCTTCTTCTAAACTACGTGATGAATCTTGATACGGTTTTACTAACATGTAGGAGATTAACTCCGATGGATTTGCAGTTAAGAAAATCTATATTAAGTATATTCATAGAAAGTAGTTGTTATTTCAAAGTTGATATACGTCCCACTCGCTCAGTTCTCTTAAAATCGCCGTCACAAGTCATCGCGTTTATATTGTGCCATCCGTGGGCCGACAGATGGCGCTGTTTCGATCCCATATAAATCTGCGTTTACGTTAAAGTGGTGACGGCGGCAGTGAAAAACTCGCACTAGGCCCACAGAGTGTCACTCACGCATTACCCACCTTATGAAGAATGGAATCACGGTGCCAACATAGTAAAAGATAAGAGTCCTAATATACGCTAGCACAGCTTCACCACTTCTCCCCTCCTAATTTAAAAAATAAGATAATGTGCCCTAAATAACTCCATGTAACATCAACTATCTGCCAGTGAAAGTTCCGTTAAAATCTTCTTACCGCGACTATGACAGATTTTAAATTATTAGCTCAGAACTTGGCTACTTCAATAGCATTATTGGTGGCAGCCATTAGATCTTCCCGCGTGCAGCTGGTGGAGCACGCAGGGCACGATATAAGATGGGCCATAGTTTGGGGCACAGCGCACACACTTCCTATGTTGGCGTCATCAGTGAAACCCCACCTGATGATGTTGTCCTTGCTTCGACCGACCTGAGTCCGAAGTCTATTTAGTGACTTCCAGATCGGCCTTGGTAATTTATGTCCAGGCGGGAGTTTCTCCTCAGGTGGGACGAATGGAATGGACAGAGACATTCCTAAGGATGTACCTCGCCTTCAATGGTTCAGATTCCAAAGGGTCAACACGCATCACAAAGCTGTTTCGACTTTTCAGCCTCTGTTGTGCCGAAGTACAGCCATGCAGGGGGTTAAAATTAGATATATGGATATCACTACAGTGTTGTTTTACATTGGTGCCTGATTTCTGAGTTCGTGAGCCGATTCCCAACCAACGTAAGAAGCGGTCCTTCTATAACTATTATATTTTACCCATCCGATGGGGAGATAAAAGGTTCTCTGTTCTAATAACTTCCAAGTCAAGGATAGGATCGGTATTTTGGTCCGAACACGTTTCGCAATATTGCCCGTGCAATTGGCATAACTGTAACACGAGTTATTGAACAAATGGGATTCGTGATAGTATCTCGTAGGCTATTGTTATAATTAAATAATAACTGAACAAACACTATAGAGGTGTAGTTAAAGAAAAATAGTCATAGATAATCATAGAACATAGGCCTTGGTATTAGAAAAGATTAAATAAGACACCGAGTATTTTTTTCTTTAGTAACTACTGTCAAAGATACCACGGACTTGTAGACAAAGCATTCTCTCGCGCTTGCGCTGATAAAAACAATACAAAATGTATCAAAATGACATAAATCTGTCACGTGACATATGTTATTCCCAGAGCGATCCTCTATTCTGAACATCACTGGTTTCTTACTTTTAAGAGTGTGATTTTTCAGTAATCGGGTATTAGTTTGCAGATTTACTTTTTTCAATTTGAAGGTAAAGAATTTCTTCTTTCCAATATTAGAATGGCAGCGTTTTCACCTGACATAAAAAAAGGAGAAGGTTCTATTTATGTTTTTGTAAATACCAGCCTCGGGTTTCAGATCGGCCATTGCTTGTTTGCAAGGGATTGTTGTCTGAGGGTTGCCAATTTAACATCTTTGGCAATCGTTACAGGTCAGTCGGAGGCCTAAAAATAATCTGACAACTGGTATAACCCAGATCACAGATTTTCCTCGTAATATGGGGTTGCGAAGGTCAGATGGCAGTCGCTTCGTATAAAAATCATGTGATCAGCCACATCGGGTTGAATCTAGTGCCGACCCCAAACAATGTATGGGATAAGGCCAGGGAGATGATGATGTTGTCTGAGGGATCAGGGAAGGGCTAGTATCCATTCTATAAATTCTTTGTAAATTTCCACTTCCATCAATCATCTTCAACGCAGTCGGGTAAGCAAAGCATTACACTTAACAGACTCGTCGTGTAAACAAGCTAACAAGTTGCACGCAGTTTACCTGCGTTTACAAACTTCTAACTTGATACGCTACGAGCCACTTCGTTAGTTTTAAAGTTTATACGAGGGACAGGGCTGTCAAGGTTTACGGCCGAATATTACTATCGAAAAATAGAAAATAAGCTTGAGTAAGTAGTTAGCTTTCATTACATTCAATTCAGGTTGTTAAGGAATGTTAATTGTGGAAAAAAGGTACCTACATGTAATTATTGTCATTATTATTACATCTGAAGATTTTTTTATTGAAATGTACGAAGATTAAAAATATCTACAGCTAGCCGAGTTTCTGATCAGATCTTGTAGACAAAGTAAATTTATCCTCACGCTTCGCGAATAGAAGCGATATAAAATGTATAGGAATGACATATGTCACGAGTCTGATTTATTTCCATACATTTTGCATCGTTTCTATTAGCGCAAGCGCGAGAGAATGTTACTCTGTCTAGGCCCGCTGTTCTTCTCAGAAGACCAGTTCCGAACCGGTGATAATTTTCTCGACATCCATAAGTACCTTGCCAGGGCCTTAACTGAATAAATTGATTCCCAATAATAAGTATCAAATATTGTAACCAATATCAAATATGTTTGACAACCCTACGTGTAAGCCACATCTGGTTCCTGTCTGTTTCGAATGCACTGATCTGTTTGGTTTTGAAATGATATTTGAAACTTGAAGAGCCGTGGTTGCTTTGGGGTTTGAGCAGTCCCCTGCTAAACAAGCAACGCAAGTTCGAATCCCCGGGGCGTGTACCAATGAGTTTTCTTAAAAACGTATGTACAGTGATTTCACCACACGTGCTTTACGGTGAAGGAAAATATCGTGAGGAAACCTGCATATGTCTGAGAAGTAATTCAAAGACGTATGTATAGTGTCCGAGACAGGGACAGACTCACCATCTTTCACGTTGGCACTTAATTATCATCGGTGAAGTGGGTGTTGTTAATACAACATCTCTGCCTACTCATTCGGGGAATACAGGCGTGAGCATATGTATGTATGTACAGGTACACCTCAAGTCAAGTACAATGGAACTATAGGTACGCCTCTACCTACCCTTCTGGGGAATACAGGCGTGAGCATGTATATACTTTTTAAGCGTGTGTGCGCGCTTATTCTCGACCAGCATAGAAGACCGCTTCTAAAAATTCCTATTATGCGTCCCAAATCACCACAATGGCATACAATAGACAATATTAAAAAGTTCCATCCATTATTACTTAAACTTGATAAGATCTTAACGACTTGAGACGGTAACGAATTGGGCTAAGTTGTGATTTTTCCCGGAATCTGCTGAAAGGTGAACTCCATTCTTCACAGTTCTCCAACTTTGTTTGTTTAAAGTGACTTGTTTAACTTTATAGGCGTCTTAATTGCTGGCAAGTTTAATTGAAACATAAACTGATCGCCTCTATGCTTCTTTACTTACTTAGTTTTTAGTATTTTTCAGAAAGGTCAAATTCAGAGCACTCGTAACCGCAGGAAGTGTATTAGGAGATGCATGAATGTAGATGAAGAAGAAGTATGTAAGGATCTTAGCTTGTGGCGAACGGTCTCTGCCTACATCCATGGGATACAGGCGTGAGCATATGTATGTGTGTTTAGTGTTGGTCGTTGGGTCTGAGTAGTCACCTGCTACGCAAGAGACGGAAGTTCCAATGCTAGATTTTTCCTTAAAACTTAAGAGCAGTAAGTAATATTTGATCACGAGCTTTACGGTGATGGAAAATATTGTGAAAAACCCTACAAAGATGAAAGAAAGAAGAATTCAAAGACGTGTGATTAGTGCCTGCGACGGGCCTTATCCCATGTGTTTTTGGATCGGCACTTTTATTAATGAAACGACTGCCATCTGACCTTCGTAACCCCTTTTACGAGGCGATGGACTCACCATCCGCAATGTGGATGTTGTAATACTTATGCCTATCTCTTCTGGGAAGGCGTGGACTTGCTAACGTACGTACCCTCGTAATGCTAGAATGCATATAGGTAAATTACAGGATCAATTTCATCGCTTCTGACCATAAAACATACTTACTTAAATCAACCAACATAAAGAAACGCCACATTTCTATATTATTTATGACTGACAATAAACCTAATTCCACGGTGGCTAAATTTCATAATCCATGTCCCGAAATTCTTAGTCAGCGCAATAAATATTGCATAGCATGGGGCAAGGGCACATTATTTGCCAACGAACCCTACCTTGGGGTTGCTACCATTCATAACGAAAATCACCCAACACTACCCCCAACAATAATATACTTTATGTTGCAATTCAGTGAGTTTAATTTCACTTACACATTCTATACTGTTTCAACACCCTAGATTTATACAACGTATTACATTTTATATGCGTGAAATGAACACGTGATAGGGTGCAGTGGGATTTACGACTCTGTAGTGTTTAGTTTAGAGTCGTTTGAAGATTTGTGGGCATCAATTTGTTTATGGCACAAGCGCCCAAGGCAAACCCTTTTGTCGTCGTGCTCGTAAATTATCTACTTATGTCTATGTTCGCCGATAAATTGCTTTTTATTATTTCTTCAATCGTGAAAAAACATGTCAACACTGTTTACATTTCAATTACAAAGGAAACGTGTAACCACAAACAAGCTCGAAAGAAATAGAAAAACTTTTAAAATATGCCCTGAATTACGATGAAAATATGACACGTGATCAGTTTCCACGTTACAAGGAAACTAACTCACGTTTCATTATGAGAACGAGATCAAAAAACGAATGTCCGAAAGTTCTCGCTAGGTCATGCCCTTATTGAAAGACCCGACAATAAAATCGTAGAGATTTCTGAATAAAACAAAACCGGCTTCAAACCCTCTGTATATTACACATTCCCGGCGATACTTCCAGGCAAAGAAGCGATTTATCTTGATCGCGGTCTAGTAACGCGTTCGAGCCGTCAACGGATCTCTTCCCGACATTACTAAAAGAATAACGACAGTTATTCAGCTCTTACGTCGCCTAGGCACGCCCTATAAGAGTATTGGATTTTCGTAACATTCAGTGTTATCTAAGATCCCTATACAAACTCAAAACGTAAATAGAATGGGTTTCATTACAGCGTTATTGTGCCGAAAACTAATAAAGTCCGCCTTTTGAAGACATCGCTTTAATCTTTATTTAATTAAACGCCTACGAGGAATATTTCGGTACGGCTACCAAATATTCTAGTCCAGTTGGCATACAAAGCGTCCCAAGGAGAGTTTAGCCAAGTTTATGTGTAGTTTACAAACCGAGAATGCTTCATAAAGTGTCGAGGTAATGACTGGAGCTCCGAGATGGCAAACATAACCAAATAGCCGTCGCCCGGGCAAATGTTGACACTCCAGACGCCGCGAGAGTAAACATTCGTCTCGAATGCGGTCCAAAAGTCGACGGTAACACCGCTGTTTTATTTAAGGGGTCTTCTGGTTTAAGTAAACTCTAGTTTTAGTCGTTATATCACATAGTTACAGCTTGGAAAACTCGATTTGTTTGCCGACTCAAGGTCTATTCGACACTCCTTCGAATAGGTCTGAATTTTATTTGTTTCGCGAGACGGTTTGGGACTTATTTATTTATTTATCGTGACGTTTAGAGGCTATTCTTCAGAATTTCATATAGAAATATGACATTTTATTATGATAAGTTTGCGTGTAATATATCGCACCTATTGGAGTACTTCAAGTCTGAAGGTTACATTCATCTTTAGTTAGACAAAGGAGGAGTATTCCCAAAAGTAATCGGTTATTGTAACTTTGAAGACCTTTTTAGTAATAAGTTTATATTGATTAGAAATTCAGTTGCAAGATAACACTCGGACATATACACATATATTGCAAGTTAAATAAAAGCTAGTAAGTAAGTGGAAAATGCTACAGTTAACTTAACAGCTTAAAGAACATACAAAATTGGACAGACGAGGCCCACTAAAGTACGCACAAATAGTCCGTCTAAAACGTATTTAGTAGAATGCCGCCCTTATTTAGGGGCCCTTAAAGTAGTTCACAAACCAAACAATCTTACGGCTGTCAATACACCTGACAGGCCCCTCGCTTCCCTTTCCTGTACGTGAGAACCATTCCACAATTACTTCCCTATAGCGATCGGAACGATGCTTTGATTTTCGACCGCACTAAAATGGGTTTGTCAAATGACTAGCTTCTGCCCGCTACTTCGTATACAAATACTAGCTGTGCATCGTGGTTTTAGCGTAGGATTTAAAATAAAAATACTAAGAGATATTTTTTTTCTATAATTAAACTAAGTAGCCTAAGTTACTCCAGCTATCCATTCCAGTAAGACCCGTAAAAATCGGTTTAACCATTCTATAGACAAACCGTTTTTATGTAGGTACTTAACATACATTCTTTCATATGCATTTCATGAAAAGCTGTAAATTTGGAATAAAAAACCACTTAAATTTTATTTATCTGTATAGATCTATGTATTGAGTGCTACCATACCCCAATCCTAAGCAACCAATTGACAAATATGAACTTCCACTGGATTTGCTTATGGAAAATATTGTAAACAGGTCTGAGTGGCACTCCAGGCTCGTAAACAAGATCCGAGAGCAAACAAAAAGCGAAAAGCGAATCAGCTAAGCCAAGCGCCTGGTCAAACAACGTCGGGACAAAAAGTGTACCTTCGATACGAATAAAAATGGAATTTATGAAAGAAATCTACAAGCTGTGTTACGTAACACGATTTAAGTGATTTCATAGAGCGGTGGCCGTGGGGTTAGAACAGTCGCCCGTTAGGCAAACGACACAAGTTGGAATCCCAGCGCCCTATCCCAATGAGATTTCTAAGAAACTAAAATGCTGTTATTTCACCACACCTACTTTACGGTGAAAGAAAACATCTTGAGAAAATCTGCATATGTCTGAGAAGTAGTTCAGACACGTATAATGCCTGAGACGGTGATAGACTCACGATCTGTCACGTTGGCACTTAATCATATTCGGTGAAATGTGGGTGTTGTTATTACAACACTTCTGTTTACCCTTCTGGGCTTGTAGACAAAGTAACATCATCCTCACACTTCGCTACTAGAAAAGATACATTTATGGGGGAGAAAAAAAACACGTGACTCATTTCCATACATTTTGTATCGTTTCCGTTAGCGCAAGCGCTGGAGAAAGTTACTTGTCTAGGCCTATAGGATGGTTTCAGCACATTTCTTTTGCATTTTAAGTATATAAGTACTTAATGCATTCTTATTCATAGGTTGAAATTTTTAATTAAGTATATACTTAAAGATAAATAAAATTGAAGTGTCTGTTTGTAATTTCAAAATAACAGCTTTTCACTAAATGCATATGAAAGTATACACGCAGCTGACACTAAAAAACCACGTTTTAATATTTTTCTCTGTCTGTCTGTCTGTTTGTTCCGGGTAATCTCTGAAACGGTTAGACCGATTTTAACGGGACTTTCACTGGCAGGTAGCTGATGTTTCAAGGAGTAACTTGGCTACTTTTATTTATTAAAAATATTAGGGTTCCGCGACAATAAGGATGAAACTAAATCTACGCGGGTGAAACCGCGGGGCACAGCTAGTTTTAATTATAATTTTCCAACCAACCAACACAATCCCAAGATGAAGATTGATTTTAACCGAGAAATGTTGACGAAATAAAGTTTAAGCCACTACACCGTGACAAACAAGCATGGTCAAATATGTACACCATAAACTCTAAACACCGTTGGTTTTACGGAATTTTCGGTCCACTTTCACGCCTTTTGTGTACTCAGTACTGACACAATATAGCAAGGTAACAGAAGAGCGGCTTCGTCGATCAGTCGAGAATAATATACTTAATAAAAGAATGTAAAAAATATATGAAAAGAATGAATTTTAGTAATAGATACACCTGAATACAACTGAAGTGTCTGTTTGTAATTCCGAATTAACAGAATTAAAAATCTATTTCTAAAATGTATCTTTGTTCGTCTGTCTGTCTGTTACTTAGTTTCGGCTAAACTCAGAAACGGCTAGACCGATTTTCCTGTTCTATCAGATAGCTAATGTTAATGTGTATTACAACTAATGCTAATGTGTAATAAGTACTATAAAGTAATTCAGGCTACTTTAATTTTAGAAAATTCTAGATTATTTTATGTCAGACGGAGGAGTTTTTTTTAAGATTTTGTGTATAACATATTTTTCTTCTCAATTCTACACAATTTTTAAGTACTTTGTTAAAAGTCTAATCAAATAAAGAAATTTAGAATTAAAATTTTTGAACAGTACGTTTGTCTCACACTGTCACATAAAATAAGGTGTGAATACGAGGATCAAGGTTCAACTTGGGCTATTCCTAATCGTAAGTTCAGAGTTTTAGAACGGACACGCATTTCATCATCAGTGAATGTGGGTAGACCTTCTGTAAGTTTCGTATTTTGTGGCATAAGGCTCGCGTTGATAATCGTGATTATCTGCCAATTATACAATTAAGCGTTTAACGAATAAGCGACCGAAGGTTTCTCACGAACCCTTGGGAGTAATTCAATTACTAATCAACAAGAAATAAAGCCCTTCAGATTGGTGAGATCAGTTTTGGTTTATTCTTCAAATCATCTCATCATCATCTCCCTGGCCTTATCCCATACATTGTTGGGGTCGGCACTTGATTCAACCCGATGTGGCTGATCACATGATTTTTATACGAAGCGACTGCCATCTGACCTTCGCAACCCCATATTAGGAGGAAAATCTGTGATCTGGGTTAAACCAGTTGTCAGATTATTTTTAGGCCTCCGACTGACCTGTAACGATTGCCAAAGATGTTAAATTGGCAACCGGGACCGACGGCTTAACGTGCTCTCCGAGGCACGGAGGGAACTCGGGCGGTCACCCATCCAACTACTGGCTAGGCGTATGGTTGCTTAACTTCGCTGATCGAATGATATGCGCAATAGCAACTGTGCCACGAGCTCCTCTCTTATTCTTCAAATGTACTAAGCATTATGTCAATAGGGCAGTTAAGTTTATGGTAAATTCTAATGATTTGTTTCCTAAGCTCAAATTCGGGGTACTCGTAACCGAAGGAAGTGTATGAAGAGATGCATGAAAGTGGACGAAGAGAATGAAGTATATAAGGATCCTAGCGGTGACGTAAATAACTAAAATCTATAATCTATACAGATAAATAAAATTGAAGTGTCTATTTGTAATTCCAAAATAACAGCTTTTCACTTAGTGCATGTGAAACTATACACGCTACTGACACCAAAAAACCAAGTTTTAAATTTTTTCTCTGTCTGTCTGTCTGTTTGTTCCGGGTAATCTCTGAAACGGCTGGACCGAATTTAACGGGACTTTCACTGGTAGGTAGCTGGTGTTTCAAGGAGTTTCTACTACTTTTATTTATTAAAAATATTAGGGTTCCACGACAATAAGGATGAAACTAAATCTACGCGGGTAAAACCGCGTGGCACAGCTAGTAATATTATAAAGAATGATTTGATTGTTTTTTCAATTGTTTGCATTGAATAGGCTCCGAAACTACTTGACCGATCATGAAAATTCTTTCAGCAATGTATAGCTACATCATCAGCGCGTAACATAGGCTATATTTTATCCCCATACTCCCACGGGAACGGGCACTACACGGGTGAAACCGCGTGACGTCCGCTCGTATCTCAAACAAATATTGTGAGTGACGTTAACGAGTATAAATTACGAAAACGGTACAAAACTCGTAATAACGGTACAGGGGGACTACCATCTGAGCTTTGACGTTTCTTGACGATTTTGGTGCCATAAAATTAAACGTCAAAGTTAAGAAGCACTTAATACGCCCTGCTTAAACGATCACAGTTGGCCCCCAGTACATGCTTATAAAGATATCACCAGCAATCGTGACTACAATGATTAAAGTAGGCAGTAAATTAATTAGTCCGACTACAGTTAAGTAACTAGTTAGCGTGATAAGAACCAATCTTTTACATTGCCTATTTAAGTGAAATATTGTACATTTAGGCGCTATTTCATTCCAATATCAGGTAAACGACTTATATACTTACTTTTGGGGTAATTCATGGGTAATAACATCAAAGATTTATCAGTCCATCTTTATAATACGTTAAACTTGGATAAAAGTTATTATTTAGCTTTTGATGAACTTAACAAGTAAGTGAAAGTTCCGCCTCATTACCACTTACACATTTAATTGTTTCTAAGTCTTCTACGTTCAAGCTCGAAGGACCATTTAAGGCAATCTTGATAAGATGATATTTTTACTACCTGTGCCCCGCGGTTTCACCCGCGTAGATTTAATTTCACGGTATCCTAATTCTTTTTATAAACAAAATAAAGCCTAAGTTATTCCTACTCCTTGTAACGAGCTTTCAGCGGGTAAAAGTCTCGTTAAAATGGGTCCAGCCATTTCACAGATTAGCCGACGCAATCAAACAGACGGACAGACAGATATTTCTTTTAAATTAGTTATTACGTTCGTTTGCATTGTTAACAGCTGTTAATTTGGAATTACAAAGAGACATAAAATTATTTAAGTATCTGTATTAAATAAATATATAAACGGTGTTCACACTGATATATCCACTCTCATAGCAGTCATTATTTATCCACGTAAGTAAGTAAATAATTGTAAAATGCAGAATAATCGTACATTGTAAAATAGCCATTAAAATTCACCACAGGCATCTCACTTACCATTTTTACACGACAAAGACAATTGTACGGACGCATAGTGAATAAATATCAACCAATCAATGCGAACGCATGATGATATACGGACAGGAATACAAATGAACTGACCATACAAATTTAAACTCTATTACAGTAATATAAAATAAAATTTCAGATCTCAGGGCTATAATTAAAAGCTGCAAGGCGAACGCTTCGCTAGCGAAACAAAATAACTGGCAATTTCTCTCGCGTCCATTTAACAAAAATGGGTTATTATTAGTTATTGGGCTCTCCCCCACGCTAACAGTGTAAAAGCGATGCTGATTGCGCCCCTTTAAACCATAATGACACGAGCTACAACTTACAGAAGGTCAGCTCTTATTCCCATACGGCCTAAGCATAAGCTCTTCTTCAGAGTTCTTCAACTCTGTCACACAGTGGAACTATGATGAAGTCTTATCGAAATACAATATTGGAATACATGAATACAACAATTGGTAACATTTCGGCGAGTTTTACGTGAATCAGACTACCGCACGCACACATACTCTCTCGCTTAAAATAAGAATAGGAATAATCCGTGATTTGTGCGTGTGTGTGACGTTTCTCGACCAATGTTAGGGAGCAGCCCTTCTGCTAACATTCTGTTTTGTTACAATGCAGTTGTTACTACATGGTAATAATATCTTATGGATAACGCAACTGATGAGTACAATAACATATATTGCCGTGGTTCTGTCTAAAAGACTCTTTCACCCATTTGCATCGCAATAACCTAATTTTCAAGTGTTATTAGTGTTTTATCAATATACAAAGGACCCCTTTGGGGACCCTTCTGGAAGACATAAAGATTATTACACAAAATTTTCATTATTTCTTACTAGCTATGAGCCGCGCTTTATCACTAAAAGGCCATTTCATATTTCTAGTTAATATTAAGTATAGCCTACTACCTGATACACACGGCTTCGCTCACATTGAATTATTTTTTTCATAAAATGTATCCTTTGTGACTTTTTATACTTCTAAGAATATGTTAACAAGTACAAACTTATATTTACATTAGCTGTGCCCCGCGTTATCACCCGCTTAGATTTAGTTTCTTCCTTATTGTCGCGTAACCCTAATATTTTTATTAAATAAAAGTAGCCTAAGTTACTCCTTGAAACATCAGCTACCTACCAGTGAAAGTCCCGTTAAAATCCGTCCAGTCGTTTCAGAAATTACCCGGAACAAACAGACAGACAGACAGAGAAAAATTTTAAAACTTGGTTTTAGTGTCAGTATCGTGTATACTTTCATATGCATTTAGTGAAAAGCTGTTATTTTGGAATTACAAACAGACACTTCAATTTTATTTATCTGTATAGATGGATAGATAAGATATTTATTTTGGAACTAGCTTGCGCTTGTGGCTTTCTATTGAAAGAAAAGTGTTAGTTAAGGAATTTTCCAAATTGTTTCACTAGATCCAGAGATTATCCTCTACAAACGCACAAACTTACTTCTTTATATTATTAGTATATATTTAAAACTAGCTGTGCCCCGCGGTTTCACCCGCGTAGATTTAGTTTCATCCTTATTGTCGCGGAACCTTAATATTTTTGATAAATGAAAGTAGCCTAAGTTACTCCTTCAAACATCAGCTACCTGCCAGAGAAAGTCCCGTTAAAATCGGTCCAGCCGTTTCAGAAATTACCCGGAACAAACAGACAGACAGACAGACAGACGGACAGACAGACGGACAGACAGAGAAAATTTTTAAAACTTGGTTTTTTGTGTCAGTAGCGTGTATATTTTCATATTCATTTAGTGAAAAGCTGCTATTTTCGAATTACAAACAGACACTTCAATTTAATTTATCTGTCTTAAAGGAAACGATTATCAGAACGTGCCAGTAGCAACTAGTGGCTAAAATAAGCAACAAGAGCGAGCGAAACGCTGATAGAACAATGCATAATATTATGAAAGGGGAAACTCGCTTCGTCAAAATTATTACTCTAATAAACAGAGAAACATCGTTGTTTATACGATGCATTTCGAATGCATAAACTCAAATATAGGATCGCTTCACTTAGAATTTAAATTCAGTTGAATTCATACTAAATTAGAATAATATTTCGTAAGCTTTCAACAACAAGGGATATTTTAAACAGAAAATCTATACTCTATACAGATAAATAAAATTAAGTAAGTACTTAAGTGTCTGTTTGTAATTCCAAAATAACAGTTTATCACAAAATGCACATGAAAGTATCTAAGGTACTAATATGAAAAAATCAATTTCTAAAATTGTTATATCTGTCTGTCTGTCCGTTTGCTCCGGCTTATCTCCGATTTTAACGGGACTTTCACTGGCAGAATGCTTATTTTACGCGGGTCACCCATAAAATTAACTCGACGCGGGTAAAACCGCGGGGCACAGCTAGTACATTATAAGTAAAGTAATAAGTACCCACAAGTTAATCTCAACCTTTGCACATGTTATCGACAGTAACATTAGCATAGCAAAACAATGTAAGAACACGTCACATCTGCATCTCCACGTAGATTCTTCCGCGATGCATAAAATATGAGAGCGGTTATCTTGACACACATTGTCCTTGCGGTGAAACATGGGTCCCTGTTCTTAGGGTACTTTTATCGTACTTGTTTAAACCAAGGTCTCGTAAATCATACGTATTTGGACACGTTTGTATGTTGATTAGATAGCCGCTTCATTATATGGGATTCTCGATGTCAAAGGTACAGAATGTCACGTCACGAGTAATAAGCGCGCGATGAAAATGGTGGGGATCCTGGGGATGTTTTTTAATTTGTGTTAATTAATTTAAAGTTTCGGGGAATACACTTCGGGGAATACATACATGTATGTATGTATGTAAATACAGAAGACGAGGAAAGAGTAAGATATGCTTTCGTTTCGGTTTCTATCTGTTTGATACATGAATAAAATCACGAAAATCCAATAAAAATACCCAAACGAGAGTCGATATCAAAATGATCTGATCCAATCGAACCGATCTTTCTAATGATCAGGTATTCCGTAACCTATTAACGTTAGACGTTTGAGGAAAGTGATCAAATTATCTCAGTTTGATCAGCTCATTTATACTGACTGAAGGTAGTTAACCTCTAGTAAGCGTTCTCTCAGTTCCCTTAGTCAGTATTGGGTAGGCATTGGACATTCTATTTTTATTGTTCATAATACTAGTTCAGCCCTGTGGTTTCATCCGCGTGTAATTTAGCTACCACGAAAGTGCAAAAGTAAGGTAATGGAATATGGTAATGGAGGAAGAGAGCCGTGGTGGCCGCGGGTTTTGAGCAGTTGCCCGCTACGCAAGCAACGCAATTTCGAATCCCAGCGGGGCCTGTACCAATGAGTTTTTCTTAAAACTTATGTGCAGTGATTCCATACCACGTGCTTTACGGTAGAAAACATCATGAGGAAACCTATCAATCATATCAAAGACGCATGTATATAGTGCCTGAGACGGCGATAGACTCAATCATCTGTTACGTTGGCACTTAATCATATTCGGTGAAATGTGGGTGTTGTTGTAACGACACCTCTGCTTGCTTACCCCTTAAGGGGCACTTCTGGGCATATTTTTGGAATATGCAAAATAGTTTCAGTAAATCCAAAGATACAAACTCACAAACCTCTTGATAATATAAGTAGACATCTGCTATTCTGCTTAAAATCTTGTAGTGCGCGTCTGTAAAGTATGTCATTTTGAACGATATGTTTCTACATTCCTTACTGATTATAAAGCTTAATATTTATATTGTACCAAAGTTATACCTGAATAAACTACCACATTGACATTTAGATTTATCTTGTAAACGTCGAGTTTATAGGCACAAACTAAAACTAAAACATTGGCTGTAGAGTGTAGGTAATCACAGAATAAATAATCCCAGTAACTTGCGTCTAACACGGAATGTGTTTCAATATTAGCTTAGCTTTGATTTAATCGTAAGTCCTAACTTGTAAACTTAACTAATACGAAAATCATCATTTTTGCGTTTCATATAAATACGCCTCACGACAGTATTCCCAGAAAGAGTAGGCAGAGATGTATTTGAAATACATACACAATAAAATTGCATAAAGTACTTATATGTTTGTAATTTCAAATTAACAGCTTAAAAATTAAGCTATCGCGGGGCACCCATGAATTTAACGGGTGAAAAAGCGGGGCACAGCTAGTTTATAAAAAATAGAATGCCTAAAGGAAAAAAAAACCTGTTCTATAGATCAATTGTTTGAAGATAGATACCTACAGAAAGATAGACCGGAGGCTGGTTGAAGCCAAGTGTTTTTGCGGCAATAAACCGCACAGCCCTCGCACTAGTTTGAGATTTTTTGCTTCCTAGTTCCTACTTACGAGTGCCTATACAATGTTACTTGTTAGATAATTGTATATTGTAACTAAGCTATATTCTGACCTCGGTACAAATTTGTGATTTTATATTCTAATACTGCTGCCGTGTTGTTTGAGCGCTCAGCGAAAATAGTAGGGATTACTGCGCATGAGTTTATTCGAACGCCAAATAAACCCAAAAAACTACTGCGCATTCAAGGCCAGCGCTCAAAACTGGCGACGAGGAATACACAAGTGACTAAGTAGTGTATTCCTCGCAAGAAAAATATTGTAAGTTCGTCGTAATAAACAGTCTTTTAATCTGTTTAGGTAGGCAGTAGAAGGTAAGCAGTCTTTCGCCAGAGCCCCATGGAGGGGTATAGTGGAAGCGCTGGTCTAGCGTATAGTGGGACTCTTTCACCTTTTATTGGGTTGGCACAGTGATTCCTTTAGTAGTAGTCTAGCAGGCTATCTTCCAAACAGGTAGATAATTGTTTGATGTTCAGTAATGGCTTCTCAAGGACTTACCTCATTCTGCAGTCCAGTGCAAACAAGGGAAACAATCGTGCTTGCATTCTGAATAGATCATGAATCTGGCTGAGTAACTTACCATCAAATACTTTAAACATTCCACGATTCAGTTTGGTCTTGTAATTTTCCCTAGTCTTAATACTTGCTGAATCCCTACTAATATTATAAATGAGAAAGTAACTCTGTCTGTCTGTGCTGCCCCGCTTACGGGAAAGCCCAACAGACAGACTGACAGAGGTTTAAGAACCTCTGACGAAATTTGGCACAGACAATCTTTAGACCCTGAGGACATAGGCTACCTTTTATTTATTAAAAATATTAGGTTTCCGCGACCATAAGGATGAAACTAAATCTACGCGGGTGAAACCGCGGGGCACAGCTAGTATTAAATAATTGATCATACAATTTATGTCAAAAACAATATGAGTGGCAAGAAACTTTTTGCTGTTAGCTTAACACAGAATACAACAAGTTGGCTTCAACATTAAATTGAGAATATTTGTCCTATTAGGCAGCTTCATCAGCTTACAAAACAGTTGTTACATGCCTTATCAAGAAATTAAATCATCATCATCATCCTGCCTTTATCCCATGTTATTTGTGGTCAGCACAATGTGTTCTCCCCTACATAAAAGTTAATTTTATAGACAACACTATAATAATTACATATTTACTAATCCTCCTTTTTACTAAAAATGGTTTAAAAGACTAGACTAAACTCAGACTAAAACTACATCCATTCCTTTTAAAGATCACAGAAAGAGATGAAACTATTAAAGGACTATCTTAGTCTGTTTCGTAATAAGAGGTATTGTGTTTTATATGACACCACAGGAACATTATTTTTCTACCAGGATTGACATATATATATATATATCTCTTTGTGTTATCTCTTATATGAATTTTATTGTAATTAATCATTGATTACTATTTAATTAATGATTAATTAAATAGTAATGAATGATGCCAGCTGAGTTTTTTACCGGTTCTTCTCAGAAGGCTAGTTTCCGAACCAGTGGTCAATTATTCGAGATTCATAAGTGCCTTACCGGGGCCTAAACTGAATCAATCATTTTCGTTTTAATTTTCATTCATCAAAATTAGTCCAGCCGTCTCACTCATGCGAGATATACCAACCTAACATACAAACCTTCCCATTAGTATGTAGTGTGATTATGCCTCAATCTATCCATGACAAGTTGAGTACTGTCAGATAGGTAAATGATATTAATGAGTTATGTATGAGATGATAGTCTATGATGATAAATTGATGATTTATTGCTATGAATATTAATAAAGCTGTTGTTCTCTTTATAACGTGACTAGCTGTGACATGCAGCTTTGCTTGCGTGGTGATGGGTGGCCTATATTTTTGACAATGTGTGTGTAATGTTTTATGAAGAATTGTTGAGAACTGTCAGAGTGTGAGTGAATGTTTAACCAACTCACATGCATAGTATTATATTTGGTAATTACTGATTTTATGTTAGGCATAAATTAAATCAGCTACTATAATGTATACTTATGATAGTAGGTACTTCTTGTTCATTGCAGTGGCTAGCTACATATATCATGAATATCTTTGGCAACAACCCAATTGTATGAGTTAGTAGGAATTGGGATTACATAAATTATGAATTATTTAAGATTACTTAACTAACTTACCTGCATAGGTTGCAAGTCCTTAGATTCAGAATAAGAGCACATTAAGTGAAGCAGGTGTTCACTAAAACCTTATTGGAATGTCCTTGAAGAAAGTAGCTTTAAAAAAAACAAGAACTCTATGCTACATTATTTTAAAAAGCTAAGTTTTTTTATTAATCGAATTCAAAATTTGACTTTAGAATGAAGAAAGGTAGCAAAGTTAAATAGGTTTCAAGTTAGGTAGGACCTCAATTATCAACCCTAATAAAGCCTAATTAGGTCTATTTTCGATGGCATAATAGCATTTTCGTAATATTAATTGTAGTAATAATCCACGAAGGCTGTACGTATTGTTAGATCACGATCGTAGTTCAATGACCGTTAGGAAAAAGTTTAATTACCTAGGCACTATTTGGAATACCTATCAATTTACCTACTTAATTATGGTAGCTACTTCAATGTATGTTTAGAAAAAAGGTAGGGTAGGTATTTAAATATTATACTGAAAAGAATACGTTAAATAAACGGTAAAAAAATTTACCTACCTTCAACTCTTTATACGTGGATTATGAAAGAAAATATCTATAGGTATTGAATTTGAATAGTAAAACGGAATCGTTAAATTCATTTTATTATGCATGGACGAGTACTATGAAAAAAAGGACAAAAGTTCCTGGCTACTCACAAGAAAAGTTTGCTTATATTCTGTACATGCGCGGTAGAAGTTTGACTAAGTAAACAATCACAAAAGTTTCTAAAACTTCTGTAAACTGAACAGCACTTACCTTGATAGTTAAATGCAGCTGTCCCAAGCCCAAACTCCGATTCTAAAGACACAACACAATCCACTTGGATTCACAACATTCCTAAAAACACTGCCTCCTCAAAACTAGTTGCTTCACTCACACTACCGTCGCCGCACTTTTTGAGTTGATATTCACATAAAACACTATAAAAACACGATAATTAAAGGCTTCACATATAAGTAATAAACTTTTTCACTTAGTTTTCAGTCAATATCCACGGTTTATTCGTAAAAACTTTAAAAAATCGTATAAAACTTCCGGAGCAACACTTTTAGAACCTACGCGACGGCCATCTTCCGCCAACACGAAGTTTGAGGTTAAAACCGGTAGAGGGCAGGACGAGCGGCATCACAAAATAATTATGTCAAGAGAATAAACCATACCCTTAAAGTTGAATTTAGACTTCGTTACTACAATAATAAAGCTACCTTGAAACAATATCCTTTCTTTAATACCCATTAAAAATATTTTACTTTACAATCAAATATATTTAGTTCTGGTATTTTACCATAGGGCAATACAAAACTAAATATTTTTTCGGTTTACATAACTTTTTCATGAACTATATACAGTTACTGTTCCATTTCATTAAAAAAAAGAGCAATTAATGATTTTAGGTAAGTTATCAGAAACATGTAAGTAGGTAGGTTTAATTTAATGTGTTACCTATTATAAATAAACCTAATTACATAACTTAATAAATAAGTATATAAATGTATCTTATTGCGGTGTAATAAATATAAGATAAACTGTATATATTATAACTAAATAGTGCCTCTCAAATTGCTGTGCCCTAACAGGGTTGTTAGTTATAAGTCATTGTATGTCAACATTGTATACTAACTTGCAATAAATATATATGAAATATATGAAATTATGTGTTTATTTATTCATTTAAATTATTGGCATTTTTCAGTGAATCTAAACTATAATATTATTAGTTTTTGCATCATGATTGCCTGTGATTGTGATGTGTGAAATACATAAATTTCAAGGTTCGAAACAAGAACAAAACGATCCGTAAAATTTCTCTAATTAGGCATCATTTAGTAGGTATTATTCCGATACTACAGGTTTATTAGGTATATTGAGGAACAATTTAAATAAGCGATGATTGAAAAGACATTGAATATTGAATAGACATTTTTTAATTATACCCTGGCAGCACGCTTCCTTTCCTAAACGAATCATTATTTGTTTGGCAATTAAATGAACTGTCATTGTCAGTTGTCAACTTGTCACAGTGCCATGACAAATGTCTTGTTTTCTGGTTTTAATTGTTTGTAGATTAATTTTGTTTCTTTTGTTTTGATTTGCGTAATTTTTTTACATGCAGGCAGAGCTTCCTTAGACAGCGTTATACGGTTATTCTATAGTCTTTTATCTCACTGCTGGTACAACGTTTTCATTCAACTCGACATAAGTGGAGAGCCGTATTGCTTATCATAAATTTTATTCAGAACATGCATTCCATCAACCTAGCAATTTTGTGTATTTGTTTTTCAACTTCTTAGATAGTTGATGAAAACCCTGGAGACTGTTCCTCCAGTGTATTCATTTGATATAAGCTATAATTAAAGTGCAGGTCACAAGTGACAAGTGCTGACCATAAAATAGCAGTAGTCATTTTAGGAGTCTGTCTCTGTTTGTCTGTATAACGCGCTGCGAATAAATTTTCTTGGTACCTTACATATTTATTTATACTTAAAACAATAGTTTCCCCAGAATAAACTTAGTTAAAGAGCCTAGTGTAGCTTTACAACATGTCTTTTCAAGGAGGGTGAAAGCTTTAGACAGGCGGGTAATTCACCTAAGGTTAGCTGCACACACTCAATAATGATGTCAGTAAAGTGCATATTGGCAATAATAGTGTGTGTATTTTTCAAAAATGTGGTATGTGTGCGGATTGCTGTAAGAAACTTGTAAGGGCTTATAAAAACTTCAGATAAATTTTAAATTATGCGACAGATGGAGTCTACCAATTACATTTTCAATTCCATATTTCCCCGTATTCCCAGAAGGGGGAGCTGTACATAAACTACACCCACATTTGACCAGTTATTTCAAGTCCCATGTAATGGGAGGCTAGCCTACTGTCATTAACTAGTCCAGACTCTAGGCTGGCTAGCAGCAGATTGAATTCGTTCTGTATTTTATTTATTTATCAAGTATTAATTTGAGATTTTTACTACACAAATTCTTAAACTGCACTGTTTTAAGCATTACTGCTGGGCTACAATATAAATAATTTGGCACACTGATAGGTAAAGCCATATCTTACTTCATTAGGTATTGTTATTTTTACACACAACTCAAGTAGTAATAAAAAAGCTTAACTTTTTTCATACAAACCTGGCAACCCTAACACACCCAATCGACTCGCTCCATACAACCTATCCCTAGTCGATAATTCGCAACTTTTATAAGCCAATATCAAAAGTTATGCCACAACAATTGGAAAATGGCATTAAAACTAAAATGGACTTCGGAACCAGTTCTGTAACGCTTTACCCTGGGGATGTGAGTGTTATTTGAAACTCGTATCGTTATTATAACCTACCGTTCACCTTTGAGGTGAAATAAACTACATTACAAATTCGACTGAGTACTATAGCAGTAATAATGCAAAGCGCCTGATTATTTTTCATAGCAACTATTTTCATTAATGTTAGCGAGTGTTTGATATTGAAAAGTATCAGGCGCTTCACTTACGTGAACTTATGGAATAAAACTAGCTTGCGCCCGTAGCGTCGCCTGCGTGGCAATAAGGTGTCACATTTATACAATCAACCCCCGTTTAACCCCCTTAGGGGTTGTAATTCCGAGAAAACTGTTCTTAGTGTATAGGTGGTGAGGTATAGTCACCAAAAGCACACTTCTCAAATTTCAATTACATTTATGTAATGTATGTGTATAAGATAAAATATCTAATTACCTACTTATAAAATCGATTATTTTCATGATCATTTATTCAAATGAGAATTCAAAAAGCAAAAAAGCCAACGGCACGCAGTGTTCCCAGGCGGTCACCCATCCAAGTACTGACTACGCCCGACGTTGCTTAACTTCGGTGATCGGACGAGAACCGGTGTTTTCAACGTGGTATGGACGTTGGCGACTACAATGCAAAATTTTAGCAATATATTCAATATAACAATACGATAAAGTAAAATTAAACGTCTGAGCTAAGAAGTTTTTAATACGCTCTTTAACGTTCATAGTTGGCCCCCAAATCAGTGAATCTGACCTTTAATTTCTATTAAGATATACTTTGGTACTTTCGTAGGTACTTATATATGAACTCGGTTTATTCACGATGTTTTTTATGGTGTTACATCACTTCACATAAGATTTTAGAATAATAAGATGAATTCAAAAACTATTCCTAGCTGTCTAGATGACATCTTATACTCGTAACTTGTTTATTTAATTAAAACCTGAATAAACCGGTAATCTTAGATATACCTACATACATACCAACTGAGTTATAGGCAGATAGAATAACATCGATTGGATATTATCGCTCGGCCTCGAAGATCGAAGAAAAGTTCTAACTCAATTTCTCGCTTTAAGCTTCATCTAAAAACGTGATTCCTCACATCGTGACCGAAAGGCGAAAACACTGAAGAAACTTCAATGGCTCCTATTATGCGGTTGCAATAGCAATAGCGACAAACAATGGCGATCGCCACCGTCGCGAGTTATGCGTTGACCATAACGTTACCATTTCAAGAGTCTGTGTCTGACTATCTGTATGGCCCGGCGCGAATAAAATACAGGAGCAGTTACACCTGCGTTACTTTTTGCAGTAAGTGATCATAATGGTGGCGCGCGGACTAGGTTTTGACGTCTTAACGTGGCTCGCCTCAATCCGTTCCGTATCAATATATTTACAAAATACGCTACAAAATTTGACGATATCTATACCTTAGGTACTTGAGGCACAGATCTACATATGAATTAGACTTTCGTGTGACTAAGGAATATGAGTGTTATTAAACGAAAATTAGCTGTACTCATACAGAGCAGGGGCCCAACCATGAGCTCTTATTGCAATGATAATTCAGTTGTGCGACAGTGACAGATGTATGCACGTCACATACATCTGTCTCATAAATGAGTGAAACTATCATGGCAATAAGAACTCATGGTAAGGCCCCAGGTAAATACTTATGTATGTTTTAAAATACTATTTCAAGCGACCGTTAACCGCATATCGTCCAGCGAATAAATATGAAATGTACATGATGCCAGCTGAGTTTCTTGCTGGTTCTTCTCAGAAGGTTAGTTTCCGAACCGGTGGTAAATTCCTCGACATTCAAAAGTCATTTCCATTTGCAATTTAAAGATTGCAATACTGTCGTCGATCGCCTGTCGCTGTGGCACTGCAAATTCACGAATAGCGAACAGGAATTCCATCCAGGACAAAGGGATACTTCGCAATGGAGTCACGAAAAACTTGGAGACAGTTGGAGCAGTTTAGTCATTACAAGTTTGTCACAAAACGTTTTACCACCAAGTTGTTTTATAGAGAAACTTTGCGTTATTGAAAATCGTTGAATAATTTTAATTTCGCTCTCGGAATAATAATTTGGAAAGTTGCTTCCACAAGCCGTGCACCACAGTATAAAAACTTCTTCGCTGTACCTTCCATCAGCTCGTATTTCGAATTATTGACAGTAACAGAATTAGACAGCGGCCTTAACTACCATGAGCTATTATTGCCACGATAGTTTGACACTTAATAAGAGACAGGTATAATTAGTTTAAGTATGTATATGATTAACTGGCTGTGCCCCGCAGTTTCACCCGCGTCGAGTTAATTTCATGGGGGTCCCGTATCCCTTATGTTTTTTTAAAATAAAATTAGTCTAAAACACTCCTTGAAACATCAGCTATCTGCATCTGCCAGTGAAAGAATCCGGTTAAAATCCATCCAGCCGTTTACGCGTGGTGCCGTGACCAACGGAAATGGGGATTCATTTTTATATATGAGAGATATGATAAAGCCGAAGAATTTGTTTGTTTGGTTGAAAAAATATTTTTGTGGTGGAAGGCTTTATAACATCACGCTACAAGCAATAGGTGCGAAGTATCATTGAAAAAATGGTACAAACAACTGGTCAAATGCGAGTCGGAGTCTTGGGGTAGCTGAGGGGCGCTTGACTAGATGGCGCTACTCGCTAACAATTGCAAAGTTTAAGTACGAATACTCTAGAATCTAAATCGCGCAATAAGAGTTTTCGAGCGCATTACTTCAAGGTTCCAACTAGACCATGACACCCACCTGGCTGGGTTATCTTCCCATTGCTCGCTCTCCCCACAGCCTCTAGCCCTTAGATTTTTTGTGTCTTGTATGACGTGACGTGAACAACGCGCAGTTATCCCCGCTATTTCCGCAGCGCTCATAACTCTTGACAACACTTAGGTACCTGTTTTTGTTTATATTTATTTTCATCAATCATCAATTCACCATGGTCCTGTATAGAGTCTTCTAAACCTTCCCTTGCAAGGAAATTGATGATCTCGGGGCAGCTGCAGGAAAAAATATCTTTGGAAGCCTTTGGGAACGGTCATTAGGTGATATTGCAACTTCGACGGATTTTTTTATTAATTACCTATTTACTTGTCCCGTCTCAGTGTTTACTTAATATTTAGTTGACATAAAATATTATTTTGGTGACAATCAGTGCAAATATAGGTGTTGACGCGTTAGAACGTCGTCGCTTGGGGCATTTATTAACGTTTCCATATAAAATGAGGGGAACACACTGGCAATATCGAACTCTCAAAATCAAAATCTCAACTACTCTAAGATGCTTAAGTATGTGCCTAATTAATGAGTCATACAGAGCCCTAAGCTGTATCGATTCAATGATTTGGCACGGTACAAATTCCTTTTTTATACTTACTACCATGGCGATAAAAAAACGTGCAATCAGCCTATTTAAGCTTGTAAAACTAAGTGTCACTCGCACATTGCCAATAACATACCTTATAAATAATAAAATCCCTGTGTTAACATAATGATAAGTATTGCTAGCACAGCGACTACACTCTTACACCCCCCCACCATGGAGCACTGGCGACCTTACTCGCCGCAGGAACACAACACTACGTAAAGGTAGCATTATGAGGCTGTGATCTTCTGTAAGGTGGAGGTAGACTGTCCAGTTGGGCAGCTCCTAATGTCAATCGGGAGATTCCTTCGTGCCCAGCCTTTCTATTGCTCGTTTTAATTCGTTTTGAATATTGTTCATATGTTTTGGTTCTTGACATGTATTGCATTGTCAAAAGTGAGAAATTCATACTTCTTTAATTAGAATGACCAGTAAGTCATCATCAACCTGTATTAGTCCACTGCTGGACATAGGCCTCCGCTAATGAGTAAGTAACTACTACTTAAATATAAATAACACTTTATTTCCACCTAACTGAACGATAAAACAAAAACGTAGCCGCAGCGCAAAGTTAGGTAAATTCATTGAAGCTGTAACGCGCAGACTAGTTAAAAATTCAGTCCCGCATTTTAATTGGAGACAACTTCCAGCCGCTGCTAAACACATTATCCCCTTTTTATGTCGTCCGTCAGTCGGGGTTTGCTGTTGGTTGTATAAAACCGTAACTATTTATATTGAGAACTTAAGATTGCTGCCGTATTAGGTTATTAGATTTTTTTTCTAAAATAAAAGTTTATTAGCAAATAGTAACTTTGGCCTAAAATAAAAGGTAGCGTAGGCTAACTTAACTCCTTTTAGTAACTTAACTACTGGCGGTAGCATGTATAATCCTGTAAATTGTGTCATTCTGACGGTATAAAGTCTAATCGAATAAAGATATTTTTGACTTTCACTTTGACTTTGACTTTAACTTCAGCTTTCTACTATTCCCATTAAAATCGATCCAGCCATTCCAGAACAAACGTCTAGTCGGACACATAAAATAGATTTTCATTTTACGTTAATATCGTAGGTAGGTAATTACTGTAGCGAGCACCCCCGACTGTGGTCACTGGCTGCCATAAATAGTATTGATCCCGTCAATACTATCTATATATATACAGATAAATAAAATTGAAGTGTCTGTTTGTAATTCCAAAATAACAGCTTTTCACTAAATGCATATGAAAGTATACACGCTACTGACACTAAAAAACCAAGTTTTAAATTTTTTCTCTGTCTGTCTGTCTGTCGGTCTGTCTGTCTGTCTGTCTGTTTGTTCCGGGTAATCTCTGAAACGGCTGGACGGATTTTAACAGGACTTTCACTGGTAGATAGTTGATGTTTCAAGGAGTAACATAGGCTATTGTAATTTATTACAAATATTAGGGTTTCGCGACAATAAGGATGAAACTAAATTCACGCGGGTGAAACCGCGGGGCACAGCTAGTTTATTAATAAATGAATCAATTGAATGTGTTTCACTGTACCTGTGAAAGATATTATTGTGATATTACAAACACTTCAAATGTATTCATACGTAGATATGTGAGATGTATGGATATATAGATGAGCTACTTGCAATTCTAAAGCGGCTATGAATGTATCCTTGCTCTTCAAATTGAACAGGCGCTCTGTAGCAAAAAGTTCTATAAGTAGAAAAAAAATAATGTGTAGCCACTGCGAAAATCTAGGATATCTTATATCTTTAAACGGGCAATACTTATATTTATACATATATAGAATCTGGATCTCGGGAACGGCTGCAACGTTTTTCATGAAATTTTGTATGTAAGGGGTTTTGGAGGCAAATTGGAAAAAATAATCGAAAACATCGTTTACGTACATACGTTCGTAGGTCCCTTTCAGCATATATTCCCTATTATCTGAAGTAAACAAATCTATTAGGTACCGGTTATAGACGCCATTTTCGTGTACCTATTGATAATTCGTCGCAAAACAGGAAGAGGGTATTATTTAGCTCTTTTACAGAGTCTGAGAGGAAAAACATGTACGTGTATGTATGTATACACTATACACACAGATAAATAAATCTATACAGATAAATAAAATTGAAGTGTCTGTTTGTAATTCCAAAATAACAGCTTTTCACTAAATGCATATGAAAGTAAACACGCTACTGACAATGAAAAACCAAGTTATAATTTTTTCTCTGTCTGTCTGTCTGTCTGTCTGTTTATTCCGGGTAATCTCTGAAACGGCTGGACCGATTCTAACGGGACTTTCACTGACGGGTAGCTGATGTTTCAAGAAGTAAATTAGGCTACTTTTATTCATTAAAAATATTAGGGTTCCGCGACAATAAGGATGAAACTAAATCTACGCGGGTGAAACCGCGGGGCACAGCTAGTCTAAACTAAAATGTTAATGATAATGCTTTAATTGTATCCCAAATGCATCATATCCCAAATTGATGACCCCTAGACAACCGAACAACGTTATTGCGCTAATTAAAATAGAACGACAGAAAAGTTCTATTGTGTGTTGCGTTTTCTTACTACGTTACCTACACAGTCCACGTACTTCAAGGGCATCAGGGTACAATATCTACCGCCAGCCTTTTATATAGACATTACATATCGCCTGGGGATCGAACCCAAGAACGCGTGTTCCGCAGTAGTAATTGCGACCATAGAGGCACTGTGCATAAAACTTAAAAAAAAGTCATTGTAGTTGCTTCCGTAGTAGACTGCTCAACCATTGTGACATGACGACTTTTAATAAGGCCTATCACGTCATTAATAATTGAATATCTGTAATTAATTCCGTTTTCGGTACAAATATAACAGATTTACTCAGCTGTAGTGACACTTTACTTGAAGGCAATGTACGATGATAAAGTCACTAAATGACGAAGGCTTATTAAAATAAAGATTTTATTTATACTACAAAGATGGCAAACGGGTGTTTTGAGTGCTTAGTGCGAGTTTTCACTGCCGCCGTCACAAGTCACCACGTTGACCTAAACGCAGATTTATATAGGATCGAACTGTTGGCCTACGACTGGCATTATGTTGATCCCATACAAATCTGCGTTTACGTTAACGCGGTGACTTGTGACGGAGATTTTTAGAAAACTCGCACTAGGCACTCAGTCTTCCTGATGGTAAGCGGGCACTGCAGTCTATGAACATGACCAACACCAGAGTGCCTAGTGCGAGTTTTCTTAAAATCCTATCTTACATTTTCATCTGTCGGCTTACAGATGGTATTTTGATCCCATATAAATCTGCGTTTATGCCAACGCGGTGACTTACGGTGGCAGTGAAGGCAGGTACTCACACTAGGCCCTCAAAGGGTCACTCACGAATTGTCCACTTAATTAAGAATGGAATCGCTGTGCCAACATAGTAAAAGATAATAGTCCCACTATACGCTAGCACAGCGTCTGCACTTCTCCCTTACCCCTCAATTTTTTTTAAAAACTTGTCAGTGAAAGTCCCTGCAAAAGCGATCCAGCTGTTTCAGAGATTAACCGGAACAAACAGACAGACAGAAAAAAATTTTAAAACTTTGTTTTATAGTGTCAGTAGCGTGTATACTTTCATGTGCATTTAGTGTAAAGTTGTTATTTTGGAATGACAAACAAATACTTCAATTTTATTTATCTGTATAGATGTATAGATTATTAATTGCAATACAATTCAAATATCATTGTATCATCTGATGATTGATTTAAATATATTCAGTTAATCTGTCAACCTCTGTAAATATGGCACTAATGAAAAACAGCAACCTGTATAATTATTTATAGCTGACCTGTTTCACTATATCTGCATCGGCTTCTGTTTAGATTATAGAGTTGTGATAATATTACGACTCACTGTGGGGTGTCCCCCGACTGATGATGATTTAAATGACGCATACGTACATATACATCTGTCACTGTCAAAAATTCGAAATCCATAGCAATACATTGGTAATCGGTACTTTTCATATTTATTGAATAACAACTTATTTATATTTACAAGGAGCAATACTTAAAACTAATTACGAGTAGAACATTTGGCCCAAATCGGTGTCTCTCGGGATCGTACCAAGAAGGCTGGCAGCATTGCCACGTTGAATAGCAATGCTGATTCTCTGAGCGAGAAAAGCCCCAGCCCGCTTGTCACGAGAGACTTTTAGTAGACGATGTGCAGCTTGCACGTTTGAAAATTTGATGAGCATCCGGATCCCAAGGCCCTAGAGTTTAACAATTTTAAATGTTTAAGATTATATGAAATTCAAAGTAATCTAGAAGTCAAGTACAACCGGTTTAAATGCAAATAATAAAACTATCATTGTTCTTCACAGGCTATTTAACAAATAGATTACATTACCTATATTACCTTTTACGCTAGAACACACCCATATACGTTTATTTATATCAAATTAAATTCACAACTTCGTTCGATGTCGTTCTAATTTTATTTGCGTGCCTACACTGTATTTCTGTCTCAATTTCCGTCAATATTCTATCTTTAGTTTCAGGCACAGTGAAGTGAAGCATTATGAAACAGACAGCCGAACTATGATGGCAACGGATGATAATCCGGATGTAAATAGTAAAGTGCGTCTATTTAATAATTTCATTCCGTAAAATGATACGAATAGTGCTACTATTATAAGACAATCAGCTGCTATGGAACAGTAGATGGCTTTAAATTTATCTCCCAACAATTCCACCATAATGTCTATGACGTAAGCTGCGAAAAAGAATCTGCCAGAAAAATCTATGACGATGGTGAGAAGTGACAGAATCAATAGTGATTGCAAGAAATCCTTCTGTGTAAACTTCTTCAGCACCCTTAAAGTTTTCTTCTCTTTTGAACTTTCTCGTCTTTCCATTTGTGTAGAAATGAGAAGATTCAACTCCTTTTGGCCACTGGGAGTGTCGCCAAATATCCATCTGTAGGATGTCTTGCATACCTCATATCTGCCCTTCATGGCGAGGAAAGAAGGGCTTTCGGGCCAGAAAAATGTTAGCACCACGCCCAGAAATGAGGGGATTATTGCGAAGCAGGAAATAATTCTCCAGTTCCACCTCAAAGACATGGCATGACAGGCTAAAATTCCCAAATATGTGATAATCTTCTTAATTATTGAGAAGTATCCTCTTCTATAGGGCTCACAGTACTCGCTCATCACCATGTAGTTTATGTAGAATCCACCGAGAGAAATACCTTGGAGGATTCTAGCAGCGAATATATGATTGGTGTTGGTAGCAAAAGGGAGTATGATCCAGCCAATCAGATGAGACGCACTGCTCACGATGTGCCCAGTTCTTCTGCCAAGTTTCTGCATCAATGGTGGTATTATTAAGAAGCCAACTACACCAGCTAATCCATGGCTAGAAGCTGGAAATTTAATTGAATATCAGAGAACAAATTATACGTTTCAATTGTCTTACGTAGAAAAAACTAAAACTGCTTTGAAAACTAGAATTCTGGGAGTAACCGACAAGGCACACTAAAGAAGACTGTAGTACTACTAGGGGTATTAAGAGATTTCTTTAGGACGCATCGATATTCTATACAGGTGTTTTGCATTAGTGCCATATTTAGGAAGTTTGATAAATTGATTGAATAAAAAATGTCTGTCATCAAAATGATAGGCGTATTTTTTTAAGTTCGTGTTTATTGTTCCTTTTTGAAATAAACTCGTGTATAAACGTTGCACAAAAAATTTAAACAATCATAGAAAAATAACGACTTCAGTGACAGTTCAACATATCAACTTCTGTAAATATGGCACCAATGCAAAACAACAACCTGTATAATCATCCCTGACATTGTATAGAATAATAATAAAAATTGAACAAAAATTAATAGTTCCCGTGACATATGTTGGTAAGTATCTACTTTTTTATTTTATACTCATACTAGCTGTACCCTGCGGTTTCACCCGCATAGATTTAATTTGATTCCCGCGGAACCTTACATTTTCTTTATAAATAAAAGTAACCCATGTTACTCCTTGTAACATTAGCTATCTGCCAGTGAGAGTCCCGTTAAAATCGGTCCTGCCGTTTCGGAGATTACTTTTTGGCAAATAACTCATTATATTATTACTACTTTGCGTTTTTATGCTCGTGATGATTTCTCAACAAACAAACAAACTCTGCAGCATTATAATATTAAGTATCTATATATAATGTATTAGGGATATAATGTGATTGAATCAATGTAAGTAGTCTAAATGAAAGCTAGTAAAGAATTTACCAATCCAAGAAACCTGTGCAGGAGTAGCTCTGATGTCCGTATTGTTTGACAAAATGGCTGCGTTGAGGACACCAGGGTAGGACACCAGTAGTCCTATGCTTACTGAGAAGCATAATGGTGCGATGAAGATAAATATCTGGTGGAAAGTGAATGCATTCTATAATATACTAGCTGCCACGCGGTTTCACCCGCTTAGACTTAATTTCACCTGTCTGTTTGTTTGTTCCGACTAATCCAAGACGAAAGTAGCTCCTGGCTATGACATGGTATGCAAACATGATATGTAAATCATTTGGTATTATTTTTACGTTTTTAATTATTATTTTTTACACATGCATGCTGATACAAATTTCACTATTGTGAATAATTTATGATGTTTTTTTTGTAATTATTATTATTTTACTGTGTAATGAAATGTACATGATGCCAGCTGAGTTTCTTGCCGGTTCTTCTCAGAAGGCTAGTTTCCGAACTGATGGTAAATTCCTCGATATTCATAAATACCAGGGCCTAAACTGAATAAATCATTTTCATTTTCATTTTCATTTTCAATCTCGGGCTGGGCCGATTTTAACAGAGCTATCACTGGTAGATAGCTGATGTTACAAGGAGTAACATGGACTTTAATTTAAAAAAACTTTGGGTCGCGGACACCCAGAGACAGACCGACAGAGAGACAGTTTCTTTTTAATTGATAATTTTTTCCAGTACCGCAAGCTGTAATTTGGAATGAATGAAAATGAATGAATGATATGTCTTTAACAATATATGTATGTATATAGATTACGTTGAGACTCACATTAATTCGTAGCGCAGACTATTGCGCATTCATAAGGATTCCACATTTATGTATAGTGTATACTGACCTGTAGGTCTAAAAAGGCCACTTTCGAAAAATTATAATGTGATCCGAATACGATTCATCACCGAAATTACAAAATGGTCACTTAGGTGCAATTCATATTTATGATTCACGAATGATTACAATAATTGTAGATGTTAGTCCCTATGTAACTTTTTATGGTTCTGCTATTTGTCACAAAAGTAATTAAAATTTGGTGGACCATTTTATGAATCTTCATAGAAAAGTGTCAAACAGGTGAATTGCGAAATATGAATCATTCCTGAATCATATTCGGATCACATTATGATTCTCTCAAAGTGGCCGTTTTAGACTTACTGCCTCCATAAATACAAATCCCACATGTTAAAACAATGAACTTAAATTGCAAAAAAAAAAAGTTACGTTGTAACTATTCGCCATTTCTTAAAGTACTGGTCATAAAATTATGTGTATACTTACGCATGGTTTTAAATAGAATCTTTATCTTCAAGTATTAGATGACCCGGTGAACTTCCTATCACCTAATTATTATATTTTTATATACTAGCTGTGCCCCGCGGTTATACCTGTGAAGACTTAATTTCATTGGTGATCCGCGGTACCCTAATGTTTTTTTAAATAATAGTAGCCTTAATTAGTCCTTTTTACATTAGCTATCTGCCAGTGAGAGTCCCGTTCAAATAGGTCGAGCCGTTTCGGATTAGCCGGAACAAACAGACAGACAGAGAATTTTTTTTTAAATTGGTTTTTAATGTCTGTACCGGATATACTTTCCTATGTATTAATTGAAAAACTGTTATTTTGGTATTACAAACAGACACTTCAATTTTATTTATCTGATGATATATTGATGTATAAATAGCTATAGATTTGTGTAAAATGTGGCCAAAACTGAAGCCGAATAAAAAAATTTCATAGGCTTGAATATAGAAAAATCAATTTAAGTAATAATTTACATCAATATGGATAAAAAATTGTCACTCAGGCGGTTTTCACACTGCAACGTACCACGCTGCATGATGCGTGTCGAAGCACCTCCCACATTTTAAATTTTACAAACAGTTAGGAAACTAGAAACGAATCGTTTAATATTATTTTTAGAGCCGTGGTGGCCATGAGGTTCGTTTGAGCAGTCGCAAGTTCGATGCCAGCGGCCTGTACCAATGAGATATTCTAAAAACTTATCTGCTGTGATTTCAGACCTAGCGCTTTACCCTGAAGCTTCGTGAAAAAACCTGCATATGTCTGAGATCTAATTCAAAAGACGTATGTATAGTACCTCAGAAGGCGATGGACTCACCATCTATCACGTTGGAACTTATTCATCCTCGGTGAAAAGTGGATGTTGTTATTACAACACCTCTGCCTACCCCTTCGGGGAATACAGACGTGCATATGTAAGTATGTGAAGATGTACCTACTAATCTCATCATCTCCCTGGCCTTAATCCCATGCATTTTGGGGTCGGCACTTGATTCAACCTGATGTGGCTGTTCACCTGATTTTTATACGAAGCGACTGCCATCTGACCTTCGCAACCCCCTTTTTCAAGGAAAATCGGCATTCTGGGTTAAACTAATGTCAGACTCTCTTAGGCCTCTGACTGACCTGTAACGATTGCCAAAGATGCTAAATTGGCAACCGGGACCGACAGCTTAACGTGCTCTCCGAGGCACGCAGGGAACTCGGGCGGTCACCCATCCAACTATTGGCTAGGCGTATGGTTGCTTAACTTCGCTGATATGCGCAATAGCAACTGTGCCACGAGCTCCTACCTACTAATCTACAGTCTTAAAATAATAGGTTCAAACTTTGTCAAGAGGGTCCTAAAGGAGTCATAACCATAGGTTTATTTACACGTTAAAAATGTATCTATACAGATAAATAAAATTGAAGTGTCTGTTTGTAATTCCAAAATAACAGCTTTTCACTAAATGCATATGAAAGTATACACGCTACTGACACTAAAAAACCAAGCTTTAAAATTTTTCTCTGTCTGTCTGTCTGTCTGTCTGTTTGTTCCGGGTAATCTCCGAAACGGCTGGACCGATTTTAACGGGACTTTCACTGGCAGGTAGCTGATGTTTCAAGGAGTAACTTAGGCTACTTTTATTTCTTAAAAATATTAGGGTTCCGCGACAATAAGGATGAAACTAAATCTACGCGGGTGAAACCGCGGGGCACCGCTAGTTCGTAATAAATAAATTAGTTACTTTTGAAGTTATTGTTTGATACCGAGTTTGATGCTATATTTGGCACTAATTTCAAAAGTAAGTAATTTAATTCGAATAATTATATAAAGGCGCTTTTTGTCGCATTTCAGTGACTTTTTGCAGAGTGCACCTGCACCAGTCATAACCATATAGCCATGCAGGTGTAAAGTTCTAATCAATACGAATTAATCAAGCCCAAACACTAGGTATACTTAATGAAAATAATTAACAAACGCACTAGTCGTCAGTAAGGCTTTTCGAAGGTTCTCTCCGATTTCTCATTGATACAACTATCAGAACAGGAGCCTTACCGTGAGCTCTTATTGCCATGATAGTTTCACTCATTTATGAGACATATGTATGTGACGTGTATACCTCTGTCAGTCTGTCACTGTCGCACAACTTAATTATCATTGCCATAAGAGTTCATGGTTGGGCCCCTGAACCAAATTAAAATGCAGCCACTTGGGAAGCATCATCTTTCAAATAAAAAAGAATCATTAAAATCGGTTCAGTCAGTCAAAAGTTCTCGGGTAACAAACATAAAAAAATTGATGACCTTCTTTTGAAGTCGGTTACATACAGCCTGTTTCTGAAAACCAACATTTATAAATCGTTCAGAGTTGTAACCATAATAATAACTTTTAAGGGCCTTGACGTAGCTAAGTTCCTTTCAGGGCTGAAATAACCCCGCCATTGAACAAGTAACTATTTCAAATGGGACATTCCAGCGGAAATCACTTAAGTTAAATTAAGTCAAATAGTCCAACTTTAAGTAATGGTGAAAATTTTATTTTATCAATTTTCAATTTCAATTTATTGCTTTCAAAAAACTCTTAACCTAGCACTTACAAGTATGAACAGTAAGACTTATCCTAGATTAATAATATGGACCCTGTTGGGCACAGACATTTTGGAGAGAAGACTTACACTAACTATATTATATTTACATTTTAATTTTACCTTTATTTATGCAATTATATAATTTCTGTTCTTATTTAATGTTAATAATGAATTCTTATATACTAATAAATTCTATTACCTATGTTTTATTATATTTTATTTGCAATCTACTTTCTATTTAATAAATTATATTTGAGATCATAATCAATAACAATGAATTATATATAATTTATATCTTCACGTTAAAGGCGATCGGCTTATGATACGGTTATAATGGCGCATATCATTCAGTGAAGTTAAGCAAACACAACCCAGGTCCGAAGTTGGGTGGATTCTCTCCAACCGATTGTAAATTTATCATATTTTTACAGGTGTTTTCATAAATGCTTGAAATTCGAACTGAATACTGAAAAATGTGGATTTGACAAATCTTCGTAAGCACTTGTTAACCTTTCTATATTTATACCACAGTATAACAGTAAGACAGCAGTAAGACATTATTATATCTATACAGATAAATAAAATTGAAGTGTCTGTTTGTAATTCCAAAATAACAGCTTTTCACTAAATGCATATTATGTAAGTGTACACGCTACTGACACTGAAAAACCAAGTTTTACATTTTTACATCTATAAAGCAGGTGGTGTGAAATCACTGCACATAAGATTTTAGAAAAACTCATTGGTATAGGTCCCACTGGGATTCGAACTTACGTCGCTTGCGTAGCAGGCGACTGCTCAAACCCCAAGGACACCACGGCTCTTAAGTACTCACATGCATGCATATGCTCACGCCTATATCCCATGGGGGTAGGCAGAGATAACCGTTTGCCACATGTGACGATCCCTAAATAGATTAGGAGAGTCTTAATACCACAGATTAAATATTATAAAGTAATACAAGCAGATGGAAATCTATCTTTTAAAAGAGGTATCTTTAAAACTGACACTCGACGACAAGTGCGACGCTGAAAAACCATTTATACAGATAAATAAAATTGAAGTGTCTGTTTGTAATTCCAAAATAACAGCTTTTCACTACACTTTTATACTAAATACTATACACGCTACTGACACTAAAAAAAAAAGTTTCCTGTCCATGTTTTCCTTCACCGTTAAGTGAAGGAAAACATGGACAGGAAACCTGCATATGTCTGAGAAGTAATTCAAAGTCGTATGTATAGTGCCTGAGACGGCGATGGACTCACCCTCTGTCACGTTGGCACTTAATCATATTCGGTGAAATGTGGGTGTTGTGATTGCAACACCTCTGCCTACCCCCTCGGGGAATACAGGCGTGAGTATATGTATGTATGTATGTTTTTATTTTATTTGATTATTTCTTTTGAACAGTACCTACTGTCAAAAAAATAATCTCGTAATCGCATACTTTGTGGAGACGTAAAACTTCCTACACTCGCCGCTTGGGGCGCTTTTTAACGTTCGCATACAAAATGAAGAAAATATGCAGGCGAAATCGAAGTGTCTGTTTATAATTCCATAATAACAGCTTTTCACATAATGCATTATGATACTGAATATACGGTACTGAAATAAAAAAAGCGATTCAAAAATAACCTCTCTCTCGGTCTGCTTTTTCAGGCTAATCTCCGAAACGGCTTTATCGATTTTAACGAGACTTTCACTGGCAGACAGCTTATTTTACAAGGAGTAACATAGACTACTTTTTTTTTTTTATATATAAGGGTTCACCCATGAAATTTACTTTACTCAGGTAAAATATATTACAATACACGTGACTAAACACACCGATTATTTTAGTAAACTAGAATACTAGAATACTCTTGTATTCTAGTATTATATCTCTCTCTATATCTAGTAGTATAATAAATACAATACTAGAATAATAGGAAAATTGTTTACCATAAAATGCGTTTCATGGCGATCGATCGATATACGATAACAATGTTCAGAATTAATCGACATTTTGCAAAGATAATGCCAAAACCTAGGCTTTATCTAATTGATTAGTAACGCGTGTACATTTACAAATCGTTTTAGGTGTGTAAGACAATAAACTATGAAAATCATTTATTACTTGACTTCTAGAAATACTTAAGACTAATCGCTATTGTATTGTGTTCTATTCTTACGAGCACAGATATAGATTACTAGCGGACGTCACGCGGTTTTACCCACGTAGTTCCCGTTCCCGTGTGAGTTCGGGGATAAAATATAGCCTATGTTACTCGCTGATAATGTAGCTATCCATTGCTGAAAGAATTTTCAAGATTGGACAAGTTTTGGAGCCTATTCAATGCTCTTAAACTTGTCCTCCTAATCTTTATAATATTAGTGTAGACAAGACACTTACGTGATGTGACTGATCTAAATCTTTGTGATTTTTTCTACTTCCACTTGGCTGCAGCTAGTCAGTGGACTATTGTCAATTATACTTTTACGTTCCTAAGCAATTCTTCAAAACATACCTGCTGCGTTATTCACTAAGGTTTCTCAGCGTCTCACTCATCGAGTGTCGGTTTTAAAGATACGAAATTGAACCTCTTTGTATTATTTATCAATTTTCTGTGATTGAAAACAACGCTCGTCGTCGAGATCGACGCTGAGAAACCTTATTAACACCACCCAGTTTCACCGAAGATGATTAAGTGCCAACGTGACAGATGGTGAGTCTATCGCCGTCAGGCACTATACATACGTCTTTCAATTACTCGTCAGATTTCAGTGTGAAATCACTGCACATAAGTTTTTAGAGAAACTCATTGGTACAGGCCCCGCTGGCCGCGGGCAGCTGACCCGACAGACGTCCTGTCTTGATTATGAATATTGAATTCGAATTGGTATAATTAATCTTCTTCTTAAACTGCCTCTCCAATCATTGGGGGTTGTCAATCAGCTCCGAACTATCTCTATCCTTTACGCAGCTCTCTGATGTTTCGTCATCATCATCACCAACCAATGTTAGTCCACTGCTGGACATTATATAGCGCCCTGTCTTCAGCTTGCCGCATCCAGCATCTGCCTGCAGTCTTTCGCAGATCGTCATCCCACCTGGCCGGAGGGCGTCCTACACTACGTTTGCCGAGTCGCGGTCCCCACTCCAGAATTCGTTTACCCCAGCGGTTGTCGGTTCTTCGCGAGTTATGGCCGGGCCACTGCCACTTCAACTTGCTAATTGTTTGAGCTATGTCGATTACCTTTGAGCTATAGTCGTAGTCAGGATTTTTTCCTGCGACCAGACTTCCTTTTGCCGGCTACTTTGTAGCAAATGATATCTGTCATGTCGTAGCACATGACCTAAATATACCACTTTTCTCCTTTTAATGGTCTTCAAAAGCGCTCTTTTTTGTCCAATACGTCACAGGACTTCTTCGTTGGTCACCTTTTGAGTCCATGATATAGCTAGCATGCGTCTGTATAATTAATAAAGAAATAAATTAAATAAAAGTCTTTATTATTTTGAGTTTTAACCATATTTTATCCTTTTCCTACCAATCTCCACACCACATATCGTCGCTTAAGTTCTAACACCGCGTAAATAATTTTTTTACCGTAATACTTTTTACATGTATCGCAAGCCGCATCTTTTGACGAATCAAAAGAGTCTGAACCAATAGCGAGGCGTTATCAAAAAAAAGTAAAAGCGCCTTCAAAAACAGAAAATAAAATTATATGAAATAAATTACTTTCCTTTTCTTTGTAAAAAAAAATATCGCGCTTTATTGTGTCTTTTAGCAAAGTGCACCTACACCAGTTATAATCCATGTAGATGTAAAGTTCTCATCAATGCGAATTAATCAAGCCGAAGCACTAGGTACTTGCTGTAAATCGTTGAGGAGTTCCTTACTCCACACCAACGGCGGATCCAGGACTGAGCTGGTTCCAGGACTTAGGTGGACCACTAATTGAACATAATGATTTTATTTATATACTAGCTGTGCCCCGCGGTTTCACCCGCGTAGATTTCGTTTCATCCTTACTGTCGCGGAACCCTAATATTTTTAATAAATAAAAGTATTCTAAGTTACTCCTTGAAACATCAGCTACCTGCCAGTGAAAGTCCCGTTAAAATCGGTTAAGCCGTTTCAGAGATTACCCGGAACAAACAGACAGACAGAGAAAAAATTAAAACTTGGTTTTTCAGTGTCAGCAGCGTGTATACTTTCATATGCATTTAGTGAAAAGCTGTAACTTTGGAATTACAAACAGACACTTCAATTTTATTTATCTGTATAGATAAATGGTTTTTCAGCGTCGCACTTGTCGTCGAGTGTCAGTTTTAAAGATACCTCTTTTAAAAGATAGATTTCCATCTGCTTGTATTACTTTATAATATTTAATCTGTGGTATTAAGACTCTCCTAATCTTATCAAAACAATACATTCTGACAGCAGAGTATGCGATCATAAGCTCCACGGCTATTCTCTAAGCACTTGTTCCATATTGTTTTAGCTCGATTTTCAGAAACAAGGTTTTAGTTTTAAAATATTCTTTTTTTAGTGATGTTTTCACCATCTAGGAATACGCGACACTTATCGATGAACTGCACAAATAAAAATGTTTCAGACATTCAAATGAGGCTTGAAGTAAAAGAACAACAGGGTTTTAATGCAAAATAATAAAACTATCTATGTATTTCACAGGTTATTTAACAAATAGATTAACATTACATTACCGCTAGAACACATACTTAAAAAATATTTATAAACATAATGATCAAAGTAAATTGACAGCTTCTTTCGATGTCGTAGTAACTGGTTTGGTCGCGTCCCTACTCTTTATTTCTGTCTCAATTTCCGTCAATATTCTATCTTTAGTTTCAGGCACAGTGAAGTGAAGCATTATGAAACAGACAGCCGAACTAATACCATATATTGCGTACGCGCCGTGCAAGCCCACAGATCCCATTAAAATCGGCGTCACTTTAATAGTCAAGGCATAAAATGTACAGAACACAATCCCAGCAGCACACGAACCTAGCCCTTTATGCTCTAGAGGGAATACTTCACCCATCAGAGTATAGCACACTGGTATCAAGCCTACATTTACGATGAAACCATGGACTAAAATTATACCGGGTGTCAACCACGCAATGTTTAGGATATTGTACCGAACCTTCAAAAATACAAGTAAACTAAACACTAGCATTATACCAACTGACGTTAATCCAGATGTAAATAGTAAAGTACGTCTATTGAATAATTTCATTACGTAAAATGACACAAATAGTGCTGCTATTATAAGGCAATCAGCTGCTATAGAACAGTAAATGGCTTTAGATTTATCGCCCAGCAATTCCACCATAATGTCTATGACGTAAGCTGCGAAAAAGAATCTACCAGAAAAATCTATGACGATTGTGAGAAGTGACAGAATGAATAGTGATAACAGGAAATCCTTCTGTGTAAACTTCTTGAGTACCCTTAAAGCTTTCTTCTCGTGTGAACCTTTTCGTCTTTCCATTTGTGTAGAAATGAGAAGATTTAACTCCTTTTGGCCACTAGGAGTGTCGCCGAATAACCATTTGTAGGAAGTCTTGCATTCCTCATATCTGCCCTTCATGGCGAGGAAAGAAGGGCTTTCGGGCCAGAAGAATGTTAGCACTACGCCCAGAAATGAGGGGATTATAGCGACGCAGGAGATAATTCTCCAGTTCCACCTCAAAGACATGACATGACAGGCTAGAGTTCCAAAATATGTGATAATTTTCTTAATTATTGCGAAGTATCCTCTTCTATGGGGCTCACAGTACTCGCTCATAACCATGTAGTTTATGTAAAATCCGCCGAGGGAAATGCCTTGAACGATTCTAGCGGCGAACAGATGATTGGTGTTGGTAGCAAAAGGGAATATGATCCAACCAATCAAATGAGACACACTGCTTGCGATGTTTACGGTTTTTCTGCCAAGTTTCTGCATCAATGGCGGAATAATGAAGAAGCCGAAAATGCCGGACAAGCCATGACTTGAAGCTGGAAATATAAAAGATTCTTTGAAAAGTACGTTACATTTTCGGATTTTGGTAACATTTGTGGAAAAATTCTAAATTTGCTAGTCGAAAATGAAAATGCTAATTCAATTTAGTAAGGCCCTGCTAGAGCACATATGAACGCTGAAAAAATTAGCGGTTTGTGGAAAAAAAATATTCCGAAACTTGCCTTCTGGAAAGAGCCAGCAAGAAACACTAGCGTCTGTTGATGTTTTTGGCAGTTTTCAGATATTTCTGTAAGACATCGACTTATGACAAATGTCGAAGTAAGTAGTCTAGAAGATTGTCAAGTGAATATTTACCAATCCAAGAGGCCTGCGCAGGAGTAGCTATGATGTCCGTATTGTTTGACAAAATAGCTGCGTTGAGGACACCAGGGTAGGACACCAGTAGTCCTATGCTGATTGAGAAGCATAATGGTGCGAGGAAGATAAATGTCTGCAAAGAAGTTTATATATTATAGAAAATCAGTATTATATTTAGAAGAGACTCATAATAAAGGCAAGAATTTGTGGCAAACTTGTTTTTTCGCATATTATTCCATCAGCCATGTGAAGCTTCCCCAATCCTAGTCAATACTTGGATGGGTGACCGCCCGCGTTCTCTCCTTATCTTGGAGAGCACAAGACGGAACGTTAAGCAGTTGGTCCTGGTTATCATGTTGGGCAATCTTAATGAGTCAATCAGAAACTTAGAGTGAAGTGATTTTTGACACCAAGAGCTTTACGGTGAAGGCATTGTGATAAAACTTGCTGAGACTGCGTTAGATACGTCAGGTGGTAAATTCCTCGACATTCATAAGTGCCTTACCAGGGCCTAAACTGAATAAATAATTTTCATTTTCATTTTCATTTTCAGGAAAAATTCAGTCTGTCTACCGCTTCGTAGACCCTCGTGGAAAGTCGTGAATTTAAGAGTATAAATGAAAAGATTTCGATTCGTTTCATCCACAGTCATATTTAGCTTAAAGCAAAGAGAAAATCTACAGTTGGATTTAGGAATAATTTGAGCAAAATAACCGTAATAAATTCCGTAGATATATAAATATGACGGCGGATACATGGAAGAGAAGATCACATTGCGCCGACCCCAAATTACATGGGATTCGGGCAGGAGGATGATGATATTCCGTAGATATATTCCAGCATAATAATATTCAACCATTTATACATTGTGTTCAATATATATATTGAACATCTGTGGCTAGTTCACAATAACTTACTAAAATGTAATCGCCTCACTACTGCCTGTTGTCTATGGGCACGCTCCCTCTCTTCACTTCTTGCCGCCATTATCGTGACACACATTTTATCTACTTTATTTCAAACAAATATAAAACTAGCTTATTTATCTACAAACTGTGCATCATTTAATTATATATCGCCCACATTGTACATTTATTATTGATTAAAAGTATTAGTTATGTTGATAAATAAGCAGTTATAACAATGATGGATAGGTACATAATTGTTAAGAATTCAATTAAGTACAATGTATCTAATGAGAACAATAAGAATTGATATCATGTCGTAAGTTACCCAATCGTTTGTTGTTTACATAAATTGTAATTAATTTATCCACTTATCTTCTTTTACTTCTTCAAATTATTATCAAATAAGTAAATAATAATGAAACCGGTCAAGGTTTATTTACTCGTCCCAAAAATGTCACTATTTACATAGTCTATTGCGATATTTTTCTATGTTATTAAACCATTAGCTCCAAGGTAGAACGCGAAATGCGGAAGACAAAGTCCTAGGTTCTATCCCCGAGTCGGACAAAGTGTTACTGGATTTTTCCATCTGTAATTTCTAAAATAAATATTTTTCAGAAAGGTCAAATTCGGAGCACCGAAGAAAGTGCATGAAGAGATGCATTAATGTGTATGAAGTGAAAGAAGTATGTAAGAATCGTAGCATGTGGCGAATGGTGGTCTCTGCCTACCGTCATGGGATACAGGCATGAGCATATGTATGTATGTATGTAATTTCCCAGTAGCGGGTCGAATTCTGGATTCGTACCCCGTTAGCAAAAGGCGCATCCCCTATTACATGTGACCAGCATGTGATAGAGGAATTGTGAGTGTACTATAAGTACACTTCTGCTTGCTTCTGACACCAGGCTTGAGCATATAATCATATTATATTGTTGGGTCGGATTCTGTCAACTGGTTTAACCCAGATCATAGATTTTCCTCGTTAAAGGGGTTGCGAAGGTCAGGTGGCAGTCGCTTCGTATAAAAATCAGGTGATCAGCCACATCGGATTTAATCAAGTGCCGACCCCAACAATGTATGGGATAAGGTCAGGGGGATGAGATGATGATGGTCGGATTCAGTCTACAGATGAAGTGAAGGAAAAATTCTGGAATGGTGTGATCACGAGTAGCTCAGTAGGCAGAGCTACTGCACGGTTTGCAGAGGTCGTGGGATCGAGTCCCGCCTTGCGTTCGTATTTTTCCTAACCATTTTTAAGAATTTAGATAATGAACATGTGTCTCATGCATAATATAGTATTGATAATTACCTTTTCATATCTAGTCGTGCTCATAAAGTTCGATAGTTCTACAAGATAACGAGCATCAATGTAGGGGAGAACGGGGCGCGACGTAGCAAAATTTATATTTTCAGCTGTAACTTCAAAACGCCTTAACATTTTGATAGAATTTTTGTGTTAAATGATGTTCAAACTATTCAATAACCATATAGTGGGTCTTAACTTCACATGAAAATTGTATTTTTTTCAAAAAGTCAATTTTATTCAAAAAAAGTCAGTAATTAATACTTAGACCGAGGTCGGGGCTAGAATTAACGGTTCTGAGGTAGGTATTAACTAAAGGGGCAACAATTAACATTCTTGGTAATTTCTTCTATAATTAAATATAACGAAGAATAATATTGATATTTTTTTAAATAAGCTAGGTATACAATCAACATGAGGCTTAAACAATTACCGCATTTTTTCACGCAACAAATTTTTTTCAGTATAAATACAAAGAAACGGAAACCCATACAAATCTTTCTGATATCTTATTAACAACTATTTTTACAGTTTAGTTATTAAATAATTAAACTTTTTATCTAAGTTTAACAATAAACATTAAGCTTAAAAGATGTAACACTATGTAAAATAGCCAAAATAATTCAGCCAGCAGTCTCAAAAATGCATGAACAAAATCAAGAAATCCCTGAATAATTTCTACGCTCTGGAACGAATTCCAGCAATCGCTAGAGATCTGCTGTTTATAGTCTATACAGATAAATAAAATTGAGGTGTCTGTTTGTAATTCCAAAATTAAAGCTTTTTACTAAATGCATATGAAAGTATACACGCTACTGACACTAAAATGCCAAGTTTTAAAATTTTTCTCTGTCTGTCTGTCTGTTTGTTCCGGGTAATCTCTGAAACGGCTGGACGCATTTTAACGGGACTTTCACTGGTAGGTAGCTGATGTTTCAAGGAGTAACTTAGGCTACTTTTATTTATTAAAAATATTAGGCTTCCGCGACAATAAGGATGAAACTAAATCTACGCGGGTGAAACCGCGGGGCACAGCTAGTTTTTTATAATTCGCTTGATGATTGTGTACTTACCTCTGTTAATTGAAGCCCCGGTCTCCCCTATGTTTCCTTTTCAGTATTTTGTTCTTTACCCTATCAAGTTAGCATTTAGCAACTTATCTATACAGGTAAATAATATTGAAGTGTCTGTTTGTTCCGGGCTGGACCGATTTTAACGGGACTTTCACTGGTAGGTAGCTGATGTTTCAAGGAGTAACTAAGGCTACTTTTATTTATTAAAAATATTAGGGTTCTGTGACAATAAGCTTGAAACTAAATATACGCGGTTGAAACCGCGGTGCGCAGCTACTATTTATTCAGATATACTCACGCCAACCCAGACGGGTCTCCGAAGGGGTAAGCAGAGGTGTTGTAACAACAACACCCACATTTCACCGAGTTTGATTAAGTGCCAACGTGACAGATGGTGAGGCCATCGCCGTCTCAGGCACTGTATATACGTCCTTGAATAACTTCTCAGGCATTTTTCCATTTATTTTTTCATTATATCCAGATATACAGACAGGCTTCCTCATAACATTTTCCTTCACTGTAAAGCACGTGGTGAAAACACTGCAAATACTGCTGAATGGAATGACTGCACTTAAGTTTTAGAAAAACTCATTGGTACAGGCCGCTGGGATTCGAACGTGTGTCGTTTACGTAGCAGACGACTGCTCATACCCATTTATTGAGTACTTTATCGGTATTACTGTACCTAATTATTAAGTACTAGCGGACATCACACGGTGTAACCTGCGTAGTTCCCGTTACCGTGGGAGTACGGGTATAAAATATAGCCTATGTTTGTCGTTAATAATGTAAATTGCTGAAATAATTCTAAGAACGGTTCATTAGTTTTCTATTCAATGCAAGCAAACAAACAATCTACAGGGAAATCAAGGCCAGCGCTCAAAATTCGTGACGGCAGTTATACCTGCTTATTAGGCTAGTTCCAGAACTAACGCGCTTTAACAAATTTAGGATACAAAGATTTACTTACCTGTCTCCAAAAATACAAGTTCCCCCACATGTTAAAATACTAAGTTAGTAAATGATAAAACGTGGTAACTGCACGACTCTCACTTTAATACTGCCTTCTCCGTCGCATGATTTTATATATATAGGTATTTGTACTGCGTAACAAATAACTAAATTAAGGTGACATTTACAAGATATAGATGTAGGTAGATAGGTATTCTTTTGTAGATATCCTGTTTTTTTTTGTTACAGAGATATTTTTTCAATTATTAAACATAAAGAAATTACCTTACCATAAGCTCTTATTACCATGATAGTTTCACTCATTTATGAGACAGATGTATGTGACGTGCATACATCTGTCACTGTCGCACAACTGAATTATCATTGCAATAAGAGCTCATGGTTGGGGCCCTGGGGTGTTGTAACTACAACACCAAATATGACTAAGTGCCAACGTGACAGAGGGTGAGTCCATCAAAGTCAAAGTCAAAAATATCTTTATTCGATTAGACTTTTACAATGTACTTTCAAATCGTCAGAATGACATTAATTTATAGGATTATACATGCTACCGCCAGGTTCGGAAGGTTGCTTTTACTGAGAAGAACCTGGCAAGAAACTCAGTAATTACTCTTTTCAAAAATATTATACAATTTTAAAAAACAAAGTAAATCACTTGAGAAATGTAAGACCATGGACACAGTTCCAATGCACAAATGTCGATAAAAATCGCCGTCTCAGGCACTATACATACGTCCATGAATTACTTCTCAGACATATGCAGGTTTCCTCATGATGTTTTCTTTCTCCGTAAAGCACGTGGGATGAAATTACTGCACTTAAGTTTCTAAAGAAATTGGTGCAGGTTGATGGGATTCAAACTAGCGACGCTTGCGTAACAGGCGACTGCTGAAACCCCAAAGCCACCACGGTTCTTAAATTTTTTTTTAATAAGTGCCGTGTTTATATGTATTATGCATTTGGAATTACAAACAGACACTTTCATTTTATTTATCTGCATAGATTCATCGTATTATTAAGAGACTAGCGTACGTCGCGCGGAGTTCCCGTTCGGATTGCGGGGATAAAATATATAGTCTACTAGCTGTGCCCTGCGGTTTCACCCGCGTAGATTTAGTTTTATCCCTATTGTCGCGGAACCCTAATATTTTTAATAAATAAAAGTATCCTAAGTTACTCCTTGAAACATCAGCTACCTACCAGTGAAAGTCCCGTTAAAATCCGTCCAGCCGTTTCAGTGACTACCCGGAACAAACAGACAGACAGAGAAAAATCTTAAAACTTGGGTTTTTAGTGTCAGTAGCGTGTATACTTTCATATGCATTTAGTGAAAAGCTGTAAATTTGGAATTACAAACAGACACTTCAATTTTATTTATCTGTATAGATTATACTCGCTGATTATGAAGCTATCCATTGCTGAAAGCATTTTCAAGATCGGTCAAGTAGTTTCGGAGCCTATTCAATGCAAACAAACAAAAAACAATAAAATCTTTCCTCCTTATAATATAAGTGTAGATGAGAGTGGTTGTACCGAGAGGTGGACACATTGCTAGCGACAAAAATCAAAAAGTCAAAACACGGTGCCCTTTTGAACCGGGTAAACTTTTTAATTGGAAATTATCCGTGTGACGCCCGGTAGGGCATTGTTTTGTGTTTTTGTATTGTGTCTGGCACGAGTGGGATTTTTCCCGAAGTTTGGGGTAAATTGAATTTGGCAAAGTTTGAGGCAGGGACATTATTTTAATTGTTTTACGTTCGACGTTGATTGACATGCAAGCCACAGGCTGTTTGAAGACTTGCTTTTGATCAATCAAAGCTTTTTGAATGTATTTTGGGATATGAGTTCTGGGGTACTATTCTCTCTATTCTCAGCGTCACACTCGTCGTCGAGTATTGATTTTAAAGATACGAAATTGAACCTTATCTTCTATGTATTACTAGCTGTGCCCTGCGGTTTCGCCCGCGTAGATTTAGTTTCATCCTTATTGTCGCGGAACCCTAATATTTTTAATAAATAAAAGTAGCCTAAGTTACTCCTTGAAACATCAGCTACCTATCAGTGAAAGTCCCGTTAAAATCCGTCCAGCCGTTTCGGAGATTACCCGGAACAACCAGATACACAGACAGACAGACAGAAATTTTTTAAAACTTGGTTTTTCAGTGTCAGTAGCGTGTATACTTTCATATGCATTTCGTGAAAAGCTGTCTGTTTGTTCCGGGTAATCTCCGAAACGGCTGGACCGATTTTAGCAGGACTTTCACTGGCAGATTGCTAATGATACAAGGAGTAACTAAGTCTACTTTTGTTTTAAAAACAGTATAAGGGTATTCAAAGAAGTTATCAAAAATGACAGCTGTGACCTAAATGACAGGGGCCCTACCATGAGCTCTTATTGCCATGATAGTTTCACTCATTTATGAGACAGATGTATGCGACGTGTATACATATGTCACTGTCGCACAACTGAATTATCATTGCAATAAGAGCTCATGGTTGGGTCCCAGGTTACATAATTCCCGAGATCATTTATCAGACAAGCCGTCATAGATATACAGACATATATTGAGTTTAATTCCCTAATGAAAAAACGTGGTTGAAGCAAAGACTAGACTAAAGTCCACTTTTAAATCCGAAGTACAGAAAGAGATCGAAATACTTAAATACTTAAACCAAAGACGTGTATGTATTTGTATTAAGGGGGTAGGGATGCGGTTTTTATACGCACAGGAGGCTAAAAAACCAATAAAATAGTGTTTGAGGCCCAGAAAAACAAAAGGTCTTAATTTTTGTTTTAATAATGTTTTTTTAAACATTAAATAAAATGCTTAAAATTAATTCTCAATTTTTTTTTTTATTTCGAGTGAGCGCTGGATCATTTGCTATTTTAAAATGTAAACGAACGATAACATCACACTCGCACAAGCTTACAATCTATATGTATACAGATAAATATAAATAAAATAACAATTTTTCACTAAATGCATTTGAATGTATATACGGTACTGACAAGAAAAAAACCACTTTTAAAATTTTCTCCGTCTGTCTGTTTGTATGTCTGTCGGTCTGTCTGTTTGTATGTCTGTCGGTCTGTCTGTCTGTCTGTCTGTTTGTTCCGGGTAATCTCCGAAACTTCTGGATCGATTTTAACGGGACTTTCACTGGCAGGTAGCTATAGACGTATAGATAATTAAACTTGTCATTTTGACGAATTAAAAGTCTCATTATTAATTCAATAAATAAAATACTTAAAACTATGTTCCTTAATTAGTTACACGACAAATACCCTTTAGGCTCACTGCTAATTAAATGGTTTTTGTTATACTAACTTTGAGATAACTTTAAATATTATCATTAAACAAATTAGTAATATCCTTGTTAGCTTCAACTGATCTCTTAATACTTTTCATTTCATATTCAATTTCCGTTAGAGTTTTATCTTTCGTTTCAGGCAATATGTAATACAACAACACGAAGCACACAGCTAAGCAAGCCCCATAAGTAGCATAAGTGCCGTGTAGACCCATTATTTCTATAAAAACCGGTGTTAGTTTTAATGTCCATGCGTAGAATATGGTATATACCACGCCGGCTGCGCAGGACCCTACCCCCTTATGTTCCAAGGGAAAAACTTCACCTATTAAAGCAAACGAAACTGGTATCACACCTACATTAACTATAAAACTGTGGATTAATATTATACTAGGCGTTAACCACACGATATTGAAAATATTATAATTTACCTTTAAATATACTACTATGCTGAACAGGAACATTACGAATATCGACGCTGCCCCGAATGTTAGAAGCATAGTGCGTCGTTTAAATATCCTTAATATGTAAAATGATGCTAATAACGCAAAAATAACTAAACAATCAGCTCCTATGGAACAAAATAAGGCTATAGACTCGTCTTCTAGCAGCTCAACCATGATTTGTATAATATAAGCTACGAAGAAGTACCTCCCACACAAATCTATCACAATAGTTAATAAGGAAACGATACAGAACGATCTTAGAAAATCTCTCTTCACCATCTTCTTCAGCAATCCATTCAGAGCGTTCTTCTCTGTTTTATCACTTCGTCTTTCCATTTGAGCAGAAATTAGGAGATCCAACTCTTTTTGGACACACGGCGAGTCGCCGAATATCCATTTGTAGGATTCCTTGCATTCGTCGTATCTGCCCTTCATGGCGAGGAACGAAGGGCTTTCTGGCCAGAAGAATGTCAGTAGAATTGCAAGAGAAGGTGGTATTGTGGCGAAGCAAGAAATCGCTCTCCAATCCCACCAAATAGCCATGGAGTGGCAGATAAGCGCGCCCATAGCTGTGAACAACTTTACCATGATCATAAAGGATCCCCTTCTCTTCGGTTCAGCGTATTCACAGATGATCACTCCACTGATGTAGAAGCCTCCGACAGCCATTCCTTGGGCGATTCTTGCGGCGTACAGGAAAGCTATGCCATCGGCTAGAGGGTATATTATCCACCCTAGAAGCAGCGAAGCACTGTATGTTATTTTCACCCATCTTCTTCCCAGTTTTTGCATCATAGGAGACAGTATGAAGAATCCGAAGATGCCGGCAAATCCATTGCTTGACACTGAAACATTGAAACAATAAGGACCAATGGACACACGCTTACTACTGTATTCCCCGAAGGGGTAGACAGAAGTATACGTAAAGTGTACCCAAATTTCGCCAGTTACGTTTAAGTGCCATGTAATAGGAGGCGAGCCCATTGCCAATAACCGTCCACTTATCCTGACTCTGGGCATCTTTTGGGAAATTACAGAACATCCAATAACACTTTGCCTGACCCAGGGATCGAACCCAGGACCTCGTGTTCCGCAGTAGCGTTTGCGATCGTAGAATAGAAGTCATTCGAGTAGGTCTGTATCCATGGGCTTATAGTTGCTTAAGTGATTTATTTTGTATTTTTAAAACTGTATAATATTTTTGAAAAGAGTAATTACTGAGTTTCCTGCCAGGTTCTTCTCAGTAAAAGCAACCTTCCGAACGGTAGCATGTATAATCCTGTATAATTATGTCATTCTGACGATTTGAAAGAACTTTGTAAAAAGTCTAATCGAATAAAGATATTTTTGAGTTTGAGTTTGACCTTTATACAAATATGGGAATGACATATCGTCGTTGCGCGTTCAAAAGTAGCTATGTGTTTTTACATACTTTAGGAGACGCAGAAAATGATTTTCTCGTGTCACGAGTATTCAAAAAAAAATTCTTACCATTGATACATATAACAAATTTACAGAGTTTTTGAATGTTGGATAGGTATTATTATTAATAATGACAAAATTACTGGAAATTTTGACACACGAGTTCATGAAATACACATATAAAACACACAACGACGATATGTCACGTGCCTGATTTACGTCATTTTGTACCAAATGTACGGACATGACTGTCTGACACAAAATCATGTACAGTCCTATTTTTGTAGGTTACATATTAAACGAGTACATGGGAGCACAAGTACCGGGCTCTGTAAAAGCCGTAGGTATAAGTACCACCTGGCACTTCGTCATTTTATGATTGAACAACTGTATGCTGTAACTAAATGTTATGATAACGAAATTGTATATTTTAATTCTGTAAATTCATTTATTTTCTTTGTGATAAACTTCTGAATTGAAAAAGGTCTAAAGAATTCAGATTCGTATTTGGTCACATCTTCAGATTTAGGTACCTATCTAAGGACTCTGCGTGTTTTCTTAAAAAAAATATGAAAAAAGGAAACCGCCTTCAAAAAGAGAAAAATAAAATAATCTTTACATCTATACAGATAAATAAAATTGAAGTGTCTGCTTGTAATTCCAAAATAAACTTTTCACTAAATGCTAATGAAAATAGACACGCTACTGACACTGAAAAACCAAAATTTAATTTTTTTCTCTGTCTGTCTGTCTGTCTGTTTGTTGCGGCTAATCTCCGACACGGCTAATTAATAAAACGACCAATTTCAACGGGACTTACACTGGCAGATAGGTTTCGCGGGCCACCCATAAAATTTGCTCTGCGCGGGTATAACCGCGGGGCACAGCTAGTGTTAAATAAATGACTTACTTACTTTTGAAGTAAGTGCCAAAATGTAGCATCAAACTCGGTAGCAAACACCAACTTCGAAAGTAAGTAATTTATTTAACATTATTTTATTACTTAAAATCGTTGGAACCGTTTGCGAGATTAATATTATATCCTGAGACTAGCTGTGCCCCGCGGTTTCACTCGCGTAGATTTAAATACATGGGCAGAAAAGCTGTTAATATGAAGTTACAAACAGGCACTTCAATTTAATTTATCTATATCTATACTATAATATTATAAAGTGGAAAGGTTTGTATGTGTGTTTGTAACGAATTGGCTCAAAAAGTATTGAACCGATTAAAAAAAATCTTTCACCTTATGAATGCTCATTATCGCTGATTAATAAAGGCTACATTTCACCTCCCGTTCCCGTGGGAGTACCCAACGGGAACGGGAACTACGCGGGTGAAACCGCGTGACGTCCGCTAATAAATATATAAAATAACTAGCGGTGCCCCGCGGTTTCACCCGTGTAGAGTTAATGTCATGGGTGTCCCGTATCCCTTATGTTTTTTTAAAATAAAATTAGCCTAAAACACTCCTTGAAACATCAGCTATCTGTTAGTGAAAGTCCCGTTAAAATCCATCCAGCCGTTCACGCGTGATGCCGTGACCAAGGAAAATGGGGATTCATTTTTATATATAAGAAGATATAGAAGATTGCTCGTTTAAAGGTATAAGTTAGACACATAAATAGGTACCAATCCATGAGGCTTGCGCGGGAGTGGTTCTAATATCCGTGGAGTTGGGTGACAGGATAGCGGCGTTGAGTACAGCGGGGTAAGACACCATGAACCCGATGCTTAGCCCGTAACATAATGAAGCTATCAGGAGGAACACCTGGAAGTTAAACAAAAAATATATGCTACTAGAAGTCCATTTGAAATATTACAATTTAAGGACCGAATATTGCATTTTTTAGAGGACGCAATTTTATTTTTGGGACATGTTTGGGGGGTTAATAGAAACTTAACCTTAAGTTTGTGGGGCCGCCACCCTTGTCCCCCGGCCGCCATCTTGGAAAAGGGGGTACAAACACTTTTTTCACGATATCTCGGAAACCAAGCGTCTTACAAAAAAATTGTAAGGGATAATTTTTAGCAAATTATTTATCCTACAAATATAACTTTTGCCCTAAATTAAAAATCAAAGAAGTTATACCTAAGCAAAAAGTAACATTTTTATAAAAAAAATATTTGTACCCCCTATTCCAAGATGGCGGCCGGGGGACAAGGGTGGTGACCCCACAAACTTGAGGTTAAGCTTCTATTGACCCCCCACACATGTTCCAAAAATAAAATTGCTATAGCGGATATAGCGGACCCGACAGACATTATATAAAGTCTACGCGGGGGAAACCGCGGGGCACAGCTAGTCTATACATACAGATATACAGTATATAAGTAGAACTACTAGACTTTTCTTTATGTTAATTTTTATCGACATTTGTGCATTGCAACTGTGTCCATGGGCTTACATTTCTCAAGTGATTTACTTTGTTTTTTTTTAAATTTTATAATATTTTGGAAAAGAGTAATTACTGAGTTCTTTTCCAGGTTCTTCTCAGTAACAGCAACCTTCCGAACCTGGCGGTAGCATGTATAATCCTGTAAATTAATGTCATTCTGGCGATTTTAACGTACTTTGTAAAAGTCTAATCGAATAAAGATATTTTTGACTTTGACTTTGACTTTGATAAATAAAATTGAAGTGTCTGTTTTTAATTCCAAAATAACAGATTTTCAGTTAATGCATATTAATGTATATACGAAACTGACATAATAAAACCAATTTAAAAAAAATAACTCTGTTTGTTACGGTAATCTCCGAAATGGCTGGACCAATTTTAACGGGACTCTCACTGGCAGATAGCTTATGTTACAAGGAATTATTTAGGTTACTTTTATGAGAAAAACATAAGGGTTCCGCGGGACACCCATGAAATTAAATCTACGCGGGTGAAACCGCGGGGCACAGCTATTTTATAATAATCAAAGTCAAAGTCAAAGTCAAAAATATCTCTATTCGATTAGACTTTTTACAAAGCACTTTCAATTCGTCAGAATGACACAATTTACAGGATTATACATGCTACCACCACCGTATGTACAATAAAGTATGTACCTATTAGATAGGATGAATACGTACCTGTCTCCAAAAATATATGTCACACATGGTGTTCTGGTCTATGTTATGTGAAAGTGTATAATTAAATATATTTTCTATTTAGCCATTACTACGTGCGATGACGATGTAATGCAATTTAAAACTGCATATAGAAATTAAAACAGGTTTTTGTTTAATACATGCCTTATTTAGATAAGGTGTTCATTTATATAATGTTGTTTTCAAGTTCATGAAGCAATAAATGTAATTACGCTTTTATAGATTATTTCTTCTTACAAATCATTCTTATAACTTATTGTGCAAATTTATATTAATTATATAATTTTACTGGTCCCATTCTCGCTGCACTGTTATGATTTTTAAGATTTAAACGTTGATTTTTATATTATCCATAAATTAAATAAAAATTTTTTTTAGCTGTTGATAAGTCGGAGTTCAACTCTTATCACTCTCTCAACAGACAAAACAGCTATATATGGTAATGGCGACTTACATTTTAACTATTTAAATATAAATACTAGTGTACCTATTCGGCTTCACACAATAGTCTAGGAAATTAAACAAATATTGAAATTATTGCGGAAACGTTGTTCAGCCGTTTCGGAGGTTACTATGCAAATCAAACAAAATGTCAGTTTGTCTGTTTGTAAAGACCATTTTCACAAAGTGTAGAGGTTTGAAGCTGAGATTAATTATACATTATACTAGCGACCCGCCCTCACTTAGCTTCGGGACGGATTTTTAAGACTATTACAAATCGATGACTTCCATTCCTTTAATTATATAAACCTTCCTCTTTAATCACTCTATCTATTAAAATAAACCGCACCAAAATCTGTTGCGTAGTTTTATAGATTTAAGCATACAAAGGGACAGAGAAAGCGACTTTGTTTTATACTCTGTAATGATCACCATTGCATTTGTATATTGTGGTCACCATTGTAGATCGAATGAAAAATAGTGTGATAAGAGACAGTTGCAAGTTGAAGAATGATGTGGTGACCAGAATTGTAAAAGTATGTTGAGATGGTTTGGACATATCGAAAGGATGAGTGAAAGGTGATTGACGAAACAAATTTACAGGGCAAATGTGAGCGGAAGTGTCGGTAGAGGGCGTCCAAGGAAGAACTGCTATGCCCATATTAATAATATTTTGCAGAAAGGTAAAATTCGCAGCACTCGTAACCGAAGAAAGCGTATGAAGAGATGCATGAATGCGGATGAAGCAAAAGAAGTATGTAAGGATCGCAGCAAGTGGCAAACGGTGGTCTCTGCCTACCCCCATGGGATACAGGCGTGAGCATATTTATGTATGTACTATGTAATGATGTAATTTATTTAACTAAACTCTTCACAACAGTAAAGTTCACCTCTCCTTTCCTCTTATTATTTCCACTATCTTTCGTTTCTTTTCTGTACCCAAAGGTTGTCTGGAAGAGATCGCTTTAGAGAAGACCGCCTTTTGTATATACTCTTCTCAAAATTTTATTTTTATAGTATCTTTCATTATTATTTTTCTTTGTCGTGTACAATATAGTTTTATTTTTATTATTATTATTTATATCAAAAACTCAGTAAGAAAAATCTTACTAGAAGACAAAAAAAAATCTCAAAAAAACTTCTACAGTTTTTGAAATAAAATTCGTTTATTGCGATTTTTTGACTATTCTCTGCTAATTAGCATGACAGGTTTACTTTTCCATAGCTATATCGACTTTTATCTTCAGCTGTATAAAAAACCCCACATCGGTTTAAGTAATAAATTGTTATTCCAACCATAGTGGCAATTATTGGCAGTGAAATTTTTCAAACTGCAAACACTGTATATTTTTATTTTTTGGTTGGTTTATCGTTTATCGTTCTATTCACGGGACATCCTTTATGCTAGTTATATGATTCCATTATGCAGGTACCTCTCATTATTCTCTATAATTATACTTTATTGTCTCTTATATGCAAACACATAATTATTATGTTTTGGAGTAGGTAAGTATCTGTTATTCCATTTATGTATTACTTGTCCTGACTGACTGACTGATTCATTTAAACTTTCGGTGATAAAGATTTTTTTTCGCAATCGGTGTATAGTCCTAAAAAGGGACCTTTGAAATTTCTTTGCTTTTTTTTGCATTCCTTTAATTAGAATCCTGAACGTTAGCGAGGGAATCAAAAGAGCACGAGGTGAAAAATCTTTGCACTCGAGTGCAACACGTAATTTTTCATTCCACCTCAGCGAGGAAATGACTAAATGCAAAAAAAAAAACGTTTACAATCACAAGATGTACCTATCTTGTGATTGTAAACGTTTTTTTTTCTTACTTTTTTTTCAGTTTAGGTATTAATTACTACATTATGACAGGTAAGTATTACAGAATAATCTTTTTAATTCACAAACTTAGTGCACACGATGTTCTAAATTCAATTTACTTTATCCTCTAGAGAATAAAAACGGCTTTTCCACTCAGATATTGAAGATTAAAAATACTCTTTCCGAGATGGTGGGATGAAAATGTATTTTTGCTACTAATATTACAAAGAGGAAAGGTTTGTATGTATGTTTGTAACGAATTGGCTCAAAAAGTACTGGACCGATTTTAAAAGTTCTTTCACCATTTTAATGCTACATTATCTTTGTTTAACATAGGCTATATTTTATCCCCGTACTCCCATGGGAACGGGTACTACGTGGGTAAAACCGCGTGACGTAAAAATATATACTTATGTACAGTGCGTAATACCGTGAAGGTCATGTGAAGTCTGTGAAAAATGTATGGTTATTTAATGTCAATAGGCTAAACTTCTATTTCATGGCACTTAAACGTAGCAGACACACAGGGAAACTTTATATGTATAATATTCTTTATTTGATAAAACTTAATTATATATACAAGGAACAGTACTTAAAACTAATTAAAGATAGAAAACTTGTCCCAAGTCGGTGTCTCTCGGGATCGTGCCAAGAAGGCTGGTAGCATTGCCACGTTGAATAGCAATGCTGATTCTCTGGGCGAGAAAAGCCCCAGCTCTCTTGTCACGAGAGGCTTCTACCAGACGACGTGCAAGCTCTTTGAAAAGCTGATGAGTATCCGGACCCCAAGGCCCCAGAGTTTCAACCGCAAACGCAGAAAATATGTATCCTTGACTTGTATAATATTAAATTAGATGTACATAGGTTTTGAGTAGGCTTATAGTACCTACTCGTATCATTCATCGGCACTAGGCGTGTTCGTACAGTCAAGGCCTAGAGGTCTTCGTTTAAAAACAAACGTGACATTACAGAACATAAGTACATAATGTCATATTTAAAATACATATGCACACGCCTGTATTCCCCAAAGGCGTAGGCAGAGGACTTGTAATAACTACGCTCAAATGCGCTGAAAGGTTGCTAAATAAGTAAGCTTAAATATAGGTTTTATTTTTCATACAGGTTAAGGTTGTTTTAAACATTTTTATTAAAGAGTTTGTCAGGTCATCGAAATTACTTTCCTATGAAAGATTCTTCTTACTATATTTTGAAAATGAAAATTAAAATGAAAAATATTTATTCAGTTTTTCAGTTTAGGCCCTGGTAAGGCACTTATGAAAGTCGAGAATTTACCACTTGAATGTGCGGGAAAAGCCGCGTTATTCACGATAACGTGAAACATTTGATTATAACCTATTAATATAAAATCGTGCTCATAAAGTTCGGTCGTTGAATAAAGTAATATATTTTTATTATCGATAATAATAATTAAAAATAACAATCTATAACGCGTGCATGACCGATCAATGTGATAAATATAAATATGTTCACGCCTTCTTCGAAAGGGTAGGCAAAAGGCAAAGGGTCTTTAGATTTATGTCTCTGTACGTACACTTTTACATACATACATGCTCACGTCTGTATTCCTCGAAGGGGTAGGCAGAGGTATTGTAACAGCAACACCCACATTTCACCGAAAATTATCAAGTGCCAATGTGACAGATGGTGAGTCTTTGAATCACTTCTCAGACATATACAGGTTTACTCACGATGTTTTCCTTCACCTGCACATGGTGGGAAATCACTGCACATAAGTATTTAAAAAACTCATTGAAGGTACAGGCCCCGCTAATGAATTAATTATAAGAAAATCTCATTGTATAGGTACTTTTAGTTCGCAATTATTTCGTTAAGGTAGAAATCACTACTACGAAAATAATATATACATCTATACAGATAAATAAAATTGAAGTGTCTGTTTGTAATTCCAAAATAACAGGTTTTCACTAAATGCATATGATAGTATACACGCTACTGATACTGAAAAACCAAGTTTTAAAATTTTTCTCTGTCTGTCTGTCTGTCTGTCTGTTTGTTCCGGGTAATCTCCGAAACGGCTGGACCGATTTTAGCGGGACATAAAACTGTCATTGCTATTCGATTGAGTGTAGGTGCATTTCCACCGAAAGAAGGTAGGAAGCTGATATTGTCCCCTATATTTGAAACTAGCTGTGCCCCGCGGTTTCACCTGCGTAGATTTAGGTTCTTCCTTATTGTCGCGGAACCCTATTATTTTTAATAAATAAAAGTAGCCTATTTTACTCCTTGAAACATCAGTTACCTACCAGTGAAAGTCCCGTTAAATCGGTCTCGCCGTTTCAGAGATTACCCGGAACAAACAGACAGACAGACAGAGAAATTTTTTAAAACATTGATTTTTAGTGTCAGTAGCGTGTATACTTTCATATGCATTTAGTGAAAAGCGGTTATTTTGGAATTACAAACAGACACTTAAATTTTATTTATGTGTAAGTAGCATGTATAGGTATATATGCATTATATTGACAGTAATTGTGTGTGTGTGTGTGTGTGTGTGTGTGTGTGTGTGTGTGCGTGTGTGGCTAGCTCTAGAGAAACAAGTTGTCACAAACAAGTTCATAATTTCAAAGACATACCTGAGATACACAGCTTATTGTCAGGATTGTACCTTAACATTGACCAGTATCACAAAGGACCTCATAAGAAGCCTCTCAGTCACTCAGAGGGCTTAGTAGAGGGCTATGCTCGGAGTCTCAATTAAAAATGAGGAGATCCGCAGGAGAACCAAAGTAACCGACATAGCCCAAAGAATCGCTAAACTCAAGTGGTAGTGGGTGGGGCACGTCGCTCGTAGAACCGATGGTCGATGTGGCCTAAAGGTCCTGGAGTGGCGACCGCGTACCGGCAGGTGCAGTGTGGGTAGGCCCCCAACGAGGTGGACCGACGACCTGGTGAGGATCGCGGGAACCCGCTGGATGTGGGAAGCGCAAGACCGGTCGTCTTGGAGATCGTTGGGGGAGGCCTATGCCCAGCAGTGGGCGTCTGACGGCTGAAATGATAATGAGTGATGCTAGTGAAGCTTTATTCCCGTAACGACATTGTAAATGTTTTTTCAGTACTAGCTGTGCCTGTGGTTTGTGTAATTCGTCTTTTTATCAATTAGCCGGAACACACAGACAGACAAGACCGACAGACTGAGAAACATCTTAAAATTTGGTTTACTATGTCAGTACCGTTTATACTTAAATATGCATTAAGTGTAAAACAAAAAAAAGCTGTAATTTTAGAAATTCCAAACAGATACTACAATTTTATTTATCTGTATGTACTGTATGTATACACGTGTAGATTTATTATTTACTAAGTATGTGGTGAATCTAGCTAAGACCGGTTTCACCTCATTTAAGTAAATCAAAATGTCGAGTTTTTTATGTGTGATCGAATAAAATACCGACGTGCGAAGACGAAGTGCGAGTTCTGACTCGCGCACAAAGGGTTCCGTACCATTATCTATAAAAACGGCAATAACATTATGTCTGTTATATGGGAGACCCAGTGAATATAAATATTGTTTTACTAGTTGGTGCCCGCGACTCCGTCTGCGCAGCATTTCACTTATATTTATATTTCACAATTTTTTTTTATAAATTATAGCCTATATGCCACATTCATGCTTCATTCGGTTACGAGGATTATCGATATGTCCAAACTATCTCAACATACTTCTCTCAATTTCTTAAAATTTCTCAGTAGACTAGTTTCCGAACCGGTGGTAAATTCTCGACATTCATAAGTGCCTTACCAGGGCCTAAACTGAATAAATATTTCTTATTTTCATTTTCATATCATTCCGCCTTGCAGCAGTGCTTTTACGAAAGGCTGAATGAGGCTTTAGCACTATATACATCTTAAATATAAAAATAAATCCCCATTTCCCTTGGTCACGGCATCACGCGTAAACGGCTGGATGGATTTTAACGGGACTTTCACTGGCAGATAGCTGATGTTTCAAGGAGTGTTTTAGGCTAATTTTATTTAAAAAAAACCAGCATGAAACTAAATCTACGCGGGTGAAACCGCGGGCCACAGCTAGTTATAAATAACTGTATTACCTCGCAGGATTGAAACAGAAGGTTAGTATGGAAAAGGTCCCTTGAGAAACAGGTCTTTGAGATCTCTTGATGAGGTTAATCACAAAGTTTTACCCATTCCACCCCATGTGGTAACGCAGTAAGTTTGTATAGATTGGCATAGGGCAATGTAAACTTCTTTCATTGTATTTTGATCAGCAAGGTATTGCTTGAAGGTAAGAGTTTCATTTATTACAATAACTTGGCTTTTTAATTAATTTATACCTTTAACCTTTAAACTATACAACAATTTGCAAATAACTTTCAGTTAATATTGGCTGATGTAATGTGATTGGCTGATGTGAATTTGCGTATCGACAACTTAATTAAATTTGCCGTATCTGCATTAAGTGTTAGTACATTGTGCTGAAGCCAGGTTTTTTATGACATTGATACCGTTTTGCGCAAACCAGTAAACTAACTTTGCGTAAAACAGTACTGAATCAGCCGAAAAAAGAAATGATACAATTGGCCCACTATCAAATTTTATATTACAAAGGAATAAAGAAGGGCCTAAAATGCTTCCCTGGAGAACACCAAATGACTTTTTTTTTATATTTGCTAAGATCATTATATATCTTTACTCACGGGGTACGGTCTTCTAGACAACTGCTTAATAATTTTAGTTGCGTAATTTTTAAACCTATTGCTTTAATCTTGCGCAAGAGGATAGAGTTCGAAACTGTGTCAAAGGCTATGGCTAGATCCAGGAAGATTCCCACAATATAGTTATATTTATCAAGTTCTTGTCTCAGATAATTTGGGTCTAAATTCAAACTTATCTAAGACAAAAGCTATTTATTATATTTTTCTGTAATTTATAATGTTTTCTAGGATTTTATTTATGGTAGGCAGCAAGGAAATAGGTTTTTCATTTGACATTGCGGCTTTGCTGTCAGATTTATACACTGGACAACGGTTTTCTTAGTATAGCCTATGTTACTCGCTGATGTTGTAGCTATCCATTGCTGACAGAATTTTCAAGATCAAGTAGTTTTGGAGCCTATTCAATGCAAACAAACAACCAAACAAAAAAACAATCAAATTTCCACTTAATAATATTAGTGTAGACAAAACAAAGATTTGTATTTTTGTATGTAACGAAAAATAGTAAAAGATAGAAAAATAGATAGCTACATTATCAGGGAATTAAAAAAACTATATTTCATCCCCGTACTCCTACGGGAACGGGAAATACGCGGGTGGAACCGCAAGTATAAAATCTATATATACATACATACAATTGATGTGTCTGTTTGTAATTCCAAAATCTAAAAAAATTTCCTTTTTTCAAAATCCAACAGATTTTCACTAAATGCATTTGAAAGTATACACGGTACAGACATTAAAACACGATTTTTTTAATTTTTTCTCTGTCTGTCTGTCTGTCTGTCTGTTTGTTCCGGGTAATCTCTGAAACGGTTGGACCGATTTTAACGAGACTTTCACTGGCAGGTAGGTGATGTTTCAAGGAGTAACTTAGACTTTTATTTATTAAAAATATTAGGGTTTTGCGAAATAAAGCATGAAACTAAATCTATGCGAGTGAAACCGCGGGGCAGCCGTTTCAAAAATTAGCCAGAACAAACAGACAGACAGACAGAGATAAATTAAAAATATGGTATATTAATGTCTGCATCGTATATACTTTCGTTTACATTTAGTGAAGAGTTGTTATTTTGTCGGTTTTAAAGATACGAAATTGAACCTTATCTTGTATGTATTATGTATCAATTTGCTATGATTTAAACTAACGCTCAATGTCAAGTTCGACCTCCGTCCGGCTGGACCGATTTTAACGAGACATATTGTATATATGTATACATAGACATTCTGGTGATCATCACTTGGGACGTAAGCATTTTAGCTGCAAAATCTATCATGTAGCTGTTGTTCTGATATTGATGACGTCCGTTGTAAACGTTAAATTATTCGTATTTAAACACATTACCACCTCATAATATGACACTTTTAGTTCTCTTAATATCGAGACCGACTTAGCACGTCTTGTGAAATAAATTAGTTAATATTTTTTTATACTGTTCAAATAATAAAAAAAATAGTTTCGGAGGCACTATGTTCGGAGATGTGTTTTTTTGGCGACAGGTAGGTACATGTCATATATCTTCTATACAGATAAATAAAATTGAAGTGTCTGTTTGTAATTCCAAAATAACAGCTCTTCACTAAATGCATATGAAAGTATACACGCTACTGACACTAAAAAAACAAGTTTTAATTTTTTTCTCTGTCTGTCTGTTGTTTGTTCCGGGTAATCTCTGAAACGGCTGGACGGATTTTAACGGGACTTTCACTGCCAGGTAGCTGATGTTTCAAGGAGTAACTTAGGATATTTTTATTTATTAAAAATAGTAGGGTTCCGCGACAATAAGGATGAAACTAAATCTACGCGGGTGAAACCGCGGGGCAGCCGTTTCAAAAATTAGCCAGAACAAACAGACAGACAGACAGAGATAAATTAAAAATATGGTATATTAATGTCTGCATCGTATATACTTTCGTTTACATTTAGTGAAGAGTTGTTATTTTGTCGGTTTTAAAGATACGAAATTGAACCTTATCTTGTATGTATTATGTATCAATTTGCTATGATTTAAACTAACGCTCAATGTCAAGTTCGACTATGAGAAACCTTAGTGAATCACGCTGCTGGTCTGGCTTGTACTGTGTGAATGTGAGATATTGTTCTAACATTGTTTAATTGCCTTTGTAGGTATGACAGAAAACAAAATTACAAATAATAAAATATATGAGTATGTAATGACTTGAAATGTTAATAATAAACGAATATTTAATACAGATAAACAACTAACCACTAACTATAACAAAAACCTTAAAAAATTAAATCTAATAACTAAAAACTTAAAAAATATATATATATATATATATATAATCTGATACCTAAAATATATTATTATAAGGAGTCCCTGTAGGCAAGGTTCCGAAGATACTGGCAGCATTCCCCCTTTGAATAGCTAAACTAATTCTTTGTCCGAGGTAGCTGCCAGCTAACAGACTAACCTTTTTGTAATTTCTTTAAAAAGCCTAATAGCGCTAGGACCCTACGGACCAAGGGTCTCGACACCGAATGGGACAAAATCATATTCGGTGCCTGGACCCCTGTATTTGCAGGCTTTAGCTTTTTCAGCCGCTTCACATGCCGCACCAACTCTGTTGTCGGTTCCATGTAGATGGGACGGGGCCAGCGTGTCTGTACAGGTTGCATCCCATACCAGCACCCGTCCCATCTTCCATGGAATCAAACTCGCACCGTCGAGTCTCTTGCCATCGTCTCTTGCAATACCAGTCGACTTGGCACGTTGACGGTGGCAAGAGACCGGCTTATGATATCGTTAAGTGCGGTATGTCTCGAGAAGCGGCCTGCACTGTTTTGGCATGAAAGTCCGTGATGTCCTAGCTTGTCGACATCACTGCCACAGGGACATTTATGAGGAATGCAGACCGGAACCCCGAGCCGTAGACAGGTTGCGATTCGGAGCGTGTCAGGAATGTTAATTATAATTAATGTTATAATTAATGTGAATCCGTCCAGCCGTTTTCCAACTCCTGTTTTGTAAAAGGTTTAAGTACGTATAACATATCTGTATCGTACATACATACATACAATGAGTAGACAGTCACACATTCCAAAAACCAAAAACACATTTCAAATCAAATTAATTAAATATCTTTGAATAAATATTTGTTCAGCATGTGTAAATAAAGTTGTACCTACATAATTACTGAAGCTGTGTGATATTCACGTGTGAGGTTCACATGACTACTTTTAAGTAGAGTGGTTATTGACCGACTACGAAAAAGCAAAAGGAGGTATATGGTAAAGACATCTGTGGGTAGAGCAAGTGGTCGTGCTCATCCCCAGCAAAGGAAGATCTTCCATACAGGCGGGTGTCGTGCCTAGGGAACCGCGGCTGCAACTGTTCTACTGCAATGCGCTTGTACACTCTTATTTGCGCGATTTAGGTACTCGTGTATTTGTACACGCATACGCACGTTTGTACTCTGCCCGAACCGTACGTACGCGCGGTGCTTATTTGAGAGCCTAGTGCGAGTTTTTCACTGCCGCGCCGCCCGCGCGGTTACAAGTCACCGCGTCGACGTAAACGCAGATTTGTCTAGGATCGGAACAGCGCCTTTGGCGGCCCAAACATGATACTATTGTGAGCCCATACAAATCTGCGTTTACGTCGACGCGGTGACTTGTGACAGCGATTTTAAGAAAACTCGCACTAGGCACTCACGTTAGGGCAAGGGAGGAGTTGAGCGGTCGGTCTCGGTAGCCAATTTAACATCTTCGGCAATCGTTAGTGGCCAGAGATTTTCCAAGTAAAAAGGGGTGCCGAAGGTCAGATAGCAGCCGCTTCGTATAAAAATCAGTGATAACAATCAGCCACATCGGGTGAATGAAGTGCCGACCCCAATAATATATGGGAAGATGTAGCCACTTTTCACCGAACATCATCTTCGGTGTGTTCAAGTGCCAACGTAATAAATGGTGATCACTATCACCGCCCCAGGCACTATACATACGTCTTTTGTATTACTTCTCAGACCTGCAGGCAGTGTTGCCAACTCAGATTTTGAAAAATGCGTAAACGGGGTTTGACAAATACGTAGATTTAGTAAAAATAGCTTATGAAACGTTAGTAGATCTTCTAACTTTCATCAAGCTGCTATTTCTTCAGATTGGTCGCTAAAAACCTCTTGTTGGCGTGGTACCTATAGGAAATAACTAAAAAAAAGCAACGTCGCAGTTAGTATTTACTATCTTGTTAGGCGAACTAAGTGTGCGTTTGTCATGAACGGGACTTTTTCAGGTATAGGTACGTACTGATAATTACGCCCATTTAGCTTAATGAGACCTGTCTTGGAATTTGTTAAAAATACGTAGATTCTGGACTGAGGTTAGTAGCTTAGGAGAAAAGACTTAAAATACGTAGATCTATGCAGGTTTCCTCACGATGTTTTGCTTTACTTTCAGAGTTTTATCTTATGCGGTGCCATCTGTTACGCCCTGAGCATCGGGTTCCTGGTCTCGTATCCTGGTGTTCTCAACTCTGCCATTTTCTCCGCAAACTCCACGGACATAAGAACCACTCCTGCGCACGCTTCCTGGATAGGTAATCATATTCTTAAAAATGGTAAAGAAAAAAACGGGACTCGAACCCACGACCTCTGCAAATCGTGCAGTTGCTCTACCTACTGAGCTACTCGTAATCCTACCTCATGCGTCGAAATTTTCCTTCTCTTGTTTTGCGGTTTAAGTAATCATATTGTTGTGTGGAAGAACCTTTTATATTTTAGGTCCATGACATTAGCAATTTGCCAGTGAAAGTCCCGTTAAAATCGGTCCAGCCGTTACAAACAGACAGACCCTCATAGATTTTTCAAATTTATAATTCGGTTATTTTCTCATATATTTTCATATGCATTTAGTGTAAAGCTAAATGTTAATTTGAAATTTCAAACAGACACTTTTTTTATAATTTTACTAGCAATAGATGAATCAAATTAATTAGAACTTATGCTGCGATCTTTAAGCTTTTAATATCCTTTCCAGCTTCAAGCAATGGGTTTGCAGCTGTACCTGGTTTCTTCATCCTGCCACCTATAATGCAGAATTTGGGGAGAAAATGGGTCAACATGGCTTGCTGCGCGTCACTTCTGATTGGTTGGATTATATTCCCTTTTGCTACTGGAATTGGACATCTCTACGCTGCCCGGATCATTCAAGGTATTAATCCTTCTGTACTATCTATATAGATAAATAGATCTGTTTGTCTTTTCACTTAATGCATTAGAAAGTATATTTAAAAAATCTCCTATACGATTTTCCGTGTGTCTGTTTGTTCTCTGAAACTGTTGGACCGATTTTCACAGGCAGATATCTGATGTTACAAGGAGTAGGTAACTAAGAAGGCTATTTTTATTTCAGAAAAATAAATTATTCTTGCAACATAGTTTTTATTCGTAATCCAAGGGTAAATCCGTGGGGCACAGCCTAGTATTTTAACAAACGATGCAAAGACCAATTTATATAATTTTACAGGTCTCTCCGTCGGCGGCTTCTACGTCAACGGTATAATTCTATGCGAATACATAGACCCCAAATGGAGAGGGTACTTTACAACCGTGACAAAAATAGCCACAATATTGGGAACTTTATCCTGTCACACCCTGTCTGTGTGGTGGGATTGGAGAGTCATATCTGCCGTGGCCACAATACCTTCCCTACTTGGTGTTGTCGTGACATTCTTCTGGCCCGAAAGCCCTTCGTTCCTCGCTATGAAGGGCAGATATAAGGACTGCGAGGAGTCCTACAAATGGATATTTGGAGACACTGCACGTGGTAAAAAGGAACTGGATCTCTTAATTTCTAGTCAAACAGAGAGAAGAGATAGAAGACCTGAAGAGTCGAAGTTTAATGGACTTTGGAAACAGCTGACGCAAAAGGATTTCCTCAAATCATTCGTGATTGTATCATTACTTACTATAGTTATAGATTTGTGCGGCAGGTATTTCTTTTTGGCTTATGTTATTCAAATAATGGTGGAATTGCTGGGTGACCAATCTATTGCTATTTATTGTTCCATAGGAGCTGATTGTCTCATAATCGTGGCATTAATAGCATTGTTTTACATCATCAATGTGTTTAAAAGACGCACATTACTGTTTGCATTCGGTTCAACGTCTGTTTTAATCATGTTATTGTTTAGTTTACTTGTTTTTATAAAAATTAACTATAATGTATTTAATTATGTTTGGATAGCTCCTTTTATAATTTTGTTACACAATTTTGTAGTTAATCTCGGTGTGATACCTTTGTGCTTTGCTATTATAGGGGAAGTACTACCCTTGGAGCATAAAGGGGTAGGATCTTGTGCCGCTGGGGTAGTATATACAATATTCTATGCCTGGACATTGAAATTGACTCCAGTTTTCATTGACGTAGTAGGTTTACACGGCACTTACGCGCTATTTGGTTTCGGGTTAGGCGTATGTCTAATAATACTTTATAACATACTACCTGAAACGAAAGATAAATCATTGACTGAAATTGAACATGAATTGAAACAAACACGAGATTCGGTGAGGGCAGATAAAGAATTAGATGGTCTTCTCAATACTACAACTTTCAGGGACAATACAAAGATATGAAATTATGTGTAGGTCACATAAAGCTAGAATGGAATTGTATATCGGCCGTTTTCAATAACCTATCAAAGTTTATATATGGATTGCTATACCCAGTTACCTGTTAGATTTGATCTATCCATACCTTTAATTTCATATTCTAATACTTAACGAGCAATTGTTGTGTCTTTATATATATAATTCTACTGTACGTGTGTATGTCACTGAACTCCTCCTAAATTTCTGGAGCGATTTGAACGATTTTTATATGCGTTTGTGTGGCACCCTGGATGGTTTAGATTCACAAATCAGCCCGGCAGATGGCGCTGCAGTCGGTATGCAGGGCAACGTCTGTCGGGTCCGTTAGTGTATTCATCTGAATCACGAAAACAGTTCCAACGATTTTTATTAAATTTACGATATCGGGGGTTTTATATGTATATGGATCTAGGTGCCAGTGCTGCCAGTATCTTCGGAAACTTGCCTACAGGGACTCCTTTTAATAATATATTTTAGGTATCAGATTATATATTTCTTTTTAAGGTTTTTAGTTTATAACTAGGTGTTTAAATATAGATAATAGATAGTTTATATTTGTGAAGTACAATATAAATATTTCATTACTCTACTACAACTGCCTCGTTGGTCTAGTGGTTAGTAAGTTCGCCTGCCGATGACGAGGTCCGGGGTTCGTTTTTCTGTCAAAAATTCGTAATAAATGCCCGGAGTTTGTAAGTGCCTCCCCGGTGCCTCGGAAAGCACGTTAAGCTCTCCGGTCGTGTCGGATTGCCTCCCATCGTACTATGAGAGTGAGGCAATAATGAGTGCACTTGTGTCTGCGGACACACTTGTGCACTTTAATATCTCCTGCGCAGATGATTAGTCCCCATTGAGATTAGCCGCCGTAACCGAAATTCGGTAGGAGATCATTATTATACACACCTCCCTGGCCTTATCCCGTACATTGTTGGGATCGGCACTTGATTCAACCCGATGTGGCTGATCACCAAATTTAATCGAAGCGACTGCCAGCTGTCCTTCGTAAACCCATTTTCGAGGAAAATCGGCAATCTGGGTTTAACCAGTTGTCAGACTTTCTTAGGCTTCTGACTGACCTGTAACGATTGCCAAAGATGTTAATAAATAGGCAACCGGGACCGACGGCTTAACCTGCTCTCCGAGGCACGGAAGGAACTCGGACGGTCACCCATCCAACTACTGGCTAGGCGTATGGTTGCTTAACTTCGCTCATATGACAAAATGATTATATTTCTTTATTTTTAACTCAGTGACAGATGCATAGAATATTGAACACAGCTGTATAATAACGGGTTAAATATGTTACAATTTAATTTTAAATACGCATTTCGCTTTAATTAACTTTAATTAACCTTAATTGACATATTACGTCAAGCTTCAATTTTTTTTACGAGACAGTAACAATTAAAAAGATAAAAATAAAAGCTGTTTTATTTCTTATAGATAATGGTTGACTTGTGTAATTTCAGTCTTGTTATTGTTATCTTAAATTAACTGTAGTTAGTTAACGAATGGATATTTTAATGAGAATTCCAGTCAAAAGAAAAGGGACCCTTATAGATTGTTGTCTGTAAGTTTGTCTGTCTGTCTAGAAGAAATCGAAAAAAGTATTCGTGCAAATGTACATATTATTTACAATACTACAATACAATAAAATTGAAGTGTCTGTTTGTAATTCAAAATTAACAGCTTTTCACTAATGCAGATGGAATTGTATACGGTAGGTAGAATATATAAAAAACCTATTAACAAAAAAAAATTGTTACTTCGGGACTTCCTAACTGGAAGATAAATGATGTTACAAAGAGTAACTTAAGCTCATGTTTATTAAAAAAAAAATAGGATTCTATGGAATAATCATGAAATTATAGGCCACCCAAATTAATCTTACCTTTAAGCGAGCAATTCTTGTGTATATAGAATATGGATTTCGGGAACGGCTGCAACGATTTTCATGATATTTTGTATGTAGGGGGTTTCAAGGGCAAAAAATTGATCTAGCTAGGTTTCACTTTCGGAAAACATCGTTTTGACCATGTTTTCATGCACTGAAAAACTCATAAAATATCAATACAGTACGACAGTAAATTTTGCCGACAACTGTCAAGTTATGATAGCTCAGAGGTGAGGCTGTCAGCTTACGAGGTGATAACGAAACCCGGTTCGAGGCTGACGTTCACCGGTTCGATTTTTTTCTATTAGCTTTTTTGAGAAAAAGAAACCGCCAACCAGGCACTTCTATTAATAGGTACAAGAAACTGTGGTGGAGACTCAATCGGGACCGAGAGCAGTGGCGTGTCACAGGGGAGGCCTATACCAGTGGTTGCATGTCCGCTGAATATGATAATGATAAAATCAAAACATTTTTATTTGATTGGACTTTTAACAAAGCACCTTGAATAGAAAATGTTGAAACTAAAGCTACCGCCAGGTTAGGAAGGTTGCTTTTACTGAGAAGAACCCGGCAAGAAACTCAGTAATTACTCTTTTCAAAAAAAAATTTACAATTTTTGATTACCCAATCTACATTAATATTATAAAGAGGAAAGATTTCAGTTTTTTTGTTTGTTTGTTTGCATTGAATATTCTCCGAAACTACTTGACCGATATTGAAAACTCTTTCAGCAATGGATAGCTACATCATCAGCGAGTAACATAGGCTATATTTTATCCCCGTACTCCCATTGGAACGAGAACTATGCGTATGCGGGTGAAACCGCGTGAGGTCCGCTAGTACAATATAAATCACAAAAATAGTTCCAATGCACAAATGTCGGAAAAAATTGGCTATATTAGAACCATTTAAAAACATATAGACCCTGTCCATGCCATGATGGTGGACTAGGGGTAATAACTCTCCCCTATCTATTACTGAACATATTTTCCTCTCACCTGTTTCAGGAGGGATGTTTTCCCCGCCACCCCTGTAATTAATGATCGCCCATTATTTTCTGCAGTTCTTCAGTCCGATACGCACTAGGTTGGAAAAACGTCGCTGTTCATTGGCGTTTATTTAAAGGAAGTTTTTGGTTGGTTTTATGAAGCTTTTAAGTTAATGAATAAAAGTTATATGAATATAGAATACAAGTGTTGCTGACACCTTTAGTTGTTTAGCGGTCATAAATCGTAACGGCATCTCTATACTTTTGAGAGTTTTGATTTTTTGACTTAAATTTCATTATTTTGATGAAATGTACATGATGCCAGCTGAGTTTCTTGCCGGTTCTTCTCAGAAGGCTAGTTTCCGAACCGGTGGTTAATTCGACATTCATAAGTGCCTTACCAGGGCCTAAACTGAATAAATATACATTTTCAATTACGAAAAATTATTTAATCTCAGGGATTCGTAGGACAATAAAGTATTTTAAATCAAGGAAATGTGAATCCTAGTGAGTGTCTAGACGGCTTTAAAAATCGTAGCTTTTATTAGACTCAGTGCGTGCACTATAATCCTTATTCCTAACTACCCGACATGAAAGGCAGCCTCACCGTGTTATTTTTCAGACGCTGAAATATCCTTTGAAAATATCGGCTCTTCCGGTGGTGAATAAATTTAATTCATTCATAGCCTTCAAGTTAACTATTTATGGCGGAAATTTTCTACATTTTTTAATTTCTCACCGTTTTGTAAAAAAAGATTCTTGGATGATCTTTAGCCTCGTTGTTCTAGTGGTCGCCAGCGCTTATAAGGAACACCAAGTCCTGGGTTCGATCCCCGGGTCGGGTAAAGTGATATTAGTTCCTCAATCTGTAATTTCCCAGTAGCAGTTCGGACTCTGGATTAGTGCCCGGTTATTGGCAATAGGCTTGCTTGGGACTTAAACATAACTGGTGAAATGTGGGTTTACTTTGAGTTCACCTCTGCCTACCCCTTCGGGGAATACAGGAATGAGCATGTTTATGTATTATTTATCTTTTTATTCAGTTAAATCTAAGTCAAATTAATTTTATTTTATCTTTCAGTGCTCAAAGTTTTACGATATTGGACGTTAACGAGATGATATCGTCGGACTAGTAGTTTCATACAATTACTACTGGGGCCCAACCATGAGCTCTTATTGCAATGTTAATTCAGTTGTGCGACAGTGACAGATGTATATACGTCGCGTACATCTGTTTCATAAATGAGTGAAACTATCATGGCAATAAGAGCTTCATGGTAAGGCTACTGAACGCTTTCACACTGTGTCATTGTAGACAAGTATCGGCGGACGATATCGTCCCGATATCGGTGGACGATATCGTGGCAATGGAAAGCGCTTAATGCCTGCGTAGTTTCTTCACTTAGTATAGAGCCTTAAAAAGCGCCCCAAGAAGCGAGTGTAGAAAGTTTTACGTATCTATACAAAAAGCGTGAAACGCAAGATTAAACGACGATGATCGAACCTTCTCTTGGGGCACTGATGACAACCTTATAAATTAGGTACGTAAGGTTCAAATTACTTTAAGCTTGTGATCGGTATAGATACACCCACATAAATAGACCCAAGATAGACCCTGTCGCAGTAAAGACAGGGCAATTCATTGCACAAGCCGATAGGACAATGGCAGGACACGGGAACAACGTAGTGCCTCCTAAATCCCATTATTGTAATACGTTACCCCTATCTAAACACCGATGGAATTGCGTCTTCGTACTGGTTGCAGATAAAACTACATAAATAGCAATAAATAAAATGTCGAAATACATACATACAGGCAGAGGTATTGTTATAACAGCATACAAGTGCCAACGTGACAGATGGTGAGTATATCGCCGTCAAAGGAACAATACATACGTCTTTGAATTTGAATTGAAAGTTTGTGTGTGAAATCTTACGGCCACACAGGCGAAGCAGCGGGCGCAAGCCAAATCTATATCTATACATATCTATACAGATAAATAAAATTGAAGTGTCTGTTTGTAATTAAAAAATTACAGCTATTCACTAAATGGATATGAAAGTATACACGCTACAGACACTGAAAAAGAAGATTTAAAATTTTCCTCTGTCTGTCTGTTTGTTCAGGTTATCTCCGAAACGGCTGGACGGATTTTAACGGGACTTTCACTGGTAGGTAGCTGATGTTTCAAGGAGTAACTAGGCTATTTTTATTTATTAAAAATATTAGGGTTCCGCGACAACAAGGATGAAGCTAAACCTACGCGGGTGAAGCCGCAGGGCACAGCTAGTTATATAATAAAGAGAAAGACATTTTATTGTATTTTTGTTTGTAATTAATTAACTCAAAACATACATGATTGATTTAAAAAAACATTTCATAATTAGAAGTAGAATGCTCCATGATCATGTCAAAGGCTGTTAATCCTGTAAGTAAATAAATACAAGTGTATTTTGTGATTAAGTATTTTGTAAACTTCTTGCAGACCGTACAAATTTTGCATTGAGACTTTAAAGTGATGTTGGCAAGACGCCTAGCGGTGTTGCAATGTATTTAGGCTGAGAAGTAGCATTGCTAAGGACTTTGAGTCAGGCGTTCCGCGAATTGGAACAGCCAAATTATAATAACACTTTATCTGTACAACCACTATACATCTATACGGATAAATTATAGTGTCTGTTTGTAATTCAAAATTAACGGGTTTTCACTAATACATATATGATATACGGTATCCAATCTATTTTATGAAAAAAATCGATTTAAAAATTTTTTCACTGTCTCCCCGCCTGTTTCAATTTCAAATTCAAACAAGAAACGGCTGGACCGATTTTAATGAGACTTTAAATAGCAAATGTAACAAGGAGTATTTAAGGCTATTTTATTTAATAAAACATTAGGGTTATGCGGTTCTCCCATTAAATTTGTACCTTATGAAAGCAACCTTTCGAACCGGTAGCATATAGTCCTGTATAATTGTGTCAATCTGACGATTTGACAGTACTTTGTTAAAAGTCTATTCGAATAAAGATATTTTTGATTGTTGTGTTCTTGCTCGAAAGAGAATTTAGTTTATTTCAGGACACACTACACGCTGAAACAATACTGCAATGATAAATGACCGGAGACGAAGCACATTTTTTCCCTTTACAAGAAAGAATGGCCGACTGGGAAATATGAATAATGTACTCTACTCACCTCTTTTCCCGTAAAGCCTTTGAGTGATGTACCAACAAGCAAAAAACGGTAGAAACCAATTATTTACCGTTGTTTTGTGACTGTTCAAGGGAATATTGGGCTAAGACATTTTAAGCAGTTCATTAGCAATTAGGGTGCCAAAGCAGAAAACGATTATATTTGAATACATATATCTATACAGATAAATAAAATTGAAGTGTCTGTTTGTAACTTCAAAATTACAGCTTTTCACTAAATGCATATGGAAGTATACACGCTACTGACAATAAAAAACCAAGTTTTAAAACTTTTCTCTGTCTGTCTGTCTGTCTGTCTGTTTGTTCCGGGTAATCTCTGAAACGGCTGGACCGATTTTAACGGGACTTTCACTGGCAGGTAGCTGATGTATCAAGGAGTAACTTAGGCTACTTTTATTTATTAAAAATATTAGGTGTCCGCGACAATAAGGATGAAACTAAATCTACGCGGGTGAAACCGCGGGGCACAGCTAGTATATATATATCTATACATCTATACAGATAAATAAAATTGAAGTGTCTGTTTGTAAATCCAAAATAACAGCTTTTCCCTAAGTGCATATGAAAGTATACACGCTACTTAAACTAAAAAAACAACATTTTTTTTTTTTTCTGTACGTCTGTCTGTCCGTCTGTCTGTCTGTCTGTTGGTTCCGGGTAATCTTCGAAATGGCTGGACCGATTTAAACGGGACTTTCACTGGTAGGTAGCTGATGCTTCAAGGAGTAACTTAGGCTACTTTTATTTATAAAAATATTAGGGTTCCGCGACAATAAGGATGAAACTAAATGTACGTGGGTGAAACCGCAGGGCACAGCTAGTATAAATATAGCTAGCTAGCTATTCTTTACTAATATTATAAAGAGGAATGATTTGTATGTATGTATGTTTGTAACGAATTGTATCAAAAAGTACTGGACCAATTGTAAATATTCTTTCACCATTTGAATGCTACATTATCACTGATTAATATAGGCTATATTTTATCCCCGTACTCCCACGGAACGGGAACCCGCGTGACGTCCGCTAGTAGCAAATAAGTGAACAGTAAGTAACAGTTTAGCCTATGCCCCTTGCTCAGAGTGATACCATGTAACGTAATAAGGGGAACAAAGGGATATAAGATCGAAATTCATCGGGTCACGGACGGTATAGTTACGCCCCTGCGATCTAGATGAAAAAGTGGGCGTTCGCTTATTAAATTACATCAATATCTATTGGTAACTGCGAGATCGTCTGTCTGTACATACATTGTTTTAGCCAGTGTTTGATTCTATCCGATCCCGATTACTGAGAAATCACGCTCTCTACGTTATGAATAAAGTGCGAGTTTTCTTAAAATCGCCGCAAGTCACCGCGTAGACGTAAACGCAGATTTGTATGGGCTACAATAGTGTCAGCTTTAGGCCGACAGAGGCGCTGCTTCGATCCCATACAAATCTGCGTTAACTTTGACGCGGTGACTTGTGACGGCGGCAGTGGAAATCTCGTACTAGGCACTCAGAAGATAGCCGTGGTCATATGCCACGTACACACAAACGCGTAAGTAACAAAACAATATATTCTAATAGTATAATGGCATATCACCACACTATCCTGTAAACACCTCTTGTTTCATACATTTGAGAGCGTGATTTTTCAATAGTCAGTTTTTTTTTATTTATATTTTATTATTTATGAAATATAACCCAGTAAATATCTATACATCTATACAGATAAATAAAATTGAAGTGTCTGTTTGTAATTCCAAAATTACAGCTTTTCACTAAATGCATATGAAAGTATACACGCTACTGACACTAAAACACCAAGTTTTAAAATGTTTCTCTATCTGTCTGTCTGTCTGTCTGTTTGTTCTGGGTAATCTCCGAAACGGCTGGACGGATTTTCACTTTCACTGGTAGGTAGCAGATGTTTCAAGGAGTAACTTAGGCTACTTTTATTTATTAAAAATATTAGGGTGCCGCGACAATAAGGATAAAACTAAATCAACGCGGGTGAAACCGCGAGGCACAGCTAGTATATTGATAAAAACAATAAATGAGAATTACAAAACGTTATCTAAACAAGTTAAATGCTTTTTATTCAAATTGGACTACTCGATTATTTTTGATTGAGTTTATTTTGTCTAATAATAAGTTGAATCGCAGTTGAAAATGTCAATATACTTGCTGAATAATTGAATGAAACCCGCGGCCAGACGGCGCCGGAAATGCACCGGAAATTGACACAGCTTCCGGTTATAAAATGTTGAACGGATGGTACACAGAATGGTGTTATTGAAGGTTCTAAACCTGATAGAAAATTCTATTTTATATTCGACAAATATACGTTGTTGTTTAATTATAGAGCTTTCACCTACACTAATATTATGAAGAGGAAACTGTTTTTTTGTCTGTTAGTTTGCATTGAATAGGCTCCGAAATTACTTGGCCGATCTTGAAAATTCTTTCAGCAATGAATAGCTACATCATCAGCGAGTAACGTTCCCGTGGGAGTACGGGTATATAATATATTATATACCCGTGCTCCCACGGGAACGGGAACTACGTGGGTGAAACCGCGTGACGTCCGCTAGTGGGTACATAAGTTGTGTATATGTTACTTTTCAACCATTATCAGATTAAGCTTAAGTTTATAAAGGATCGAAATCCAAGTACCCTTGAAAAATATTATGCGGATGAAGTCGCGGGTCTAATTAAGCTTGTATCTAATACAATTAATAAAAAAACACCGGCCAAAAGGGAGTCAGACTCGCGCATGAATGGTGCCGAACCATTATCTGTTAAAAATAGCAAAATAATCACGTTTGTTGTATGCGGCCCCCTGAAATATTTACATATTATATGCTCACGCCTTTATTTCCCGAAAGGTAAGGCAGAGGTGTTGTAATAACAACACCCACATTTCACCGAAGATGATTAAGTGACAAGGTGACATGTGAGTCAATCGCCGTCTCAGGCACACGCACGTACATACGTCTTGGGTTTAAGATAATTTATTTCTGAAAAGAATAACAATAATTCACTTAATGAGAAAACACATTTCACAATGCTTACTTTATAATGTCAGTACGTACAAAAACAGAAATAGAATAGTTAGGACTTAGTATATGAATAACATAATAACAATATAACATGTAAGAATAATTAAAACAATAGCGAGACTCCAAAAAGTTCAAAACTTTTGAATTACTTCTCTGATATATGCAGGTTTCCTCACTATTTTATTCTATTTGTACAGAAAGACACCATCCGTGAAAATTTCAACTGTCAAGAGAGATACAGCCGGGCGACAGACAGACGGACAGCGAAATCTTAGTAATAGGGACAATTTTTTACCCCTTAGATGAGGAACCCTGAAAAACACGACTGTTCTAATCTCGCAATTAGTGGGCGTTATTGTATCAGCTATCCGCCATTTACAAGCAATACTCCGACCAACATGCATTGGGTTGGTCGTCTCATTTTAACTACAATCACTTTATCAATCATCCACTTATCAAAAACTGAAGACTGTGTTCTTGACCACAGGACCAGGGAGTACAGCTATGAACAGGATGTATCAAGACATATCAGATGCCACTATGATTTGTTCATGCAACGCGTTGATGCTAACGACACTGAGGTCGACGTCTCGGTTCGATTTATCATGAGATACTTTGCTTTGGACGATGAAGATGACGTTTTCCGAACAGATATTTGGATTATATTATCATGGAAGGACACCAGGCTTGCATGGAATCCGGAAGACTACGGCGGCGTTAAGAGCATCCTCACGCATTTCGTCTTCATACCAGTTATATTGGTAAATACAGCCTACGGAGATGATATAGCTTACTTCAAACTTCTCCAGTGCAAGGTTAAATTTGATGGAGTCGTTTCTTGCATGTCTCCCGTCTTCTACCAAGCATCTTGCATCACTAAACTTAACAAGTGGCCCTACGACAAACAGACATGTTTCTTGGAATTTATACCGTGGATGACAAGTAGGAACAAAGTTAATTTACATTTTGATGATTCACCTATTTCTATGGTGACAGCTGCTTACGGATCTCAGTGGACTATTACAGAATTTGAAAAAGAAGAGAACGTTAGTCCTGAAGTGCAATTGCGATTAATATTTACGATGGAGCGTGAAGCGGCTGGTTTGGGAGCTATTATCATATACCCTTCCGTCATTCTGTCTGTTCTTACTTTATCGTGTCTGGTTTTAGATGTAAGGAACAACATTCGTTTGTCGTTATTATGCTTTAGTCTGTTCAACCATTTCTATTTCCTAACCGAATTAGGTTTTACTATACCGAAGCGTAGTGAAACGACACCGACAATTTTACTGTTTTACAGAGGATCAATGATATTGACGTCATTAGCAGTATTGGTAACGTGTACATTATCATATTTATGTACGAAAGAGACAACGCCCCCCGCTTGGGTACAGTCGTGCAATCAATTGGTGTCCACAAGTGTCCCGAGATTGGTCTGGCCCCGGTGGGACACCGAACACGCAAATGTCAGAGAATGGACCAGTTTCGCCAATATCGTAAACAGTGCTTGCATTATTGTTTATTTGATCGCGTATGTCAGTATGTACGTAGCATTCGTGCCTCAACCGATTCCTTTAAATATTTAGATTGTCTATATAAAAAATGTTGTCTGTAGTTTGGATAAATGATTTTTGTTTAGAGAAGAAAAGGTAAAATTAGATAGGAAAAAATACAGGCCTCATTATTGTTTTGTACATTATTTATATTTAATTTGTAAGCCTGAATAAATTATGCCCACATTTTTAGTATTTTAATTTATTGTGAGAGAGATTGAATTTTGGAAAAATAACTGAACGCTCTATGTCTAACAAAAATTATTTCACGACATTATTATAAACAGAATATTATTGTAGTGCTGTGTCAACCTTACCTTTTCGAGCTTTTTGCGGATCAAGAGCCGAACGGCAGTATAGCATCTGATCAATCGCAGCTGACAGACTACTGCACGAATAATGAAACCTGGATCGATAGATACCTAACATTGGAAAACCAACAGTTATTATTTATCAACAGTCATATTTTTTTTCTTATTTAGTTTCAAAGAAATCAGGATTCGAATGCTTAAGACACCTAGCGGCCTGCACTAGTGAGTGAGTCTAAAAACTTAAGTGCAGTTATGTCACCTCACGTGCTTTACAGTGAAGGCAAACATCGTAAGGAAACCTGTATATCTGAGAAGTAATTCAAAGACGTGTGTAAATATAGTGCCTGAGACGGCGTGGGATCACCCTCTGTCATGTTGGCGATTAATCATATTTGGTGAAATGTGGGTGTTGTTGTTGCAACACCTCTGCTTACCCCTTCGGGAACCTTTCGGGGATGATAAAAACTACCGAGGTATTGTTTACTGGTTTATTGTGTACAAGCGTTATAAGTATCTTACCTTACAATCTGTGATTTCTATTCAATCCAAATTCCCTCTGTAATGGTTGTGGAAGACAATGGCTGGCATTATCGTCATACTTGTGAACAGGTGCTGCTTGTGGAGGATGGTCATCTCAAGCTACACAATTGTTCATAGTACTATTCGTTTTTAATGTTCTCTTTTTTTGACTTGTGCATTGTATATGGGCATATCATTTTATGGCAATTTATTTTGTATTGTTGTAATTTTATTTTCATATCGTTCTTTTAACAAAATACGTCTATAAGTTTAGTATTGATTTATGTACTGTATTTCTTTGAATATATTATCAACCCCGTCAATATAGCAGTAATGCCACATCCTGTATTTGACATTACTCCGTCATCATTTAGGTGTGGATATAAAAACTTAGTATCACATAAGCAAATACAATCCCTTTGGTAGAAAGGCTAATTGGTTTGGAACATAGAATCCGGAGAAAAAATACAACATTATTCTTAAAGTATTTTGCTAAATGCATCATTTATTTATTTATAACATTCACTAAAATACACGATAACGTAAATTATAAATGTAAAAGATTTTGTAACACACTCACGCATAAATAGTCTCCCTTACCGGAATTAATACAATATATTTTTATCCAGTGCCCCAAGTATTGACACGTTCGTCGTCGCTTGATCTTGCGTTTTGCCCTTTTTTTCTATGGAGACGCAAAACTTTCTACACTCACCGCTTGGGGCGCTTCATAACGTTCCCATACAAAATGAGAAAAATACGCAGATGATATCGAAGAAACATGTTAAAGCCTATACTTGGGTACGTATACAATACTCGATTGATTACATTACGTTGATCGACGTGGCATAAACGCAATAAACATACTAACATACACAATTACATATAAAATATTACAAACACTGTTGACGATATTGGCGAAATTGGTCCATTGGCTGTCACTTACGTGTCCAGTGTCCCACCGGGGCCAGACCAATCTCGCGACACTTGTGGATACCAATTGATTGCACGACTGTACCCAAACGGGGGGCGTTGACACTCTCGTACATAAATATGATAATGTACACGTTACCAATACTGCTAATAATGTCAAAATTAACGATCCCTTGTAAAACTGTAGAATTGTCGGCACTGTTTCACCAATTGTCGGTATATCCACACTTATTTCTGATATGAAATACACATGACAGAACAGACTGAAACATATTAATGACAGTCTCATGTTTGTCCTGACGTCAAACACTAGAGCAGTTATAGTTAAAACAGTTAAGATAAAAGACGGGTATACAAAAACTGCTCCCAAACCCGGTGCTTGTCGCACAAGAGTAAAAGTCATTCGCACAGGAGTAGTTTTACTCACATTTTTTTCCTCTTTATACCCTTTCACAGACCACGACAAGCCATCAGTCGCTTTCTTGTTATTAAAACCAAGTATCCCGAATTCTATATTGACTTTATTACCATTCAACTTCTCTTTAAGGTCCAAGATACAGGTCCGGGTGTCATAAGGCCAGTTGGCTAGTTGGGTGCTGCAAGGCGTTTCAAATATTACCTGTGAGAAACAGTTAAAAGTTCCGCCACTTCGCACTTTACATTCATCTCTGCCCATTTGTCCATAGTCGATGTGTAACGCATTCAAAGCTTTTAGAGTTGGTACGGCGTAAAAACGTGTAATAATACTTTTAACACCGCCGTAGTCATCAGGATTCCACGCTATTACTGAATCGTTCCATTGCTGTAACTTCCAAAGGAATAAACGAAAGATCTGGCTCTCTTCATCAAGCACATAGCGATTGGAAATAAAGTTCACAGTCATAGTTATATCTTTTGAATTCAGATCACTTATAATGAATTCGTATTTGCAATTGATGTGGTCTAACACTTGCTGTTCATAGCTGTTCTCTCTGGATCTATGGTCTAATACGCAATCAGCACTCTCTACTACATTGATGATTGATGAAATCATTAATATTATATATAAAGCACCTATTACAGCCATTGTTGATGTACGAATGTGATTTTTATCATTTCGTTTGTTACTTGAAACGCGAACGCCCACTTTGAGATATGTTGCAATTTACATTTCATGTCTGTTTCGATATCAATATGGTGAAAGAAGGGTGATAAGAATATGTTTAGGGCTGATTAATTTTTTATTGTATATGAAAAGTTATGATATAATCAAGTTACGGTACCAAACTTAAAGTATAATAGGTAAAAATGTTTTATATAGGTTCTAGACTTTTTAGGCGAACATTTTTGTCATGGATTATGGGTTGGTTTGTTGCTGACAGTTCCAAAACTCTGCTAATAGATGACTAGGCTATCACAGCATGGCAGAGTGGATCAGAGTGGCATAGAAAATAATCTATAAATCTATACTCTATACAGATAAATAAAATTGAAGCGTCTGTTCGTAATTACAAAATAACAGCTTTTCGCTAAATGCATATGTAAGTGTACACGATACTGAGACTAAAAAACAAAGTTTGAAAAATTTTCTCTGTCTGTCTGTTTGTTCCGGGTAATCTCTGAAACGGCTGGACGGATTTTAACGGGACTTTCACTGGCAAGTAGCTGATATTTCGAGGAGTAACTTAGGCTACTTTTATTTATTAAAAATATTAGCATTGTCTTATATTCCACATATTATCTACTCAACTACAAAAATAAACAGTAAATATAACGACGAAAAAATTAAGGCATTTATTTTATTATCTTATATCTTTAAACGAGCAATTCTTGTATATATATATAGAATCTGGATCTCGGAAACGATTTTCATGAAATTTTGTATGTAGGGGGTTCCGGGGGCAAAAAATTGATCTAGCTAGGTTTCACTTTCAGAAAACATCGTTTTGACCATGTTTTCATGCACTGAAAAACTCATAAAATATCAATACAATACGACAGTAAATTTCGCCGACAACTGTCAAGTTATGATAGCTCAGAGGTGAGACTGTCAGCTTACGAGGTGATAACGATACTAGAGTACCCCGGTTAGAGACTGACGTTCACCGGTTCGAGATTTTTCTTTTGGTTCCTTTTTTTTCTTTTAGCTTTTTTGACAAAACGTCAAGTTTTTTTTCTTTTTGGGGGAAAAGTTTAGTTTTTTATGAGAACCGAGCACAGATCGGTCAACTTGGTACTATTTTTTAATTGATCAATTTTAATTAACAAGAGACTCGAAAGGAAGTCGACTTGGGAGATGAATCACCGCATAATACTGTAGGAATAAATCAATATAATTTTCTCAATGACAACAAATCGTTTGAATGTCAGTTAATTAATTATTGCGGGGATTATCAATCGGATGATTAATTACTTTTGTTAATACTTATAAGTCCTCGGCCTTGATTATGTGGGATTTAAATATTTGACACTTTATAGTTTAGATAAATAGGCGAATAGTACTGAGAATGGCTACGTGCTTCGCGGTTTCACCCGCGTACACTTATTTCCATAGTTGGCCTTACTATTTCGGTAATTTAAGTTCACAATGCTAAATAAACGTCATGTCATTAATGGCCATAGATAAATGTGATCAAAATAATACGATTCTATACAAAATATTCAATATACATATATACCTCAAAGGTGACTGACTGACATAGTGATCTATCAACGCACAGCCCAAACCACTGGACGGATCGGGCTGAAATTTGGTATGCAGGTAGATGTTATGACGTAGGCATCCGCTAAGAAAGGATTTTGATTCATTCTACCCCCAAGGAGATAAAATAGGGGACGAAAGTTTGTATAAAACAAAATTTACGCGGATGAGACCGCGGGGCACAGCTCGTTTATTATATCTATACAGATAAATAAAATTGAAGTGTCTGTTTGTAATTCCAAAATTACAGCTTTTCACTAAATGGATATGAAAGTATACACTCTACTGACCCTAAAAAAACAAGTTTTAAAATTTTTCTCTGTCTGTTTGTTCCGGGTAATCTCTGAAACAGCTGGACGGATTTTAACGGGACTTTCACTGGTAGGTAGCTGATGTTTGAAGGAGTAACTTAGGCTACTTTTATTTATCAAAAATATTAGGGTTCTGCGACAATAGGGATGAAACTAAATCTACGCGGGTGAAACCGCGGGGTACAGCTAGTAACTAATATAGTTACATTAATTATAATGTTATCCTTAGTAAAATAACATAAACCCTGTTAGGACACAGCAGCGCGAGAGGCACTACTAGCATTATTAAATTATTATTATATTTTGTAATAAATAACTGTAGTATACATATAAATAAACTAGCTGTGCCCCGCGGTTTCACCCGCGTAGATTTTAATTTCATGGTTGCCCGCGGATCCCTAATGTTTAAAAAAAAATCTAAGTAACCTAAGTTACTCCTTGTAACATTAGCTATCCATCAGTGAAAGTCCTGTCAAAATCCGTCCAGCCGTTTCGGAGATTACCCGGAACAAACAGACAGACAGACACACAGAGAAAAAATTTAAAAATTGGTTTTTCTGTGTCACTACCGTGTATACTTTCATATGCAATGAGTGAAAAATTGTTATTTTGCAGTTCTTTACAAACAGACACTTCAATTTTATTTATCTGTATGTATGTATAGATTTCGGACATTATCAATAATTTCCAAACTTGTACTACGAGTACCAGATAACGTATATTCACAGGGAAGACGAAAGAGAATTAGAAGTACCCAAAAACTCACCAGAACTCTTATTAATTTTTTTTCTTGAATCTAAATAGCGTTACCCAGTTCAATCATAAACTTATTTTCGATCATAAACTTATATTCTAAAGAATAAAATTCTGAAGAACAATGATTAAGAACTTTATAATAAAAAATGTTACAGTTGTTACGTAAATAAAATCCAAATTTATTCCCTCACGGAACACCGCGCGCAGTTTAACTTACCAAGTTATTAACCGAGAGATCTCTAAACTTAGCTTAATAGCCGCTTTGATGTTACGACTTCAAACCGTTTTATTTCCAAGTTATAACTTGGCTATAGACAATGCATTCTCGGACACTTTTTTATAATATCTTAATTATTTATTTACTTCCTGTATCCCGCGGTTTCACCCGCGTTCATTTTATGGGTGACCCACGGAACCCTACTTGTTGGAAATTATTTTGTTATATTTATGATTTATGTTTTTTTAATTTTTAGTATTTTTTGTCTTTCACTTGTTAGTTAGTTAGTTTTCAATAAATACGGTAATGTCAGCTGCTTTTTCCTCTGCTCTCTCTATCTCTAAATTCTAATATTCGCTATCGTCTACACAATTGTTTTTTTTAAAAAAAGTAGCCAAAGTTACTTCTTGTTACATTAACTATCTGCCAGTGAAAGTCCCGTTAAAATCTGTCCAGCCGTTTCGGAGATTACCCGGAACAAACAGAAAATTAAAAATTAGATTTTCTATGTCAGTAGCGTGTATACTTTCATATGCATTTAGTGAAAAGCTGTAATTTTGGAATTACAAACAGACACTTCAATTTTATTTATCTGTATAGATGTATAGATTTACTAGCTGTGTCCAGTGGTTTCACTCGCGTAGTTCCCGTTCCCGTAGGAGTATGGGGATAAAATATAGCCTATATTAAGCAGTGATAATGTAGCATTCAAAATTGAGCCAATTCGTTACAAACATAAATGCAAATATTTCCTCTTTACAATATTAAGTTTAGATTTCATCGGTGGCTTTTGTGTAAATACCGTATATACTTTCATGTACATTTAGTAAGCAGCTGTTAATTTGGAATTCCAAATAGACACTTCAATTTTATTTATTACTAGCAGCTAGTTTCCGAACCGGTGGTAAATTCCTCGACATTCATAAGTGCCTTACCAGGGCCTAAACTGAATAAATCATTTTCATTTTCATTTTCATTTTCAGTGCCCTGCGGTTTCACCCGCATAGATTTAGTTTCATGCTATTTGTCGCGGAACCCTAACATTTTTAATAAATAAAGTAAAATAAAGTAAAGTAAATAAAAGTAGCCTAAGTTACTCCTTGAAACATCAGCTACCTACCAGTGAAAGTCCCGTTAAAATCGGTCCAGCCGTTTCAGAGATTACCCGGAACAAACAGACAGACAGACAGACGGACAGACAGACAGAGAAAAAATTTAAAACTTGGTTTTTGTGTGTCAATAGCGTGCATGCATACTTTCATATGCATTTAGTTAAAAGCTATAATTTTGGAATTACAAACAGACACTTCAATTTTATTTATCTGTATAGATGTATAGATTATTATATTATATAGATACGTAATTTCTTTATGTTTAAAATGAAAAAATAAATACACACCGCTTGCAAGGTTAAAGGAAGGAGTTAATTGCACCACACTATACATTTATTAATCTTCCCGTTCAAGAGATTATAAAACTGTACATCTAATTCCACATTGCATTGAAGAGGTTGAACAAGGAGTAAGATTGGTGGAATACCTGGAAGAGAAACGGAAAACATTAAATTAAATATGTTCACGCCATTCCAGTGGGGGTGAGCAGAGGTGTTGCAACAACAACTCACACTTTTCAACAAAGATTTGAACTTGCCTCGCTTACGTAACAGGCGACGGTAAACATTTGTACAAAACATGGTTTAAACCAAGACTAGACCAACTCGGAACAACTAAAACTGTGTCCATCCCTGTAATCCGTATCACAAAAAGAGATGGAACCATGGGCTATCCGATTTGAAAAAATATTTTAGTGACCGATAGTACATTTATCGTGGCTATGTCTTTACGGTAAGACCAATCGCTGGTTAAAGTTAGCGTTAGCCCCAAGTTACTCTTCCACACGGAAGAAGTCGCGGGAAGAAGCTAGATATTGATATTTACGTCAGTAAGTGCATCCAAGCAGAGATACTGGAAGAGAGTTCTGATGGCGGTGTTGTGCTGTGCTCGAGTGGCCATGATGATGAGAGTGGACCTTATCCCCCGGTCGTACTCCCGTTCCCAACCACACTCGTAAATCGCCCTTCGGAAGTCTTCACCCTGTGGAGAAGCCGCCACGAATATTGAGCGCTGGCCTTGAAGCGCAGTAGCCATTTTTAACCGACTACATAAGGAGTTTATCAATTCAACTGTATGTTTTATATATTTTTTTGATATTTTTTTCAACTTTGATAACTCTGATTTTTTGAGTGGGTGAACCGAATTAGGTGATTCTTTTTCTTTATTTAATGGTCCCTTCTCAAGTGGTCCCATGTAGTTCAGTCTTGATAGTGGTGTACAGGCAAAGCCGTACATTTTGTATTGTATTATAAAACTGCACACACAACATTTCATCATTGCAAGCGCTTACATGTGCGACCTGTAGGTGACTATATTTAATATTTATATTGATAGGTGGTGGGTACTTTAATAAAACCAGTCTAAGCACGGCCGGTGTTTGATTTACATCTCCCACACATTATAAATAGTTTAACATGGCGCAGCCGGTAGGATAATCAATTAAATAAAACAATTGAAGTCAGTAGTGTTAATATACTGTGAAAACATTATTTCATCAAGACTGCACACGGTATAACCTGTATGCGGAATAGTCAGCGGCATGGAAGCCATTTTACAACCTCCGCACCCGTTTCGTGTGGACAATGATCTTCTAAATGTTACCTCCGGAAATTTGAGCAAGGAATGGGAGAAATGGAAAAAGTCCTATCAAGTGTACTATGAGGCTTGTGAGCTCTCTAAGAAAGATAAAAAAGTACAGATCAACATATTATTACACATCATCGGCGATAAATGTCGTGAAATATGTGAGCAATTCTCAGAAGAATACAAAACAGTTGAAGAGTTGTTGAGTTTATTTGATAAATTCTTTCTACCAAAAAAGAATTTGACTGTTGAACGGCATATCTTCTTTACCCGTGATCAGCTGGAAAATGAATCAATCGAACAGTATGTATTTGAGTTGAACAAAATGGCGGCGAAGTGTGAATTTCAAAAACTATGCAGTGACCTTGTAAGGGACAGATTAATTTGTGGAATTAGAGACGGAACAATGAGGGAACGATTGTTACGAGAACCAGAGCTAACATTATCAAAATCAGTGGAAATTTGTAAATTAGCGGAAATGTCACGTGTTCAGGCTACCCATATAAAATCTGAACACACCAATTATGATGTGCACGAAATAAATCAAGCGAAAAGTGAAAGCTCTGCCAAGAATGATGTGCATTGGGTTAATGGTCGCCGACCTGGTGTAGTACCTAGAGGTCACACCTATCGTGGTGGGACGGCGAGCAGTGGCAGGCCGTACCGTGAAGAGCGCAGCCACGGTTTTCATGGCGGTCCAACGAGTTCACCCAGTCAGCCGAGTCATGTAAGAGACCGGCCACCATCTATGCCGAGACAGCAGCTACGAGGCACCAGAACACGTTCAAATGGCTGCTGGAAATGCGGTGGTGTGCATCGAAGGAATGAGTGTCCTGCATATGGCCACAAATGTTACAACTGCAGCAAGTTGAACCATTACTCGAGGATGTGCCGAGTATTTGCGGTGCAGGAGGACTCCAGTGATCAGGTAAACAGTCTCACCAATAATAATCGCTGTAGTCAATGGTCTGCTCAATTAAAAATAAATAATGTGTGTATTAACTTTAAGCTGGACACTGGAGCTGATGTGAACATTTTGCCTCAAAAGTACTTAGACTCAATTAAAATATCAAATAATGAACTAGTTAACACATCAATTAAATTGCAGGGTTATTCAGGAACTAAAATTGAAGTATTAGGAAAATGTTATTTAAAAGTTTACTACAAAGATACTGCGTATATTTTACAATTCATAATTGTTGAGGCGGAATCTCCTCCTATTTTAAGTAAATATTCGTGCGAAGAATTGCAGCTGATTAAAAGAGCAATGTCTATTAAAAGTGAAAACAGAAATGACCACATATTAGATGAATTTCCCGATATTTTCATCGGTTTAGGTTGTTTGCCAGGGTGTTACAAGATTCAATTACATAAGAATATACCACCCGTGGTACACCCTCCTAGAAAGTTACCTGTTGCTCTTAAAGATAAAATTAAATTAAAATTAGATGAAATGGAAAATCAAGGTGTAATATCCAAAGTAGAAGGTCCTACTGATTGGGTAAATAGTATGACGGTAGTTAAGAAAAGTAATGGTGATTTACGAATATGTCTCGATCCCCGTGATTTAAATAAAGCAATTAAACGTGAGTATTTTAAGTTACCTACCTTAGAGGAAATAACATACAAGTTGACAGGAGCTAAATTTTTTAGTACTATAGACGCCAAGCAGGGATTTTTTAATCTGAAGTTACATGATAGTAGCACAGACCTTTGTACTTTTAATACTCCTTTTGGCAGATATAAATTTCTAAGAATGCCTTTTGGTATATCATCAGCGTCAGAAATTTTCCATAAAAAACTATATGAACATTTTGACGACCTAGAAGGGGTAATTCTTTTTGTTGATGATTTGCTTATCTATGCTGATTCAAAAGAGAAGCACGATCAACGGCTTCGAGCCGTGTTGACAAGGTGTAGGGAGATCAACATTAAATTAAACAAGGATAAGTGTAAAATATGTTTGTCAGAGCTTAAATACCTTGGGCATAAAATAACACAACATGGTGTGCAACCCGATGAGTCATACTTACGAGCTGTTAAAGATATGCCTACCCCTCACAATGTAAAAGATGTAGAAAGATTTTTAGGGTTAGCCACATATGTCAGTAAATTTATTCCTAATTTCTCAGAAAAGACTTATATATTGCGCGAGCTATTGAAAAAAAATACTGAATGGCACTGGGACTACAGGCATAACCAGTGTTTTGATCACATAAAACGGTGTTTAGTTAATCCACCTGTCCTTAGATATTACAGTATTCAAGAACCTGTTGTGTTGTCTGTTGATGCAAGCAAAAATGGACTAGGAGCTTGTTTATTACAAGATAATTCACCAGTATGCTATGCCTCTAAGTCACTAACAAAAACGGAACAATCTTATGCGCAAATAGAGAAAGAATTGTATGCATGTGTATTCGCTTGCGAAAAGTTCTATACATATATTTATGGTCGCACAGATGTTATAGTCGAAACCGACCACAAGCCCCTTATCAGCATTATAAATAAACCATTGAGCAGTGCACCTGCGCGCTTGCAGAGAATGTTATTGAGATTACAACCGTACACATTTAAACTTGTTTACAAGCCAGGAAAGGAATTGCTTATAGCCGATGCACTATCGCGTGCGGTTGCACCGGTGACAGAGATAGACCCTGCCCCCCTACCCCCGCTGGATGACCTTGATGTGCAGGCGCAAGTATTTTATTTGACCACTAGCAATCCTTTAACTGATACACATTTTTTGTTAATACAAAAAAACACCCGAGAAGATGTCGAATTACAGAATTTAATTAAAATTATTAAAAAAGGTTGGCCAGACAATAAGAGCGAAATAGAAGATTGTATTAGACCGTATTGGGACTATCGGGATGAATTAGTAATACATTTTGGAATGGTATGGAAAGGAAATAAAATCTTAATCCCAAAAACTATGAGGTATGAAATGTTAAAAAAAATACACATAGGGCATTTAGGTTTAGAGAAATGCAAATTGAGAGCTCGTGAAATAATGTTTTGGCCCAACATGTACTCCCAAATACAGGATTACTTGTCAAGGTGTCAGGCTTGTCTGACATTTAGAAAGCAGAACTCTAAAGAGCCTCTTATACCTCACGAATTACCCGAGAGGCCGTGGGCTAAAATTGGAACGGATATATTTCATTTTAAAGGACGAACATACTTAATTGTAATCGACTATTATAGTAAATATGTAGAAATATCAAAACTAAATTCTTTAACATCAGAAAGCATAATTAGTAAATTAAAAATAATGTTCAGAAGGCTAGGCATTCCTGTCACTGTCATGTCTGATAATGGCCCGGAGTATAGTTCGCACCTCTTTAAACAATTCTCCAACACCTGGAATTTCGAGCATATAACTTCATCTCCGAGATACCCACAATCCAATGGTCAGGTGGAGCGTGCCATTCAAAGTATAAAAAATATGTTAAAGAAAACAAACTTTGAAAATACAGATTTTAACTTGGCAATGTTAGAATACTTAAACACACCTATTAGCCGTGACCTACCGTCACCAGCAGAGTTACTATACAACAGGAAATTACGTAGCATATTACCTTGTTCTCCAAATTTATTGTTACCAAAGATAAAAAAAGATACTCTAAATAAATTAAAATTACGTCAAAGGCAACAAAAATATTACTATGACCAGGGTTCTAGAGCTTTACGACCGTTACAAATAGGCGATAGGGTTAAAGTAACAATTAATAATGTTTGGGAATCGGGTATTATTCAGTCGATAGTCGGTCCCCGCTCGTATTTAATTAAAATGGCTAGGGGAAACATCCTAAGGCGCAATAGAAGACACATAATATTAGATTCGAATGAGACAGCCCTAAGCTTTGGCCGCGCTCAGTATGATGACATATGTGTTACGAATTGCAATACGAACATCAGCCCCAGTGCACCGGCGTCCCTGCAACCATTGCCTGCCAGTGTTACTAATTATCGCACTCGTTACGGCAGGGAAGTGAGACCGCCTGATCGCTGGGGTCACCCTACTCCAAGTGAGTCACTCTCCGCTCTCTACGTCACCACTGAGAAGAACAGCTCCCACAAGTAAATAATGTATCTACTGAGTGCTAGGTATCCATTATCTATGTATTTGTTTGTAGGCATTACCAGACCTAGTGTATTGCTGTTTATTTAAGACCATAAGATTATCATTATTTTGTATAAGTTTTGTTTTTCTTTTCTTTCATTTTGTTGCACTGAAACAGAAGTTAATATTTTTATTTTTCGTTTTTTTTTTTTTTTTTAAGAAAGGGATTGTAGGTGACTATACTTAATATTTATATTGATAGGTGGTGGGTACTTTAATAAAACCAGTCTAAGCACGGCCGGTGTTTGATTTACATCTCCCACACATTATAAATAGTTTAACACGACCTACATTCTAAGTTAGTATAGTCATTATATTTTCAGTGCATTAAAGGCATTCATTGACATCGGTCGGTTTATTTGACATCCCTTACCGCCCTATTGACATTGACATCATCCTCTACCCACATTGACATTAAGGTGCAGTGGTTCGACAAGTAGCCGCTACAAGTGGCACACATGAGAAATCGAGAGGAACCTTCGGAAATCTCACTAGTTACTAGTGCGTTTATTAATGAATACATTAAATATTTGAAGCACTACTTTTTAATGAAGGGGTGTTAGTCTACATATACAGGGTGTCGGGGAAACCGGGACAGCACTTAAAATATGTGATAGGGGATAATTTTAGGAAGCAATTAAAATTATTATGACAAAAATATTTTCTTCCGTTTTCCGAGTAATTGATGTTCAAAGTTGACCATATCAATACCTTATTTTTGCTTAAAAATCAGCTGTAACGTGGAGTTCCTCCCTCTAATAAACCCGAAATAATCCCATTAAACCATTTTTCGTAACCAGTAACCTTCCGTTAATTTAAAAAGTTTAATGACCACGTACGGATTGTAGGTAAACGCGGCCGCGCGTTCATTCAATCGCTTAAGGCCGCGGGCTCTTCGGCCGTTGCCTATAACTACGTAATCGTTGGAGCTAGATATTTTACGACTTCAACATAGTGATATATTCATAAAACCCTACAACTTTTAGAAGACAACTGTTCCTGTTTCTCCGACATCCTGTATAGACAGATTGGTGCTATTCTGTATAGTAGTTGTGCACGCAGCGGTTTCAGTAAGAAAGAAGTATAGGTACTTTCTCCATGAGTAGATCGCTGTAGTAGCAAGGACAGCTTGTGAAAAGGACACTCCCGAAGATAAATGTCAGGAACTCCAAATCGAAGGCCTGCAAAGAAAACATGAATAAGAATAAGAATAATTTATTTGCGAATTGCATGCTAATTCTTAAGCTACGAGAATTGTATCTTTCAATCAGCACAGCCAATTGCAAATTAGAATTTATTAAAAACTACTTGTGCCCTGCTGTTTCACCCGCCTAGATTTAGTTTAACGCATTATTTCGTGGAACTCTTATACTTTTCGAAATAAAACTAGCCTATTTTACTATTTAAAACATTAGGTATCTGCCAGTGAAGGTCTCGTTAAAATCGCTCAAACGGTTCACGCGTGATGGCGTGACCAATGGAAATAAGGATTCATTTACATATACAGGTGTAGGAGAAAAAGGAACAGTTGTCTTCTAGAAGTTGTAGGGTTTTATGAATATATCACTATGTTGAAGTCTAAAATATCTAGCTCCAACGATAACGTAGTTATTGGCTATGGCCGAAGAGCTCGCAGCCTTAAGCGATTGAATGAACGCGCGGCCACGTTTACCTACATTACGTACGCGGTAGTTATCTTTTTAAATTAAGGGGTAGGTTAATGGTTTCGAAAAATGTTTTTTTGGGATTATTTCAGGATTTATTAGTGGGAGAAAAAAAATAATTACGTAGTTAGATTTCGCGTGAATAACTCTACGTTACAGGTGATTTTTATGCGAAAATAAGGTCTAAATATGGTCAACTTTGAACTTCAATTACTCGAAAACGGAAGAAAATATTTTTGTCATAATAATTTTAATTGCTTCCTAAAATTATACCCTATCACATATTTTAAGAGCTGTCCCGGTTTCCTCGACACCCTGTATATAGATTGAACCCTTAGGTTACTTTTGCCTGTTCGTCTGTGTGGATAATAGAACTAACTGTGAAATGGACTCCGCGGCGAGGTTTTCCCAAATAAGTCATGAAAAAGGGTCCTCAAGAAGGGTGTGGAGAGATATTTACCAACAGGGTCTGCAACGCGCATGATAGCGTCCACAGGCCACATAAACAGTAACCTCTTACCATCATCATGAGCCGCATGCTTGTTTGCCATCTTAGTAGAATAATAGCAGGGGTTCCTTACCTCGAGCATCTCATAGCAGGTCAAGGGCAGCATGATCGTAGTAACTTTTAACGTCACCTCATACGCCACTCGGAAGCATGCCTTGATATCTTCTATAAAACTACAAAATAATACACAATAGCTAAAACGCTGAGTATAGGCTCCAACCTGGACATTTGAGGACCTGTATATGTCTGAGAAGTATGTGCCTGAGACGGCGATAGACTCACCATCTGTCGCGTTGACACTTAATCTTCATCGGTGAAAAGTGTCTATCCCTGTCTTTCCCTTCAGGGAATACAGGCGTGAGCATATGTATGTATGTTGGAAGAACATCAAGTCGAATCAAGCCGACCCCAACGATGTATGGGATAAAACCAGGAAGATTATAATCTTGATGTGAGATCGAATTAGAGCCTGCATTAGCTAAAGGTCCCGTCCCGTAAATATACCCTTTTCGCTTGCCCAAACATTAACACCATGAAGGAATACTTACATGTAAATGAATTGCATCCTTTTTACAATATCATTCAGTTCTAATTTCGCTTCTTCACATGAACGCCCGTCGAAGAGTCTTTCAATGCGACCCTTTAAAACTTCCAATTGGCCGCAAGCGTGCAACATGAACATAGGCCCAAGAGGCACAAACGCTATGTACGTTATTGATGCGTATATACCATAGAAAAGTTCGAAGAAGTATATACCGAAAAATATATACATGTTCTCCTTACTCCTTTCGATAACTTCGGGAAACTGTAGCTCATAGAAAGGTACAATTGTGAAGCCTTCCACGATGGAACTGTACACGGATAGAACAATACTTTTGATTAGGAATAAAGTGGTCCCAACGCAGGCTACTACAAACCATTCTTTGGTCACCCCTTCTGCTATTTTAGCGTATTTCAAAATTATATTCTGGTCTTCTTCACCGAGATCCTTGCTTGATTGGTAATCTTTCTTGATTATTCCAATGATCTTTCTCAAAGTCTTGTAATGGCACATCATGATACTATACTGGAATGTTACGGTTGAGTAAACGACGCACAGAATGCCGTTTTTACACACCTTCGAAATGTCATTCGACTTTAAATCGTAATAGATGTTGTACAGAAGAATAACGCCAATGATTGAGAATATTCCGTGAAAGAAGATGAATTTCAGAAGCCATTTCCAGTCCCTCTCTATGTCGGGATGTGAATTGAAAGCTCTCATGGCTTTAACAGTAATGTGAAATAATTTATCGAAGTTTATAACATCCATTTTGGAGTCTAAGCAGGAGAGAAGTGCCGGTTTTGGTACGTAGTACGCTACGTAATTTGTGTTAAGAGGAAGCTACCGTGGAATTCGCTAATGAATTTTACTGTAATAGAAGGTAAGAATATTCCGTTTTTTGCTAAACACTAAGCTAAAAATGCAAACTGAAAATGAGAATTACCAAACCTTCTTACCGCCATCGAGTGTCGGTTTCAAAGATACGAAATTGCACTTTATCGTCTATGTATTATGTATCAATTCCCTAAGATTGAAACCGACGCTCGACGCTGAGAAACCTTAGAGAATAACATGGCTGGTGCTTCCGTTTCACCGAAAAAATCTATAGGTATATATATAAACCAAAGTCGTGTTAGTTACATTATCTATAACTCAAGAACCGCTGAACCGATTTGGCTGAAAATTGCTTAGATTAGAACCGGGAGAAGGACTTAGGACACTTTATTGCTTTCCCGTGGTACCTGACAAAATCCTGATATAATACAAGAAAGACTACACGGGTGAAACCGCGGGGCACAGTTAGTCTCCATAAATAATATAAAAAAATTAAAGAGGACACAGGCAACCATCCAAGGTGTGGTAAGCGTTTATAGGCTCCGATAAACACCTTCAATCAGGCTGTAAATAAAAACAGTTTTGCAATACTTGCCTTAAAGGAAATTAAGTTATTACAAGTTTATACATATTAAACAGTTCGTTGCAAAACAGTTTTCAAACGGAAAAATACAAATTACACACTGAGCAACTGGTAATTTGCTACGACAATTTGTACCCATTAGGTTAGGGCTATTTAGAAGTTTACTTGGAAAATATAATGAGATAGTTAATCAGTTGTGAAAAGGTATCTAACAGACATATTAATGACTTATACGAGTAGCTGTGCCCCGCGATTTCACCCCCGTAGTTTTAGTTTCATGCTTTATTTCGCGAAGCCCTAATATGTTTTCTAAATAAAAATACTAGTAAATAAATATAGTCACTCCTTGAAAAATCAGCTATCTGCCAGTGAAAGTCCCTTTTAAATCCATCCAGCCGTTCACGCGTGATGTCGTGACCAAAGGAAATGGGGATTCATCTATACAGATAAATAAAATTGAAGTGTCTGTTTGTAATTCCAAATGTATACACGCTACTGACACAAAAAAAAAGTTTTAAAATTTTTCTCTGTCTGTCTATCCATCTGTTTGTCTGTCTGTCTGTCTGTCTGTCTGTTTGTTCCGGGTAATCCCTGAAACGGCTGGACCCATTTAAACAGGACTTTCACTGGCAGGTAGCTAATGATTCAAGGAGTAACTTGGGCTACTTTTATTTATTTAAAATATTTGAATTCCGCGACATGAAGCATGAAACTAAATCTACGCGGGTGAAACAGCTAGTAGATAAATAAAAATTTAATTTGAAATCCGAAAAAACCTAAGTTATTCCTTGTAGCATCAGCTATCCAGTGAAAGTCACCTTAAAATCGGTCCAGACGTTTCAGATTCAATCAACACCGTATAATCCAAGCAGGGGTGGTATTCACTCTAAGGTTACTCAGCATCGCACTCGTCGTCGAGTCTCGGTTTTTGAACCTTATGCTCTATGTATCAATTTCCTATTATTGAAACCAACGCTCGTCGTCGAGTTCGACGCTGTGAAACTTTAGTGAATAACGTTGCCGGTGTCCACGTCAATTGAGCATACGTGCTTATTATATTGTGACCTGTAGTTCTAAAACGACCACTTTGGGAGAATCATAATGTGATCCGAATATGATTCAGGAATGATTAATATTTCGCAATTCACCTGTTTGACACTTTCCTATGAAGATTCCTAAAATGGTCCACAAAATATGAATTGCTTTTGTGACAAATAGGAGAATCATAAAATGTTTCTAAGGGACTAACATCTACAATTATTGTAATCATTCACGAATGATAAATATGAATTGCATCTAAGTGACCCTTCTTTCATTTCGGTGATGAATCATATTCGGATCACATTTTGACTCTCCCAAAGTGGCCTTTTGGAACGAAGTTCCTTATCGCGCGTTGTGAAAGGGGGCTAGACGGAAAGAATTGTTACGAGAAGTTGTAACGACACTTTTTGCTATAGTAAGCTTTTGTAAGCTGTGCGGCGTGCGCATATTTCTCTGTCTGTCTCTCTGTATTTATATATACAGGGTGTCGGGGAAACCGGGACAGCTGTTAAAATATGTGATAGGGTATAATTTTAGGAAGCAATTAAAATTATAATGACAAAAATATTTTCTTCTGTTTTCGAGTAATTGATGTTCAAAGTTGACGATATCAATACCTTATTTTCGCATAAAAATCAGCTGTACCGTAGAGTTATTCACGAGAAAACTAATTACGTTTTTATTTTTTTCTCCCACTAATAAATCTTGAAATTATTCCATAAAACCATTTTTCGAAACCATAAACCTTCCCCTTAATTTAAAAAGTTTAATGACCGCGTACGGAATGTAGGTAAATGCGACCGCGCGTTGATTCAATCGTTTAAGGCCGCGAGCTCTTCGGCTATAGCTTATAACTACGTTATCGTTGGAGCTAGATATTTTACGCTTTTAATGTGATATATTCATAAAACCCTACAACTTCTAGAAGACAACTGTACCTTTTTCTCCGACAGCCTGTATATACACACTCTGTTGTGTTTACAAAGTCCCGCGCATCTATGACGTGTATGAAAGAATAGACAGACAGAGTACAGTAAGCATGGTGGATAGGTTAACAATTATTTTATCTTAAGGACTTGTTTTTTAATATGTAAATATCTTATTAGGTAGGGTATACATACAAATAAATAAATAGAAGTGTCTGTTTGTCATTCCAAATGTACAGCTTTTCTCTAAATGCATGCGAAAAAAAAAATGTTTTCTTTAAACGAGCCTTTTATTGGCAGATAGCCGCGAATAACAAAGGGTACGTAAACATTAAAAAATATATCAACTATGAAATTAAGTCAATGCGAGTGAAATCGCAGGGCACAGCTACTCATCTATATCTATACATCTATATCTATAATCTATACAGATAAATAAAATTAAAGTGTCTATGTAATTCCAAAAAAACAGCTTTTCACTAAATGCATATGAAAGTATACACGATACGATACTTAAATACCTTGTTTTAAAATTTTTCTCTGTCTGTCTGTCTGTCTGCTTGTTCCGGATAATCTCTGAAACGGCTGGACGGATTTTAGCGGGACTTTCACTGGTAGGTAGCTGATGTTTCAAGGAGTAACTTAGGCTACTTTTATTTATTAAAAATATTAGGGTTCCGCGACAATAAGGAAGAAACTAAATATGCGCGGGTGAAACCGCGGGGCACAGCTAGTACATATATAAAAGCAATGGCATGTTGATTTAATGTCTTGCCAGTAAAATTTATTGGAACACATTAATAACGGTATAAATAGACACTAAATGAGTAGTATTTTAATCCGATGTTAAAAGGACAACTTTTCTAATGAATATGTTTTGTTATGAAGGTTAGATATCATTATTTATGTTTTTAGAATTAATTTTACTACAAAAATAAGCATTGTCTTAAGTTCCACCTCTCAATACATCTATATATTCAGATAAATACAATTGAAGTGTCTGTTTGTAATTCCAAAATAACAGTTTTGCACTAAATGCATATGAAAGTATACACGATACTGGCACTAAAAAAACAAGTTTAAAAATTTTTCTCTGTCTGTCTGTCTGTTTGTTCCGGGTAATCTCTGAAACGGCTGTACCGATTTTAACGGGACTTTTACTGGCAGGTAGCTGATGTTTCAAGAGGTAACTTAGTCTACTTTTATTTATTAAAAATATTAGGTTTCCGCGACATGAAGCATGAAACTAAATCTACGCGGGTGAAACCGCGGGGCACAGCTAGTCATTCAATAAGCATCAATCCTTTTGTAACCTCTAACAACTTAGTTTTACCACAAAATAAATAGTTAGTTTAACGATAAAAAATTCAAAAAAGTTAATAATATACATACATATGCTCATGCTTTAATTCCCCAAAGGGATAAGCGAGGTGTTGTAATTACAACACCCACTTTTCACCGAACATGATCAAGTGCCAACGTGACAGATGGTGAGTCTATCGCCGTATCAGCCACTATACATACGTCTTTCGAATTACTTCTCAGACATATGCAGGTTTCCTCACGATGTTTTCCTTTACCGTAAAGCACGTGGTTTGAAATCACTTAAGTTTTAGAAAAACTCATTGGTACAGGCTCCGCTGGGATTCGAACTTGCGTCACTTGCGTAGCAGGCGACTGATCATGGTAATCGCGGCTCTTGGATCGGCTTAGGTCATTAATTTTACTGTATATCAGTGACTATGATGTCTTTGTAAGTAACTTACCAATTCCTATACCTCTTTGTAAGTTAACTTACAAATTAGGTAGGCATTGGATATTAGTGCCATCACGAGATGCGCGCTGAACTTGAATGCGTAATAGTCTTTGACAAGTCTGTCTCTGTCTGTCTGTATGTCGCTATGGGAATAAAATACATGCGCAGATACCCCTACTATTTTCGCTGAGCGCGCATAACTTTAATAATTTTATATGTCTTTTTTGTAATACGCCGTTCGTCTCAGAAGGCTAGTTTCCGAACCGGTGGTAAATTCTTCGACGTTCATAAGTGCCTTACCAAGGCATGAACTGAATAAATAATTTTCAACTATTAGGCACTAGTAGGCTTAGACAAAGTAACATTAACCTCGCGCTTGCGCTAATAGTATGGGAATGACATAAATCACGTGCCTGACACGTGATACACGCTCGACAAATAAAAATTGGTAAACAGTATCCCGTGATATTATATTCGTTATATGAAACGTTTGTGCATCTATTCAATCGGTTGTTTTCCCCATACAATTTCGTAGACAACATTCACCTTAGACAGTTGATAATAATAATAATAATAACCCCCCCAGGGATGAGCCTTGACGCGGTGGGGGGGCTTAAGGAGAGCAGGGTACAGGCACCAAGTCAGTTTATCTCGACTATCACCCCGTAAGGGAGACACTTAATTTCAGTCAGCCATTTCCAGCAAGGCTGACCACCCTCTCCAAACTAATCATCCCAAAAACCCAAAAATGGAGCAAAATAAGAAAGTATATAATTTACGGTCGCTGCCCGGGGGTCGCCGGGGCGCACCTGGAGCCGGTGCTGGGTGCCTCAGTTCGCGGGACACCGGTGGCGGCGCGCCGAGCAGGCGGGCGCCCGCCACGCAACATGCTACAGCCGATCGCCGTGAGTTGAGCAGGCGGGCTCACGACGTAGATGCTACAGCCGAATCCACGGGCGATGATACGAGTTCGTTGTTCTTATCCATCCCTTCGACTCGCCCCTCATATATGACAAGGAGCATGTCTACCTTGTCTACCACTAGCACGCTCGACAGTGTTGTGCGAGATGTCAACCTTGACATGAACATCGCACCCACCCAAAGCACGACCAATAAACGCAGACGATGGACACCTGAAATAAACATGTTCATACTGCGCACGTATCTCCAACTAACAGCTTTAGATACTGATACACGGACTTATCTTGAACCACTCCACCTAAAATTTATGGAAAAATACCCTGACATAGAAGTAAGCCGCCAAAGACTAGGTGACCAACGCCGAGCTATAGTGCGAAATAAATTATTACCACAGTCCACAATAGATCAAATTTACAATGAAGTAAAAGGTGAACTTAACAACTTACAAGCACACACAACACCACAGATTCAGAATCACTCTCAAACTATACCCCACATTACACAAAGACATCAAACACCAAGTAACGCAGCGGAAAATACATCACAAACCAGAATTAAATGGACAAATGAACATAATGAAGCGATTATGAGATCTTATTACCGGATAACAAACTTAGATACAAATAAAACAGCATACCGAAAACATCTGCATGAAGATTTCACTCGCACGTTTCCTGCACTTGCCCATTTAAGCGCACAAAGAATAGCTGACCAAAGAAGAGCAATAGTAAATAACAAGTACATTCATGATGAAAGATTAAATGCAATAAAACTCCAAGTGGCAGAAGAACTTGCACTAATTAATCCTAGAAATGAATCTATCATAGAAGTCCCTAACGATACTCAATTTGACAATAATGACCCACAATTTTTAAACAACATTGTAGTTGATCTTCCTGAAGAACCAACACCTAACTCACACTCACAATTAGAACTAGTTAGACAAACTAACATAGACGAGACTTTTCAACAGGCATCACAGTTCTATAAAAATACTGATCCGACAAGTAGAACATATATACCTAAGCAAAAACCATCTAAAAAGTTTTCTAAAATAGTTGATTACATAAATAATATTATCTTGCCAGAAAATGTTAATCAGGAAACCGACTTTAACTCATTGCAAACTATTATATACTGTGCAGCGTGGACTGCCGCTAAAACAAATGGCGCTAAAATAACACTACAACCCACACACCAGACCAATAAAGCAAATACAAAATACAAACCTAGATGGCAGAAACGACTAGAACAAAAATTGGAAGACTTACGAACTAAAATAGCTAGAGTCACACAGTTTATAAATGGAAATAGAAGTAGGAAACTAACAAAACATGTAAATAGCATAATGGAACAATATAAAATACATTCGGTACACGAGGAACCTAATACACAACATGCACACGTTCTTGACACCCTCAAACAAAAATTATCTGTCGTATCAAATCGCCTTCAAAGATATAATGCATGCACTCATAGAAAACAACAAAATACCCAATTTGCTAATAACGAAAAGCAGTTTTACCGCAATCTAAAAGACTCGTCGGCTAATACTCACACAGCCAATGCTTCAAATATACCTGATCAAATAACCCTCCAAAATTTTTGGGCCCAAATATGGGAGGAACCTAGTCAACATAACGCTCAAGCCAATTGGATAGGACAAGAAGTCAGCAAAATGTCACTTAAAGAAAGTATGAATTTTGAACACATTAATCCCGAAGTATTCGACAAAGTAATCCAAAACTTGCACAATTGGAAATCTCCCGGATCTGATTACATCCATAGCTACTGGTATAAAAGGTTCACAACCATTCATCCGTTATTACTAAATTGCATTAATGATTTCATTGAAGACCCAACTAAAATACCCTCTTACCTTACTTCAGGAATTACGTTTATGATACCAAAAGACCCCAACGACCCCATGAACCCAGCAAAATATAGACCCATAACATGTCTACAAACCTTGTACAAGATTATGACCTCCTGTATATCCGAATTAATTTATAAACACATAGACACTAACAATATTCTGGCTGAACAACAAAAGGGCTGCCGCAAGAAGTGCCAGGGCTGTAAAGAACAGTTAATTATAGATTCCGTTATTCTTAAAAAAGTTCAGAAATCCAAATCCAATTTATTTTCTATGTACATCGACTATAAAAAAGCATACGACTCAGTCCCTCACTCTTGGCTACTTCAAGTACTCGAAATATACAAAGTTCACCCTAAAATAATAACATTATTACAATATACCATGTCTCAATGGAAAACTAGGCTGAGAATTTTTAGTTCCAATAGCACCGTCGAGACAAATGCAATTAAAATAAAGAAAGGCATCTTTCAGGGAGATGCACTAAGTCCGCTGTGGTTCTGCTTGGCTCTTAATCCCCTCTCTAACATATTAAACTCTAGCTCCTTAGGTTTCCCATTACAATACACCACAACTGACGGACAGACTCATCAAGACACCATTAGTCACCTTCTTTACATGGATGACATTAAATTGTACGCTGAACATGAGAACCAATTACATGAACTAGCCCAGCTTACAGAACAATTCAGCGATGATATCAAGATGGAATTCGGATTAGATAAATGTAAAATAAACTCAATTAGATCAGGCCAGAGCTATCAACACCAACACACACTAGAATCAGGAGAGCAAATAGAACCACTTTATGAATCAGAAATGTACAAATATTTAGGTTATAATCAGTCACGTCTCATAAATTACAAGGACAGTAAGCAAAAGCTGATACGTCAATTTAAACACCGCTTGAATACAATCCTAAAGTCACAACTCTACGCCAAGAATACCATAAAAGCAATTAACACCTTTGCCATACCAATACTAACCTACTCATTCGGCATCATTAACTGGAACAGATCTGAACTAAAAGCACTACAGCGCACAATAAACACCACATTGACCAAACACCGCAAACACCACCCCCGAGCCTGCCTTCAAAGACTGACATTACCGCGGAAAGAAGGAGGAAGGGGACTTATAGACATCAGTAACCTACATAACAAACAAATAACAAATCTAAGGCAGTACTTTATTAATAAAAAACATACATCTATATTACACAAAGCAGTAGTAGAAAACGATCACAAATCGACGCCCCTCAATTTATCGAACAACTCAACTCAAACGAATGAAATTCTAATAGACGATAAAACCAAAATCACGGAATGGGCCCAGAAGTCTCTTCATGGAAGACATCGTCAAGATCTTTGCCAACCAAATGTCGATAAAGAAGCGTCGAACGCATGGCTTAGTCGAGGCGAACTCTTTCCAGAGACCGAAGGGTTCATGATAGCTATTCAGGATCAGGTGATAGAGACCAGGAACTACCAAAAATATATTATCAAGAACCTGGCATCTGACAACTGCAGAAAATGTAGTAGTGCCCCAGAAACAATCCAACATATTACAGGTGCATGTAAAACAATAGCCCAGTCCGACTATAAACACAGACACGACCAAGTCGCCAATATCATTCATCAGAAACTAGCTCACCAACATAGCCTCATAGACACCATAGTGCCATATTACAAGTATACACCAAATACAGTTTTAGAAAACGCTACAACTAAACTCTACTTTGATCGCGCTATCCTCACGGACCGAACCATACATTACAATAGGCCAGATATTACATTAATAAACAAAACCAGTAAGATAGGATACCTAATTGATATTGCAGTACCAAACACACACAATCTGCAGAGCACAATAGCTGAAAAATTGACCAAATACATTGAATTAAAAGAAGAAATCGCCCGCCTCTGGCACCTCCAAAAAGTGATAATCGTTCCAATAGTCATATCTACAACGGGGGTCGTTCCCAAACAACTACAACAATCCCTCACCACGCTGAACCTACACCACAACACCTACCACTTACTACAAAAAGCAGCTATTCTAAATACCTGTCGAATAGTAAGGAAATTTTTACAAACTGATTACGTACAACACACACATCCAAACACAGAATTAACGTCACTACCGCACACACAACCAATACATACACAATATACCTCCTGATGAACACTTGGCCTAGGCCCGTGCCATCAGAATCCCGGATAAAATCCGAGAACAAAAAATAAAAAGGAAATAATAATAATAATAAGCCTTTTATTCCGAATTTTTACAATGTTTCGTTCTACTACATAATCACTAGTGCATTAATCACAATAAGTCTCTAATTTCGGCGTGCCTTACGGCATAGGCCTCCTCCAATGACTTCCACTGTTTCCTATCGATTACAATTCTTAGCCAAAAGGGACCCAGAGTCAACTTCAGATCATCTTCCCATCTTCTCACTTTGCGGCCTCTGCTTCTTGACCCATCTCTTGGGTACCAGACTGTTACCCGCTTGCTCCATTTTTCACACTTACAACGGAGCATATGCCCTGCCCATCTCCATTTTAATTGGTCAATATGTGTGAGTATGTCTGTGAGTTTTGTTTTGTGTCTGATTTCCACATTTCTGACTCTATCTTTTAACTTTAGCCCCAGTATGCTCCGTTCCATGCCTCGTTGACATTTTGCAAGCTTTTCCCTTTGTTTTTTTGTCAAAGCCCAAGTTTCACAGCCGTATGTGATGCAAGGAAGAATGCATGTATTGAAAGTTTTCTTCTTGATCTTGATGCTGAGTTCCTTGCTTTTCATTATCTCTTTCAAAGCCCAAAACTTTTTCCAACCGGTAGCGATTCTTTTGTCTATTTCCTTGGACATTTGGTCGCTTGTAGAAATGATCTGACCCAAATATACATATTCTTCAACATATTCAAGTTTTTTTCCGTTGACAATTATGTCTACAGCTGTTGCGTTTGTCATCATTTTTGTTTTGTTAGAGTTCATTTCCAGACCTACTTCACGACTTCTGTCTGCTAGCGTTTGTATCATAGATTCTAGTAATTTTGGGTTCTCCTCCAATATGACCAGGTCATCAGCAAATCTTAGATGGTTTAGTCGCAATCCGTTTATGTTTAGCCCTAGATGATTCCAATCCAATTTTCTAAACATTTGTTCTAGTGCTGCTGAAAATAACTTTGGTGAGAGAGGGTCACCTTGTCTGACTCCCCTGTCAATTGGAAAAGTATCCCCCAGAGATTCCAACTTGATGCTAGCTTTACTCTCGCTGTAGATCTTTTTGATGATGTTTACATAAGCATGCTGTACTCCCTGCTCCATAAGACTCTGCCATACAAACCTATGTTTAAGACTGTCGAAGGCTTTTGAATAATCTATGAAGGCTAGATAGATAGGTTTGTTGTACTCCTTATATTTTTGTAGAAGCTGTTTGATGGTGTGTATATGGTCGATTGTGCTAAAGTTTTTCCTGAACCCTGCCTGTTCCACGGGTTGGTTTTCGTCAAGAGTGTTCGATATTCTGTTCAGTATCACTTTCGCCAAAACCTTATACACATTTGAGATAAGAGATATGGGTCTGTAATTTCCAATATCGTCCTTTGAACCTTTCTTATATAGAAGTATAATGTGAGATTCTGCCCATTGGCTTGGAATATTGCCAGTTAGTAGTATCTCGTTGAACACCTTTGTTAGTATAGGACTTATTTCGTCGACTGTTCCTCGTATTAGTTCGTTTGGAATTCTATCAGGGCCGGGAGATTTTTCCATCTTTTGACTGTTTATAGCTTTTACCACTTCTGATTTTAGTATTTGTGGTACTTCTTCGATATTTTCAATTGTGTTGTCCAGTCTAGGTTCTTTGTCGGGTGGTGGTCGAACCGGTGGTAAATTCTTCGACGTTCATAAGTGCCTTACCAAGGCATGAACTGAATAAATAATTTTCAACTATTAGGCACTAGTAGGCTTAGACAAAGTAACATTAACCTCGCGCTTGCGCTAATAGTATGGGAATGACATAAATCACGTGCCTGACACGTGATACACGCTCGACAAATAAAAATTGGTAAACAGTATCCCGTGATATTATATTCGTTATATGAAACGTTTGTGCATCTATTCAATCGGTTGTTTTCCCCATACAATTTCGTAGACAACATTCACCTTAGACAGTTGATAGCGCTATCTATTCTATGCGTTCGAATGTTGCTTTGACAGACGCTAACGATGAATCTTGATCGATTAGAGACAGAGTAAATTGGTAAATTATAAACAATAAACAGTGGTAAATTCTCGACTTTCATAAGTGCCTTACCAGGGCCTAAACTGAATAAATATTTTTCATTTTTCATTCATTTTAGAGATTCGTTCAAAACGTATGTAAATGAAAATGAAAAATGATTTATTCAGTTTAGGCCCTGGTAAGGAACTTATGAATGTCGAAGAATTTACTACCGGTTCTTAAATCAGCCTTCTGAGAAGAACCGATAAGAAGCTCGGCCGGCATCATACTCATAAATATATATACAAGGAACAGTACTTAAAACTAATTAAAGGAATAAAACTTGTCCCAAATCGGTGTCTCTCGGGATCGTGCCAAGAAGGCTGGCAGCATTGCCACATTGAATAGCAATGCTGATTCTCTGAGCGAGAAAAGTCCCAGCTCTCTTGTCACGAGAGGCTTCTACCAGACGACGTGTAAGCTCTTTGAAAAGCTGATGAGTATCCGGACCCTAAGGCCCCAGAGTTTCAACCGCAAACGCAGAAAATATGTATCCTTAAATTTAAATAAAATAAAATTTAAATCAAGTCCGATAGACTTGAATTCCGAATTCATTAATTTAAGGTCTGAAAGGACTGTGTTCACTTCACCTCCAAGGGTGCCATCATCTAAATACCAAACATAAATATGTCTAAGCCTGCTGTATTTGTCATTGTGCTCTTCTCTAGATTTTATCACATTTTGAAACCATTAATGATAATTGTGTTTACATTACCTTCACGTTTCACCATGACACGATCATGAGTCTATTTGTATACAGGGGCCTTACCATGAGCTCTTATTGCCATACACTCACTGTCGCACAACTGAATTAACATTGCAATAAGAGCTCATGGTTGGGCCCCAGATAAATAAAATTGAAATGTCTGACAATAGACACTTTACTGAATGCATATATGAAACAGTTTTTCACTAAATTAATATTATTTTGAAAATATTAATGACACATACATCATCATTTCCCTGGCCTTTTCTCATACATTTTTGGGGTCGGCACTTGATTCAACCCGATGTGGCTGATCACCTGATTTTTATACGAAGCGACTGCCATCTGACCTTCGCAACTATGACACATACATAAAAATAAAAAACACTTTCTGCCTGTCTGACTGTTTGTCCGGCTGGACCGATTTTAATAGGATTTCCACTGGCAGATGCCTGATGTTACATGGAGTAACTTACTCTACATTTATTTAAAACATTAGGGTTCCGCGAAACAAAACCACCTATGAAATTAAGACGACGCGGTCAAAATTTTTTTTTTCGGTGACCTTTAATGCTGTCGTATGCATTAAGTGAAAAGCTGTTTAGGTTTGAAATAACAAACAGACATCAGGTGATCAGCCACATCGGGTTGAATCAAGTGCCGACCCCAACACTGTATGGGATAAGGCCAGGGAGATGATGATATGGTACACGAAGTACCAGGCGCACATAACGGACAAGGAGTTAATAAGTTGATTGCGACTAACATGGAGCCACATCGGGTTGAATCAAGTGCCGACCCCAACAATGTATGGGATAAGGCCAGGGAGATGATGATATGGTACACGAAGTACCAGGCGCACATAACGGACAAGGAGTTAATAAGTTGATTGCGACTAACATGGAGCCACATCGGGTTGAATCAAGTGCCGACCCCAACACTGTATGGGATAAGGCCAGGGAGATGATGATATGGTACACGAAGTACCAGGCGCACATAACGGACAAGGAGTTAATAAGTTGATTGCGACTAACATGGAGCCACATCGGGTTGAATCAAGTGCCGACCCCAACACTGTATGGGATAAGACCAGGGAGATGATGATATGGTACACGAAGTACCAGGCGCACATAACGGACAAGGAGTTAATAAGTTGATTGCGACTAACATGGAGCCACATCGGGTTGAATCAAGTGCCGACCCCAACAATGTTCGGGATAAAGCCAGGGAGATGATGATGACATTATTTCGATGTAAATTGAATTTAATTTCGCGTTCGACCCAGGAACCACATCTTGTTTTATTTTATTTGCTTTATACAACAAGGAAAATTAACATAAGACTGGTTTTCTTGATCTATTACTTAGTACCTACCTGTCACGATACCACAAAATAAAATCATAAAGAAGATCGGCTCCTCTTAATTATTGGTATTTTATTGGCTAACGTTAACTACGCGGCTTCACTCGCGTAGTTCCTGTTCCCGTGGGAGCTTGGGGATAAAATATAACCTATATCAATCAGTCATCAATCATCATCATTTTTTTGTGTGGGACAAATATAAGTTTCCATGGAATAGGCTCCGAAACTACTTGACCGATCTTGAAAATTCTCTAGATTGCTACATCATCAGCGAGTAACATAGGCTACATTTTATCCCCATACTCTCACGGGAACGGGAACTATGCTTGGTGAAACCGCGTGACGTCCGCTAGTCATATATATTGCTGTCACCCATTGGAAGCCGTCCTCTATTACCAATCATTTTGTCCAACAACCTTTTATAACTAGACACCTTCTAAGTGATTACTTTTAAGGCATTTATGACATGAAGGAATATTTTATAACACAACACCGCTCGTAAGTAAACAATAAAATATGACCGTGTAATCAAAACGAATGCGTGTCAATTTGACAGAAAACCATTTACTAGTGCTGTGCACAAATTTATTTACGAACTAGCTGTGCCCCGCGGTTTCACCCGCGTAGATTTAATTTTATGGGTGTCACGCGGATCCCCTATGGTTAAATAAAAGCCTAAGTTACTCCTTGTAACATTAGCTATGTGTCAGTGAAAGTCCCGTTAAAATCGGTCCAGCCTATTCGGAGATTACCCGGAACAAAAGATAGACATAGTTTTTTTTTATGTCTTACTGTATATACTTTCATAGGCATACTGAAAAGCTATTATTTTGGAATTACAAACTTAAGTATCTATTCTATTAAGTACCTATACCGTTAATTTAAAAAAAAACTGTTAGTTATTACAGATTATCACTCAATGCAAATTACAAGTATGTAGGGCATAACGAGATAACTGCCCAACTGGGGTCTGTACTTCCTCAGGCAGGACAAACGCGTACTGTGTCCCAATTATAGGTTTTAACGTGTTACGCTGACGATATCGCCTGCGTATTTATTAAAAGCGCCCTAAGCGGCGAGTGTAGGAAGATTTATGTCTCGATACAAAGAAAGCGCAAAACGCAAGGTCAAGCGACAACGTTCGAACCTACCTATATATGAGTGTACGTTATTCACTAAGATTTCTCAGCGTCGAACTCGACGACGAGCGTTGGTTTCAATCATAGGAAATTGATACATAATACATCTATACATCTATATCTATACAGATAAATAAAATTGAAGTGTCTGTTTGTAATTCTAAAATAACAGTTTTTCACTAAATGCATATGAAAGTATACACGCTACTGACAATCAAAAACCAAGTTTTAAAATTTTTCTCTGTCTGTCTGTCTGTCTGTCTGTTTGTTCCGGGTAATCTCTGAAACGGCTGGACGGATTTTAACGGGACTTTCACTGGCAGGTAGCTGATGTATCAAGGAGTAACTTAGGCTACTTTTATTTATTAAAAATATTAGGGTTCCGCGACAAAAAGGAAGAAACTAAATCTACGCGGGTGAAACCGCGGGGCACAGCTAGTAGAGAATAAGGTTCAATCTATAAAACAGACACTCAACGAGTGCGACACTGAGAAACCTTAGTGAATAACGCATCTGTGGAAAGAACGAAAATTACTTTCTACATTACTCGGTTTTGTACGAAGAGTATTTTTCCTAGTATTATAACTCAGTAATGTACTAAGAAAAAAAGGATACCTAGATTTACTCAGGCATAAAATGACTAAGTACAGACCTGTTCAATGAATGGAAATTCCCATGATTGCAATGTATTAGAATGGATGTGGATAATTAACACGTTTATTCTTAATCTATATCATCTATACATCTATACATCTATACAGATAAATAAAATTGAAGTGTCTGTTTGTAATTCCAAAATAACAGCTTTTCACTGAATGAAAGTATACACGCTACTGAAACTAAAAAACCAAGTTTAAAAAAAATTCTCTGTCTGTCTGTCTGTTTGTTCCGAGTAATCTCCGAAATGGCTGGACGGATTTTAACGGGACTTTCACTGGTAGGTAGCTGATGTTTCAAGGAGTGACTTAGGCTACTTTTATTTATGAAAAATAATAGGGTTCCGCGACAATAAGGATGAAACTAAATCTACGCGGGTAAAACCGCGTGGCACAGCTTTTAAATATATGAACAGGCGTACATGCATAAATTATTAGCACTAGCATTTTATTTTAATTATCCAAGAATTTTCAAGGTCTTACTTTTCAAACTAGTTCAGCTCCGCGGTTATACTCGCGTACGATTCACAATGAAAACGATGTAATAGAGAGATGTATTTTTTCTAAATTTTAAGTAATTTAGTTATTCTTTATAACATTAATTATATGCCAGTGAAAGTATTTTTGTAAGATGATTTCATATGATGTACATGATACCTGGCTGAGTTTCTTGCCGGTTCTTTTCAGAAGGCTAGTTTCCGAATCGGTGGTAAATTTTCGACATTCATAAGTGCCTTACCAGTGCCCAAAGAAAATAAATATTTTTCAGTTCCATTTTTAAAGTTCCATTGAATGGACTTAATAAACAGTCATACCTCTGTATTAGAGAACCATTATAATACTTCATCATCATGAATTTAAGAGTTATGACACTCTTGTCGGTGTAACCGATGCAACTCTTTCCACTTGTCTCTGTCCAGTGCCAGCTCTTTGACCTCCTTATACGACATGACAGACACCTTTTCATTAACTTGTCCCATGTATGTTAATCTTGATCTTCCTCTTCCTCTCCTCCCTTCTACTTTTCCTTCTATTATGTTTTTAAAGAAGCTGTCATGCTGCATGAGATGGCCAATCATCTTTCCCCTTCGATTTTGGATTGTTCTCCATAGTACTCTGTGTTCCTTCACAATTTTGAGTACATTTTCATTAGTTACTCTTTCTGTCCATTTAATTTTCTCCATCCTTATAAAATAATACTTAGTAGAAATTAATTTTATATTTAATTCTAACTTAAAAAAAATAAGTAGTCTATGATACTCTTTGTAACATCAGCTGTCTGTCAATGAAAGAGACAGGCAGACAGACAGAACAATTTTGAAAATATTTTTAAAATACTCGTATAAACGTCTAGTGAAAAGTTAATTTGAATTTACAAACAGACACTTCGGTTTTATTTATCTACCAGCTGTGCCCCGCAGTTTCACCCGCGTAGATTTAGTTTCATCCTTATTGTCGCGGAACCCTAATATTTTTAATAAATAAAAGTAGCCTAAGTTACTCCTTGATACATCAGCTACCTACCAGTGAAAGTCCTGTTAAAATCCGTCCAGCCGTTTCAGAGATTAGCCGGAACAAACAGACAGACAGACAGACGGACAGACGAACAAAGAAAAAAATTTAGACTTGGTTTTTTAGTGTCAGTAGCGTGTATACTCTCATATGCATTTTGTGAAAAGATGTTATTTTGTAATTACAAACAGACACTTCAATTTTATTTATCTGTATATAGATCTCAGATTTATCATTTGTACAGCCGTAAAATGGTGACAGACGCGAGGTAGACATTTATGATAGTCATATGTCGCACAATGATTAAGTTTTTATGTCTGTCAATGTTCTCCTCTTTTGAAAGCTGACTTGTCCCATTTATAATAATGAGGCGACTAGGCGTGTAATTAATTGATTCGCCTAATTTTTAATGAGATCATGATATGACGCAAATTCAAAAATATCTTACTTGAATAGACCTCTTACAAGGTTCGTTTAAATCGGTAGAGGTATACAGAAAAATATTATACGTTTATATTATATGTACAAATTAATAGATATTTTTAAAAATATTGGGGTAGTTAATAATGAAATATAAAAAAAAACTAGCGGGGTTAAATATTTAAGAGAGAGAGGTACAATGCCTCTCGCTCACACTAATAGAGCGTAAGAATAGAGCAAGCCTAGTGATGTCTGTAACTAGTTTAGTTTGATATCGACAAAGTCATATCAGTACCGGTTTTAGTTGTTAAGTTTTGATGTCACTAATGTTACTATCTTACTTATATTATGGTATTATTTTTATTATAATATGTTTTATAATGCCTGTGTATTGTACAAAATATATTTTGAGAATTCAAATAATCTAAACATCTATATACTCTATACATACATACATACAGATAAATAAAATTGAAGTGTCTGTTTGTAATTCCAAAACAGCTTTTACCATTTTGCAAAACCATTGAATGAATTTGAATGAAACTATACAATAGCATAGCGGAGAATAACTCTATTGTCTCTGTCTATATGTATGGCGCGGGGCGAATAAAAACATGCTCAATATCCCCATTATTTTTGTTGCGCGCTCATAATTATTGTTCGCACAAGTACTTACACTAAAAAAACTTTAAATTTTCCTCTGTCTGTCTGTTTGTTTTGTCAAATCTCTGAAGCGGCAGGACCGATTTTTACTGGAAATATTTATATGTATACTAGCTGTGCCCCGCGGTTTCACCCGCGTAAATGTAGTTTCACCCTTATGGTCGCGGAAACCTAATATTTTTAATAAATAAAAGGTAGCCTATTTCTCAGGCTCTAAATATTGTCTGTGCCAAATTTCATCAAAATCGGTTGAGAGGTTTAAACGGGAAAGCGTAACAGACAGACAGAGTTACTTTCGCATTTATGATATTAGTAGGGATTGCCAGCGATAGCTGAATATGTTATAAATATGTATGTATGTTATAATAGTTATAAATAAAACACGAAATAAACGTTGTATCTGCGGGAATTATGCCAAGCTAGCTGCTTTACATCGTTGGAAACGTGAAGGTAAGAACCGGGTCAAAGACAAAAGTCAAAAATATATTTATCGATTAGACTTTTTACAAAGTATATATAATTATCAGAATAACATAATTCTACAGGATTATACATGCTACCGCCAGGTTCGGAAGGTTGCTGTTACTGAAAAGAACCTAGAAAGAAACTCAGTAATTACTATTATTCATAAATATTATACAATTTAAATTAAATATTATACGGATAAATAAAATTGAAGTGTCTGTTTGTAATTCCAAAGTAGCAGCTTTTCACTAAATGCATATGAAAGTATACACGCTACTGACACTAAAAAACCAAGTTATTAAATTTTTTCTCCGTCTGTCTGTTTGTTCCGGGTAATCTCGTAAACGGTTAGACCGATTTTAACGGGACTTTCATTGGCAGGTAGCTGATATATCAAGGAGTAACTTATGCTACTTTTATTTAATAAAAATATTAGGGTTCCGCGACAATAAGAATGAAACTAAATCTACGCGGGTGAAACCGCGGGGCACATCTAGAACAAAATAAATCACTTAAGAAATGTAAGCTCGACGGTCACAGTTGTCAACAAAGCGTTTGGAGAACTCCTTATAAGTGCATTCGGACTAATTCATTCAAATTAATTTAGGTATGTACTCAATTAAAAATTAAAACCGGGTCAGCACAGGTAATTGAACTTCTAAGGTCACATTCAATGCGCGCGAGCAACTCAGGTAACATGCATTATCGATACATTTAGAAGCGCGGCGCATCCCTATTTCCTCACGAACCTTACTTTGATAATATAAACGTAGTTACTAATCAAGTTTTTAGTGTAACAGTGTTGTGAGATGTGCTCTTAACTATAATAACAAAGTTAAATAAATTAAATTAGATATTTTAGTTTAAATGTAAAATAAATATCTTTAATACTTAGATGTTATTTATACACTGATAAAAAAATAATTTAAAATAATAATTAGTTAGTGACAATGGTGCAGGCAAAACCAGTATATAGACAAGTGAGTATTCTTATGGTTTTAAATTATTTTTTTTAGTTTTCGCACCGACTAAATTCCACGGCGTATTCAGAGTCTTCACATGGTTCATCGTTACCCCTATAAGTAACCTTAGCTAGTGCGTTTCGCAATTCTAAGGAAAAACAGTAACTTACGAGTATATCAACACGTTTACCTTATGCATTGATTTGAACACGATACCAGTCTATGTCCTACATTTGATCAGTATTTATGTAGTTGTAAAATATTTCTATACAGATAAATAAAATTGAAGTGTCTGTTTGTAAATCCAAAATAAAAGCTTTTCACTTAATGCATATGAAAGTGTACACGCTACTGACACTGAAAAACCAAGATTTAAATTTTTTCTCTGTCTGTCTGTTTGTTCCGGGTAATCTCTGAAACGGCTGGACGGATTTTAACGGGACTTTCACTGGTAGGTAGCTGATGTTTCAAGGAGTAACTTAGGCTACTTCTATTTATTAAAAACTAAATCTACGCGGATGAAATCGCGGGACACAGCTAGTAATTACTATTTGTACCTAACAACGGAAACATATTGATACACTTATAATGTTTATACTAGTGTCTTCGTAATTGAATAATGATTGTATTGTTTGCTTCCTAATTAAGTTAATAAACAAATTACCTACTATAAAATTATTCAAGCAGTACTCAATGTACGGATAGTGTCTTGTTACAGTTTATAAGTAGACTAGCTGTGCCCCGCGGTTTCACCCGCGTAGATTTAGTTTCTTCCTTATTGTCGCGGAACCCTAATATTTTTATTAAATAAAAGTAGCCTAAGTTACTCCTTGAAACATCAGCTACCTGCCAGTGAACTCCCGTTAAAATCGGTCCAGCCGTTTCAGAGATTACCCGGAACAAACAGACAGACAGACAGACCGACAGACAGACAGACAGAGAAAAAAATTAAAACTTGTTTTTTTTTTGTCAGTAGCGTGTATACTTTCATATGCATTTAGTGAAATGCTGATATTTTGGAATTACAAACAGACACTTCAATTTTATTTATCTGTATAGATATAAAATATTAACATATTATGTACCTAAGTAGATAGACTGCTGTCTAGGCATAAATAAAATTACGTAAAGTATATATTTTGTCTGTATGTAAGTTTTGTGGTAAGTAGATAAATAAGCAAAGGAAAACCACTATAATTCAGTTTATTTTGTATCTATCTTGGAACTTAACTTAACTTAAATGCAATAAATCTATATCTATACAGATAAATAAAATTGAAGTGTCTGTTTGTAATTCCAAAATAACAGCTTTTCCCTAAATGCATATGAAAGTATACACGCTACTGACACTAAAAAACCAAATTTTTAAATTTTTCTCTGTCTGTCCGTCTGTGTGTCTGTAGGTATGTCTGTCTGTCTGTCTGGTTTTTTCCGGGTAATCCCTGAAATGGCTGGACCGATTTTAGTCTTTCACTGGTAGGTAGCTGATGTTTCAAGGAGTAACTTAGGCTACTTTTATTTATTAAAAATATAAGGGTTCCGCAACAATAAGGACGAAACTAATTCTAAGCGGGTAATATTTTCAGATTAATCAAAATAAATCATTCTTTGTAAGTCAATATTATTCTTAGCCACAGACACCGTCACGAGCTATGAGCGCTCAGCTTAAATAGTCGGGGTTACTGCATATGTATTTTATTTGCGTCACGCCATACAGACAGACATAAAACTCATAAAATGACTACTTCTAATACAAGGCCAGCGGACACAAACCTATTTAAACCATAAATGGTTTTTTATAAGGAACCTAGCCTTATCAGAGTCTAAACCGTATTCTGTCCCTGCTATTAACAGCAGGTGTAGGTTGTAGGTGTTCACCCAATAGCCAGGGTCTAGGAATTTGGCTATGGTGTCCCTTGCCTGTCGCAAGAGACGACTAAAAAGGTCCTGGAGCTAGCGGTGGTCGGGCCCGGGAAGCTGGCTTGCATAGCGAGGTCTCCAGGGGCGGCGATACAGCTGCCCCGGGGATGTGCCCCGGCAAAGTGAAGGAGGCCACCGTTGCGATCTATCAGAGTACCCGGACTCCATCCTAAGCACGGAGGATACCCACGGGGGGGTTTTAGTGCGACTTGAGAACAGGTGTTGCTTGTGGGGGCTGGTCATCTCAAGCTACGCATTTAGATATTAATAGAACTACTAGACTTTTCTTTATGTTACTTTTTATCGACATTTGTACATTGGAACTGTGTCCATGGGCTTACATTTCTCAAGTGATTTATTATGTTTTTTTTTTAAATTTTGTAATATTTTTGAAAAGAGTAATTACTGAGTTTCTTGCCAGGTTCTTCTCAGTAAAAGCAACCTTCCGTACCTGGCGGTAGCATGTATAATCCTGTAAATTGTGTCATTCTGACGATTTGAAAGTGCTTTGTATAAAGTCTAATCGAATAAAGATATTATTGACTTTGACTTTGATAAGAATCCCACATACCCCGACCCTGCCTCTCCCAGGCCGGTCAGGGACCTTTTGAAGGTTTCTCCTTAAGTAGGTGCTTTTTATAGTGGGGTCTCTTAAAATCACGCATTGCAAAGCTTTGGTACGCTTTCCTTGAGACCGACTCCACCTACGCTTGTTTGCCACCTATAGATTTGTTTTCCTTTCAGTTATGGTCATCATCAGGGGTGCTCCTCTCCATCCTAGCTCAGGGCATGGTAATGGGCTACCCGGCCTGCCTACTGCCGGCGCTTGAAGCTCCTGACTCACCAATTAAGCTTGATCTCAGCTCTGCATCATGGCTTGGTAAGTTGTAAAATGATTTTTATACCTACCTACTGTACAGGAGGCAAACCGATGTGGGCCTTCTGATGGTAAATTGCGAGTTTTCTTAAAATCGCCGTCACAATTCACCGCGTCGTCGTAAAGGCACATTTGTATAGGACCATAACAGCGACAGCTGACGGCCCACGGATGGCACTATTGTGATCCCATACAAATCTGCGCTTACGTCAACGGGATGACAACTATTTACACATATATATCTAAACAGATAAATAAAATTTAAGTGTATTTTTATAATTCGAAAAAAAAGCTTTTCGCGTAATGCATTTATGGTATTTACAAAAACGTACCTATATACGATACTCACATGAAAATAGGTTTTAAAATCTGTTTGTGCCGGATAATCTCTGTAATGGCTGGATTTAAACGAAAATATCATATACGAGTACATACGTTCATTTGCATGCAGCGAAATGGCTTTAATTTGGAATTACAAACAGACACTTCAATTTTATTTATCCGTATGAATAGATGATTGTGTGTATGTGTTTCCGTCCATACTTGTAAATTCTAATGTTCATTAGCTTCCAACTTCTTCAAGTTGACGGAACAATCTATAATTTTAATCTTATGTCGTCTGACATAATCGATGTCATAACATGTTTTATTGTTAGCGGAGTGATGATTGATCACATCTCATGATAAATATTGTTGCTGATGATGTATTCATCACTTAAACTTTGAGGTGATCTATTTTTGGTATTCTCAAATTAGTAGCGTTTTGTTTGGACAATAAAACAACACCTTTGCCACAGTGTAAATACAAAACATTCTTTCTGCAATAAGAGCATTGCTCCGTCGAGCGTGAGGGTAGTCTCTTAAGTTTTTCATTACTCTGAGGAAGAACTAAATTCTGTGTTTGGCGCAACCCACCCTAAGAAAGAACAAAATTCTGTGTTTGGCGCAACCCACCCTAAGAAAGAACTAAATTCTGTGTTTGGCGCAACCCACCCTAAGAAAGAACTAAATTCTGTGTTTGGCGCAACCCACCCTAAGAAAGAACTAAATTCTGTGTTTGGCGCAACCCACCCTAAGAAAGAAATAAATTATGTGGTTGACGCACCCCGATCTGAGAAAAGATTTTAAGACTGCGATGACATAAAATCTAATTCATTCACCCTTATGTTCCAGCATCAGCAACGGGTCTGTCCAACATGATAGGCTGTGTCCTATCCTCGTTCTTCATGGAGAAATTCGGACGAAGAACCGCCTACATCCTCGACGTTCTACCAAGCATCACTGGATGGCTGTTGGTCTACTTCGGAAACGACTTCACTACCCTCATGATAGGCAGGGTTCTCGCTGGCATCACCGGAGGAGCAATTGCAGTGTTAGGAGCTATCGTTCTAGGAGAATACAACAGTCCCAAACTACGCGGAGTACTTCTGAACCTTAAGACTACGGCGTTATGTACAGGCGCTATGCTTGTGCATATCCTCGGACATTTTTTCCATTGGAAGACAGTCGCTCTTATTTCAATGGTGCCTGACATTTTCGCTATCATTATCACAGCGACGTGGCGCGAGAGTCCTGCTTGGTTGATATCCAAAAATGAATTTGAGAAGAGCGAAAAGAACTTTTATTTCTTACGCGGTAAAAATCGGGATGCCGTTGCGGAGATTAAGGAGATGGTCCAAGCGCAGAAAGACAGAGGTGTTGGTGTTAAATCTAAGACATCAATTGGAGGTCATATAGTTGGATTCTTTAAAAAATTTACTCAGAAAGACTTTGTGAAACCGTGCATTATAATATTCTTTGGTGCCGTTTTGTTGGAGACTTGTGGAAGGCATGTGTATCCTATATATGCAGTTGATTTCATGAAGGAGTTAACTCCTGATTCTATTCAAGCATTTTACTATATAATATCAATGGACATTATTGTAACTGTAAGTAGTACAATAGCATCAGTGTTAATTAAGATATTTAACAGAAGATCATTGTTACTAACTACAGGATTTGCAGCATGTTTCGTGCTTTTTGTAGTAAGTTTGTATCTATTTTTAGTCGCTAAGCAAGTTGTTTCAAACACCTACCCTCTAGTGCCTATCGTCTTAATGGGAGTGTATTTCGTGCTAGCTAATTTCGGTGGAACAATAATACCATATGTGTTGTTAGGGGAAATATTCCCGTTAGCACACAAAAGCACTGCTTCGTTCTTTGCCGGATCCATTTTCGCGTTGTGTTTCTTAGTGTCAGCTAAAACTACGCCTTACTTACTTCACAACGTACATGCTTACGGTACGTTTGGTATATTTGGACTTTGTATATTAGTATCTTTGTGTGTGTTATACTTCATGCAACCTGAAACTAAGGATAAAACACTACAGCAAATAGAAGATTACTTCAATTTCGGAAGGTATGACGTTATTCGGGTTAAAGATGAGGATGTGACCAAGAGAATTGTTGATGATGCTTAAGTTTTGAAGCGACCTTATAAAGGAGGTTCTCAAATTGTCACAGAACGACATCTCTTTGCTAACTTCTTGGTGATTTGGTGACGGTTTTTATGAAACAGTTTCAGATGACTTAAAAAGACTCAAAAAAGAGACCAATCAATGAACGAGGCAGTTCGGAGCATTCCTCTTTCATTTTAATAAATCAAACAATTATTTACATACATACATGATGCTTATGCCTGAATTCCGCGAAGGGGTAGGCAGAGGTGTTGTAATAACAACACCACTTTTCACTGAAGATGATTAAGTGCCGACGTGACAGATGATGATTCTATCTTTGAGGACTTTCTTTGAATTTCTTCTCAGACGTATGCTTTTTTCCTCACGATGATTACTGGCAGGTGATGTGAATCACTACGCATAAGTTTTATAATAAATACTACATTTATTTAAGTATTCGTAACCTACGATTAAAAAACAATTTAAAATGTTTAATGCGGTTTGTTTCATTTATCTGCGTCTTACATAAGCTGCTGTTTATTCTGAATTTGAGTTGTAATATGTAATAAATGACTACGCAGACAGATGCCGTCACGAGCTACGAGCGCTGACCTAGAATGCGTAAGGCATTTTATATTATATCATCATTCTCCTGCCCTTATCCCATGTTATTTGGGGTCGGCGCAATGTGTTCTTCTCTTCCATTTCTCTCTATCAGCCGTCATTTTATATTATAAACGTCACGAAAAGAGTAGGGGTAGCTGCGCTTGCGAGCTACCCCTACTATTTTCGAGACGGCAATTGTACAAGCCTTTTCAGCGCTTTCCCGAGGGATACGGGATATGGACATATCATATTTATTCATGGAATCTGAATCTATACTGATAATTAAAATTGAAGTGACTGTTGTAATTTTAAATTAACAGTTTTTCTCTAAATGAGTAAAGTATATACGAAGAAAAATAAAAATCTCCCGGGCTGGGCCGATTATAAAGAGATTTTCACTGCCAGTAGCTGATCTTACAAAGATTGATTTTGGCTAAACATTTAAAAAAAAATGGGAAACATGAAATTAAAATAACATATATTCGGTTGAAACCGCAGGGCAAGTAATAAAGAACCTTTAATATCTATACAGATAAATAAAATTGAAGTGTCTGTTTGTAAATCCAAAATAACAGTTTTTCCCAAATGCATCTGAAAGTATACACGATACTGACACTAAAAAACCAAGTTATAAAAAATTTCTCTGTCTGTCTGTTTGTTCCGGGCTATCTCCGAAACGGCTGGACCGATTTTAACGGGACTTTCACTGGCAGGTAGCTGATGTTTCAAGGAGTAACTTAGGCTACTTTTATTTCTTTAAATCTACGTGGGTGAAACCGCAGGGCACAGCTAGTAATAAATAAGTGCATTAATATTAAAATATATTTCAAAACACATTTATTTTTCAAATTAATTAAGATAGTATTACAATTCCACGTACGTCGCCATGTTTGCTACGCCACAGCGGTTGAATCCGCGTCGAATCCTGTAACCAATTGTACAAATATAATAATTGTATGTATGCAGGTTTGAAGCCTTGAGACTGCATCCCTTCTTTCTCTATCGATTACTTCTATATCTATATAGAAAAATAAAATAATGTCTGTTTGAAATTGCAAATGAACAGCTGTTTACTAAATATATATGAAAGTATAAGGTTTTTAATTTTTTCTCTGTCCGTTTATTCCGGCTAATCTCCGAAACGGCTGGACTGATTTAAACGGGACTTTCACTGGCAGATAGTGAATGTTACAAGGAGCAACACTTACTACTTTTATTTAAAAAAACATTATGTTTCAGCAGGTCACCGATGAAACTAGGTCTACGCGGGTGAAACCGCAGGGCACGGGTAGTGTATATATGTTATAAGGCCAGGGAGATGAATGAAGTATGCACAATCATTCTTTGACATGCATTTAGTAAAAGGCTGTTAATTTGGAATAATTAATAGACACTTCAATTTAATTTATGTGTACAGATGGATTTGTATACCTAATATATCCATCTTCCCCCCAGTTCACCCCCCACCAGTTGAGTAGTATCCAGTATTGGGGGGTGTACCCCACCAGCAGCATCGCATGATTCAACTTCCAAGGTAGGCAGAACAGGTCGTCGTAAATACCGCTTCTGGAAGATACAAATCACGTTTCGTGTACCTGTGTGAAATGCTGCTTATTCGTATGAAATGTAAATATCAAACATATGAAAATGAAAATGAGAAATATTTATTCAGTTTGGGCACTGGTAAAGCACTTATGAATGTCGAAAACTTACCACCGGTTCGTTAACTAGGCTTTTGAGCAGGGGCGGATCTTGAATTTGTGGGGCCTTGGGCTAATACTGCTTAGGGGACCTAATTACTCAACTAATTGCCATTTTGTCAAGAAACTGTTTTCTGTAGTGATTTCGGTTGGGGGCCCTCTGTATTCGCGGGACCCTGGGCTGCAGCCCAAAAAGCCTTTAAATAGATCCGCCTCTGCTTTTAAGAAGAACCGGCAAGGAACTCAGTCCGGTCATAAATATCTTAGAAAGGCCCTCAGGGGTAAGCAGAGGTGTTGAAACAACACCGAAGATGATTAAGTACCAGATGGTGAGTCCATCGCTGTCACAGGCATACATACTTCTTTGAGTTACTTCTCAGAAATATGTACCTAGATTTTCTCACGAGGTTTTCCTTCACCGTAAACCTCGAAGTGCCAAATGCACTTAAGTTTTTAGTTGCCGCTGGGATTTGAACTTGCGTTACTTGCGTAGCAGGCGACTGCTCAAATCCCACAGCCACCACGACTAAAAACAAATGCACTAAAGAGAGACGCAGTGCAACCACATATTACTGAGGTACAGCTACACCGACGAAGAGTATAACTCTTAAAAGAAGAATCTCACCGGTAAAGTTGAAAGGTGAAAGGTGCAGCGTTGACCCCCACGGCCAAGGGTCCGATGGTGGCCAAGGCTCGTTCCATGGCAGCCTCGTCCCCAGCAGGAAGGGTGGCCCATCTGCGCGGCCGCACGCGGACTAGGTAGCGGTTATATTTGCAACTACCTTTCTAAATTTAGATATTAAGATATATAAAGAGCACTGACAAAGAACACAGAGCGAATGTAGTGGGGAGGCTGGTTTGTGCCTGCTACGCAAGCGACGCAAGAGACGCAAGTTTGAATCCCAGCGGGGCCTGTACAAATATTTTTTTCTAAAAACTTATGTGCACATCACGTGCTTTACGGTAAAGGAAAACATCGTGAGGAAACCTGCATATGTCTGAGATGTAATTCTAACTTATAGTGCCTGAGACGGCGATAGACTACCATCTGTCACGTTGGCACTTAATAATCGGAACTGAACTGATTGGTGAACTGTGTGAATCTTCGTCCCTGACAGGTACCTGCGTTGTAGGAAACACAAACTGTTCGCTGTCCCCAACAGTCGAACAGTGGCTCGTGCTACGTCCCCCATAACTCGCTCGTTTACTGCACTCAATGCTCTCCTGGACTCTAACATGTGGATGTGTTTGATGACGGATGGAATAAGCTATTGTTACAGTGCATGGTGTTTTGCGAGAAAGGATGAATGTTACTTTACTTTTTTTATTTAATTTTTTAATGGATTATATTTGTATGTGTATATTGCATTTCTTATGTCTAATTATGAAAAGTGTTATTACAATACGTCTGCCTACCCCTTCGGGGTATACAGGCGTGAGCATATGATATACTGACCTTCCCCAGGTAAGGGTACTGAGTCTCCATGATAAGTCCATCCCTCGCAGCGTACCTGAGCGCGGCCCGCAGTGACCCTCCGTTGCATCCGTCGTTACCATCCTTATAACTGCAGTCTACTATCTGCTGGGGACTGGGGACATTTTGATTAGATTACAATCTATACTTATATAAAGCTGAAGAGTTTGATTGTTTCAACACTCTTATCTGCTTCTCTCTAGATTAGAGTGTTGAAACAATCGAAGGGCCTACCATCATTGGTCTAAGCAGAGCGTATTAATAACTTCTGAGCTTTGACGTTGCATTTTGTTATACAATTAAAAAGTTCTGCGCATGCTAGTTTATATTGTATGAGTAGAATATATAATAGATATTCTTAAGCCAAGGGCAAGAACAGGCGCATCTCATGGTAAGTGGCCACCTAAAGATATTTGCATTGCCAGGGTTGTCACTTCACAGCGTTCTGGATGCTTTATTCGCTTGGGAAAGGACGAGACTTATAAGATGAAGGCATACCTTAATTCCTTCCAATCCTTATGGTTTTTATAGAGCTGTGCTTGCAAAGCGTGTGTGACGGCGAAGGCATAGCATGCCCCACAGCGCCACTGCTCCTCGCGACGAGGTTTGAAACCTTTGTTGCGCCAGTCAACCTACAGATTTTGATTAAGTATAGGCAAGCAATCAAGTGTACAGTTCGGACGGACAGACAGACAGACAGAGAAAAAAATTAAAATTTGTTTTTTCAGTGTCAATAGCGTGTATTCTTTCATATACATTTAGTTAAGAACTGTTATTTTGGAATTACAAACAGACACTTCAATTTTATTTATTTGTATAGATGGTAAAGTGCCTGCGCGATAGTCCATCGCCGTCTCGGGCATTATAGCGTTTTATAATTTCATCTCAAACATATGCAGTTTTGCTCACGATGTTTTCCTTCACCGTTAAGCTGGTGTTATCACCAGAAATGTTTGGATAAGAAACATCTCTTCATGTCCTAGGATTAGACTTTCTCGGTATATCATCTACATATCTGTGAAACGCATATGTAAATTTAAACTTACTTGTTTAGGAATACTTCGTCGTAAGTACTTCCTGTAAGTAGTCTTCCTGTGATCTTCAGCAGGATCAAACAAAGGAATAGTTTGGATCAACTTTAGAATGCCTTTGAAATAACCGGTGGGGTCCTGAAAATTATATTACGACTTTCAGCGATGTTTTCATGAAATATCTGTGAGGTTAAAGTTAAAGTTCTAAGCTGTCTACTTATGTCTAGAAAATAAACTACTGAAGGAAAATAAATAAGATTTCAGTGGCCTAATTAAAAGGAGAAGTTTGGTTGAAAAATCTCAAGGAAATCGTTCACAAAATTATTGTAACAATTTTTTTAAATAGATTCCTGTTATTAGATACCTGCCTAGTTACAAAATTCCACCCGAAGTCGTTAGGCATTTAAATAAAAATAAAGAATAATTTCGGATATTAATATCTGTCCTAGCGCCATCTTTTGAAATGTCAATGAACTATGTTAGTGTTAACCAAGTTCAGGATTGAATGACAAGCGACTGGATTCGTATGGCCATCACCTAGAATTAGATCCTATCTGATTTTCGCCATTCAAACGGATAGAAATATTTCATAGGGATTTTCTAATATACTTAATTTATATAATGTTTTTACCAGGTCTGCAAAATGATTAAGATGCAGAGAATATGATTTCTTCCCTTCCAGATATTCTTGATTGTGTGTAGCGACACGCTTCAAATTGTCCTGCCATGTAGATAGTGCTGCCATCTCGTGGTCGAGTGAGAAATATTCTTTCTTATGTACGAACTGAAAGAAAAATGGGTTCCTAGTTACACAATACAAATGTTTTTATACTTTTTTGTTAATTGGTATCTACGGTTTTCAAAATAATCATGTTTTTTTAAAGAAAGCTTTTTTTATTTTGGTAATATTGACTTAAGCGACATCTGTTGTCGGTACTTTGCAACTTGTATTTTTTTTTTGAGTCTGGTGCTAGTTTTGTGTCTATCCATATTGATGTGTGGTTTTAATCACAGATTTTTTACATTAAAAGATACAATTATATTTATGTCAATAACAAAAATATTAATATTTTTTATGAATTAACTAAAACACTTTCACACAAACCTTATATTCCTCCCAATGGGAATCCGGAACATTTTCATTGACGATCAAACCTTTTAAAATATGAGTTGTCACATCACTGTCACTATGATCCGTGGGACAATCGCTCACATTAGAATATTTAAGAACATCACTATATCTGTTGGTTTTTTCAAAAAAACTAACACTTTTCGATACAAAATCACTAAAATCATAGTCTGTGCATCTAGAGAATCTATTATTTTTATATTTATACAAGATATATTTTATTTTATTCGCCGTATCACTTATGTTTAAACAGTGAATTGTTGTTAAAGAAATTAAAACTATTGATAAATTCATGGTTCACTTATTCTTATACAAATATGTCGGTCAAATCAATCTTAAAACATTACTTGATATTTAACTTGTAGGTAATCGAATTTAAACTTTAGGTCTTTGAATGAAAGTATATTTTTCTCTAAACTTATATTTCTACAGCAATGCATTGTAATTCGATGCTTCAGACTAAGTCAGCATTTCATACAACCTACTTCGAATTTCGTAACGATCTAGACTTCACATCCTAATATGACGTGTGTCCAAATCCAATGAGCCTGTAAGTAAAAGTCGACAAAGACAAAATATTTTTTTTTGCAAATTAAATGAAATGAAGAGCCGTGGTGACCTTGGGGCTTGAGCAATCGCTAATAAGTTTTTCTAAAAGACTTATGTGCAGTGATTTCACACCACGTGCTTTACGGTGAAGGAAACTATAGTGAGGAAACCTGCATATGTCCGAGAAGTAACTCAAAGACGTATGTATGGTACCTGAGAAGGCGATAGACTCACCATCTGTCACGTTGGCACTTAATCATCTTCCGTAAAAAGTGGGTGTTGTTCTTACAACACCTCTGCTTACCCCTCCGGGGAATGCAGGTGTGAGCATATGTATGTGGAATGAATGAAAAGACATAAAAATTATAAATCATATTTATTTTTCAAAAAATCATACTATTATTTTACTAATACACAATGGCATCAAATCATTCAAACATATAGTGTATTGAGGTTCTAAAGCAAAGATATAGTACCCAATACCTAACAAAAAACACGTATAAAATAATTGTTCTAAATAATAATTATTGTAGGAACACTACATGATACATAGAATATCACATGTCAGCTGTTATGAGTAAAATAAGCGAAGTGTCTTCAACTTTGTCGAATCACATTGAAAATCACTTTATGTCATAATTTAAGAATCGTCATTTCCATTTTTACCACCCCTTATGGGAGCTAAATTTAATTTCTCACAAATTCAAGGATTTCGATAACATACGTAGGTGAAATAAATTATACCTTACGCGGTTCGATTTGAGATTTTTTGTACAATAAAATTAAAATAACTACATAATATTTAGTTTTTTTACCTTGAGATTTCATAATGCATTTTATGAATCACAAAATATAAATTATTGTAATACGACATCCCGTCCTAACGCTATCTCATGAAGAGTTGGCGCAATATAGAAAGAGATAATGCTATTGCTAAGCTCTACTGCATGTCTTTGTGACAGGACATCCCAAAATTCAAGCAAAAACTTTGATAGAGCTGGTGTGTTACTCTGTAAGGTTTCTGCCTACAAGCGTGAATCATAGGAAATCTATATATGATAGATGATAATATTCAATCTTTAAAACCGACACTCGACGACGAGTGCGATGCTGAGAAACTTTACAGAATAACGCTGCTGAAGCAAACTGTATATACATCTGCACATGAGGTAAGTTGACGCAAACAAAATATATGAGTTCAAATTACCCCGCTTTGTTTTATACAGAGCGCATTAATAATAAACACTTTAAATACTAAATAATAAAAATAAATATAAAATTAGATATATTTTGCTTACGTGTCATGATGTTTCTAAATCTATTTACATGAGACAATAAATTATAAAAGTGACCTATATCTTTGGTGGCCGGCACCGAAGTCAAAAGCTCAACTTTGATACATTTCCTTATTTATAACCAAATCTCATTAAATGAGTGAATGTGGAACTCATTGGGATCAAAATGGTTTCAAAAACTAAGAAAGCATTATATTAATTCTGTCACAGGATACACTATCTATTATATATCTACTCTACATTGTGTTCTTTGATGAATAAAACCAAAAAATAGCATTTTCACATAAATAAATGCAATAAAACAATATCATTGTAATAGGAAAATCGTTTACTTACCAGCGAAACTAATTTACTAAGACTAATAATACTTTTTAATACCTAAATAAACGGAACGGCGTAACATTTTTTCCACATGGCAACACCAAGGGAATTTCACTCTGGGGTAAATTTAACCTTATTCTGATAATATTCTTGGGAAGAAAAAACATTAGGAAAAACGTGTTATTTGATATTGTTATAATAATAATATAAGATTAAGCAGCAAAGAGTAAACCATTTCTTCTGATGATGAAAATTCACACATTATGGCAATACCAAATAATCACTTTTGATTTGCGTTTTACTTCGATACCATCTGAAAATATCAAGATTAAAATTTATAAAAAACGAGAATTAAAAAATGTCATTTGTGACATTGCTGGTTGAAGATCAAAAAGGCAGAATAATATTTTATATACTTTTTACGATTTCTTAGTCACTTCTACTTGAACCTACTTCTTGTATCTACTAGATATTTAGATCTAGACCTAATTGATAAATATATTTAACATATTTATATTGCATATACAAAAATACTTTAAAGTGCATATTTAATATGATATTAATCTTATAAGTATATGGTTTTACGACAACAACCGAAAGTAACAAAAAATGTGAAAATGCGATTTTAAGGATTATTCATTTTGTTATGTACATAAAAATTGCTTTTCCGCGATTAGCAAAATTGAGCTTTAATACACTAATAATACGCGTTTCATTTGATTGTAGCAACGTGTCAGAATCACTATTCCGACCAACAATAATTGATATTATATTTCTATTTGTGTAGACTTAAAATCAATTTTTGACGATTTGATTTGAAAATCTTCAACTCTTTAAAAACTGTGGTCGATTTATAAGTCTACACATTAATTATCTATCCATAAATAAAATAGGTACTACAAGCTTATAATATACAAGCGATAATGATTCTTAAAACTATTATATACATGAGTTTATTTTCATTCACAGCACGAGCAGAACTGGTATCAAGCAAACTCCATATTCAAATTTTAAGAAAAAAAATTACACAAGAAATCTAAAAAAGACTATTTTTTGTTGTGTCAAAATATGATTAAAATTTGAATATTTTCCATAATTTTAGTCATGATCATGATATGAAATTGCCAGTTCTTCTCAGAAGTATAATTTCCTTATCATTCGAAGTTTATTAGTGATGGCACTGATCGTGTCGTCACGTGACTAATCCTGGTGAAGGTGTGAAATTTAACTATAAGTTAAAAAATTTAAAATGTGACATAACACATTTGCATAAAATGTTTGTAACCGTTCCTTTTTAATGGTGTTTATTAACTCCCCTTTATTTATATTCCATTTAAATTATTTCAAAGCCGTTAAATACATTTTGACAGGTGGCCATTTTGCCTAAAACCCGGCTAAAGATGGAGGTTTAAATTCACCGCTGTCTAGTCGGACTGGACGCACCGTTGAAATTCCTCAATTCTGTGTAGGGTTTCCTTGACAGGAGCTTCACGTCTTCACCGCCAGATAAATAGGTGTACTCCCGGCGTTTCTTGTACATCAATAATCTGTAAAAGAAAAAATCGATATTAATTTTTCTACACTAATATTATAGGAAAGATTTGATTGTTTTTTTGTTTGCATTGAATAGGCTCCGAAACTACTTGACCGATCTTGAAAATTCTTTCAGCAATGGATAGCTACATCATCAGCGAGTAACATAGGCTATACTTTATCCCCGTACTCCCACGGGAACTGGAACTACGCGGGTGAAACCGCTAGTATATCATAATTTTAGCTGAAATCTTAATACGTCTTTTAATCCTTAGACACATGTAGGTTTCCTCACGATGTTTTGTTTCACCATAAAGCAAGGTGGTGTGAAATAACTGTATATAAGTTTCTGTACATAACTCATTGGAAAACTTGCATAAGTATGTCAGAGAAAAATGTGAAAAGTAGGTAACACATCTGTAGCTTCCGGGAAGGAGCGAGCATATTCAAATTTTTATAATAATAAGAGAAATAACCTGTAATTTAAAATTAAAATATGTACCTAACTTTGATGATAACATGGGATAAATATATCGCTAGATATAATCTCTATTTACGACACATCGCATATCATTAGACGTACAAGTAACACAGTGATGTCATTGCAATATAAACAAATATTAACACGAGTATCTTTTTATTTAACACGAGCGACAATAAACCTAGGAGAAAAACACATAATGTTATCAGTAACATGTTTGCTGATAAGGAATCTGTGCATATTTTTGTATCCTCATGCATACGGGTTGTGTTATTACACTACAAAGGTGGTATATAGCAGGTTTGAATTGTCTGATAGTAAGCGGGTTAGGGCCCACTCGTACCCTGAATATCGAACCTTGTGCCCACTCGTCCCCTTAAATTTTTGAGGAGTCCACTCGTCCCCTGATCTAAAGTACTAAGGGGTCTGTCTGTTTGTAGTCCGGGTAATCTTTGAAACGGCTGGACCGATTTTAACGGGACATTCACTGGCAGGTAGCTGATGTTTCAAGGAGTAACTTAGGCTACTTTTATTTATAAAAAATATTAGGATTCCGCAACAATAAGGATGAACGGGCGGGGCACAGCTAGTGTTGAATAAAAATATTTGGTTTGATTTGACTACTGCATCTTTTGAACGCTTACCAACATAATGTTTCGAGTGAAAATAAAATTTTAGGGCACATGAATAACATATTTTAAATTATTGAAAATATTGCAGCAATTACTAATAATTGATATTAGTAAATACTGCAATATTTTTTTTAAAGAAACAATTTTTTCGTTCATGCCTTTTCACTAAAAAAGGTTTGAACCTATATTTTTTTTTATTTTTGAATCAAAACAATTTTGCAAGGATTAAACAGTTACTGCAATTTGCAAAGCAATTGTTTACGCAGCTGGCCGATAGATGTCGTTACGTTCAAACTTTATTTACCGTTCAACAGTCGTTTATTACACCCATATGGTATGTAAACATGACTATTCTAAGGAAAGAATTACTAGCTATGGGAGTATATAAGAAGCTAGCCAGGACTCATGAAAATACAAAAAAAAAATTTTTTTTACTCAATATGCGTGGGGATTTTATATACTTCACGAACTGTATGTACCGTTCAAGATCTGTGTTTTAACCTGTATAATCTATACATACATACATAAAGATAAATAAAACTTAAGTGTCTGTTTGTAATTCCAAAATAACAGATTTTCACTCAATGCAAACAAAAGTATACCGGGTACTGATATTGAAAAACCAATTTTTTTATGTTTTCTCTGTCTGTCTGTTTGTTCCGGCTAATCTCCGAATCGGTTGGGCTGATTTTAACTTTCACTGGCAGGTAGCTAATGTTACAAGAGGCTTCTTTTATTTAAAAAAACATTAGGGTTCTGCGCCCATGAATTTACTTGGGTAAAACCGCAGGGCACAGTTAGTAATTAATATAAATATATTGAACGATACAATTTAAGCCTTTGATGTAAAAAAAACTAAAGCAAGGTTGTAAGTTGTAACAAGAAATGTCAAAAGAGAACCAAAAAAAATTAAATAATGATTTCTTAACGCATTCAACTCACAACCTTATTGTAAAGGCCCTAAAGGTCATGTCTGTTTGCTTAGACGAAGCAAATAAGCACGTTTCCTTAAAAACTATTTCGTAATGACGACCAATACGCCGAACAATGAGGCGATAAATTGAACATTTTAAACGTGTAGAGCATTACGCCATTGCTTTTAGTCACCTTATGGTTTAGTTACTACAGGCTGATTATTATTAAAATTATTAGTATTTGCATCTTTCTGCGTAACTTGAAAATGAAATAGAAAATGAAAATGATTTATTCAGTTAAGGCCCTGGTAACGCACTTATTAATGTCGAGGAATTTACCACCGGTTCGGAAACTAGCCTTCTGAGAAGAACCGGCAAGAAACTCACTTCGAAAATAGTATTGAAAATTATTTATTGATCGATACGACAAAGTATAAACATTTCTAAAAAAATCTGAATAATGTCTCTTTCATGTTTGTACATACAACATACAAAAACAAACTATTACCCCTCTTACACCCCCTTCGAAAAACCCTTTGTTAGTGTATACCTACAGCCAGGGGCGTGTATTGCTTATAAGCTGATAAGCAGTGCTTACAATTTGTGATTACTGATATACGTGTCGTGTTTGTGTGAGAGTACCTCGCGCCACGCTACATTGCGTACTTTTTGTTTATGCCTACCCCTCTGAAAATCCAATGCACGCCCCAGCTTGCAGGTACGCAAGAATACCCCTTCCAAATATCTTGCCTAGGCTTACCTCTAGGCTTAGGCTGTGCGCTAAATTCATTCAGACATGTCTTTAATTTTCATATTTTATAGAATAACTAACTGTGCCCCGCGGTTTCACCCGCGTAGATTTAGTTTCATCCTTATTGTCGCGGAACCCTAATATTTTTGATAAATAAAAGTAGCCTAAGTTATTCCTTGAAACAACAGCTACCTACCAGTGAAAGTCCCGTTAAAATTGGTCCAATCGTTTCAGAGATTACCCGGAACAAACAGACGGACACAGACAGAGAAAAATTTTAAAACTTGGTTTTTCAGTGTCAGTAGCGTGTATACTTTCATATGCATTTAGTGAAAAACTGTTATTTTGCAGTTACAAACAGACACTCCAATTTTATTTATCTGTATAGACAAGTACTTACAAAAATAAATTGATATAGGTAAATAAAAAGTGAAAAGAACTTGTTGAACATTAAACTTAAAATTTGAATAAAGAAACTTGCCTTGAAATTAAAAATAAACAATTTGATTCATAAAATTGCATATTTAATCGCCTTATTAATAAATAATAAATTCAAGTAACGTTTCTATATTTGTCTCGTGAGTAAAAAAATATTTATGGGCAAAATGTGCAATGTTTTTTGAAAGATGCATTTAAAAAATGAACGCAAATAGCGCAACCTGTGTCACAGTTAAGGTAAAATTAAATTGAATCACATAATTACGCTCATACAGTGATACAGCGAATGTCAGTAGTACACTATAGTGCACAGCACTGAGCAGTCGTGTTCATAAACAATAAGTTTATACAGACGAGAGAAAATTCTAGAGAAGGTAAGATTTTATAAAAACATTTAAAAAAATTATAATATTGATTTTTTTTTTTATAAAAAATCTACTTCTAGATAGGACTAAAAACGTCATTTTGATTGAAATTTTTGGTATTTTTAAGGTAGTTCTCAAAAAATTTTAAACATGGCATTTTGTGAAAACTGTGTATGTTTTTTATTTTTTTGCAGTCATTTTTTTTACCATAAATACATTTTTACTGTCGATTAAAGTAAATTAACATCGCGGCCCTTTCGTTCTTTATTTTTGTTATTTTATTAAGTTAGTTATTATTTAATAATTTCGAATGCATTATTGTTTTCTTCTGTACGGTACTTTCTTGCAAATATGATCTAGATTATATTTATAAACAGTAATACCATTATTGAATATGTTAAAGGATAATATAAACCCTTAATGTAGCAGTGGTGCCAACCAAAAATTTCGTTTTTTTTAGATTTTCATCAGAAATATATTATTGAATATTGAAAACATAATCTTAACTTTTACAAACGTGTGAAGGTCAATATAACAATCCAAATACAGAATAAATGTAAGTGTTAAATGCGCAATATTCAATTGTCATTGAATATAGTGCAAATAATACAGTATTTCTCCTTGGAACTAAAATAAATGTTATTGCGAATTGTACACTTGGAGGTCACAGTGAATCCCAAACAATACAGTTTCAGTCGGGGGAGCTATTTAATGTACGATTTCCGTCACGAGATATGAGCGCTCAATGAAATAGTGAGGGTAACTCTTGATAGAATCTGTACTTATTTAAGTCTGAAGTCTTCAAATTAAAATATTTATAATTTGAATATGAATAACACCTTAGCTAAACTTATATTAACAGGCGTTTGAATAGTTACTACTCATCGCCTTTGTCGTGCCATCGTCTGAAAAATGTGTCTGGTTTTTGGAACAAAGACTTTCGTTTCGGTCGATTAATCTAATTAGACTTATTAGAATAAAATAATTAGAGACAAAAAAACACCTGTGACTAACAAAAGCGTCAAATCAATAACCGTCGAACTCATGCAGTTAGCTAAAATCTATATACAGATGAATAAAACTGAAGTGTCTGTTTGTTATTGCAAATTAGCAGCTTTTCACTAAATGCATATGAAAGTATATATTTTCTCCGTCCGTCTGTATGTCCGTCTGTTTATCTGTCTGTCTGTCTGTCTTATTTTAACGGGGCTTTCACTGTAAAATACCTGATGTTAGAAGGACTTAGGCTACTTTTATTTAAAAAAAATAAGGAATAGCCTGTATATAATATAGTTAGAACATATAGCTGAAAATATTGGTTTTTTATAACTATAGGTACTAATAACAATTCTAATGATATAATCATATTTAATTACTTATCTCGTACACAGGTACTTTGTAAACAGAACGTAATCTAGTTAACTCGTCACTGCTTGTCATCCGTCCAATTTGTTTACTAATTACATCTGTTTGTACTGCGAGGGATTAGGGCTGGCAACGCGTGTGACACCCCTGGTTATTGTCCATCCATTGATGGACTTTTATAATCTTACTATGCATATTATTATTAAATATGTAATTTAAGGATTACAGTTAGAGAATTAGAAAGGGATTGATATAGTTTTATACCCGGTTTTTGCTATTCTGTGATATTTTATTACTAAGGGGATAGCAGTTTCGATTCTAGACTTACCGTCAATTTTAGAAAGCAAGTGAACGATCAATATCGTTTTACATTCTAATGATAAATAAATATAAGTTGTTATTCCTTTTATATAGGTTGATGTGAATGTCTTATAAATGTCAGTTTTATCGGAATATACAACAACGTCTCTTAAACAATAAAAATAACTGCATTCGTTTCATATAAATAAAAAAAATAAGATGTTTTTCTTTTGTTTTCAGATTTGCTGCCCTTTCACAATCATAATATCAAAATAAAATATCTATATTTTTATAATATCCAGAGCGACTTGTGTTTGTTTCTAAATAAACTTATTGGTGTGTTTGTGTTTCATTTCAAACATCCCAAAATTATTTTTTGTTCAAAAAACTTTTCTCTAAAAGAAATTTCTACAGCGAAACTTAGCGCGCTTTGTACCTCGGAGCCCAGTTGGTTAGTAATCATCACAACACATCACATGGCAAGGTTGTATCATTTCACCTTGCTGTAATGGTGGTGCTATTATTCAACTATTGTCAGCTTTATCTAAGCCTTGGTAGAGATCACAATTCCGTGCTATTTTAATGCATTGTGTGTTTTAAATGAGATTTAAGTTTTAAGATTTAGCGGGTGACAGCAAAAAGATTTGATTGTTTTTTGCATTGAATAGGCTCCGAAACTATTTGACCTATCTTAAAAATTCTTTCAGCAATGGATAGCTACATCATCGGCGTGTAACATAGGCTACATTTTATCCCCGTACTCGCACGGGAAAGGGAACTACGCGGGTGAAACTGCGTGACGTCCGCTAGTATTACATAATGCTAAGTATAATACAAAATAAGATTCCTACGTTAGACCTATATACCTGCATTTTGACATGTGTATTTACAGAGAGGAATAAGAGGAATCGTAGGAGAAGTAAGCAAGTTAGAAGAATAGGTACTGAATCTAAACAACCTAAATAAAGATGTCTAAAGAAACATAAAGACACGTAATTGTCTGGCTGATGAAACAAGAGAAATCATTAATTAATTCACTTCATATGGAAATTTTGCTTAATTTTTGACTTATATGCATTGTGTCTTTTGAATAATTATTTTGTAGTCTGACAGGAATTATTGATTTATACTTATAAATAATTCCTAACGTGTGTTATGTCGTAAGTGAAGCTTTTTTCCAATCCATTTAAATAAAAGGCAAAGTGACGCACAACCAAAGCAGCTGGTCTTACAGACTTGAAATTTGGAGGGTGTTCCTTGTGAAGTGTTCACTAAAGACGGTTTTCAGAATAACTACCCCTAAGGGGTTAAAAAACAGACCCAACTAAACCCAAGAACGTGTTTTAACGAAAAATATTTGCAATTCTTGCATGAAAATAATAATATAAAACTAGCTGTTTCACCCGCGTAGCTTTAGTTTCATGCTTCATGTCGCTGGACCCTGATATTTTAATAAATAAAAGTAGCCTAAGTTACTCCTTGAAGGATCAGCTACCTGCCAGTGAAAGTCCTGTTAAAATCGGTCCAGCCGTTTCGGAGATTACCCGGAACAAACAGACAGACAGACAGACAGACGGACGGACAGACAGACAGATAGAGAAAAATTTTAAAAATAGTTTTTTTTGTGTCAGTATCGTATATATTTTCATATGCATTTAGTGAAAAGCTGTTATTTTGGAATTACAAACAGACACTTCAATTTTATTTATCTGTATGTATAGATGTATAGATGTGTTACTATTTTATATTATCAGTGGTGGGTAGAACGCAGTTTATCATCTTTACATACTTCTTTTACATGTATGCAACTCTTCTGTGCACCAAGATTTAGCATATTTTTACGTAGCCTGCGTATTTTCCTGATTTTGTATGGGAACGTTAAAAAGCTCCCCAAGCGGTAAGTGTAGGAAGTTTTACATCTCCATACAAGGCGCTAATCGCAAGGTCAAGCGACGACGTTAAATTATTTCAAAACCTATACTTGGGAAGTTGGGACACTGTATCAACATACTATGGTTGGAAAAGTAAAAAAAACTAGATAAATGCTTACACCATCCCGGAAGAGTTCCCGAAGGGGTAAGCAGAGGTGATGTTAAGTGCCAACGTGACAGAGGGTGAGTCCAAAAAGCGAAAAACTAAAAAAGAATGTATTTATGTGACTATGGGATTTCATAACTTGTACCACACATTTTAAACGATGTGCAGATAACGAGATACTTACACTAAACCGCGTTAATGATCATTGTACGACTGCACGGTGTATGGAAGGAACGTGACACAAGGTGAGACGATTTTAATTATATTGTTAAGAACCGTGGAGTTTATAAAGGTAAAGGTTTTATAAGAATTTTGTTGGAGTTAAAAGAAATTGTGATTACGATGATGAAATATGATAACAGTAGGTCTAAAAAGGCCTAGAATATGATTCATCATCAAAATGACAAATTAGTCACTTAGGTGCAATTCATATTTATGATTCACGAATGATTACAATAATTGTAGATGGTAGTCCCTAAGTAACTTTTTATGATTCTGCTATTTGTCACAAAAGCAATTCATATTTTGTGGACCATTTTATGAATCTTCATAGGAATGTGTCAAACAGGTGAATTGCGAAATATGAATCATTCCTGAATCATATTCGGATCACATTATGATTCTCTTAAAGTGGCCGTTTTAGACCTACAGGCATTTGGTAAGCGTAGCTTGTGAACCCTTACAAGACTCTATAATAATCTCTTCCTATACTTCTTATATGTCCTCACATATTACTCTATAATGTATACCAACTGTGCTCCGCGGTTTCACCCGCGTAGATTTAGTTTCATCCTTATTGTCGCGGAACCCTAATATTTTTAATAAATAAAAGTAGCCTAAGTTACTCCTTGAAACATCAGCTATCTGCCAGTGATAGTCCCGTTAAAATCAGTACAGTCGTTTCAGAGATTACCCGGAACAAACCGACAGACAGACAGAGAAAAATTTTAAAACTTGTTTTTTTATTGTCAGTAGCGTGTATACTTTCATATGCATTTAATGAAAAGCTGTTATTTTGGAATTACAAACAGACAGAAAAGTAAATTCCTAAGTTATATCTTTTTGTCCGGAAAAACTGTTTCTGTAGTAGATCTAGTTTGGGTGTTCGATTTTGAATCTAATTACTTTGAGCCAAGAGCTATATTTGTATTTGTGTGAATGTATGTATTCGTATTTTGTAGTCGGAGACTTAGCAAATATTATTTAAACTCATATAAAATACTAAATTAGAAGTGACAAGGTTAGGAAAGTACATGACTCATTTAGCCCTCGACTCGCAAAAGGTAGCAAATTATAGCGATGCGTGATCATCATGCATCCTTACTTACTAATAATAATTATAATCAGCAGTGGATCAGATCACGGGAGCCGACCGGAATAACTCAATCGGTGAGTGAGTATGGAAGAAACCAAATTTTAATGATAATTGTAGTTATTTCTTCTCATACATTGACACCAACGTCAGGGGGACTACCTCCATACAGAAGATCGCAACCAAACAATACTTTTGAGTCGTGCTGTAAAAAGGTGAGTGAACTCAGAGTGCCTAGTGCGAGTTTCCTTAAAATCGCCGTCACAAGTAATCGCGTCGACGTAAACGTAGATTGGTATAGGATCGGAACAGCGGCTTTGTCGGCATAAAGATGACACTATTGTGAGCCAACCAAGTCCGCGTTTACGTCGACGCGATGACTTGTGACGGCGATTTTAAGAAAACTCGCACTAGGCACTCTGAGGAAAATACGCAGGGCTCTGACTGTGGTCTTTTACTTCCTATCTCATATTATGTTTCTTCTTTTTAATAACACACACTATTGTATTAAAAACGTGTATAAATATTAATAAGTAGTACTTTATGAAGGAAAGGGAAGGAGTGAAGGTGCTGGGATTTCAGAATAGATAGCCGAGTGTATACGCAACTACGCTGAGTTTCAGGAAATCAATGATTAGAAAGATTACTTAATAATTCGCTGTATTCCCTGAAAGGAGAAAGGCAGAGGTGTCCACGTTGTACACCCACATTTCACCAGTTATGTTTAAGTCCCATGTAATAGGTGGTGAGCCGGGCTGCTATCAATCACAGATGAAAAAGCCCAATAACACTTTGCCCGAAACGTATATCGACCCCAGGACTACCACTACATCAACGAGGCAGACTAGAAAATAATAAATTGCTATGTAATATAATAAACGGGTCGTCGTAATGAGGCCTTCAATGCGTTGCTTCGGTCTGTCTGTATGGCGCGGCGCGAATAAAATACCTTCTAAATTACCCCCACTGTTAGCTAAGCGCTCAAAACTCATGAAGGCAGCTGTAGGTTGTTGTATAACTACTTCAATTATAAGGTATAGTGTAATAGTGTGGAGAGATAGCGTGCAAGGCTCGCTAAGTATAATGCAAGGTTAAGGCAACGATGTGTTTAAAAATATCACTCGTGTCCCGGATGAGTTGCAGACGAGCTAGGGCTGTCAAAATTCAAAAATATCTTTATTTAATTCGACTTTTAACATAGTTCTTTCAAATCGTCAGAATGACACGATTATACAGGATTATACATGCCACCAGGGGCCTTACCATGAGCTCTTATTGTCATGATAGTTTCACTCATTTATGAGACAGATGTATGTGACGTGCATACACCTGTCACTGTCGCACAACTGAATTAACATTCCAATAAGAGCTCATAGTTAGGCCCCAGGTTCGGAAGGTTGCTTTTACAGCCGAGGATACTTCGAAGAGAGAAAAGATTGGTATGTATTTAAACTTGAGTAGGTGAATTATTTAATTACTTTTGCTATGGGTCGGGTTAGATTTTTTTCGGGGTAAATTTCACGTTAGTAAATTATTATTATTGTTACCCTTTTTTCTCAAGATGGATAGTATAACTGTACATTTATGGTGTCTGTTTGTAATTCCAAATTAACACGGTATAAGTATTTATGAGTAAGTACATACGAATAAAAAAAATCAAAAATGTTCTGTCTGTCTGCCTGTTTGTTCCGGCTATTGAATAAATTTTAACGGGACTTCCACTGGCAGATAGTTGATATTACAAAGATTAACATGAACTACTTTTATGAATAAAAAGCATTAATTCAAATTAAGTCTATGCGGCTGAAACAACGTAGTCAGTTTTTTCACAAATGATGTTTAATACGAGTAAGTACTTAAATAATGATAATATTCGTGATGATATGATAGCATGTGGCGAACGGTGGTCTCTGCCTATCCCCATGGGATACAGTGGTGAGCATGTATGTAATATTTGTTGTGTGACAACCCTATATGATCAAGATTACGCAGTTCCACGCGTGTGAACGGATGAATCCGGAAATAACTGGCGACCGGGGAATTGTCATAAAAGGATTCTAGATTGTCCGTGGAAATATACGGTGCTAATGGACACTGCCCGGATCACAAGATAACACTGAAAAATGGACTCTATTACGACTGGTTTAAATTAATCTACTTATATTATAAAGAGGAATGATCTGATTGTTAGGCTCCGAAACTCTCTGTCTGTTTGTTCCGGGTAATCTCTGAAACGGCTGCATCGATTTTAACGGGACTTTCGCTGGCAGGTAGCTGCTGTTTCAAGGAGTAACTTAGGCTTCTTTTTTAAATTATGGTACCGCAACAATAAGGAATAAACTAAATCCACGCGGGTGAAACCGCGGGGCACAGCTAGTCTATACATATACATGAAATTGAAGTGTCGGTTTGTAATTTCAAATTAGCAGCTTTTCACTAAATGCTTAGAAAGTATATACGATACTGTTATAAAAACGAATATTTACAAAAAATCTCAGTCCGTGTGTCCGATTCGATCCGATTTTAACGGGACTTTGAATGGCAGCTTGCTCATGTTACAAGGAGTAAATTTATCTACTTTTATTTTTAAACATAGGGTACCCGTGAAATAAAGTCTACGTGGGTAAACCTGTGGGGACGGCTAGTCAATAAATAAAGGAATTTTAAATATTACTGTCTGCGGATGTGGTAACCAATAAGCGTTTGTTGTGGTATGGACATGTTATGCGGAGGGATGAGGATAATGTTGCCAAATAAGTTTTGTTTATGAATGTGGATGGTTACAAGGGGAAAAGAAGACCTAAGAAACGATAGATGGATTGTGTGAAAGATGATATGGCTAGAATGGCAGTGAATACAGATATGACGGCTGATAGAGAGAAATGGAAGAGAAGAACACATTGCGCCGACCACAAATAACATGGGATAAGGGCAGGAGGATGATGATGATGATTGTGGTAACCAACAACATGGTTGACAAAATTATAATTGTGTAATCTATACATCTATACAGACAAATAAAATTGAAGTGTCTGTTTGTAATACCAAAATAACAGCTTTTCACTAAATGCATATGAAAGTATACACGCTACTGACCCTAAAAAACCAAGTTTTAAAATTTTTCTCTGTCTGTCTGTCTGTTTGTTCCGGGTAATCTTTGAAACGGCTGGACGGATTTTAACGGGACTTTCACTGGTAGGTAGCTGATGTTTCAAGGAGTAACTTAGGCTACTTTTATTTATTAAAAATATTAGGGTTCTGCTACAATCTACGCGGGTGAAACCGCGGGGCACAGCTAGTAGTTTATATTATTTGTAGTCACTTCATTCCAAGTGAAGCTAAATGTTAATAAAATACTGAAGTTTTTATTTGTGTTCTTATTTCTTTAATTAATTGACAGAAAAAGATATATCAAGAGTTTAGAACGAGTACTATTGAATATGCAGTAGTCATTTTATGTTATTAGTTAAAAACTTACGTAGTATCTCAACTATTTATCGCTGCGCGCTCTTAACTCGTGACGGGACCTATAAATCCTATAAATTCTTAATTCCTCTTTTAAGTAAATAAATACTTATTAATTGTTGAGTACTTTTTGTAATTATCATTGTTTACTGTGTAATGAAATAATGTACATGCTGCCAGCTGAGTTTCTTGCCGGTCCTTCTCAGAAGGCTAATTTCCGAACCGGTGGTAAATTCTTCGACATTCATAAGTGCCTTACCAGGGCCTGAACTGAATAAGTCATTTTTATTTTACTTTCCAGTACCTAAATATCAATTTTGCATATATCCTCATGGTGAGCTTACGGATAGCTAATGGATACTTAATGTATAAATACAAAAATCAAGAAGAAAGAATTTGGAAGGTGTGTTCTTGGTGAAGTGTAGGTATGTTCTAGGAAATGGCTTCCGAAATCCCACCCTGAAAGGGGTTAAATAGGTCTAAAGTTTGTATGTGTATCTTCTATCTTAAACGCATGCAAGTTATAATAATAAAATTCTAAAAACCTAGGGTGTGTTTTTGGTGAAGTGTTGGTATATTCTAGGAAAGGGTTTCCGAAATCCCACCCTGAAAGGGGTTAAATAGGTCTAAAGTTTGTATGTCTATCTTCTATCTTAGACGCATGCTTGCTATAAGAATAACATTCGAAGAATATAACTCTTCCTCCAACATCCTATCGAGATAAAACAATAATAAGCATTCCAAGTCAAAGGTATAATATTAGTTTAAATATTAATAGGTTTACGTTAATACTATTCTTTATTTTCATACTATATTAATTAAGTAGGTTTCTAAACACTAATATAAATTAAGAATTTAACATTAAACAACATAAGATATGCACAAATTGTAAATTAATTTAATACACAGCACAACCGTTTTAGATATGGTTTAAAATACTGACGATCATAAAATCACATTGTTTGACATTGAGCTATTATACACTATGAACGAGATGATATTATCGCATCAGTTACCTAGTCAATCTAATCTATACTCTATTCAGATAAATAAAATTGAAGTGTCTGTTTGTAATTCCAAAATAACAGCTTTTCACTAAATGCATATGAAAGTATACACGCTACTGACACTAAAAAACCAAGTTTTAATTTTTTTCTCTGTCTGTCTGTCTGTCTATCTGTTTGTTCCGGGTAATCTCTGAAACGGCTGGACGGATTTTAACGGGACTTTCACTGATAGGTAGCTGATGTTTAAAGGAGTAACTTTTATTTATTAAAAATATTAGGGTTCCGCGACAATAAGGAAGAAACTAAATCTACGCGGGTGAAACCGCGGAGCACAGCTAGTATAATGTATAAAATTCTCCTGTTTGTAAAGAATTTTTTGTCCTCCCACCCTGATCTCCCAGTTTTATTTTCTTCAGCGAATAACACGCAGGTGGAGTCGCGGGCTAGTTATTAGTAAATGTTAGCTTTCATATAAGATGTTTCAATACAGCCGTTTTAAAGAATTTTTCTGTCGTTCGTTTTATCCAACCTTTATAACTACTTTACTTAATATTATAAATAGGGGAGGTTTGTATGTATGTTCGTAACGAATTGGCTCAAAAAGTACTGGACCGATTTTAAAAATTCTTTCAACATTTCAATGCTACCTTATCACTGATTAATATAGGCTAAATTTTATCTCTGTAATCCCACGAGAACGGAAACTACGCGGGTGAAACCGCGTGTCATTCGCTAGTGCTTTACTGAAGAAAAAATCCGTACTTTGCTGTAATTTTCAAACGTCGTATTATGGAATATTGAAGTGACTTCTCTTTATGTGGTAATAATAGCTCAATGTTTTTAAAAACTACAAATAATACTAATAGCTAATAAGTAACACAATAAACTAAATACTCTAAGTCGATAACATAACGTTAAAATTACAACGCATTTCAGAATATCATTTCCTTTATAACATTTAACAAATCTATACAGATAAATAAAATTGAAGTGTCTGTTTGTAACTCCAAAATTACAGACTTTCATTAAATGTATATGAAAGTATACACGGTCTGTCTGTCTGTCTGTTTGTTCCGGGTAATCTCCGAAACGGCTGGACGGATTTGAACGGGACTTTCACTGACGGATAGCTAATGTTACGAGGAGTAACTTAGGCTACTTAGATTTACGCGGGTGATACCGCAGGGCACAGCTAGTTTAAAAATACAATGATAAGACATTATGTAATCGACCTTAAAAATAAAGACTCAAAGTTCAATATTGAATAACAGTTTCATATAGTTACAAATTCGATACGTCACTGGTTGCTAAATAGTTGAAGTAAATAATGAATTTTGAGTCACGAAATAAATTACACTCTATTTGTAATAAGTTAGGGATTAGTTTACTTTAGCGATATCTTTTATTATTATGATACACTGACCTTGATTGAAATCCAAAACACTTTGTCACCTGAGTGTCTAAGCGGTATTGCACTTGGTTAAAGACTAATGTCTAGAGTTCGAAACCCGATGGAGCAAATAATAGTAAGATATTTTTTTAAGAATCATGCATGTAACTTTTCTCCACTCGCTACATAGATGGCGCTACTCGCTAACAATAGCGAGTTTGTGAACAATTAGGCGATAACCTAAATCGCGCTATGAGAGTTTTCTGTATTTGAGTTTGAAACGTTTCTAACTAGAACAGTGTTTGGAAGATCTTGTCTTTACTGGGGATTAGCATGGTCACTCACTAACCCAACATATAGAAGCACTTATAAGCCTACTAGTAAAGTATTATAAGTTCCTCTGTCTACCCTTTGGGGAACCTTATACGAATGCTCGACCAAGGCTATTTTCTGAATTCTTATAATGGTAATTTGAACCAACATCCTGCTGATCGGGCAGTTGCTCTGCCAACTGAGCTACTCGTGTCTGTATTTTTTCTTTGAGAATTTGGAATCAAATCATGACCATAAAATCATATTTATATTCTAAATAATCTTTGTAAACTAATCCCCAATAAAATATACTTAAAAGTAAACGTATATGTTATTTTTAAATATAGTATACCTTACCTGTGCTTAGGTAACTTAAAAGCGAAATATTTATCTCAAAACTATTTAAATCTATGTAATAATGGAACGTTCTTACTTGTTTAGATGCCTCGTAAATATAGGACAATAATCCCTTTTAAATAATTGATATCTGAAACAAAGATACATTTACTTAGAAATATTATTATTTTAATTGTTTGGGCGTTTTCATATTGGACGATAACAGTAACGACACGATATCGTCGGACGACGATGATAAAATCACATTGTTTGACTGAGCTATTTGATTGAGCTATTATACACTATGAAAGAGATGATATTATCGCATCAGTTACCTAGTCAATCTAATCTATACTCTATACAGATAAATAAAATTGAAGTGTCTGTTTGTAATTCCAAAATAACAGCTTTTCACTAAATGCATATGAAAGTATACACGCTACTGACACTAAAAACCAAGTTTTAAAATTTTTCTCTGTCTGTCTGTCTGTTTGTTCCGGATAATGTCTGAAACGGCTGGACCGATTTTAACGGGACTTTCACTGGCAGGTAGCTGATGTATCAAGGAGTAACTGAGGATAATTTTATTTATTAAAAATATTAGGGTTCCGCGACAAATCTACGCGGGTGAAACCGCAGGGCACAGCTAGTTAATAAAAAAGTCCTTTTCTACATACCTCACCCTAAAGTCCCGGCGGCCACAGAGGCGAGCACGACCAGCAGCGCCGTGGCGACCCCGCCGGCGCCCAGCCGGGCTCCGTACACGGCCCCCGACTCCACGCTCTCGAACGCGTCAGCTGCCGACAACGTCTCTGTCAAACCGCCCAACCGGTCAGCGCGTGAGCGCATCCAGTGGGCATATCTAGACTTTTCTGGGTTTTGTATCCTTGTATTTTTTTAATTATAGAACTCATTTTTTGTCTCATTAAATTTCGAAACTTACTTGTAAATGTGTTTCTCGACATACATATTTTTAGCCAACAGATGTCGCTACTCCTTTTATATTTTACAGATGTTACAAATCTCAATATTACTAAAAGAAAAACAGTTTAAAAATCTGTAGTCCTCCAATATATTATATATTTTATTGTAAATTGCAAAGTCTATCTGTGTGTTACCTTTACACGACTAAGCCGCTTAACTGATTTTGGTGAAATTGGTTCAGAAGTAGCTTTGACCCCAAGGACGGATACATGGATATGGAATCTCGAATCTCGGCGAAGTCGCGGGTAAAAGCAAGTATACTTATATAAAATAAACGTGCATGCAGCACCAAAACTATAGGCTCCCATAAAGCAGACTAGATGTACCATTCAACATCTGCCAATCGCAACTAAACAATTATATTTAATTTCAATAATTATTATTATAAAATATATAACATCTATTATAATAAAAATATATAAAATATATAATCTACAACACCGAGTTATATAAATAAATATAATATAATAAATATACCAAGCTACAAAACCCGTTAAATAAGTCTAAATTGCCCAGAAGATGCATGCATTGAGTGTAGAATAGGGAAACTTATACAATAGGAAAAATTACATCATGCGCTGAAAAAAATAATAACACCAAAATTAAGTATAGTGTAAGATATTCTACAGTATTACGTATATATATAAAATTTGTGAGTATTTAATGTGTATATAAAATTTCGAGTATATGAATGAAGTAAATCTATACTAAAGTAATACAGTTAATGCTTTTCCCCTCATTACAAACCTTGGCCTAATAAAATCCTTGGTCTCTTTTTGTGATACGGTTTTAAAAATGGTCATACGAGCCAAATTTAGACTAGACTTGGTTTAAACCACGTTTATTATAAGGGGGATTTTGTTTATGACAGCCTTTTCTATTTTTGTACTAGCTGAGCCTCGCGGCTTCACCCGCGGAGACTTAACTTCATGAGTTGTCCGCGGAAACCAATTTTTTTTTATAAATGTGTGAGTCCTGCTAAAATCAGCCCTGCCGTGTCTGGGGTTATCCCAGAAACAGACAGCCAGACAGACAGACGGACAGACAGAATGAGATTTTTAAAAATGTGCGGAAAACGTCTCGAATACGGCGCCTAAGTCGACACGGGTGAAACAATGATAAGAGATTTTTCGGTAAAATAACATATTAAAATGATAGCGAAACAAAAAAATGTGCAAAAATTGAGATGAGTAAAAAATTACGAGAACATAAAGATATTGTGATTTAAATGAAGTACGTACCATCATTATAGACTTCCGTGGCGAATGAGGGAGTGAGAGAAATATAATTTCATGTTAGTAAAGCGACACGCAAATTAATTAATGTTATTTCCCAAGCCAATAATATTATAAATGAACCTTAGTACAGAGGCAATAAAATCTGTAATCGTATACCAAATGCACTATAGACATATATCAAAGTCTTTTACAGTTACATCCAAAAATATGTGAGGATTTTGAACACTTTTCAAAAAAAGATTGTATTTTATTTTCACCTGACTGTAGCTCAAAATTATGAGAAAAATAGTGCAATTGATTTTCCAAAGGATCTCCCAAAATGTTAGTATTTATAAATTGAATTTAAACCTTATTCTTAAAAGGTTATAATTCAACTTAGCTTACCTCCATATCTGTCTAGTAGCGCCATAATAACTCCATTGGACCAGCCAAAGCCCGTTTGTAAGACGTATTCACCACCGCCTCCGTAGCCTCCGAAGATCGTTGCGTCGTACTAAAATATGATTAACACCGCTTTTAATCAGGTTTATAATCTATACAACTATACAGATAAATAAAATTGAAGTGTCTGTTTGTAATTCCAAAATAACAGCTTTTCACTAAATGCATATGAAAGTATATACGCTACTGACACTAAAAAACTAAGTTTTAAAAAAATTCTCTGTCTGTCTGTCTGTTTGTTCCGGGTAATCTCCAAAACGACTGGACGGATTTTAACGGGACTTTCAGTGGCATGTAGCTGATGTTACAAGGAGTAACTTAGGCTACATTTATCTATAACAAACGCTAGGGTTCCGCGACAATAAGGATGTAACTAAATCTACGCGGATGAAACCGCAGGGCACAGCTAGTCTCCAATAAAGTTATAGTTCAACATAGTCATGTCTTGTACTATTCTATTCAACTACAACTGTCACTACTCCTCCCACACTACACAACTCATAATCTACTTCATTTCCTTTTACTCCTACAACTCTTCTTTCTAACTGACCTTCTCAAGCATGGCAGTCTTCTCCTTCCACACTTGGAAGTTGGACCGCACCCATTTGGTAGCTATTTCAGCGGCGTATCTAGCAGCAGCCGGTGGTCCGGCTTGAGCCAATCCTGTGACCACCATGTATTGGAGCGGAGGCCACGCGTTAGGATAGTCCCACTGTTCTCCTGAATGCTCGAACGTTGTTGGGATACCACCTTCGTAGTTGTCCACCTGTAGGACATTGTTATATACAAGATGGTGAAGCAGAATGGATTGGATAACTTGGACTAACAAAGTGTTACTTGGAGAAAACAAGAAGAAATTACACCTCTGCCTACCCTATTATAATAGTATGAATTTAAGTCGCAATTTCCATAAACAATAGTTGTATCTGTCTGCCCCATCGTTCTTTTAAACTACGTTACGGACCTTGATATGGTTTTTACTAACATCTACAAATGTTTAATTTGATGGGATTTTAGTAAAAAAAATCCAAATATAGTTAAACAATAGAGAAAAGGGAACGTATTGCAAAGTCTTTAAAAATCGTAACCCGAAAGCAAGGGGCCTACTATCATTGTTACAGCAGTGACGTCTTATTAACTTCTTAACTTTCTAAGGTTTAATTTTTAGTATCAGAAATCGATACGTCAAAGCTAAGAAGTTCTTAATACGCTCTGCTTAAACCAATGTTGCAAGGCGATAATGGAAGGTCGTTAAACATAAAAAAGCTGACCTTGACTTTATCGAGATAATTAATGACTCTGCTGACGTAATAATCGCTCCTCGCTCGGTCGTAGCCTCCGGTCCACAGGGGAGCGAGGTTGGAAGGGTAGAAGTAGTCGCGGCGACGACCCGACTCTAAACTGAAGTCTAGCCAGGCGCCTACGTCTTCATGCCAAAGCACCTGAAGAAACAAAGATTTGAATTACTAGCTGTGCCCCGCGGTTTCACCCGCGTAGATTTAGCTTCATCCTTATTGTCGCGGAACCCTCATATTTTTGATAAATAAAAGTATCCTAAGTTACTCCTTGAAACATGAGCTACCTGGTAGTGAAAGTCGTCCAGTAATATCGGTCTAGCCGTTTCAGAGATTACCCGGAACAAACAGACAGACAGAAAAATTTAACAACTTGGTTTTTTAGTGTCAGTATAGTGTATACTTTCATATGCATTTAGTGAAAAGATGTTATTTTGGAATTACAAACAGACACTTCAATTTTATTTATCTGTATAGATTAAATTATTCTCAAACTGTTATATTTTGAAACTTATAAATATACTGTGATGCGCTTGGAAACTCTTATTGCGCGATTTAGGTTCTCGGGTATTTGTACTCAAACTTTGCAATTGTTAGCGAGTAGCGCCATCTATGTAGCGAACGGATAAACACTGCAACAATTGTTTGATCCTTATAGAATATATACATGTTTATATTCTAAACTAGCTGTGCCCCGCAGTTTCATCCTCGTAGATTTGATTTCATGGGTGGATTTACTTCGCCAATTTTTTTTTGTCAATTGTATACGAAAAAACTTCTGCATTCAAAACCCAACCATATTCCACATAGCAATAGAGTCCTCACCTGTTCAATAGCGTACATGAACTTTGCATGAACGCCCCTGTAGTACTCTGCTTTGTCAACGTTATCAAGTCTCGAGTGCCATTCGCTCAGTAGTTGGGCGTTCCAGCACATTATAGCATTCAGGTCCACTGGGAGAATCGATCTGGTCTTCAGATTTGTTAGGTTGCCTGTAACGATAGGTTATAAAGCTATAGCGATTCATAAGTGCCTTACCAGGGCCTAAAGTGGATCAGATCAGAATTAATTTGCATTAAAATTTCACAGTAAGAGATGTCTTGGAGTTGTGCAGTCGCCTGCTACACAAGCGACGCAAGTTCGGATCTCAACGGGACCTGTGACCAATGGCTTTTTCTAAAATCTTATGTGCAGTGATTTCACACCACGTGTAAGAAAACATCGTGAGGAAACTGCATATTTCCGAGAAGTCATTCAACTACGTATGTATAGTGCCTGAGACGGCGATAGAGTCACCATCTGTCACATCATCATCCTCCTGCCCTTATCCCATGTTATTAGTGGTCGGCGCAATGTGTTCTTCTCTTCGATTTCTCTCTATCAGCCGTCATATCTATATTCACTCCCATTCTAGTCATATCATCTTTCACACAATCCATCCATCGTGTCACGTTAGCACTTAATCATTTAGTTTTTATTATAACATCTCTGCCTACCTCTTCGGAGAATACAGACGTGAGCTTGTGATTAAAATTATAACTATGGCTCGAATAACTACAAATAATATATAGAGGAAAGATTTGTATGTTTGTATGTCACGAATTGGTTCAAAAAGTACTGGACCGATTTTAAAAATTATTTCACCATTTGAATGCTGCATTATCACTGATCAATATAGGCTATATTTTATCTCCGTACTCCTACGGGAACGGGAACTTTGCGGGAAAAACCGCGTGATGTCTGCTAGTTAAGAATACAAGTGTAATAAATACCTTTATTAGTCCCGTTGAGTATAAACCAACGCGATGAGAAGTCCCAGCCGGACTCAGCGGCTGACTTCAACTCAGCATACATCTCCTCTTTCTTGTCAATAGTGTCAAAATGTCTGAAATATTATAATTTATCGTATATATTCATACTCATGTAAATAAAATTTAAGTGTATGTTCGTAATTACAAAATAACAGCTGTTTAGTAAATGCATATGAAAGTATATAAGATACTGACATAAAGAAACCAATTCTTTTGTATCTGTCTGTTTGTTCCAGGTAATCTCCGAAACGGCTGGGCCGATTTTAACGGGGCTTTCACAGACAGATAGCTTAGAGATCAATATGTATTTACTTACTTATAATACTACCAGACACCCAGACACAAGGCAAAAAATGCCCTTCACATAGAATATGACGCGGGAAACGAACCCGCGAAACCTGGTGTAGCAGTTTTGTAAACACTATTCTAATTAGAAACTTGTATTAACATACGCTTGAAAACTCTCATAGCGCGATTTAGGTTCTCGTGTATTTGTATTCAAACTTGCGATAGTTAGCGAGTAGCGCCATCTATGTAGCGAGTGGACAAACGTTGGTGTTAGTACTAACCTAGCACAATCAATGTCTTCCTTGTAACTTTCTGGTCTCGGTCCCTGCGATTGGTCGATGTACCTCGCCAGCTGGTATCTGAAAATAAAAAATAGCCTTCTTTAGAAAATGTATATCAATTAATTTGTCAAATTAAAATATCGAGATAAAATATATTTAAATGCAACATCCCGGACTTTACGGTAAAGAAAAGAACCGACCAAATGCCAGGCGGAGTCAGTCGGAGTCGTCAATTGAACGTTCCATACAAATTGTTTGTTTGGATTGAATTTTTTTTTGAATAAAATTTTTGGCAATTAAGAATTGGAACTGTAGCCATGGGCTTATTCCTGAGATATATTGTAACCATTTAAAATTGTAAATATATTATTGAGAAAAGTGAGTATCTACCCGGGTTCTTCCCAGTAAAAGCAACCCTGTGTGTCCTTCGGACGATTTGAAAATACTTTGAAAGTTCTATGCAAGAATCAAAAATGATTCTCATTCTCTGAATGTCACATGGACAAGCGGGCTGGGGTTTCAACTTACTTGTGCCCATCATGTTCAAATTCAACGGTGTGGTTGGTCATCCAGAAGTCGAACTCCTTGTCCATGGCATGGATGTGTTGCCGTAAGAATTCCATGTCGTCGAAGTCTTCCATGATCAGCTGCACCATCGGGATCAGAAGGGGAGGTTGAGATCTGGAACGAGATATATACCTTATATTAGTTAAGCATAAGGCTTAGGTTTGTTTGTTTTGTTAAGAATACCGTCTATGATATAAATAAATGATGTTCGAATATCAGCACTCATATACACTATGGGTACCAGAGAACGGATATAATACTTTTGAATATAGGGAAAAACGGGACCCAATTACAAGAGCTCCGCAGTCCGTCTGTCTGTATGCCTATATATGAACTCTGATAGTTACACGGTTTAAATTTTCACAGTTGATGTATTTCTGTTGCCGCTATAACAACAATTACTAAAGCACAGAATTAAATGTGTATTTTAGAGGGGCTCCCATAAAATAAACTTGATTTTATTGCCATTAAAGATAACTAGCGGACGTCACGCGGTTACACCCGCATAGTACCCGTTCCCGTGGGAGTACGGAATATAGCCTATGTTACTCGCTGATCATGTAGCTATCCATTGCTGAAAGAATTTTCAAGATCGTTCAAGTAGTCTCGAAGCCTATTCAATGCAAACAAACAAACAAACAATCAAATGTTTCCTCTTTATAGTATAAGTGTAGTGTGTAGATATTAATCAGAGATAATATAGCATTCAAATGGTGAAAGAGTTTTTAAAATCGGTCCAGTACTTTTTGAGCCAATTTTTTTACAAACACACATACAAACCTTTCCTCTTTATAATATTTTATTATTATAGACTAGCTGTTCCACGCGGTTTCACCCGCGTAGATTCAGTTTCATCATTATTGTAGCGGAACCCTAATATTTTTAATAAATAAAAGTAGCGCTAAGTTACTCCTTGATACATCAGCTACCTGCCAGTGAAAGTCCCGTTAAAATCGGTCCAGCCGTTTCAGAGATTACCCTGAACAAACAGACAGACAGACAGAGAAAAAAAAATATAACTTGGTTTTTAGTGTCAGTAGCGTGTATACTTCACATGCATTTAGTGAAAAGCTGTTATTTTGGAATTACAAACAGACACTTCAATTTTATTTATCTGTATAGATAGTACGGAACCTTTAGTGTGTGTCCTAAGTACCTAAGTATAAAAAAATGCTGCTCACCTCATGGCATAATATATCCTCCCCCCGTTGGGTATGAACCCGATCCTGTCGGCGATGTTCAGGAAGTTGGAGACCATGCCTCGCGCCGTGGAGCGCATCTCGGATAGCAGCAGACCTTTTATGATCCAATACGAATCCCAGTAGTAGAACTCTCTGAATCGACCGCCTGAGAACAAAATTAAATTCCTTATCCGCTAGGGAATGCAATCTCGTTCTCACGAGATCTCGGCCTTTCTTAGCGAGATTGATCGCGGACAAAATAAGGGGGAGATCTCGCGAGTTTTACGAGATTTGAAAAATTTGCGAGGATAAATCTTTATCATATAATTTTTATTACATTTTGCTAAATTATTAACATTTTGTGATTATTTGCAAAAAAACACACCTTATTGCCAATCTCGCGAGATCTCGCAGTGTTGATATTCATAAACTCGCGAGATCACACTTGAGCCCCAATCTCACGAGATTTGCATTCCCTAAATACGACACAGGCTGACCCTTTTAGGGGACAGAGTTGACGTAAGCTACTCAAATATCGCCGCTACCTTCCCGTGCAAGTCTGAGCTATCCAAAAGATATTTACTATAGATTATATTATGATAGATATAGATTATTAAGTCAGCGCCATGTCGTACAAGGAAGTCAAAGTGTTAGCGGACAATAGAGAGGGTTGGCGATTGCTTCACCGACAAGAGCCTAGCTCTTAAATAAATGATGATGATGATAGATTATGATACTATAGGTTAATTTGAAATGAGTCACTTAAAACAATTATAAGCATTGTGAAAAAAATATTCATCTAATATTCTTAATGGTACTTAAGTATTACATAATATTATTATGATACTGTATTTTTACTATGTCCTACTGACGATTCGAAAGTACTTTGTAAAAAGTCTAGAAAGATAATTTTCAGAATTGTCTTTTTAAAATTTTTGTATTCATCCGGATACTGACCAGGCACAATAACCGGGTTATCCACGTAGATGATGGAGTACAGGTCCTGGTTGTGTTTGACGTCCTCCCTCATCTTCCTGCCCAGCTGCAGCCAGAGCCGGTTCAGCTCCGAGGCCCATTGGTGCAGGAGTGGGTCCTTGATCCTTTGAAGGAATGCTGTTCAACATACATATTAGGTTTACATTTATCTTAATGTCACCATAGCTTATACTTTCTATTGTAGCAGCGTTTCTCCACTCGCTGTATAGATGGCGCTACTCGTTAACAAATGCGAAGTTTGAGTACAAATACACGAGAATCTAAATCGCGCCATAAGAGTTTTCAAGCGCATTTGCAGTATAATTACAAGTTTCCAACTAGAACCCTTATTACAAATCATCGCCTACGATAATCCTTGGCTTAAAAATAGTTCCTACACTTTTTGTGATACGGATTTCAAAAGGGATGGACATAGTCCGAGTTTCATCTAAGCCTGTTTCAAACCGTGCTTTGTAATAAGGTGGTACGAGTTTTTCTAAAAACTAACGTGCAGTATACCACGAGCTTTACGGTGAAGGAAAACATCATGAGGAAACTTGCATATATCTAAGAAGTGATTGAAAGCTGTATGCATAGTGCCTGAGACGGCGATGGACTCAGCATCTGTCACGATGGCACTTAATGATCTTTCATGTCAGTGAATGTTGTTATTACAACACCTATACCTCTTCTGAGATTTGTAAAAATATCTTATTTCTTATAGGAATTGTTAAAATATCTTATTTCTTACTCTAAATTTTTCCACTTCAGTACAAACTGCCATTGAATAATGAACTGTATTTATATCTCACCAGGGTTGTCTTTCCAGTCAGTAGGCCTCCATTCTTCAAACTCAGAACCTTCAGGGTCAAAATTCTGGTTCACGAACTCTTGGATGTCAGCCTTCGTCGGATGATGACCTGTCCTGAATAGTTTAATTATTCAATAAGCGTTTATACCTACTAATACGTTGACTTACTGTTGCTTGCGGTAAATTACATTTAAAGTTAATTGTCGTTGGTAGCTGAGTGGTTGGGTTATCGCCAGTAATGCAAGTTCCAATCCCCGCGATCTAATCTCCCCCATAAAAATCTGCACTCGCGTTTGATATGGTTTTAAACATTTACAGCTACACTATAGGTACGAAAAAAATTCGCCAACGATTAAAGATGTGAAAACCTTAGAAGTACAGGGTCTATCTATACAGATAAATAAAATTCAAGTGTCTGTTTGTAATGCCAGAATAACAGCTTTTCACTAAATATATTTGAAAGTATACACGCTACTGACACTGAAAAACCAAGTTTTAATATTTTTGTCTGTCTGTCTGTCCGTTTGTCTGTTTGTTTGCGGGTAATCTCCGAAACGGCTGGACCGATTTTAACGGGACTTTCACTGGCAGGTAGCTGATATATGAAGGAGTAACTTAACTACTTTTATTTATCAAAAATATTAGGGTTCCGCGACAATAAGGATGAAACTAAATATACGTGTGTGAAACCGCGTGGCACAGCTAGTATTGAATAAAAAATTATGAATTTCAATTTCCATTTGAAGTCTTAAGTGGGTAACTTAGAGAACCTGAGGATAAAGCAAGTGATTACCTGTTCATCATCTCGTAGAAATGGTCCATGGTGAGATTAGGAGACACTTTGATCTTCATATCGACGAAGGTCTTGGAGTCATTATACAGGCCTGCCATCTGGACCGTGTCGAGGAGGGGACCGTGGCAGTAGATCAGGCTGGAATCACAATAGCATCCAGGTTAATTACATGGCTGATTGCTAACAAAAGTACAGAGGGCCGAGTTTTCTTAAAATCGCCGTCACAAGTCATCGCGTCGACGTAAACGCAGATTTGTATGGGCTCACAATAGTGTCATCTTTAGGCCGACAGAGGCGCTGCTCCGATCCCATACAAATCTGCGTTTACGTCTACGCGGTGACTTATGACGGCGGCAGTGAAAAACTCGCACTAGGCACTCAGGTCGCTTGATGGTAAGCGGCTTCAAGCAAAAGACGACAGGGTCGTTTATTCCCACTTATTATATAACTAGCTGTGCCCGCGTAGATTTAGTTTCATCCTTATTGTCACGGAACCCATATATTTTTAAGAAATAAAATAAGACTAAGTTACACCTTGAAACATCAGCTACCTGCCAGTGATAGTCCCGTCAAAATCGGTCTAGCCGTTTCAGAGATTACCCGGAACAAACAGACAGACAGACGGAGAAAATTTTTATAACTTGGTTTTTTAGTGTCAGTAAAGTGTATACTTTCATATGCATTTAATGAAAAGCTGTTATTTTGGAATTACAAACAGACACTTCAATTTTATTTGATGTTTCAAGGAGTAACTTAAGCTACTTTTATTTATTAAAAATATTAGGATTCCGTGACAATAAGGATGAAACTAAATCCACGCGGGTGAAACCGCGGGGCACAGCTAGTTTAATAATATTTAAAGATTTAGCTCCTTTTCTATTTGTCTTACTCATTATGAAATAGGGATTAAATATTCATCATCATCATCATCAGCCGGAAGACGTCCACTGCTGAACATAGGCCTCCCCTTTAAGGGGGGGGTTGCCATAATCCCCACGCTTGGCAGGCGGCTTGGGGATCGCAGATAGTTCACCGAAAGTTATAAAGGACGCTGCTGCCCGTCCCATCGGTGGCTGGTCGTAGTTTAAGGACGTACCCGGGTCCTATTAAATATTATTGCCTATAGATTCTAAAATAACTGAAATGATAGGTACTAACGATGAAGATAGACTTGAATGATGGACTAAAAATTTGTCTGGAAAGAATTTGATAAATGGTTCATTATACCTTTAAACAGCTACGTCTATTCAGATGTCAATCGATGTAAATTACTTTTGTGTCTTGTGTTAAATGATGTCATGATCGGTTCATTTATATGTAAGTATTTCTTTTGAGGCATTTCAATTTATATTAGCTACACCTGGTTTGATAAAATATTGCGTCTACGTTTACTAGACAAACATTTAATTATATATGTATGTACGTCTACAAGATAGAGTAGCTATATATAACTTTGTATAACTAGACTAGCGGACGTCACGCGGTTTTTCCCACTTAGTTCCCGTTCTCGTGGGAATACGGGGATAAAATTTAGCCTATGTTACTCGCTGATGATGCAGCTATCCATTGCTGAATTTTTAAGATGGGTCAAGTAGTTTCGGAGATTATTCAATGCAAACAAACAACAAAACAATCAAATAGTTCCTCTTTATAATGTTAGTGTAGAAAACTGGGCCGAATTCAGTGTCTCTCAGGATCGTGCAAAGAAGGCTGGTAGCATTACCACGTTGAATAGCAACGCTGATTCTCTGATAAAGAAACCCCAGCCGGTTTATCACGAGAAGCCTTCTATACTTCTATTATCGTCTTAATTTTAAAATCATCAAGTTATTATCCCACATAACCATCTTTATGCTAATTAATATCAGCATTAACGTCATTGGAATCTTTTAAAACACCCGCTACTTGTTTATCTTCAGTACCTTCGGTTACTGAGTCAAGGTTATAGGTAATTATCCCGTTTGTAAATTCTACAATTCTACCATCCATCATGTGGGCCGTTTATACTGTAACTAGCTGTTCCCCGCGGTTTCACCCGCGTAGATTAAGTTTCTTCTTTATTGTTGCGGAACCCTAATCTTTATATAGCCTAACTTACTCCTTGAAACATCAGCTACGTGCCAGTGAAAGTCCCGTTAAAGTCGGTCCAGCCGTTTCGGAGATTACCCGGAACAAACAGACAGACAGACAGACGGACAGACAGGCAGACAGAGAAAAAATTTAAAACTTAGTTTTTTAATGTCAGTAGCGTGTATACTTTCATATGCATTTAGTGAAAAGCTGTCATTTTGGAATTACAAACAGACACTTCAATTTTATTTATCTGTAGTATAGATCTAGATAATATTAAAATAACACTTTTATTTCCAATAAGAGGAACCCTATGAAAATGAAAAATGAAAATGAAAAATATTTATTCAGTTTAGGCCCTGGTAAGGCACTTATGAAAGTCGAGAATTTACCACCGGTTCGGAAACTAGCCTTCTGAGAAGAACCGGCAAGAAACTCAGCCAGGCATCATGTACATATCATCGAAACAATATAAATCATAATGAAATCATCATCCAAAATCAAATTTGATAATAGGTATAAATATTCACAATAGTGACAAATTGTATTAGCATGCAAGTCATTATAAAACAAAATCAAAGAGATCAAAGAGAAAAAAAAATAACAATACCAGATAGATTTACAAGTGTTTGCATACCATGTATTTGCCAGGAGCTACTTGTGCAGAGTGATTTACCTAGTTCCATATATCCTTGTCATTTATATAATCCGAAATTTTATAATATGCTTTCTTCATCAAAACAGTTTTGACATGTGTTTTAAATTTATCATAATTTAACGCGATTATTGATTGTGGGATTTTATTGTAGAAGCGAACACAGTTCCCCATGAATGATTTATTTACTTTAACTAATCTGAATCTAGGAGCCACAATTTTGTGTTTATTTCGCGTACAAATCGAATGAACATCACAGTTTAAATTAAAGAGATGAATGTTTTTTTTCATGTACAATAAATTCTCATAAATGTAAAGTGAGGGTAAAGTGAGTATATTAATTTCTTTAAATTTATCCCTCAAGCATTCACGGGGTTCCAACGAGTATATTGCCCTGATGGCTCTTTTTTGAAGTATAAATATAGAATCTAAGTCTGCCGCGGAACCCCATAACAATAAGCCATATGACATAAGACTATGAAAGTATGCGTAGTAAACTAATCTAGCAGTATCGACATCCGTCATTTGTTTGATTTTCCTAACAGCAAATGCTGCTGAGCTAAGTTTTCTTGACAATGTTTCAATGTGAGAGCCCCATTGTAATTTTGAATCTACTGTTAGCCCTAAGAATACCGTACTATCAACCAATATAATACTTATAACCTATATAATATTTATATTATAATACTGATAATCTCTACCGTCCGACACAACTATCCGCAGTCATTCAGGTAGCCGGTACAAGGTCATTTCCGTCTACGCATCCCGTTCACACTCGCAGCACTTCATCTGTCCGTGTTTGCCGAGTAAATACGATCATATGGTTCCTTGTGTATTGCATTTATTACACTCTAGACAGACCTGTTTCGATGCATCTACACTCTCATAATGTTCCCACAAATACTCACGCCTGTATTCCCCGAAATGGTCGGTATAAGTGTTGTAATAACAACACTCACTTTTCACCGAAGATTGGTTCAAAAAGTACTGAACCGATTTAAAAAATTCTTTCACCATTTGAATGCTACATTATCACTGATTAATATAGGCTTTATTTTATCTCCTTACTCCCACGGAATCGGGAACTACGCGGGTGAAACCGCGTGACGTCCACTAGTATTGAATATGGAAACTATCAACGGCTAGATTTATTAGAGTCGCTATGATATCGCTATAGTCTTTATAACACGCATCAGGGTACTAAAGGAAGCGTTAGAAGGTACCTTAATATTTCTCTCAATATTTACTTTCACTGCCCCATCTTAGATTTGTGTGAATTCTTTGCCAATTTGGCAACGTTGAGACTTCAGAGAATTCACGCTAAAATACGGGGTAAACGAACCCACCTATCAACATTCGCACTGAGCTGAATGTTTCCTGTGATCAACCTTCATCTCAAATGACCTTGAGAACAATCATAGACAGTCTAATTTTAGGTATTTCATCTGATGAACTATCAAGGCTCATATTCTGAGGGCCTAGTGCGAGTTTTTCACTGCCGCCGTCACAAGTCATCGCGTTGACGTAAACGCAGATTTGTATGGGATCAAAATAGTGCTATCTGTGGGGCGACAGATTTTAAGAAAACTTGCACTAGCCACTCTTATTGTTTTCACGGTACAGGTGTCGTCATGAATTATGAGCGCTCAGCGATAGTCGGGGTAACTGCGCAATGCAGACAGACAGAGACAGACTTATTAAATGACTACTGCGTATTCAAGGTAAGCGCTCATAAATTGTGCCGCCGCCTTGGTTTTGGTAACTTTATCTCTAAATATTTGTTTTAACTTAATTTGGTGAGCCTCACCTAGTTTAAATTCACTAAAATAAAAAATATAAACCAAACAAAATAGTTTTTTCAGTTAGTCAAACTTCTTGGTTATTAATTCTGCGATGAAATAGTATTCTTCTCAGAATTCCGAACCGGTGGTTACTTCTACGACGCTCGTCATAAGTGCCTTCAGTAGGCTCTATAATAAATCATTTTCATTTCCATTCATAATTTTTATTATTTTTTCTGGAGGACGCGAGAAGTTCGAGCTAAGATTCAAAATGTCCTAATACGTTTAGGACGTAAATTCCCAAAATTACTAAATAAACATGTAATCTAATCTTATTCGGCTCCTAATGTACCACTGCTACTAATGCAAAGGTTTCTCTTCCTGAAAAGAGAAGAACGAAGAAAGAAGAGAACTCACCTATCACAAGTCGGAGGAAGTTTACTCCTGTCCGCCCCCACGGCCACCGCCAACACGACACCGAATAAACACCACATTTGCGACATTTTCATTACTTTAACTAACTTAAATGGCACGAAAAGTACACTTTAACTTAATATCACTTGAATAAATACAGGAACTATGTTTAATCCTATATCACTTAAGATTTGGTACAAATTGTTTTTGGTTTAAAAGCTAATGTCCTTAATTTTGTTTTACGTGTTCAGGTATGTGCTAAGGTTCTTATAAGGCTTTCTTCTTAGCAGTTGGCTTGTCATTTTGGGTGATATTGCTGCGGTGTTGATCAAACCGGTTGAGGCACTCAATGTGCCGATGGATTAGTTGTGACACCTGAAACAAATGAAGAAGGAATTAAAAATAGATAAAATGTTAATTGACTCTACATTTTGGGCGCATGGAGCGCAGCGCTTAACGGAAAACTTAGCATGTTTTCGAAATTAGGTCCTAAATTTTTCTAGTGTCTCTTTCATTGCAAATGCATAAAAAAATCGAATATTCGAATCGAATATAGAATACTCATTTCGCAGTGTTTATTATCAATTTCCTCTGAAGCGGCTACGGCATACGGATTTGTATGAAATTTTATATTGAATAGGTCTGAGAATCAGCCAACAGCTTTTTTTCATGCTACTAAGTGACAAAGTGATGATAAAAGCCGAAACCTATAAAAATTGCATTAAAACGTTTGCCAATTTCACAGTATGATTAATTATATTTCTTGCACTTGTACATTTTATCCAGACGCGAAGAACACAAATATTTTTATCCACATGATATTTTTTTAATACTGATACAAAATTGCATAAGAAAAATGATTTAATACACGTACTTAAATGATAAAACAATGATTGCTTATCAACCGACAGTTATCAAACGCAGTGAATATTCTCCTAACCGTAAGCGGTCCGTTCACTGGAAATGTTGACACAAAAGAACTGATTCAATCCGGTACCCTTGCTCGACTAACAATAACTACCCATTGTTGGTTCACTCTGTCGCTGCCACCTCGTGATGTCACCCAAGCTGGAGTTTTATGCCATCTGTGGCCTTGAAATTAAATTCCATTACATAATACCTAGCCCTGCTGTTCGCCAAATTAAAGGGCGGAAAAGGGTTATGAGTAATTGTAGTTTAATATTTACTAAGACAACCTCGTGCCTCGCCGTGCCTCGGAGAGCACGTTAAGCCGTCGGTCCCGGTTGCCAATTTAACATCTTTGGCAATCGTTACAGGTCAGTCAGAGGCCTAAGAGAGTCTGACAACTGGTTTAACCCAGATTGCCGATTTTCCTCGAAAAAGGGGTTGCGAAGGTCAGATGGCAGTCGCTTCGTATAAAAATAAGGTGATCAGCCACATCGGGTTGAATCAAGTGCCGACCCCAAATACATGGGATTAAGGCCAGGGAGATGTGATGATTTACTAAGACAACCAAATTTATCATTGATAGAAATTTAGTGTACCTAGCTCAGACCTCAGGATATTTTTGCGAGGACCAGACCCTTGCAAGCCTAAAGACCTTTAAATTGGCATTAAGAAATATAGAAAAATCTCGTGTGAAAATTTTGCGGTTTGACAGCCGACCTCCGACAAAATTATTGTAAAGCCTTTGCTATTGCGGTATATAGCTATATATTAGTCAGTCAATCAGTTCGTCAGTCATGAATTTGTATAGATTTAACATTCGTCTTGGGAATAAAAAAGGAACAGGGAGCCAACTATGATCTTCTACGTTTAATTTAACTAACGTCAAAGCTCAGTAGTTCTAAATACGCTCTGCTTAAACCGATGCTGATAGGCCCCCAGTACTTAAAAACTCATTACAAGTAGAAACTTGACCCAGATCGTCGTGCCAAGAAGGCTGGCAGCATTGTCACGTTGTATAGCAATGCCGATTTTCCGAGCGAGAAAAGCCCCAGCCCGCTCCTCACTAGAGGCTTCGACCATTTTTGGAATACAGAGTTAGAAGATCTCCAAAAATGTATGGAAATAGTTGGAAGTGATAATGGCGGATGTCGATGGAAAATTTGGGCTATGAACAGACAAACAGCTACCTATTATATGGAAATTATAAACACTAAACCTGCATCTTAATGGAGATTAGTTTAGCGACCATTGTGTTCTGTTTCCTCGTAGACTGATACGGTACTTTTCACGAATAATTAAGATAAATTAGGATTAATGGCTGATTTAGCTGTGAATTCCGAGACGACAACTGAAGAATAAGTTAAAGAGATAATTAAATCACTAGAAAAGACAATGACAATGACATGACAATAGGGCAGGCCGTCATAAGTCTACAAATGAAATGCGGCTACGGTTAATTAAAAGTATTCTAGAATACTTATAATAACATACCTACTTATAATAATAAACTTCTATTAATGTTAAGAATAATAGGAGTCTAATGGTCGCCAAATGCTACTGCGAAAAAGACGTCCTGGGATCCCCGAGTCGGCAAAAGTGTTATTGGTTTCCATGCTATATTTCCTGGCAAAATATCTGAGTCTGGTCTAGTTCTAGGCTTAGGTGGTTAAAAAAGGGGTTCAATTTTAATATGAAATATGTTTAAAATTAGGAATCTAGACCTGTAGCCAAGGCAGATATGGAACATGTTCTAACCAAGGACACGCGTGAAGGACACCAGAAATTTTCAAAAGCAACGAGAGAATGCATTCCTGAACATTCCCAGTATTCCGCGATACGCTATTATATACAACATCACGTTATATTAAAGGTCATTATAGCATGACAAGCTTCGGAGTCAATTGTCCAATGAAACAAATGAACCATAATTTGACGCGGTGCGAATCAGTGGCAGGATGGTAGGATCGCAAAATGGAAACTTACAAACGGTCGGCCCCCACACATTGGTGGAAACACGCACACAAGCGCCTTATCCTACGAGTGTCCTAAATTTACTCACGGGGAGCTATTTTGTAAAGGTTTTCATCAAGTTTCAATCAGTTCTTAGTGTAACCCGATTGACGTAATGAAAACCCGCTAAATCGTTGACAGTGTTACATATCCATTTTCGCAAAGAAAAAACGGAATAGCTCAGTCGTTGTCACAAAAATGTCTATACTATTGAGTTAAAGTCTTATCGAATAACGATTTCGGATCACTGGCACAGGCCGAAGCACACATTTTTTCGGAACAGGAAACAGGGTCCACAATTTGCCAAATTTGATCCGAGTACTTGTCCACTGTGTGCGCTTGTACCCGACAGAATGTAGAAGGTAGACCTTCAGCTAGCTATATATTTGGTGGCAGGATGCTGTATACATTTCGCAGAGACCAAATTAGCTAGGGACGGTGACGTTGACGGCATTGTGATTGCTTTGATTAAATTATTAGACGTATTTGGGTTTCGGATTCCTGGATATAAACTCTTGTTTGTTATAACAAGCAAACTGGTTTGATTCATTATGCAGTTTGCTAATTGTGTTGGGACTGAAGGTTTTTCAGACTTTGTAGCCAACTTGGCTGTAAGCCATTTCTATTGGGTCCCCGTAAATTTCCATTCCCCGTGATATTTGATTTCCATTTCGAAGAAACTGAGAGTGCGCGATATCGGGTGACAAAGTGCAAAAGGATAGATTCCGATGTTAATGCCATGTGACACGAGAGAAGAGCCGTGGCTTATACTAATGATTTTTTTTAAATAACTTATTGTGATGCACGTGCTTTACGGTGAAGGAAAACATCGTGAGTAAATCTGCATATGTATGAGAAGATGAATTCAAAGCCTGACGTTTAGCGCCCGAGACTGTGAACTTTCGATGAACGCTCATAACCCGTGCGAACTTAAACATAACTAGCAAATGTGGTTGTTCTATAAGTACCTTTAAGTTACCTTTGCGTACCAATAGACGTGAGTCCATGTAGGAGTAGGTATGTTTCTATTTTCAATCAAAACAAGACAGTCTGTCAAATCAGATCAGGGGCCAACTATGATCGTTCAAGCAACGAGTATTAAGACCTTCGTAGCTTTGACGTTTAACTTTAGGGTACCGAAATGAAACGTCAAAGCTCTGGAGTTTAATTAATACGCTCTGTTTAAACCGATGGTGGGCCTCCAGGATCAGTAAGATCGCAGAAACCTCAGCGCAAACTCGGAACATCAACACAAGCGACATCCGCCGTATGATGCACGACCAATTGACTCGTGTAGCGCTATCAATTGGAAAATTACCTTACCTTCAGCCAACCTTGGACAATGTGATCTTACAAGGTAACATTATGGTCCTTCTGGAGTGTTCCTTAGTTTTGGACCAATATCCTGATTTCTATTTTGAACCAATTTTTCTAATAGTGTCTGATAGTGAAATAATTTCACTCACGTTCACGAATTAATAATTTGTGATTGTAAAATGTATAAGTGTTAAAAAATGAAAAATTATTATTAAAATATTTTTTGTGGGTGTGAGTGTATATTTTAAATGTGGGATCAATATTTAAATTTAAGTGCAGTAATGTTACGCTACGAGTTTTACGATCTTGAGTTGCTCGGTTAGCATCTTATTTGTAGTGCTGTGTTAGCAACACTGACAGCATAAAGCAACTCTAGTCGACGATTTACAAGCAGACTACAACCCTAAAATCTATACTACTACAAAGGCAATGTTTGTAAGTTTGTTCCCATTTAGGAAATAATCTTAGGAACTCGTGTGACTCAATGAATTACCAGGGTTCACATAAGGTTCATAGATGTACAACATGGGGAAAAACATGAACGGGATCACATAATCTTTAAAATAAATATGCAGTAAGTACTTAACGAACCTAAATCAGATGAAATAGACAAACATACAAACACAGATTGATTGACACGCCAATAAAGAAGAACTAACTATAATCAACAATAGTGAGAATGCACACGTGACTCCACCCACCTGACAAGTGAACGTGCGCAAACGCACGTGCGCCCGGCATCGTTCCAAGTATCCTAAGTCACACGGTCACACCCCCAGACGTCATTACGTATATTTAGATCCACCCCCAAATAAAGGGACTGCCAATAATTACAGGTATTCACTTGTAGATGACGATGAAAACATGTTTGTACATTTGAGATAGGGGAATTCTAGGGTGGAGCTGTTACTACTCCCCAAGACTTTTTGAAAGTATATTCGTCTCATTGCTAGATTTGGCATTCAAATAAGTTTTCCGTATAGTGTAAAATAACTGAAAGTCGCTTTGATTTCACGTATATTACCTTACTAGTTTAGTACGATACAAGGAAAAAGCAATTGCGGTAAACCCATGAGAAACTTCAGTTAACCAGGCAAAATGTTATTCAATTGATTCACAAAGCTACGCTGTAATGTAAGTTATATTAAGGCCAAGAATTCATTTAAATAGCAATCATCTTATTGGCGACGATGTAGATAGACAGTAATAGACATATTCTAAACGTTCAATGTCGAGAAATAATCTTTATTACACCGATGGTATTATTCAGAAGTAATTATCATGGGCTGTTTATCTTCTTTGCATACGTCATCAATTGTCAATAGGATGGCGTTCTGTCTACTTTGTAATATCAACAAATAAGAGGCATGAAGGCAGATGACATGAAAGAAGAAACTGATTTAGAAAATGATTCGCTCCATCATATCTGCTGCCGTGTTAAAAATAGTAATTGACAATTCAAAAGTATAAAGCAATGACTGCATCCCGTGAATTAGGCAGGTTTAGAAGATGTTCAATGGTCGAATTCTTTCATAAGGTCAGCGATAGTTTGCAATTTGACCTTAAAACTTTTGTCTTCAGGGTCGGCAATGCCCTTGGAGGTGCAGGCGTCCGGCGTGGCCGCTTACAAGCCATTACCAAACATTGTCCGTTGACTTCGTCTTAGTAAACATTAAATGCATAATTAAATAAATATTTGGATGTCTGGAGCAAATGATCTTCGGTGTCAAGTGGATAAAACTTCTTGCTTACTTCAGATCACGCAAAAATGTGCGCGTGCCCAAAAACAGGTGACATGAATGAAGCGATGACAGAACAAGGACGTGCGTAAATAAATAACTATGCGTTGTCAAACATAATACCGAATTGGCACTTATTGATGGAGTAGGAATATTCCGTGACAAATGTTGTTTTTTAGGCAGAACATTAATAACACAATAAGGTACTCCCAAACTTTAAGTAAGAAGCTAGGACATTGCCATGTGTGAGAGTACTAATGAGTGAAATATTAAAAAAAGAGATCGTAAAGCTGAAACGGATGCTAGACAAGAAACCATCAGACCATCAGGTAACATATTTGAGACAGTCTTGAGAGATTGCCAAAATGATGAGACAGACGATTTGGCTAACAAGTGGGTCGACGACTTTGTGAAGGGCATCACACCACAACTACGTCAGGTGGAGATGATTTGAGACAATATACAGGTGCCGACACGAGTTATGAACGCTTAGCGGAAATAGTGGGGGTATGTGCACACAGAGAACAGACAGACAGATACAGACTCATTAAAATAATAATGCGCGTTCAAGGTAAGCGCTCATTAATCGTGATGGCATATTTGATGTATTAGCTAAAGAAAAAAAGCTATGTAAGATGATTGATCAATGTTCCTATAAATATTATGGCAACCTTGAAATTTTTCCGACATTGAAATTAGTATCGTCATATCTGCATAATTTGAAACTTAACTTAAAAGAATTTTTAATGAATTACATGAACTGAATTGAGCTAAAATACAGCTAAAATATAGATGATAGAGATAAATGGAAGAGAAGAACACATTTCACCGACCTCAACATAGGATAAGGACATGAGGATGTTGAGTGAATAAAAATAACAGAGGATCCAATCTTTAATACAAAAATTTTTAATTCAATGATCTAGTATAAATAATTGGGCAATATTGATTTTTTTGTAAGCAGGAAATAAAGTTCATGTTCGTTTGACACATGCAAGTGTGCATGCAATTTGTTAAGACCCAAATCTTGCAAAATTTTCATTGCAAACTCAAGGCCACGTTTCTAATAAAACCTTTCATAGAGCGAGGTTAGTTTCGTTTGTACCATTTCATAAGTATGTAAGTACAAAGTGTCTTAAGTACATCGTATGAGATACGAAACCTTAGTTTTATTTTATGTATCTACCATTAAGTCTCGCAACTAGTTTAAAGACACATTCGCATTAATTAAGATGAATACTTGAATCAACTACTAAAATAAACCAAAGCGTTTTTTTTGTAGCTGCAAAAAGTAGCAAGTAAAAACCAGCTACATTTTATGACTCTTAAATATCATCTAATAAATCTAAGCACAATATTAGCAGCTTCTATGATAAAGTCTTTGGTGAATTTGTCCAAACTTGTTATGGTCCTGTTTTCGACATTATCACAAAAAATCATTTTATTATAGAATTTGTGGACAATTCCCAAGCATTGTAAATTATGTGAAATTCTTACTTCGTAAAATATATTTTATTAGTAACTAGCCGTGCCTCACGATTTTATCCGCGAAGTCATTTTATGGCTTTATATCGCGGAACCTTAACTTAAAAAAGTAGCCTAAGTTAGTAAGTAGTAGAAGCCTTGCATCATAAAACTATCTGCTAGTCAAAATCCGGTTGAAATCGGTCCAGTCATAAGAGATAAGCCGGAACAAACAGACAGGCTGTACCACATATACTTTCATATGCTTAAAAATGAACAGCTTTTCACTGAATAGTGAAAAACTGTTAATTTGGAATTTCAAACAAACACTTAAATTTTATTTATCTGTATAGATTTTCGAGGAGAAAATGTCCTCTATTTCATAATTACCTTCGATCACTTTACTCTATGACTTTTTTCAATGATTCTATTTGCAGTTGCAAATGTGACTTTTAAAGAGGTTTAATACCTTAGACCTCGCGTTATCGTTCAATCGTCGTGTTAAGTTCAACAGCCACGAATTTGGGGGTCAATGACACCAATGCTATTACGTTATTTTATGGTTTCATAGACTTGGATAGCGTGATGTGGACTAGTAATGCTTGCTTACACAAGTAGAAATATTATAAAGTACACGAGTGATCTTATTTAACACTAGCTGTGCCTCGTGGTTTACCCGCGTAGGATACACAATAAAAACTATGGTACTTAGTGATAAAATCTCACGATTTTGTTACATTTTCCATTGATCGCTTCGCTCCTACTGGCCGCATCTTGATGATATAAAGTAAGGTATTTCTGGATGGAATTAAAAAAAACGATCAAACCAGTTGCTCCTGATATTAGTATGATTAGTGTGCGTTAAAGCTGAAGCTTTATAAAATGTGTATAGATTTAACATTTTCACGATGATATGACACTTTTGGGAGGTAGAGTAAAAACTATCAAAGATAACATGTTTTTGTGCACGAACAGAATATTGAGCAAAAGGGCATATCCGTAAAAAAAAAAATTCTTAAATATATATTAGGAAATCAAGGAACACTATGCTGGTCTGTTTGATTTCAGTAGAATGTGTTCTATCTAGTGATAAAATGAAATTAATTGTTTGTGTAAGGTATCTGACTACACTAACAACGTGGTTGAGGGAAAACATTCCAAAATATGAGAAGCGGTAAAAAAATAGCTTCACATAAAAACTGACACTCAAAGATAGATTTGGCAGCTTATGAGAGGTTTGAAGCGGTTTAAACCAGACTAACGTGATTTGTGTGGGAACAGAAAAAATACAGCATTCTTTAAAACTTTTCTAGACAAAGTGACCAATTATAGCAATTCTGAAATGAAACTTCTTCATAATGGCAGAGAGATAATATGGAAAAGTGTTATACATTGTATACCATATTCCATTTGAATGTGCATTAAATCCGTTGAATAGTTTAAAAGATTTAAGTGAACAGACAGCGGAAGCGATTTCATTTTACATTATGTAAATATGACACACTTAACATTCATTACTCAACTATTCTTATAGGTGACAAGCTAATTCTCATTTCTGTAAGAATTTCTGTAAAATGCTTTTTTTCATGACAAGTGTACGCAATTTTAAAGGACCATCAATGTTTGGATATGCTCTTTGATAGCATCGGGGATTACGACAAAATCGTCTAGATAAAAGAAAAATCTTTATTTGATTAGACTTTACACAAAGTACTTTCAAATCGTCAGAATGACACAATTGCACAGGGTTGTATTAAAAGTCGTTATAAGTAGGTACTTTATTTAAGTACGTATTTTTGCTCTCAATAGACTGTAGTGTATCGGTAAGATCAGGGGCCTAACCATGAGCTCTTATTTTAATGATATTGCAGGTGTGTGACAGGGACAGATGTATACACGTCAAATACATCTGTCTCTTAGTAAGAGTAAAACTATCATGCCAATAAGAGCTCATAGTAAGGCCCCAGACCTATCAAAAACTTAATATAATTACGAAAATAATACACGAATTGCGAGCCAAGATAAAATGATACATTCCAGAAATAAATCTGGTGGCAATCATGAAAATACTTGGTAAATGTTTTGGGTAAGATCACGCTACAGACTTGTGATTAGCTGAGACAGTGTCATTTCAGCATATAACAATAAACTGGTAAACTTGTCACTTGTTTAACGTTACGTTAATCGTCGTGTTTGCTGTGTGAATTATTAATGTAGGTGGGACAGCAGAGACATCAGCACGCTTCATGCGATTATTCGCCTTCCTGTTAATGATTATTATCTCCTTAGACATAACGTGATTGTATTTGTACTATGTATTAACTTGTCTGTTTACCTTTTGCACAATAACAATCAACATTTTAAAAGTCTCGAAGGGCTAAGAAAAATCTGAAATTCTTAATTGAATTTCAAATTTTTCTTATGTTCAATGAGTAAGGCATTGAGAATCGTGCAATTTTTTTGTCAGTTGCCATCCAACATTCTGACCTTGACAACAAATACGCATTGTGGTTTCTGCAAACATATCTTACAGAATATGTGCAAGTCATCCTCCAATGATTGATTGAATAGCATTTAAAGTACGAATGTGAATAAAGGACTATCTATATATATACAGATAAATAAAATTGAAGTTTCTGTTTGTAATTTCACTACAGCTTTTCACTAAATGCATATATCACATAAAAACGCATTAAAAAAAATTAATCTGTCTGTTCGTCTGTTTGATCCGGCAGATCTTTGAAATAGCTGGGCCAATTTGAGCTTCACAAAGCTACTTAAAATACAAAAAAAATATGGTTCCACGAAATAAGCCAAGAAAATAAGTCTAAGCAGATGAAATATCGTGGCACACCAAGTTGATTATAAATTTTACGAGATTAATGCTATATCATCAACGTTCAAACTAGCTCTAGTGTTGGGCAAATTATCCATCATCGGTTCAGCTGTTAATCGTGCTGACAATGATTCTGAGAAAATATGTCTGTTACTATTAACACTATCATCATTATACTAACACAATGATTCGACATAATAATGACAGACAAAGCTAGATAGCTTACGATCATCAGATGGGGGCCTGCTCTTTCGACGAAATACAAAGTTTGTAATGTTCCTACCAAATTTCTTATTCATTCTAATATTACGTCAGCACGTGGTCCGCAAGACAATTATATAATATTTTAAATGTACTTTAACTAAATTATTTAGCTAAGGAAAATTTGAGTTTGACAAAAACAAAACTATACTGAACTATACCGTTTAATTTTCGTTTTTTTTTTTTGGAAAACGATTTTCGATTTTGGAGAAAGAGACCCTCTGATCTTTCACAGGCTGTACTGATGAGTGAGTACTAACTCATTCCAATGCCCATAAATTTCATGATGAACAACCCCCGAAGACTTAACAACATACATAATACATTACACAGCAAATACGTCTGAATGAAACATACAGAGTATTACAGAGATCGTAGGCGTCTAACAAGCAAATTAGATCGAATTAGACCAATTTACAAGGTTGCCAGTCACGATACGATCATGTAGGTGTTCATACACAATTGTCTCCGATCATATTCATAACGTATATTATTATTTTGTTCTATCAACTGCTTCGTTGGTCCAGTGGTCGCCAACGCTACTGGGCTACGAGGATTCGAGTCCCGGTTCGGGCAAAATGTTATTGGGTTTTCCCCTGGATTACAGCCCCAGAAAATGGCAATGGTCTCGCCTCCTTTTAAAAGGGCTTAACCATAATTGGCGAAATGTGGATGTTCCATAAATTCACCTCTGCCTACCCCGGGGAATACAGGCGTATGTATATGTAGGCAGAGTTGAATTCATATTATGTATGTATGCATGTACAAAATTAAATATTTTTTTACAGACAACAATACAAGTAAAAAGACTGACGTCTGACACAGGGCCCATAGACATAAATAGGTAATATATTACCGTATAAAATAACCTAATTAATTAACACGCTATGACGGCGTCGTATGACGTACGTAACTGTGCGGTGTTTGCTATCCGACGTCTGAAACGGCGGAATAAGACACTTTACACCCAAAAATCTTCCTTCATGAAGGTCGACAGATGTGTTATTCTCACTGAGAAGAAATTTACATTTACCCTGTAACGGGATTCTGACCTTTAAAGAATATCTTGTGGGAATATAATCCAAAAAGAATTTTCAAGAATTGATGACTTAAGAAATCTTGCCATAAATTTACACAAAACAACGTAGGGAATGATATAATTTCAAATAGAAACACTAATTTCTAATGGAAAAATAAACCTAATGTAGGTAAACTGTTGTATGTAAAAGACCTTTCACCCTTTCAAGACGTAACGAAAGTGAATAAAAATCAATTAGCATTTAATAATGTTTCTTACGTAATCGAAACACATTCTTTTTATAAAGCGGTTTTGCACACCTTACTAATCTTTTTAATTTTGAAACCAAAAGTTGTAACAGAATAATATACTAAAGTCGGTAAAAATATCGTTCTTCTAGATTTAATAGTCAGAAAAACCAGTTTTTATGAGAATTAAAATGTTGAATAACTTCATAAAAAAACTGATATAATGACAACTGGGGCCCAACCATGAGCTCTTATTGCAATGTTAATTCAGTTGTGCGACAGTGACAGATGTATGCACGTCGCGTACATCTGTCTCATAAATGAGTGAAACTATCATGGCAATAAGAGCTCATGGTAAGGCCCCTGGCCAAGTCAAATCTAACCTACTTTAAGATCTCACATTTTAAATAACAGCAATTGTTTTAGGTATCCAACAAAACAAAGAAATAGAGTTCAATACTTGTTCATAATGTTAGTTTGTTCCTATAAATACATATTACGATTTTGCATAGAACTTGGCATTTCTTGGCTTTCATTCTTTTGCGAAGCCTACAGCCAAGCATAATTTTTGTATTGAACTAGGCTGTCCTGTTTTACATCTATGTTTTGTTAGGATATTGGTTACCATAACAGATAGTGAGTCAGGCGCCATCAAGAGTGCCTAGTGCGTTTTCTTAAAATCGCCGTCACAAGTCATCGCGTCGACGTAAACGCAGATTTGTATGGGCTCACAATAGTGTCATCTTTAGGCCGACAGAGGCCGCTGTTTCGATTCCATACAAATCTGCGCTAACTTTGACACGGTGGCTTGTGACGACGGCAGTGAAAAACTCGCACTAGGCATTCAAACACGACTGCACGAACATCAATGAATTTCTTATCAGTATGCAAGGTTTCCTCTGGATGTTTTCCTTTACCGTATCAATCATCATAACGTATAAATAGCTGAGATAAATTGTTATACATATTGCGATGATCAAAAAAAACCAAGGTTATAAGATGTATGGAATTCGAAATATCCTTTCGTGTGTCTTATTCCTTAACTAACTTTTGCCCGCGACTTTGTCCACAATTTATTTATTCCCGATTTTACAGCAACGTGATGTTATAAAGCTTCCTGGATAAGATAACTATCCAACCCAAAACGTTTTTTCCTATTCGAGCCAGTGGCACCTGAGATTAGCGCGTTCAACCAAACAAACAAGCAAACTCTTCATACATACACGTACATTTGCTCACGTATGTATTAGAAATATGCAGGTCTGCTCACGATGTTTTCCTTCACCGTAAAACACGTGGTATGAAATCACTGCACATAAGTTTTAAGAAAAAGTCTTTGGTACAGACCCCGATGGAATTAGAACTAGCGTCGCTTGCGTTACAGGCGACTGCTCAAACCCACGGCCACGACGACTCTTCATCTTGGTAATATTAATATAATTGTATGAATATAGTTTCAATTCCAAATACCAAATTGTGGTGTGACACGTTTGGCTCTTAATTATTTGTATGTGTTGAAGGTCGCGCTGCAAAATCATTGCTCTCAAAGCCGCACCTCTCGGAACGGGTTTATTAAAATTGCACTTATTAATTCAGAAGGATATATGATTAGGTATACCCGGAAGATAAGTTGTCTGTTTAATATTTATGCCGAAGCGAAATTGACACATTTCAGTCATCGAATCTGTAAAAGTTGAAGAGCCGAAAGATTTCTCATTCGAAGATTTGTTTAGTCATCTTCACAAATATCTTCATGGAAAATTCCTCTTGTCGGAAGAGGTCATTCATCTGGCTGTATTTAATGCAGGAATTATAAGATGCTAGTTTTATTATAAACCCTAAAACACGTGCTAACAAACACTGATTGCGGGAAGCCTGTGCCCAGCAGTAGGCGTCTGTCGGAAATGATGATGATGCTGAACAAACACTGAAGATCAAAGAACAGAAAAACATCTCAAAGATGAACCAAAATCGCCACAGGCTTATACGCCATAAGTCGCGTACAGGCCAGGTGCCACCGTCTAGAGTTATAATATAAGCGCTGAGCGATAATAATGGGGGTAACTGCGCATGTATATTATTATAATACAGACAGACAGATACCAGACTTTTAAAATTACTACTGGACATTTAAGATAAGCGCTCATAACTCGTAACGGCACCTGTCTGTCTGTACACGCCGAAAGTCACGTAATGCCGCAAAAACCGGATCAGACCCACGTCGCAAGTACAAGACACATTTGCGAACGTCTACGAGAATGGAAGCACTTGCTCAATTACCGGCAATGTCAGGGGTCAAGTAACTAGTCTCTTGCAAATTAGATTAATTAAACGCTTTTGGAATTCTGTACCCCTATCAAGAGTTTGCCACCGTTTTCGTAATCTATACTCGCTAGCGTCTCCGCCGAGTATTTGTATGAGAAATACCTGTGCCCTGCCGTTTCACCCGTGTAGAGTTTCATGGGAGTCCCGCGGAACCCTTATGTTTTTTTAATTAAAAGTAGCCTAAGTTACTCCTAATAACATTCGTTACCTGCCAGTCAAAGTCCCGTTAAAATCTGTTCAGCCGTTTCGGAGATTACCCTGAACAAAAAACAGACAGACAGACAAACAGTGAAAAATTAAAAAAATGTATGCATAGAGTGTGCGGCGACTCCTAGCGGTGACCTGAAGAACTAAAATATCTCAAACAAATACGCTAGTGAGTATAGATTACGAAGACGGTGACAAACCCGTGATAGGGGTACAGGACGAGAATGGCAAATGTGACGTCAGTTGTAACTTTCGATTGCAACACATTTCTTGAACTTTTCCTGAGATACAGCTCCCGTCACGAATAATGAGTGCGTACCTTGTCGTAGTCATTTTATGAGTCTGTTTCTGTCTCTATGACTAAATCAATAATATTTTTCAGAAAGGTCAAATTCGGAGCACTCATACATATGTATGTATGTTTCTGTCTATATGTACGGCGAGAGGCGAATAAAACATGCGCAGTCATCATCTCCCTTATTTTTTCCCATAGATTGTTAGGGTCGGCACTTGATTCAACCCGATGTGGCTGATCACCTGATTTCTATACGACGCGACTGCCATCTGACCTTCGTAACTTTTACGAGAAAAATCGATAGTCTGGATCAACTGTCAGACTCTCTTAGGCCTCCGACTGACCTGTAACGATTGCGAAAGATGTTGTCTATCCTCACCATTTTCGCTGCGCGCTCATAAATCGTGACGGCACCTGAACGTAGAAGACTGTGTAGTTATTTGCAACCGTATCGGCGGTCACGTTTTTCGTATAGTCACACTACTCAATTTACGGCGTAATTATTGAGGCGGCATGTCACGTGCGAGTTCGATAATTATACCTTTTTTACACACTAACTCATAAGCACAGTATACATTTATAAGTTTAATAAGACGTGGTGGCGGTGGGGTTTGAGCAGTCGCCGGCTACGCAAGCGACAGATGTTCGAATCCCAGCGGGGCCTGCACCAATACCTGTGATGATTTCATACCACGCGCTTTACGATGAACTAAAACATCGTGAGGAAACGTATGTACGTATGTATAGTGCCCGAGACGGCGATAAGCCCACCATCTGTCACGTTGGCATTTTATATTGTTCGGTGAAAAGCAGGTGCAACCTCAACTAACACAGTATGGAATCTAGACCCAATGTTTTAATTAAGGACATAGATTTTTTCGATTGGTACATTTTTACCATCAAAATCGGCCACGAGGCTCCTTTGAATTAATCTTTGCTATCACTCAGTTTCGGAATTGTCCATCCACTATTACTTGAAGAACATAATCTGTATAGTCGAAGTCTTAAAATGAACAGCTAATTTGGAAAAGTACCGGTACCACAGGACTTTGCACCAGGCTATGATAATATACATCAAAAGGTGCTTGCTCCTACAGAGAAGCAATATGGTTCTTTATCTTTGCTTTTGCTCTGAGTGGTGGAGATAAATTTATGTATTCTTATTTATTTAATTATTCATTATGAAATAATATCCGTTAGAGTCTGTGCCCCGAATCTTGTAATACAAACGATCGAAATGTAGTACTCTTTGATCCCACGATGGTTCTTTTTCTAAACAGACTCTAGTATCGTTATTTACGAAAAAGAGTGTTTTCATATATTGATATCAAATACGACTAAAATGTATCAGGAACTAATGTCTAAATGAAAGTCACTTAATCGGGGAAGTATTTTGACTTAAATTAGGCCTAGTTGACAATATTCGTACCACACATGACAAGGCACTAACAAGAGAAGATCTAAATATTTAAATAGACACAAAGTAGTTGTTACAACACCTCTGCTTACCCCTTCGGGGACCTTTTTCTTTCTATAAGTATGCCTAGAAACTTGCCACGGCAGAAATATTTAGAGTCATATTTGGTAATGTTGATCAGACCATAACAAATTTGTAAATGGCAGTGATGAAAAATTAATTTTGCAAATACACTGGCGCTGTAACTTGCGGAAACGCGAAGTTGTCTCACAAGGTTATCGAATCGACGGCATTGGTACATTATAAACGTGTAATTCACGTTCCTGTTACAGATGGCGATATAGAAGATTGTTGGTATGGCAACGCTGAAAACGATGCATAGGATTTCGAGAACATAGAAAACATTATACGTGATATAGTTAAAACTGATAAACAGATAACAATCCTTATATGATTTTCAGAAAAGGTTGTCAAAAACGCATGTGATTTGGAATATAAGTACCATCACAATCCTAAATGACATGTCAAAAGACGTGAATAATGTCAGGCCAATTGGCAATTTATGAACTGTAATAGATTCAATAACTCACGAAACATATGGTCTTAGCTTCTAGAAGATGACACGTGTTATAACAAACGTCAGGCACTGACAAGTGATTCCCAAGAATAGAATGATAATTAGCATTCATTGGGTTCAAGTAAACGTTTTTAGGTAACCGAAATTAGATTAACGTGAAAAGTAAAGTAATAAGAGAGTAGACAGTGTAAGTGATGAAATTAATGGTAACAATGATATTTGTTAAAGAAAACTAGTTATATAAAGTGATATAATAGCTTAACCTCAAGGGTATGAAGACGAGTGTTGTGCCAAAATATTTATTTCTGGATCCAGAGTATTAGTAGCGTATCAAGATCACGGCAACGGTGACATTAAAACGAGAACAATAGTTAAACTTGATCAACTTACCGTACAACATGATCAAACGAATCACAACACAACACAAATGCACTATGCAACTTCAACAATAACTACGCGAAGTTTCATTTACTTAGCGACGCGTCCGTTCCGCACGACAGTCGAGCAAGTACTGAATGATTGTTTCACTTCACGTAGTGTGCCGGACTGCACACATACACACAATTGGATGAAAGTGACGTGTTTATGCACGGTTGTATGTTTGCGAACAGACAACAAGATATGCCTTCAATGACGCACTGAATTGCGTTTACTTTTGCAGATTTTTTTCTACTAAGGAATGGCGGCAGTACTCTAGGAAGAAAAGTTGTGTAATAGCTAAGAACTTATACTGAAATTTATTTCGGATTATACCACCAAGTCAAGGATAGTTTGTTCTTAGCTTACAATGAAATACTTAAACAAACGAAATACGAGTAGAAAGGCAATACTGAGTCGAAATAAATGAAATTCGTAAATCTAGATATTATGAGAAAGTAGGTAAAGTAGTAAGTAATGCAAGAATTATTCATGTCCTGTCAATTGTGGAGAAAGTCTCAATTTTCATGATCAATAGACATTTCATCGGGGGTGAAAATTGGACAGATGGTGAGTTCATCACCATCTCAAACACTTTACTATACGCCTTTGAATTTCCGGATAAAGCATAATTCGTTACGATGTTTTTCGTCTCCGTAATTCTCATGGCGTGTCAACACTGTAATTATTTTGTGCTGCGTTTACAATTGAGACTGACTTCTGACAGTGCAATAACAAACCAGCAACCTAATTGTACACTTACTGGTGATCATGCGCATTGCACTCGGCATAGCAACGACGGTGTGGCTAAAGCCAGGCCTTTGATTGGTCGATGCGTATCTTACGATCGAGTAGGTAAGTGTTCGAAGACACAGTCATGACGTGCTCTATCGATATATAACTATCAATAAGGTGAATGGAATAATAGAACTTCCGTCTGTAAAATCATCATATCTTAAATCGTGATAAATGTTTCGTAATAGTTACTTCAGATAGAGTTACTTCAGATGGAGATTGCGAGATTTTTTTGTGACGCAACGTGAGATTACGCTCAATTTTAATTTAATAAACACCAAGGAGAAAAAAGTAAGCATAGAACCAATGCCATCATGACACATGAAGCGTCGATATAGGGTGATGAAATTACTGAGAATGTTGCAAACGATAAGATTTAGATGGGAATATACAAGAACGATATATACGATACTGAATATTGCGACCGACCTAGGACCTGAATTCGGAACACTCCTAACCGAAGGAAGTGTATGAAGAGATGCATGAATGCGGTTGAAACGAAAGAAGTATGTAAGGATCGTAGCAAACGGTGGTCTCTGACTACCTCCATGGGATGCGAATGAAATAAATACCTAAGTAATTGGTTCTTTTAAACAAACCCAAAACATACATTTCTAGTTTACAGTAAAATAAGCCTGGAATATAATTATCTGTCAACTAGTTAAGAATGTCACTATTTGCATATTTGTTACATATGCAATAAGGTAGAGCTTGACGTTGACAAAAAGCATACTATTATCTATAGAACTCTTTTTTGTTAATGTCATGTGGGCGAGTATGTAAATTTAACAAAGGTAGGTACTGACTAATAAACTCAACACATTAATCTAGAAGGAAAATAAGTTCCTAAATTCTGGTTATGGTCACAACACAGCGTGGCTATCCGGTGTGGTAAACGGCGATCGGCTCTTGCCATGGCTATAGGCCACGATTATTTGACCTGCTATAACCTTCTGAGACATAAGAAATAAATTCAATCTAAGACATAAATATGTTATAATCACATACCTTAACTATCAATGGGAGTTCAAGGCTGGACTGCTCATCTATTAATAACTCCAGAAGGCAGCCTAAAAGAGCATTGGAAGCTTTAGCAATATATGGAAACTTATCGCAGAAACACGACACTATAGTAATGCCATTTGGCAAAATAAAGTCTAGGGATGCCTCAAGAATCAATTTTGAATCCTCTACTCTCAATACTTGTGTTTCGTTTCAGTCTTTTCATATTTTCATAGTTATGTGGTCATTATTTCCTAATTACCATCAATTTATCTTCTAAGCAAACTTTTATCACCACTTATTAGCAAATTACATCATTTTGGCAACTCACGTTAACTAGAGTTGTTTCAACATTCACATTTAATTTCCTAGTCACGGTAGTAAAGGAAAATATTAGTTCAGAGTAATATTGTTTCTATTCCCACAGTGATAAGATATGTTTCAGCATGAAGCTGTTGAACAAACACTGTAATAGCAATACCTACAGTCACATGTATTCATAATTCCGTCGTTTTGTTCCATCCTTTTGGTACAAGTTATCAGAGATTTTCACCATCGAAATTTTTTATATTATTACTCCGTGTCTCATTATTTAGGCTCCTATTCCAATCTTATAAAAGTTCTAATCAAACATTTATCATATCGTTAAGATGATCATGGACATCAGTTGATCTGCTGTTTAACATTAGGTCTTAAGCCTCGGTAAAATCTTAATTAACTTTATCACTAATACGTCATCTAGTTACATTTGATATCGTAAAACGTTATTCTCTTGATTTTCTTTCATTCAGCACTTCTAAATTTAAAACTTGTTTTTCATTTATGGGTATATTTATGGAGGCCATTAGAGCCGCAAAAACAAGTGACGGAAAAATTCAATGCATTAGGTGTGAGTAGCTCTGTTGGAAGAGCAACTGCACGGTTTGCAGAGATCGTGGTTTCGAGACCCGCCTCATGGTAGTATTGTTCCTAACCATTTTTAAGTATTTATGGATATTCTGAAGATCCATGGTTGAGAGGTTTGAACGTAAACCTGAGTTGTTAAATTGGACCAAACATTAGGAAGCCATACCCATGTAATTGTTTGATAGACTCAGTTCTAGCACGTGTATGGACACGAGAACACATGATGTATGAACGATTGAACGTGCATTCTAAATAGATTGTTTATTTCCAGCCCTATTGCGGTGGAAATAGGGCCTGATTCAAACGGCAATTGATGGCTTATGCTCTTCAGGTTAGATATTATCCTCTCTCACTCGAGTATGCTATGATAACGATCCATATTTAAACATAATCCAGTCTTTTGAGGGTGACAAAGAAGTTATTACTAATCTTTAACCTTCAGCTCCAATCCAAAGCAGTATTCTTGGCGTCATAGTATGATATGATTTTCTTCTGATAAATTTGAGTTCTTAAGGTTCTCCTTGTAGCTAAGAGTGAAAAATAAGAGCAGATTTAGTATTAAAATTTTAGGTGCCTAATATGCCTGTATAAATGAATACTAACTAATATTCTGAATGTGATATTTTGTGTAGAGAATGCTTCGAAGGTCGGAATTTATAAACATAATGCAGAAGACGTAGCGGATAAAAACTAGCCTATACATAAAGCTTTTGAAATGATGGCCATAATAATACAATTCTAAATGAATTCTGCATAGGCTCTAGTTTGTCAGTCGTATTAGAACTTTCGGTATGTTAGGCAATAGGTAAATAGGCTCCAGCAATATCATGGAGTTTACAAGAAGACAAACAAATTCCAGCACAACCTGAATGTATTTATCGTAGGAATTTAAAACTAAATCATCCAGAGCCCAAACAAATTATTGTCAAGGAAGAATCAGATAAATAATTTGCAATGTAATCGAAATTAAGAAAAGATAAATAGAAAAATCAAAGCACCATTTATTCTAATCAAGTGAAGAATAGGGAATGGCTATAAATTGATCAATTTGCGATGATGTCATGGCATTTCGGAATGATACATCGTTTTATCATGATTGTGCGTTGTCTTGATATAGATATATTATGATACACCCAATAGCCAGGGTCTAAGAATTTGGCTATGGTATCCCCTGCCTGTCGTAAGAGGCGACTAAAAGGAGGCCGGAGGGCCTGCTGGCGGTGGTCGGGGTGGGAGCTTTGACCACCGAGCCGCGGGCCCGGGAAGGTGGCAGCGCGATGTGGCTCGCGCTGCCTTGCACAGCGAGGTCTCCAGGGGCGGCGACACAGCTGCCCCGGGGATGTGCCCCGGCAAAGTGTGGGGGGACACCGGTGCGATCTATCAGAATACCCGGAGTCCCCCCAGAGCACTGAGGATGGCCACCGGGGGGGTTTTAGTGCGGTAAAAATCACATACCCCGATCTGCCTCTCCCAGGGCGGTCGGGACCTTTTGAAGGTATCCCCTCGTCAATAAAAAAAAAAAGATATAAGTAGTATGATAAACATAATACTGTAGAGACTCAAAAATTTGCAAATAAGTAGACGTACAATTAAAGCTAGTTTCCGAACCGGTGGTAAATTCTTCGACATTCATAAGTGCCTAAACTGAATAAATCATTTATATTTTCATTTTCAATGCTGAAAAAACTGCCTCGTTGGTCTAGTGGTCGCAAAAGCTAGTACAGAACACCAGGTCTTGAGTTCGATCCTCTCGTTGGGCATTGTGTTATTGAGTTTTTCCATTTGTAATTTACCACTAGCAGCCTTCAGTTTTGATTAATAACATAGTGAAATGTGTGTGTATCAAAAGTACACACCTGACCACCCCTTCGGGAATACAGTGTGCATGTTAGTGTGTGTGTAACTTTGCAGTGGGACAATATAGATTAATTATATTATAGACTAGCTGTGCCCCGCGGTTTCACCCGCGTAGATTTAGTTTCTTCCTTATTGTCGCGGAACCCTAATATTGTTTAAATAAAAGTATTTATATTTTTTTTTTTTTAAAAACAGACAGACAGAGAAACATTTTTAAACTTGGTTTTTTAGTGTCAGTATCGTGTATACTTTCATATACATTTAGTGAAAAGCTGTTATTTTGGAATTACAAACAGACATTTCAATTTTATTTATCTGTATAGATGTATAGATATAGATATAGGTGTATAGATTAGAAAAATATACTTTTGGGATATAGGCGTGAGCATATTTATATGTATGGAGATTTAATGGTGATTTATGTATGATGATATTATAGGGAACTTCTGGCCTGATGTTTGTCCGGGTGCAATTGATGTTCTAAATCAGTTAAGCTGTAATTTGGTATACGCTTATTTTGGATGACTATGCTTGTTTAGCTGTGACGTCATTTTAATTCCAATATGGCGGATAGGCCAAGATGGCGGACTAGTTATTTTTTCTACACTTCTACAGTATGGAAGGATAGAGGAGAACACGAAAAGTTATTTTCCCTTTATTGATACCACAATCTCATTAAAGCTAGGTTGTTAACCGACTTCAAAAAATAAGATGTTCTAATTCGACTGTATGTTTTTCTTAAATATATTTTTAGAAAATTGTTTTTTCGATAAATAAACTTATTTATTTACGTAACAAAGTACCCCAAAGTTTTAAATTTACAAATTATTGGCAGCTATTTATAACTCGTTATCTTTCCAACAATCGATATGAGAACTCAACTTTGACATAAGTTTATCTGAAACGTACATTTTGCATCACAGTTTAACCTTTAGTTTGAAAGTACAGTCTCGCAGTCAAGTGTTGCGCACACGGCCGTGACTCTGACGAGCCTCTGGAATGGTGAACGCTGATTGGTCGATACCACCGCGCCTCCTGACGTCATCTCCAGCGCACGGTATTAATCGAAAAATGAAGTTCATTATACAGGCGATAGCGATTTCTTATTCAAATAGAGAACTAATTAAAAGCTTAAACATTTGGGTAAACGTAAAATCTATACACATAAATAAAATTGAAGTGACTGTTTGTAATTCCAAAATAACAGCTATTCACTAAATGCATACGGTGCAGACATGAAAAACCAAAATATATTTTTTTCTCTTTCTGGGCCGATTTTAACGGGACTTTCCCTGGCAGGTAGCTAATGTTACAAGGAGTAACTATATAGGCTTATATTTAAAATAACATTAGGGTTCCGCGAGCCACCCATCAAATTATGTCTTCGTGGGTGAAACCGTTTAGTTGAACGGCAAAAAATGGAACGTCAGAGCTAAGAACAGTTTTTTTATTACACTAGGATGCCTCTAATAAGTCTCTAGGGAGCTCTGACTCCGCTTGACAGCTTTGTTCAATGTTTTGACTCTCATAGACAAATCGCTCCCGCTATACAGCAAGGCTGTGCCTTTTAGAAAGTAGTTTACCTCGAGTACCTCGACTCTTGCAAGCGGTTCTGTAACATTGCAATGACTAGACAAATTGTTTTTATAATAAAACGGTATACATGATTGATGGAAGTTATTTTGTATGAAACGTTTCGAATAAGTTTTGAATGTCCTGAAGATGATGCAATATATTTAAACACTGTCCTCTTGAAAATAAAAATGAAAATGAAAAATATTTATTCAGTTTAGGCCCTGGTAAGGCACTTATGAAAGTCGAGAATTTACCACCGGTTCGGAAACTAGCCTTCTGAGAAGAACCGGCAAGAAACTCAGCCAGGCATCATGTACATATCATCGAAACAATATAAATCATATGAAATCATCATACAAAATCAAATTTGATAATAGGTATAAATATTATTCTTGCCTTATATAATTCTTGCTTATTGTATTTTGAGGTATCCTGAATGGGAAGTTATAAAAATCAACCGTGTCAAATAATTCATTCTTTTAGAACAACTAGAACACGTGAATTACACCAACAGAGTGCCTAGTGTGTTTTCTTAAAATCGCCGTCAAAAATCATCGCGTCGACGTAAACGCAGATTTGTATGGGCTCACAATAGTGCATCTTTAGGCCGACAGAGGCGCTCTTTCGATCCTATACAAATCTGCGTTTACGTCGACGCGCTGACTTGTGACGGCGGCAGTGAAAAACTCCAGTCTCTCAGGCTATTCGCTGCGCATGATTTGTGGAGTTTATACTCGTGAATTTTATTGTAATTTTTATATTATTGTCTGTGAGGAAACGTACATGATGCCAACTGAGTTTCTTACCGGTTCTTTTCAGAAGGCTAATTTCCGAACCGGTGTTCAATTCTGACAAGTGCCTTTCCAGGGCAAGAACTGGATAAATAATTTTCATTCTCATGAATTCTCCAGATCATCGAACAAAGTCAATATTTTTTAGTTGGACATGACCCGTTTTGATAGAATTAAGGCGAAAGTCTCTCTGTCTGTCTTTTACCCTTTCAAACGTAAATCGCTGAGCTAACTAACATTGTTGAAATTTAGTTTAAAGATAGTTCGAACTGTAGAAGGACCTCACCTTTCTCAAATACTTATCCTAACTCTTCTAACTATCGCTCTCCCATTAAAGTTGCCATAAATTGAATGAGAGGGCAATATTACGACGCAAATACAAGGAAGCAAAATCAATTTGAAACCCAACTTTTAAAGAACGCCAATTAATGTAATCTTATCGTTTCGATGTCGAATCAAGGCCATCGACTGGTCAAACACACACACACGTGGTTCATGGTTAAACTAGTTGTTAAATATAACTAAGTGCTGTCACGAGTTTTGAGCGCTGGCCTGGCCTTTTTTGTGTTTTGTATGGAGCGATCGCGAATAAATACAAGCGCAGCTACCCCCACTATTTTGACTGAGCGCTCGTAATTGTGAGTGCGCCTTGTAGCAAAACCGCGGAGCACTTTGATAGACTGGCTATAATCTAGTGTTTATATGAAGTAACAGCCCAGACCTTTTTTCACATACATACACTTACACACGTTTTTTGCTAGTTCTTCTCGGAAGGCTAGTTTCATCATTCATAAGTGCCTTACCAGGGCCTAAACTGAATAAATGATTTTCATTTCAAATAATCTCGATTACAAATTAATGTTCTTTTAGATTGCAAGAAGAGCTACAACTCTATATAACTTCTTAATCAATGTTTCGATTAGAGAAGACATCTAGGGAAGAATTTATGAATATTCTTATATGCAAATTCATCCGGGAAAATAACAGTCGTATGAACAGTATCCACTAAGCTTCAAAGATTAAGAAATTAAAAACTAAACAATAATTTATTTTTGTATCTGTAGTAGGTTAGTAAATAGTAACTAGGTCATATCTACTATATTTAATACTTTTCGTATAATCTAGACAATTGCGCAATACTGCTTTGATAAATATCTCAGGAAATCAAACGTAAGCAGGAAATATTTATGACGGACGAGCAACTTTTAAAACGCATATTCAAACATAACATGTATACTATGATCGTTTAAGTAGCGCGTATTAGGACCTTTTAAGCTTTGACTTTGACATCAAAGCTTAGATTAAGTAGTCCTTAATACGCTATGCTCAAACCAATGATGGTAGGCCGCTGTATTACTCGGATGTAGAGTCTATTAAGAAAGAGATCTTTTGTTTTTTGAAAGTATCTTAATGTATAAGTTATTTGACGAGCAACACAAATCACAATTAGCGCTAATTAGCTCATTCAAATTCGGAAATATCTTTATTAGATTAGATTTTCTAAAACAAAGTACTTTCAAATCATCAGAACGACATGATTATATTATGCTACCGCCTGGTTCAGAAGGTTGCATTTGCTGAGAAAAACTAGGTTTTTACATACTGGCAATGGTCTGTCATTTGGATCAATACGAAATTACAGATAAGAGATGTTTAAGCCCTGAGTGTCTAGTGCGAGTTTTTCACTGCCGCCGTCGCAAGTCACCGCGTCAAAGTTAACGTAGATTTGTATCGGATCGTAGTAGCGCCTCTGTCGGCCTAAACGTGACACTATTGTGAGCCCATACAAATCTGCGTTTACGTCGACGCGGTGACTTGTGACGGCGATTTTAAGAAAACTCGCACTAGGCCCTCTGAGGAGGAATTAGGACTGTCGTTATACAGAGATACTAATAAGTTCACTTTTACAAACGATTTCCAGCGATTCAAGCGACAATTAATCGCACGACTTTGCAACTCGTTATTGGAAGAAGCGATTATTTTGTTGCTCGTCTGTAATTGTAATTATTGTTACACTTGTATTATCTAGGCCATTTTTTTGCTTTTCTATATATTTACATTTTGTAAGGAAATAAGGTTGTTATTTTTACAAATAAATATAAGTATCACGTTACAATGACATTTATTGAGACAACGTAAAAACATGTTATTAAAATTCTGTCATGTGTGTCTAATGTCAGGCTCATATTTAATTTATATATTACCATAAGTATTTATAGTGTAAATATACATTGATATAAGTTAATATGCATAACTTTGTATTACTTATTTATTATATATTGTAAGTAAATTATATGGTAGGTAGTAGGTACTAATAGGTAGGTATGTCTGTTCTTACTAGGTATCTATACAGATAAATAAAATTGAAGTGTCTGCTGCTAATTTGGACAAACAGACACTTTAATTGTATTTATCAGTTCCAGCTATACAAACAAAAGGTATCATATCAAGCTTGATAGACTAGGCTGTCAGAAAAACTAATCAATTTAACAGGTTGATGGTTTACAAGATCATTAAAAGCATGTGTTATGATCGATGTACGCTAATGTACACATAGGCATTTTCCACTCGACATGTGAAGGAGACACTTTGTAATTACCTAGTAGTAAACAAGTATTAATACCTGCCTTCGCTTCACTACGATATTACATTAAAATATCTATGGCATTTTCTGAACAGAAACAAAATATTGAAATGTCTGTTTGTACTTCCAAATTATTAGCATTACAACTCAACAAACAACTTGCTTATGTCTGAGAAGTAATTCAAAGACGTATGTATAGTGCCTGAGACGGCGATAGACTAAATATCAGTCACGTTGATACATAATCATGTTCGGTGGAAAGTGGCTGTTGTTATTACAACACCTCTGCCCACCTCTTCAGGGAATACAGGCGTGAGTATATGTATGTATTTAAAAAAAATAAAACCAACTTCAAAAAAAACTATTATTTCCGAATTCCAACATTGCAATGCATAGGTAATAAAATGATTGCCACTTTAGTGTCCTTCAGATGTTTTTCTTTTTATAACAACTGCGCTAAATGATCTTTACGATGTCGCGTTTCCCATTGGCTCAATCAAACAATAAATTCCGACGTCCATTTATTCCGATGACGTAACCAATTTTGACACTGACGTGTGGACAGACTAAAATACATTTTGTTTGTCAAGAGTCACGTCATATTGTCATTACGACAAAGACGTTTGTGGAAAAAAAAACTGTTGATTTTTGCCACGTCTACAGATACTAAATGCATAATTAACCATCATTAAAATGTATTAATCAACTAAGTATGGCGTGGTGGCCTTGAGGTTTGAGCAGCCGACTGCTACGCAAGCGACGCAAGTTCTAAACCCAACACGGCCTGTGCCAATGAGATTTTCTAAAAAAAATTATGTGCAATGATTTCAAACTACGTGCTTTATGGTGAAGGAAAACATCGGGTGGAAAACTGTTTGTCAGAGGAGTGATAAAGACGTATGTATAGTTCCTGAGACGGCGATAGACCATCTGTCACGTTGATACTTAATCAACTGCGGTAAGAAGTGGGTTATGTTATTACAACGCCTCTGCCTACCCCTTCGGAGTATACCGGCGTGAGCATATATTATGTACTAGCTGTGCCTTACGGTTTCACCCGCGTAGATTTAGTTTCTTCCTTATTGTCGCGGAACCCTAATATAAAAAAAATTAAAGTAGCCTGAGTTACTCCATGATATATCAGCTACCTGCCAGTGAAAGTCCCGTTAAAATTACCCGGAACCGACAGACAGACAGACAGACAGAGAAACATTTTAAAACTTGGTTATTTAGTGTCAGTAGCGTGTATACTTTCATATGCATTTAGTGAAAAGCTGTTATTTTGGTATTACAAACAGACCCTTCAATTTTATTTATCTGTATAGATGTATGTAATCAACTAGGTGGACACTATAATTAACCAATTTTGACACAAACATCTTGTCTTTCTTAATTAAATTCTGTTTTTTTAATGACTTACGTCATAACTGACATTAAGGTGTTTGTGCAAAAAATGTGTTGTCTCCACGTGTATTCTATCTCACACCCAACCTTAATTAATCATCTAGGTACTCAAATTAGATGGTGTGTGCCACTCCCCGTCCATTCGACTGTCTGTCAGTTCAATTACAGAATGTATTACCTATTTTGCGGCAAGTCGGAATAAATGTAATAAATTGGGTCACGCATAATTCATCCCACACGTATTCGTGGGCCTGCACAGAAGCTAGTTGTCACTTCATTTTCTAAGGAGACATTGAAAATTAAAAAGATTTATTCAGTTTATTAGGCCCTGGTACAGCACTTATGAATTTACCACCTGTTCAGAAATTAGCGTTTTGAGAAGAACCGGCAAGAAAGTTTGCCTCTCGGGCATCATGTACATGTCATCAATACAGTATGAAAATATTAAGTACTAGCTGTGCTCCGCGGTTTCACCCGCGTAGATGTAGTTTCATCCTTATTGTCGCGGAACCCTAATATTTTTAATAAATAAAAGTAGCCTAAGTTACTCCTTGAAACATCAGCTACCTACCAGTAGAGCTAAGTCCCGTTAAAATCGGTCCAGCCGTTTCGGAGATTACTCGGAACAAACAGACAGACAGACAGAGAACATTTTGGGTTTAAAGAAACTTTATTGTCTTAAGAAATTACAGATAATTTCACTTACAAGACAAATTATTCACTTATACTATAGTACATGGCATTGAGCAGGCGTGTTTTCGGTAACTATAGTCTAAATCTTATTGTATTATGTGTGTGCGTATGTGCGTCTAAGTATGCGTGTATGAGTCTGAGTATGCGTCCGTGCGTGAGTGAGCGTGTGTGTGTGTGAGCGTGAGTGTGTGTGAGCGTGGATGTGTGTGAGCGTATGTGTGTTTGTGTGTGTGTGAGAGTGTGTGTGTGTGAGTATGTGTGTATGTGTAGGTGTGTGATAGAGAATCAGAGGAAGTAGTAATAATTTTGGTTTATAAATTTCATTAATTTTACGTCACGGTTTTGTATATGTATGGTTTTAATTTAGTCTTAAAAACAGGTAATGATTTTATTTCTGTTATTGTTTTTGGAGCCTTATTGTAAATTTTAGCTCCTTCGTATAAGATAGTTTTCTTCATTTTTCATTTTTATAACTTTTTTAGTGTCAGTAGGGTGTATACTTTCAGATGCATTTAGCGAAAAACAGTTATTTTGGATTTACAAACAGACACTTCAATTTTATTTATCTGTATATGAATAGAGTATAGATATAGATGTATAGATAGATTGGTACAAAATAGGTACACCGAACTGGATGCACGTAGATGCAATTGTATGTAATACGTATTACGACGGGGTTTTCCCAAGCGAGTACAGCCGTGTTATTCACTAAGGTTTCTCAGCGTCGAACTCGACGACAAGCGTTAGGTAAGGTTCAATATCGTATCTTGAAAACCGACACTCGACGACGAGTGCGACGCTGAGAAACCTTAGTGAATAACGCAGCAGCATGGGGTTCTTCAAGAAAAATGTAGTTTCTCATAGAGTCGGCAACGCGTACCCTTGGCATTCCAAGCATTCATAGGCTGCGGTAACCACTTACCATCAGATATACCGTATACATCTATATCTAAGTAAGTATATATATACAGATGTAGATAGATAAAGTGTCTGTTTGTAATTCCAAATTAACAGCTTTTCAAGCTTTTTAAAGCTATTTATAAGCTAAAGTCATAGCAATTGCCTGTGCTGCCAAGCCTTATAGCAGTGGAATAAAACAGAAAATATTTAAACGTAAAAAGATGTCCTACCCAATGGAATTTTGACATTTAAAGGTCAAATCCGAATAATTAACATCTATACAAATAAATAAAATTGAAGTGTCTGTTTGTAATTCCAAAATAACAGCTTTTCACTAAATGCATATGAAAGTATACACGCTACTGACACACAAGACACTGAAAACCCAAGTTTTAAAAATTCTGTCTGTCTGTATGTTTGTTCCGGGTAATCTCCGAAACGGCTCGACCGACAGCAGATAGCTGATGTTTCAAGGAGGGTTCCGCGACATGAAGCATGAAACTAAATCTACGCGGGTGAAACCGCGGGGCACAGCTAGTATTCAATATATTTTTATTATATTTGAAGTCTGCTATTATTTAATTGATGACCAGTTTTACTCGGCAGCATCGCAGAAGATGCTAAAATAGACTTTATGAGATTATGAGTAATTTCTAGGTTAGAAACAAGTTCTCTTCCTTAAAGGTAAAAATAAACCAATAATTGTAAGTACCTGGTTGACCGAGCTGTGCTCGGTTTCTTTTTCTCACAAAATCTTGACGTTTTTTCAATAAAGCTAGTAGAAAAAAAAGGAACCGAAAGAAAATAATCAAACCGGTGAACGTCAGTCTCTAACCGGGGTACTCTAGTATCGTTTTCACCCCGTAAGCTGACAGCCTCACCTCTGAGCTATCATAACTTGACAGTTGACCGCGAAATTAATTGTCGTATTGTATTGATATACTAGCTGTGCCCTGCGGTTTCACCCGCATAGATTTCATTTGATTACCGCGGAACCCTAAATATTCTTTATAAATAAAAAGCCCATAGTACTCCCTGTACATTAGCTATCTGCCAGTGAAAGTCCCGTTAAAATCGGTCTAGCAAATAACTCATTATTAGGTACCAATTCTTTGCGTTTTTATACTCGTGATAATTTCTAAACGCAATGTCCTATTGGAATAAAACAAACATTATTTTACTTCTACATGAATACCCTTGATAACATAATGATTAATTTGCATAAGGATTAATATTAAGATACACATTTAATGTAGTTTCTTTCTTCAGACGATTTTATATTTTTTATGAACATAAAAGCGGTTATTGTGACTAAACTATGATAGTTAGATATATGCTCTCGCGGACTTTTTTGTAGATCTTAATAAGACCTACAATTCCGTAGTACATCATTTTGTTCTATTGTCAATAGTTTTTGCAGCGCACGCATAAATAGGTTTTCGATTTTACACCTTGGGTAACAAATTCGCAATTTTCTTACGGATCCCTAATTTTTATGAGAATAAAATATAGCCTATAGCCTTCCTAGAGAAATGGACTATCCAACACTGAAAAAATTTTTGAAATCGGACCAGTAGTTCCTGAGATTATACATTAACAAACAAACAAACTCTTCAGCTTTATAATATTAGTATAGATTATGAGTTTTTCAGTGCATGAAAACATGGTCAAAACGATGTTTTCTGAAAGTTAAACCTAGCTAAATCAGTTTTTTGCCCGCAAAACCCCCTACATACAAGATTTGCTCGTTTAAAGGTAAGATAAGATAAGATAATCGAGTGATTAAATTACATTTGGTAGTTACTAGGTACTAGGTTGTCATGCTCACTAAAATGCCTTTGCTTGCTTTGGTCGCTCACTTCCCTCTATAATGGTTGAGGAGGGCGATGGCTGGCATTCTCGTCATACTTGTGAACAGGTGCTGCTTGTGGGGGCTGGTCATCTCAAGCTACGCATTTAGATATAAATAGAACTACTAGACTTTTCTTTATGTTAATTTTTATCGACATTTGTACATTGGAACTGTGTCCATGGGCATACATTTCTCAAATGATTAATTTTGTTTTTTTTTTTAAATTGTATAATATTTTTGAAAAGAGTAATTACTGAGTTTCTTGCCAGGTTCTTCTCAGTAAAAGCAACCTTCCGAACCTGGCGGTAGCATGTATAATCCTGTAAATTGTGTCATTCTGACGATTTGAAAGTGCTTTGTATAAAGTCTAATCGAATAAAGATATTTTTGACTTTGACTTTAGTCCTAAGTTAAGTTAAGGTACTTAACCTCTTATTGCCAAGATACTCGTTTTCTACGTGTACGTGTATCACTGTCACACAAACAAACTATCATGACATAATATGCGCTCTGTGTTTTTATGGAAAGGCTTTAAAATTCGCCGGCATCTATATTAAACTAGCTGTGCCCCGCGGTTTCACCCGCGTAGATTTAGGTATATGCTGTTTTTTTTTACTATAATTAGCCTAAACAATCCTTGAAACTTCAGCTATCTGCCAGTAAAAGTCCCGGTAGAATCGGTCCAGCCGTTCAAACGTGATGCCGTGACCCAGGGAAATAGGGATCGTTTTTATATATAAATATTTCTGTACATGGATTTCTGGTTAAAATTACGAGTGGTCGTGGGAACATGCGAGTGGTCGCATGATAATAAAAATAAATAAAAACGAATCAGGCATCTGGGAACGCGGTACCTACCAATTAGCTAGCGGTCCCAGTCGTCTGAATCCTCCATTCTTCAAATAAAGTTTAAGCAGGTAACAACTTTTAACATTTAATTTGGATTTACAAAATAACTTAGTATCGTTTCTATAAGGGAAACGCGAGAATAATATTGCTTTGTCCAAAGGCCCAGGGGCCTTACCATGAGCTCTTATTGCCATGATAGTTTCACTCATTTACGAGACAGATATATGTGACGTGCATACATCTGTCACTGTCGCACAACTGAATTAACATTGCAATAAGAGCTCATGGTTGGGCCCCAGTTGTGCTTAGTGCACTTAGGTCTAGACAAAGTTCTCTCGCGCTTGCGCTAATAGAAACGATACAAAATGAGTCACGTGACATATGTGTTACTTAGTCGTTAGACCCAGTCATGCTTAGTGCTCTAATGCCCCATTTTGTTTAATCAACATTTAAAAAGCAATCTGCTGATAGCATAATCATACTTCAGAATCTACTTTATAGGTACACTAGCGGACGTCACGCGGTTTCACCCGCTTAGTTCCCGTTCCCGTGGGAGTACGGGGATAAAACAGTGATAATGTAGCTTTCTAGTAGTTAAAGATTTTTTTAAAGCGGTCCAGTAATTTTTGAGCTACTTACTTCTATACAAACATACATACAACCCTCTTTATAATATTAGTATAGACTAGCTGTGCCCCGCGGTTTCACCCGCGTGGAGTTAATTTTATGCGTGTCCCGCGGAACCCTTATGGTCTTTTTTAAATAAAAGTAGCCTAAGTTACTCCTTGTAATAATAGCTATCTGCCAGTGAAAGTCGGTTAAAAACGGTCCAGCAGTTTCGGAGATTACCCGGAACAAACAGACAGACAGAGAAAAATTTAAAAAAATTGTGTTAAATTTGTGTACCGTATATACTTTCATATGCATTTACTGTTTTTTTATTATTTTGGAATTACAAACGGACACTCCAATTTTATTTATCTGTATAGATATAGACGTATAGATTGGTTTTTCTATGATTGTACCGTGTATACTTTCATATGCATTTAATAAAAAGCTGTTATTTTGCAATTACAAACAGACACTTCGATTTTATTTATCTGTATAGATGTATAGATATAGATTGAGTTATTATGTACTTTTGTTGGATGAAGTATCAAGTCTATAAATAGGTTACCGCTTGATAGCAAGGCGACACGTGACCTTACGTAGTAAAAGGCACGTGCCCATGTTCAAGCTGTAGGTATGGTAGGTATTGTGTTGCATATTATTGTCTTACTAGCGATCCGTTCGTTTCACTTCACGGGTTACGATTTTCAAGACTACAAAACGTTGACTTTTCTCTATTATCCTTACATATGTATACTATACAGACAGATAAATAAAATTTAAGTGTCTGTTTTTAATACCAAAATAGCACTCTTACAACGATATTAACGGTATTTTCACGGGCTGGGAGGAAGCAAGGAAGTTACTCCTTGTAACAGATAGCGTCTAAGAATTTGGCTATGGTATCCCCTGCCTGTCGTAAGAGGCGACTAAAAGGGGGCCGTAGGGCCTGCTGGCGGTAGTCGGGGTGGGAGCTTTAACCACCGAGCCGCGGGCCGGGAAGGTGGCAGCGCGATGTGGCTTGCACAGCGAGGTCTCCAGGGGCGGCGATATAGCTGCCCCGGGGGTGTGCCCCAGCAAAGTGTGGGAGGACACCGGTGCGAGAGTACCCGGAGTCCCCCCAGAGCACTGAGGATGCCAACCGCGGGGGTTTTTGTGCGGTAAAAATTCCACATTCCAAGACCTGCCTCTCCTAGGGCGGTCGGGGACCGAAAAAAATAAAAAATATATAGCTAATGTTAGGTGTAACTTCGGTTACATTTATTTAAAAAATAAACCTTAGTAGAATCAAAGGAAACCGTGCTTTAAGAACATTCGAAAACCGAACCCAAACATATGTCTGTAATGGAATATCGATCACTTTTTGAATGTCACTAGGTGAACCAGTTTTGTTGCAACAGTCGCGTGCGCATACGTGACGGCCGTCGCGTCAGCCAATAAGAGAGCGACATGCGAGAGGCGCGCCACTGACGCATGCCTTACGCAATATCCGCTTACTTTGCTACACTTCACTTGCTTCTACTTACTTATTAAGTTAGTAATTTTTATTTACTTGCATAAAAATAATACGATGCACCAATACGTGGCCGAGCCCATACCCATTCGGGTTGGCAAAGATTATCACTTGAAGGCCATTTGCAGAAAACCGTTATAATTTTTTACACACGTATACTTTTGTTTTTTTGGAAAAATTCACTATTAATACCTACTTTGATTGGGTAATTAATTACAGTTATACCTTTTACATTGAATTTATTATAGTTTGAAAATTAAAATGAAAACGATTTATTCAGTTTAGGCCCTGGTAAGGCACTTGTGAATGTCGAGGAATTTACCACCGGTTCGGAAACTAGCCTTCTGAGAAGAACCGGCAAGAAACAGTTTTTTTTTGTTTGCAGTGCCTTCGTGAATTGGTAGGATATTACTCACTACAATTCATTGCTATTAATATTATAACAGGCACTAATATTAATAGAAATATATTGTGTACTTATAATTAAGTAAGTGCTCACGCACGCCTGTAAGGGTTTGGCAGTGGTCGCAATCATTACCGCAGAACACGAGGTCTTAGGTTTGATCTTCGGTCGGCCAGAGTGTTATTTACTTCAATCTAACTGGCGAAATGTGAGTGTACTGTAAGAACATCTCTGCCTACCCCTTCGAGGAATACAAGCACAAGCATAATAATATGTATAAAGGTTCCAGGCTCCAAATATGATTTTGATCCATTTGGTGTCGAGACTCTTGGTCTTTAGGGTCCTAGCACTATAAGGCTATTTAAGGCAATAACAAAAAGGTTAGTTGACACAACATGAGATCGAAGAGCTGGCAGCTACCTCGGATAAGGATTTAGTCTAGCCATTCAAAGGGGGAATGCTGCCAGTATCTTTGGAACCTTGCCTACAGGAGCCTTTTAATAATATATTTTAATTATTATTAGATTACACTTTTTAAGTGTTTGGTTATAGTTAATTAGTTATCTATACATCTATACATCTATACAGTCTATACAGATAAATAAAATTGAAGTGTCTGTTTGTAACTCCAAAATAACAGTTTTTCACTAAATGCATATGAAATTTTTTTTCTTTCTGTCTGTCTGTTTGATCCGGGTAATCTCTTTAACGGGACTGGCAGGTAGCTGATGTTTCAAGGAGTAACTTAGGCTACTTTTATTTATTAAAAATATTAGGGTTTCTAGACAATACGGATGAAACTAAATCTACGCGGGTGAAACCGCGGGGCAGAGCTAGTAGTTAATTAATATGTTATTTACATATATTATGCTGTTTAAGTATGTAATAGTATGAACATACATAGGCATATTTGGCAGTTTACATTCTAGTCTGCATGAGATGAATTTAAGTTGTGTGTCCTAACACCAGAACTTTATAGATAGCTGACAAGGAAATACAAAAAAGTCTTCCAGCTTATATTACCTCACATGCAAAAACAGTGAAGGAAATTCTGCTACACAAAAGACACATAATTGGCACAGAGACTGCATGGTTCCAACGGCGCTGTTAGTTTCAATCCTGGATTGTGTGTTAAATTAAATATCATATAACAGTGCCAGATCCACATAAAAAAAACAATTATGGATAGTCATGTGTTCAAAATCTGATCTGAAATCACAGTGTGATAGGATTTTAACTCAATATCATGTTTCTGTGACGACAACTGAGCTATTCAGTTTTTTCATTGTAATATGGGGTACAGGTCAATGGCATTAAGAGGGATATATTACTGCGTGTATAGCTCCTGCAAAAAATTTAGCACTCACAAGGTATAACTTTAAAATGATTGTATGAAAATCAAACTATCTTCATTAGATTAGACTTATAAAGTACTTTCAAATTGTCAGTAGGACAAAGATAAAATAACATTGTAGAGGAATATAAATGGTACCACAATATCACTTCTTTTGGTACTTGTTAGTATTTCTAAAAATATTTTTTGACTTCTTTATTGGTCTGTCTGTCCTATTGTAGATAGAAAAGGAACAGACATTGCTTTTTGTTCAGTCAAAAGTACATCATATAGACTTCAGTTTGCCTAGATACACCTACTCATATAGAAAGTATTTTTTACATAAGTGCTGACCTCAAATAAATAATAATTATAGTTACACTTGTTATATGCTGGCCTCAAACATTTAATAATATGACACTGAGTCACAAAAAATTGTATAAGGGGCGAAATGGTAACGAAATTAATTACTTTTGTTTTAAAAAAAATCGAACACTTGAGTTTTTCAAAAGAAATTGGGCTTATTTCACACAGAATATGCGGCGAAATAAAAGTTTTGATATAATTTATTTGTACAATGACAATTAAAATAACAACGTATCAACATTAAAAAAAAACTGGGTACTCACTATTTTATTTTCAGCGACGGCAAAAAAACCTAGAAGTCGAAATTCAAAAATGGCAAGTTAACTTCGGCTCGAACTATCTGATTTTCTAGTTCCAACAACACAGTTTTTACACGTGCACTGGAGTAAGTAAATCGTTACTATATTTATTTCAAACACCGTCACTAATACGCTAATACGAAATCCATTTTAATTCATTTATTTACTTAATTGAACCTTTTGTCACTGCTGGCTTGATTCAAGGACTTTAATTTCTGATCATCCATTCGTAATTCCGTACGACTTGACGTGACCTTTAATAATGACAGTCAGTCAAATCCACCAGCTGATATAAATTTGACAGATGACGTATACGTATAAGTCGAAGTGACACTGACTTTAGTAGGCAACACAGAGAAAATAGGACTTCCATATTTTATTCTCATCAACCACGTGACATTGGCCGTATAGATATACTATACTCTAGCTCGCCGCCAATAAATAAAAGAAGAAATTTATAAGCTTTTAATTAAGATTTTTCAAACTTTATAGTTGCATTTTATGTAGTAGAGTACGTTTTGGTTGAACTTCTGCAAGTAGAGTTAAATTTTTATATACTTATCAAAGCATGTAGAAATAATACAGTACTTTTAGTACAATTTAAAACGAAATTTGATACCGTGCTATGATTTTGGGTCTTGTTTGGAGGGAGCACCGGGAGAGCGATCAAACACTGGCGTAATCATCTCCACGATTTCCGCTGAGCGCTCCTAATTCGTAACGTGACGGCAAGTGTACCTACACTACCTACCAGTATTCAATATTCCACAGAAAAAATCGATTTAACTAATGCCACCTATTTGAGAAGTTTTTATAGGTTTTAAAAAAATATGATATGATGATTATCATAGTACATATATATGATATATATGTACTATGATAAACTAAGTACCTATTTATTTATTTATTTATTGCGTTTATGTTAGTTACATAAATATACAAAATAATCGTAATTATAATGATATCCTTAGCAAACTAACATAAGCCCTATTCCACAGATGGTGATCTGTTATGTGTAAGTATACTTATTTAAGTAAATAAAGTTCTGAGTATGCGTATTTTAAGAAGGAAGGGGGGCTATAACACAATGAAATCATTGTTGAATTACATAATTATATATTTTATTTTTTTGTATTTTTTTACTTGCTCATTATGACTATTCTAGCATAATATATAATTATATAAATAATACTAATACAAAATTGTTCAATTAATCACAATAAATACATATACCTACATTTATACGATATTCACAACTACATAAAAATTTAGAAATATATATGTATATAAATAAATATCTTGTTAATTGCCATAGAAATAATTGTCGTGTTCAGGCTATAATCGAAAATGCTAAGCCTTTTTTACGCCTTGCATAAGCTAGGCACTTTGTATTGTCTGACTTTAGGTACGCCAGTTACTTGGGGATTCTGTCCCTGACGGATTTGATCCTTGAGGGAACGGAACTCTTGGTCGGACTTAGGTCTGCACGTAACTTGGGCGGCCTGCTCCCTGTATCCATCTCCTCGGCAGTGAGACTGGCAGGAAGGCAGGGGAGAGGTGGTGATGCAGATCTCGCCATGGTTCTCATAATATTGAACCTGCTGTTGCAGCTGGCAAGGTCCCCTCTCCTTCTGATAGCTCCTGGACTTGAATACGCTCTCAGAGCCGTAGTCCTTCTCGTAAGCCGCTTGCTTCTGGCTCTGCCACATAGCATCCGAGTGGAGGATTGTGGTGTACTTGTGCTTTGGCATGTAAGCCTCCTGCTTAGCCTTCTCTTGCTGTTCCTTCGTCTTGGGGTCGCTGCTTTCGTCGTTAAGGGAGTAAGAGGCAGCATAGTATTCGGGCTTGTCGACCAGACCACTAGGCGTGAGGTAGTCGTCGCGTGGTTCACCACTCATCTTACCACAGATACCTCTGTTCACGTCACGGTACTTGTCACTGATGACGACAAGTCGCTGACCGTCGTACATTACAGTGAGGTCAGCTGGTTGGATCTTCAGCATCAGAACTCCATCCTTGTGGCTGTGATACTGCAGAAGAGGAGCTTCCTCAACGTCGTCCCAGTAGAGGGTAAGTTCTCCTTCGGATATCTTCTTGCCGTTGGTCTTCACCTTCACCTGGGCGTGATCTTGGCCTTGGGGTGGTAGGATTTCAATTTCCAGCTCCTTGCCGGATTCGGATCTGGAGAATAATACAATGGTTAATATTGTTTAGGTATAACTCGTGCTACGATTACGCTATAACTATAATTCTGAAAATACCGCTGGGTCTATTGTACATGATTGGTGCTTTTGATGATTAATGCCTACGATCAACTATGGTTCCATGAGATAAATAAATAACATATATAGCTGTATGGTATTAAAATACTTCTAACAAACAATAATTTAAAATGTATTCTTTAAGATAGTATGCCAAACTTACTTGTAAGAAACGTAGACCTCCTGTTTGTCTTCAGTGGGTTTCCTGGCGAGGATGACGAGCTGTTCATATTTGTCGTCTTCCTGCATCACCACATGCCAAGATCGGCTCAGAGTGTAGTGGTAGCTGCGTCTGCTGAAGGTCCTTATCTTGGTACCGTCCACCGAGCAGTAGGCTGCAGAAATAATAATTAATCCTATGAGAAGGCTTGGTAATTTAGAAAACATTGGTGGACCCGTCAAATGATAATTATAATATGTAATTTTTTATCACTTCACTGCTATTACATAAAAGTGACTAAATATACTTACGCTGGTACTGATAGGAAGAGTAAAAGTTCTGGACGCGCTCATAATTGCTCAAGGGTTCATAAATGGCCAGACCACGAACTGTAGCCTTGGGAATTGGCACATTCCTCATCTTCACTTCACCATATCTCGTGTTCAACACAGCGTTTACAATACGGTCGATGTATGAAGCATCAATTTGAATATCCAGTTTGCCGTCAGGAGTAACCTTGAGTGGGTTCACTTCAGTGTACCAGAAGCCAAAGTGCTCAGCGATTTTGTACGCCTGGTAGAACATGGTTCTATAAGCTGAGCTCATGTCTTTGTAGGTTACAGATACCTTAAGGTGGTCAGGGGCATGCGCCATAACGATCATCTTATGGCACTCATGTTGGTAGTGGTTGTTGTGGGATCTATCAGCGACACACTGCTTAGATTGTGGGTGTTCACGAAGGGCCTCAGTGTACTTGTTGCTGCGTTCAGCGAGTCCTTGAATGTGAACGTTTCCGCTGCCCTGACCGTATTTGATATCAGCTTCAAAGGTCATCTTCAGCTCCTTGTGCAGAGCTGCCACTAAGTCCAAAGCCGATGTTTCAGGCTTAGATACTTTTCCGGCAGAGTTGACTTGTGTGTTACCCTGTTCAGAGTTTCGTCCACCGAATAAAACGTATTGTATTTTCTGGTCAACCGGGCTGTGAGCAAGAGCGGCAGTCATGACGTATTCCTGCTTTTGTGCACCTTCGTAAGTGGCGCTAACATCGATAAGCTGAACTTGGGCCATGTTGATGCCAGAAGCTACTTGCTTGATCATTTGTTTACGACGCTCTTCATTATTCGGAGTCACGTGCTGTTGATTGACGGCTGGGCCCATCTCACCATCGTGCTTCTGGTTGTATAGCTCATCTAAAAACGAAGGACACATACAAATTAGAGAAATACCATTAAATATAGCACAGGAGTAACATTTTTAAATAAATTTAATCTTACCATAAGCTGCGGTGAAAGTGACAACTTTGTTCTGAGACTGTTTGCCAAGATGCTTGAAGTTGTAGTGCGTCAGGGCTACGTCTCTCTGGCTCAGGAAGTTGACAACGGTACTCAGAAGATTGCGAGAACGGAACATACTGCCAAGGTTCTCGTAGTCCGAAGAGTAAGAGTAACCTTGGATTTGGAACTGCACGCCTGTGCTTTGACCGAACTTGGTGTCAGTGTTGACAATCTTTCTCTGGCGTTCGATGACCTTAGTCGTAGGGTCCTGGGAAATAGGGACTATGGTGTCCTTCTTCTGGCTAGCAGTGTAAGGCCATACGCTGTAGTGAAGGAGGGTGGTATCCTGCTCAGGTTTCAGAGGCTCTACCCTAATTTTGAATACGCCTGATTTCATCTGGATATTCAGTTTGACAGGCAGTTGAACCTGGAGTTTGTTGATCACACCGGCGCTTGCCTTCTGGTTGGTTAAAGTGTCAAGGAATCCGACACTGCCATCAATGTTCCTAGCGTATGTGAAGAGCAGTTCCTTGTCCATATTACCCGAGTATTCCCTGTTCTCCTGGTCTGGGTACTTGAATTGTCCCTTGGCCTTGCTTTGAATGTGGACTACGGTCGGCTCATTGTATTTATAGATGAATGGCATACCCATAGCGACTGGGAACATGATGGACACCTGCATCTGGTTGAGAACCTTAGTGTAGTGTTTGTCAACGCCATTTTCGAGTTCCTTCAAGTATTCCTTGATATCTTTAGGCAGTTGTTTCAAGTCTTTTTCATCAAAGGTGAAGAATCTTTGCTGGTTCATAAGGTCGATGTACAGAGAGGCTTCTAGAGGGTTCTTGGGGTCGCGCTTGATGTTCAACATCTGGGAGATCTTGTCCGCGGAGTATTTGTGGTTGGTCTCCCATTGCTTCAGCTGTTGTTCAGACATTTGCTGAGTGAAAAATTTGAAAACTTCCTTGACGCTGGAGAAGGATGCGGAGATCTGGAAATAGCATATATATTACTAGCGTACGTCACGTGTTTTTACCCGCGTAGTTCCCGTGGGAGTACGGGAATAAAATATAGCTTATGTTACTCGCTAATGATGTAGTTATCCGGTGCTGAAAGAATTTTCAAGATCGGTCAAGTAGTTTCGGAGCAATGCAAACAAACAAACAAATCTTTCCTCTTTATGATATTAAGTATAAGTATAGATTAAAATTTAAAAGTATATGTTAATGATTATACAATATCAAAGCTACTTTTGAGAATTGTACGATTTTTAATGGATTGGATTTTGATGAGCATAAACTTACAGAGTTTTCTCTCTTCCATCCGCCATGTTTGCTTCTGACGGAGTATCTCAAGCTCTTAGGCCATAGGTTATCTTCACTTCCAATGTGGGACAGCGAGTTGTAGATACCGAATTCTTCCTCATGCTCATGGTCGTCGCTGAAGATCTTGGTGGACAAATGGTAGCCGAACTTCTCTTTGGTTACCAGCTCTCTTACAGCTTCAGCGTTTCTGCGGCTAAAGAGAAAAAACCAATCTTAATTTCTGTTCTTAATACCAAAGTAACTAAATTAAATTAGTTTAAGAACCATGATCTCATTTGCTTTTGAAAATTTTTTTTACAAATACTTACAAGTCAGAAAAGTGAGGGTTCTCCAGTTCCGCTGCCCATTCGATAGCAGACTTCAGACTAGCGCGAACATGGATGCTGGGGTCATCGTTTGTCATCTCAGCCATGGACTGCATCATGGAGATGGAAGGATGGGTCATGAAGATTATGTGGATAGCAGCAACCCTCACTTCGTAAGGCTCAGCAGTGTTCTTCAAAATGCTGAATAGGACAGCGCGGACGTACTTGTCCTTCTCAAGAGCCAAAACATTCAAGTTGTAGACCATCTTTACGCGCAAGTAGGTAGAAATAGGGATTTTGCCTTCCAGATACGGAGTAAATATCTTCAGGATCTCTCGGTGACCCAAGTTGCCAATGGCCTTGATGTAGACCTGAGCTTTGCTTTTGTCATCACGCTCAATGGCCTGTTTCAACTCTTTGGATAGATAGGGTAAGATCTCGTCGAGGACAAAGCTATCGTGCTTGCGGGCGAGACGACCATACATATGGGTGGGGTAGTAAGAGTGCGCGGTCTCATTGTCCACATGTCCGAGGTTGATGAACTTCGTAGCGGATAGCAGAGCGGAGGTACCGAGTGCCTTTTGTTGCTGAACCTCAGTGCTGATAGCCAACTTGAAGAACTGCATCATCACTTCCCTTGTTGGGTAGCGAAGGGTGCTAGCGAGAGTGGTGACGACCTCAGCTGCTTCCTCCTCTTGGATCTTTTTGGTTTCGATCCAGGACTTGATTTGCTGGAAGGCAGGCAGAGTACCAGCTTGGACAACAGCGTCGCGATATATCATCCACATATCGGCTTCAACGACGCCGTTGGAAGACTTGGTGACCTCAATGCTGTGACTGGTTTGAGATAATTGCTCGTAGGTCATAGAGGCAATAATGCGAACAAGAATGTTGAACTTAGAAAGGAAATCTGACTTGGGCATGTTGTTGGGGTTCTGGAGCTGTTGAGCAATGTCCTTAAGGAGTTTCTGTGCGTTCATTTTGTTCTGCTTCATATCTGCCCTTGGCTGCGGGCTCATGGATAGAGCGGCGTAAGCAGGCTCGTTGAAGTTAGGGACTTCATCGTTAATGTACGCAGAGTTTGATTCACTAGAACTTACATCGGCCTGAATTTCCTTGCGAATATTAATGTATTTCTCGAGCTTAGCCGAGCGAGCTTCACGATGCTTAACTTCCTGGTAGGTGTCAAACTCGTATGACTCTTCTGACGAAGATTCATCCGGGATGGGCATCTGTTTTGCCGAAATTAAATACAGCAAATTGTTTATTTGGCGATAGTTTTCGGATTTCTGCCATTCAGCTTCGTTGTCTTGTTCAACGGATACCAGCTCAAACACAACTGTACTGGTAACTTGAGCTTTCTGTTTACCGAACAACAGAGGGTGAACGTTGGCTGTGCTCGTGGTTTCAGACTTGTAGATATGACCTTGTTTGCCGACGAGGATGCGAGAAGTCGAGGTACGCTTAATGAAGTGCTCCTCATGGTGGCTGTGGGACTGGGTGCCTGTCCATTCAGCTCCGTCGGGGACTCCGAAGTGATATGAAACTCTAAGATGGCAGTGTCCGTAGTTCTTGCTCTTGGTGATCTCGATGGGGTCTTCTTCTGAAGCGAATTTAGGAAGCTCACGACGCCATTCAGAAGCGATAGGAGCTACGGTGTACAAAGTCTCACAGTCGCCAGTGACGTCACTCTCCATCTTACTGAACAGACCCTGGTGGCTTTCTCTGTCATAGTTATCCTGGGAGTTCCTGACGTTGCGGTAGGTGGAGAGGTCAACTTGTAGAGCGCTGATCAGACCCTTGAGTAAGTTCTCGTGAGGAAGAGACACAGTTGAGGGCAGACTGAAGGACAAGACACGTCCTCCGTCAAGGGTGATCTCGAATGGGTTGTCGAGATTGTTGACGGGTTCGTACTTGAGGTCCTTAGGTAAATATTGGCCGTCTAACTTATGATGTACTTGGGCATGTTCGGGGCTCTCTAGTTTGGCCAGGAGCTGGCCGGGGCCCTTGACTCGTACTATGAAGCGGGCCCTGAAGGCGTTACCGCTGCTTGGTCCTTCCTCGTGCTGGGCTAAGGTCCGGGCCTCGATGTCGTAGCGGTACAGTTTGCCAGCCTGCCAGGGCCATTGTTGCTGGCCTTCCTGCTGACCTTCCGGCCCTCGGTCCAGTCGGCCCGAGGATGCGGCGACTGAAAAATTGTGTAAAGATATAGATATTATAAAATACTATTGGTGCTAGAAATTTGCGCTGAATAGGAGAAAAAATTAAGAAATTGATCAGCTTTTCCTTGACCAAGGAGGGGATCAGAACAGCATAGCTCGCTCATAGGCAGACATATAGCACGTAGGTTCATAAAAACGATATAAAATATTCATACTTGATTCGCAAAAACAATATAAGCGTATGGTTTAATGCGGAATAAAACATACTGAATTAAAATCTAATTTGAAAAATTCTCGTATTGCGGTGTTTGTAAGCAATCTACGAAACGCTCGACCGATTTGCATGAAACTTTGTGTGCATATTGGGTAGGTAGTATTGGCCCTAAATGACAAGGGTGGGACCTTAAAAAAATATATGGTAATACAACATTTGCCGGGCACATTCAATAAAACAAAAATTTAAACAATATAACATTAAAAAAATATTTGGACCTATGTTGATGGTCCAATAATAATCATTTTTATTTGATATATTGCAGAAAATGCAGTAATGAAATATTACATATTAAATAACATAAATATTAAATTTAACAAGGTTTAAATGCATTGCAGAAATTATAAACATATTGTTTAATATTAGTAGTCCTTAGACATAAATATATGAATTATCAAGTATATTATTTGAATATGTCACATAATAATAATTCGCAACGCCACTAGCCTTTTTGACACGATCCCGAGAGACGCCGATATTTACTAAGTTTTCTACTTGTATTTAGTTTAGGTACTGTTCCATGTATATATATAATAAAAAAATCCATATAATTCGCATATATAAAAAATATAAATATAAATATATTTAAAGATACTCACCGATCAACGCCGCAAGCACTAGAAGCTTCATAATCTTTTTCTCCTGTCGAAGCCCTATCGATGTTCACAACACTTGGAGAAGATCACTTCTGCTTGTCTCCAGCCAGTGCCACCCTTATATACAAGTCCTACACGTGTGTGGTAGGTTTGAAGCTATGACCCCAAGCAATTACTGATATGCAACATTGTTGCATTTCGCTGATTTATATTGTTTTGCATAAACAAGATGAAGATCACACGATTCGGTACAAGGTGGTGGTAACTTATAGCACAATGTCAAAAGTAATTTCTTCTTTCTAGAGGTTTTTTTATTGTGTCTATGGCAATAATAATTATGATTTATGTTTGTAACAATTTATTTTTGGCCCATATATTGACCACTGCAGTAGAAATTACAAAAGAAAGACTAAAAAGTAGAAAACTAGAAAGAGGAAACGTAACATTTCTGACTCATATTGCTTTCACACTTTTTTTCAGACTTTAGAGCCAAAAAATATTAATTTGATATCGTTTCACAGTCTCGACAAACCAAAGCCGAAATCAGGGGCCTTACCATGAGCTGCTCTTATTGCCATGATAGTTTCACTCATTTATGAGACAGATGTATGTGACGTGCATACATCTGTCACTGTCGCACAACTGAATTATCATTGCAATAAGAGCTCATGGTTGGGCCCCTGGCTTAGTTATAGGTCATGAAATTTTGTATTATAACATTTACTTACATTATAAAAAATAAGTTTAAAGAGGGCCAAATTATTAAAAAAAAAATCTCAAAAAATACGTCAACGATCTATAACATTTTCATTGCGATATAGCTGTGCCCCGCGGTTTTACCAGCGTAGATTTAGTTTCGTGCTGTTTTTTTTAAATATAATGGCCTAAAACACTCCTTGAAACATCAGCTATCTGCAAGTGAAAGTCCCGTTAAAATCGGTCTAGCCATTTACGCGTGATGCCGTGACCCAGGGAAATGGGGATTCATTTTTATATATATAGACTAGCTGTGCCCCGCGGTTTCACCCGCGTAGATTTCGTTTCATGCTTCATGTCGCGGAACCCTAATATTTTTAATAAATAAAAGTAGCCTAAGTTACTCCTTGAAACATCAGCTACCTGCCAGTGAAAGTCCCTTTAAAATCGGTCCAGCCTTTTCAGAGATTACCCGGAACAAACAGACAGACAGACAGACAGAGAAAAATTTTCATACTTGGTTTTTCAGTGTCAGTAGCGTGTATAATTTCATATGCATTTAGTGAAAAGCTGTATTTTTGGAATTACAAACAGACACTCCAATTTTATTTATCTGTATAGATTAGGTACTTATGTCTTTTAATCACGAACTAATAAAATTAAACAAACCAGTTTTTAAATCATAATTTTATTCTAAAAAAAAATAATATTGAGCAAGAAGTAATTTGGCAGCAACTGCCTTTAAAAAATATTAATTCTACTTAAAAATCTGCCTAAGAACCTAAGAAATGTACACAATGAGCAAAAAGAGATCTAGAATTGGAAACAATCTTAAGAAATACAATTAAATCGAGATTCTTTGGAAAGCATGCATTTGTACATTTTGTATTTTAAAATATCTTAAGCCTAGATGCAAAGGAATTTGGCTGAGAAAGTGAACTGAAAATGTTACTCCAGAAAATTTACAAAAAAAAAAAAAAATTGTAAAATTTTGTTAAAAAATTATAGTTCAACTAGCTGTGCCCCGTAGTTTCACCCGCGTAGATATAGTTTCATCCTTATTGTCGCGGAACCCTAATATTTTTGATAAATAAAAGTAGCCTAAGCTACTCCTTGAAACATCAGCTACCTACCAGTGAAAGTCCCGTTTAAATCCGTCCAGCCGTTTCAGAGATTACCCGGAACAAACAGACAAACGGACAGACAGACAGAGAAAAATTTAAAACTTGGTTTTTCAGTGTCAGTAGCGTGTATACTTTCATATGCATTTAGTGAAAAGCTATAATTTTGGAATTACAAACAGACACTTCAATTTTATTTATCTGTATAGATTATTATAACTCAAAATCAACATAAAACATTTGTAAAATGTCAGCTTTCACTTTAACTATTTATTTTTTATACTTTTGAATATGATGCACGTGTTCTTTCTAAAAAGATAATTAAAAAATAAATTATCGCAATAAAAATGCATAAACGACAATAATCTATTTTCAATGGAAGACATTTTAAGATTTGTCGTTGGAAGAGGACTAAAATAATGAAAAACAAAAATCGTTTTTCTATCACTAAAATAAAAAAAATATCTAAAAAAATACAAAAGTTTTTTTTTAACTATTTGAGCAAATATAGGTGTTCTCGAGAGATTTGTCTTTTTGCAAAAAACTCTTAAGTAATCTTACCTAAGTCTTTTATTATTAAAAAGATTTGTGTTTTACACAAATGGAAATTGCTATTAAAACTATGCGATAAACATTAAATTTTGTATACAAACTAATAATAATTTTGTATACAAGATAATAATTTTAAGATTACGAACAATGTTGAGCGCATATTACAATAAAATAATAATATGTAAAATAGGTTTTTGTTGCGAAAATATTACATATTACCTTAAATATATCAAACAAACATATCATATACACTATAATAATTAATATGGATTGTGTTTACAACACAAAAAAAACACAGTCGAATTGTTAACCTCCTCCTTTTTTGAAGTCGGTTAAAAACGAACCTTTGTCTTTAAATCTAAAAGTACGTTAAAAACTCTAGACCTAAAACCTGTGATTGAGCCAATTATATTCTTCAGTCTTTCCTTGAGCAAAAAAATTACAAAATTTTCTCAAGAATATGAGTTGCATAAATTATAGACATTTCACCATGGCACTTGTATGCTGGATAAGACGAACTAATTTTATCAATAAGCTGAAGTAGGTTAGGCAGTTCTAATAGCTTGCCCACTTTACTATATCATAAACCATAATTATAATCAGAACTTCCTTCAAATTTTATAACCTCTGTAAGCGAGGCACTGTCAACTTATCCCTTATACACCTCAGTGTTGCCAATTTGGCTGGTGAGCTGGGAACCATCTGCTCCTGTTCCGGTCTTCTGATTGGTCTGGATGGTGGTATGCATGTCCTTGGTACTGACGTGATGTGGGGATGAGACTTCACGTGCTTCCTGAGTGAAGACGGGTCTGTATAACGCTTGCCACAACCAACAGCTCCGCAGGCATAGGGTCTCTGGAAAATATCGTGACATTAGCTTTGTAGCAACGTTTCTTCACTTGCTACATAGATGGCGGTGCTCGCTAACAAATGCGAAGTTTGAATACAAATACACGAGAATTTAAATCGCGCAATTAGAATCTTTAAGCGCATTGCAGTAGGTAGGTATATATTCAACTAGAATTATCGGAGTCGGTGTTCCCCAATCATGACACCCGCCTGGCTGGAAGATCTTCCCTTTGCTGGGGATGAGCAAGGTCACTCATTCTCCTTGCTGTCCCTGCAGCTTTTTATTGGGACCATATTAGCTTTTTTAAATAGCCTATGTCTGTCTTTGGGTCAAAGCTATCTCAATATCTAATTTTAGCAATATCAGTTCAACGGTTTGGTCGTGAAAAGGAAACAGAGAGGCGGACAGAATTCGTATTATTCAAAATTTTTTTTCTAAGCTGTTTTTAAAATATTTAGTGTTCCTGTATTAAGGAGCTATTCATGAAATGTAATCTAATAGCCTTTATTTAATCTACACAGTAATGAACAAGGGATGCAACCTGACGTCAGGGCCGTAGTCATGAATAATGTCTAATCTAAGGTTATGATCTATAACTTTGTTGGCAGTTACTACGTTGATAAGTTAATTAACGTAGCACTGTACCTACACAAAGTCCAGTTTGCAGTAAGATGACATTGCTTGATTTTAAATAAACATGCTTGTGTAAGTGTAGATAGTAGGACAGAAAAGCAGAAATCCGACGGCAAAAGCAGCCTAGAAAGCCTCAGAGCAGTCACGTTTTAAAGAAATAAGCCGACCCCTTCAAGGGCTTGTGGGCAATCCTTAAGATTGATTATGAAGTGAAAAGATGAGGAAGTGTCATTAAGAACTTTCCAACTTCATTAATAATATCATCATATTAGCCTAAAGTAGTCCTTTATTGGACTTAGACTGTACACCTGTGCATAACGTAATTTTAGCGTCAGTGGAAAATTCTGATCTTTCTTAAACTTACAGCATTAAAATGCGTCCTCTGATGTTTGGCTCTGTCTGATGAGTTGGAGAAGGCTTTCCTGCAATGTGGAGCTGGACAGGCGTAGGGTCTCTCTCCCGTGTGTGAGCGAACATGGATCTTCAGATTTTCTAAACGGGAGAACGCCTTGCCGCAACCTGGGTGCTGGAGAAGAGAAAGAAGTGAGTTTTCAGTGTCATTCCTTCCATCAAGGGTGAAAACTCAACATATTAATATGCTGTTGTTTTCTCGTGTACTGACAAATACAAAGCTTCTCAAGATTTGTTTCCTTTTGGTTTGAATTCACTTTCTTCACCACTGCCACGACAGTTCTGTGAATACATTAATTTCGAACGTGGATCGAGACTCCATTTGCCTACTCCGTGATCGGGAGTGAAAGGGGATCGATATATTATGTACTATGAAGAAATTACTTACATGGCATCTGTTAGGTTTATGTCCAGAGTGTACTCTCATGTGGATAAGCAATTTGTAGCGTGCATTGAAAGGGCGACGGGCGCGCGCGCAGTCTCGCCAAAGACAGCTAAATTCATCACCTGAAAAGGTTTCCTGTTGTTAATTCTTTACAGTTAATAGCTTTGAGCTTGTTTTATCATTTTAAATTGGAAAGAATGAGATCATTATTTACCTTTGTAAGTGTTCACGTGTGCTCTTTCAATATGTTCTACCAAAGTATTCTGATTTGGATATCTCTCGTAGCACTGCTCCCATACACACATGCGTTCTCCTGAAAAATAATGATATTCAGACTTCTCAAATCCACCCTTTAATTCATCTATACATCTATGCATGTCTATTCAGATAAATAAAATTGAAGTGTCTGTTTTTTATTCCAAAATTACAGCTCTTGACCAAAGGCATATGAAAGTATACACGTTACTGACATAGAAAAACCATTTTTTTAATCTTTCTCTGTCTGTCCGTCTGTGAGTCTATCTATCTGTCTGTATAAAACGCCTGAATCGATTTTAATGGGACTTTCACTGGCGGATAGCTAATGATACAAGGAGTAACTTAGGCTACTTTTATTTTTAAAAAAACATTACGGTTTCGCCGGCCACCTATGAAATTAACTCATGGCGGGTAAAACCGCGGGGCGCAGCTAGTATTGCATATACCTCAAATTATATTTAAAAGATATGTTAGTAGTTCATTGATAAACATACACAATTAATAAATTGTTTATGAATCTCTCACCTTGACTCTCCTTATCAGCTTTCTTTTGGCCTGAACACCTATTGTTCTCGTTATGAACGTCATCTCTTTCCAAATTTAGTCCAAAATCATCTAGATTTACGAACAAATCATCTTCATCAAACGTCTCAGAATTTTCGTCATAATAACCCGAACTCTGAACGTCACTCTCAATAGATTCTGAGATTGAAGTCTTCCTTTCATTTCTATCAAAATTGAATTCCACACAACTTGTTGGCGTATCAGGCAACACATATTTCTTTTCGGCATCTAAATTATACAAGATGTTATTAGGGTAGCTGTAATGTTCTATACTACTAAGTTGCGTATTAGGTATAGTCTGGTTGAAGTCTTGTTGGATAGAATCGTCGACATTATAATTACAAGTGCGTCTAGAAAAAACTGTATCAATCGGCGGTAGCAGGTTCTTCTCTGATGTCATCGAACCTAAGTACTCCTCGTTAAAACCATCTGGAGTCAACCGACACGACTCTCCGTCTTCCCTACACAACTCATCTATCAACGATTCATCATCTATGTAATCGTTTGCCTCATACATCTTTGTTTCAGCACTTTCCTTATCGAAATCTGTATTGAAGTTCTTTTCTCCAAAATCAATGCCATCAAGATCAAGCAAAACTTCTTTGATGTTCTGATCGTTTATATTACTGTCAATAACTTCGTCAATGATTTCAAAATCGGTTTCGTTGACTGTTGTATTACTGATAGTATTGGGCCAGTCATCTAATACTTCAAAATCAAAGCTTTCCTCCACTCCGTATCTGAAGCCATCTTTGGCTTTGTTCTTACTACTGCTCTCTAATTCTAAGTTAAATTGCGACATGTAATAAGCATGAAGGTCTGTAACATTATCATTTTTGTTTTGGAACATGATGTCGTCATCGTAGCAAGGTATTATGTCGTAGCTAGACATGTCTTAAAGTTCGTTTACCTAGTGTTCAGCAGTGCCTATGACATGTGGTGTTTACTCTAACTTTGCACATATGGCTTGCCGTTTGGCTATTATTATAAAAATAAACTTTCTCTGAGTTTCATCACGCGTGGCTGGAGCATCTGCGAATTGTAAAATTAATGGTTTAATACTTCTTATTATTAAGACGTGGACACGTGTTCAGGGCGTTGATACCTATTTAGAATATGTTAAGTAGATGATTTTTTGCACCGTTTTTATATTGCGGATGTATTTGCGGAAGGATAAATATATTTTTGTAATCTTTTTGTAGCATTGCCTAGCTGAAAGGTGTTACTGAAAAATTTGTTTTAATAAGGAGTCTATTGACCCTTGTAACGCGGAAGATTTGATAGATGATGATTTTGATCTAGGTTATGGTGACAAATTGATTTTGATTGAAAGGACAGCGCGTGGATACTGAAATAACGCATTTCTTATTGTTTTTAGTGAGACATCAAATTCATTTAAAACGCGTGATAACACAAAGCATATAGAAATGTTATTAAGACATAGTATATTGCTAAGACATAGTACAGGTGCCGTCACAAGTTATGAGCATTCAGCCAAAATAGTAGGGGTGACTGCGAATGTATTGTATGCACGTCGCGCCCTACAGACAGACTCATTAAAATTACTACTGTCAATTCAAGGTGCGCGCTTTTCATAAATATCTCAAAATGATTTATTCAGTTTAGGCCCTGGTAAGGCACTTATGAATGTCGAGGAATTTACCACCTAATAATTAGGTCATGACGGATTAGGAGTCCATCGCCTTCTAAGAAACACTGATTGGCACAGAACGGTGGGATTAGAACTTGGCGACGCTTGCTTAGCAAGCTACTACTGAACACGCGCGGCCACTGCGGAAATTATTACGTATTTTTTTTTCAATTTGGTGATCCCTATAATATTATTTGTCGTGTTTGAAGCACAGTGGTTTCATGGTGATATAAATTATGAACACTCAAGTATTATTTATTTATATTTTTTTGGAATATGGCAATTTAAGTACTTGATAAGCATTTATTACGTATGTTGTTAGTTATTAGTTTTATTGTGTTCTTTAAAAGAATTATGATTAAGAATGTTTTTTTCTGGTGAAATCAATATTTTTTTTATTTATATTGGCAATATTGATTTTAATATGTAAATATTTATCAAAGGCTGAAATACTTATATATATTATTATTTGCCTGATTGGAAAAAAAAACAAAACGAGTCAGTACAAAGATAACTTATTAGAACATAATAAAAATAATAATTTTCATTCTTATAAGAATCTTACAAGCATGAAAATAAAATCCAAAACATAAAATTATGGCAAGAAAGTTTGACAGGAGTTAAATCGATAACATTCCTTAGATCATTTATAAAATCCGTAATTTTCAAAGAAAGAATACCTATAAAATTTAGAAAAAATTCAATAAAAATTATGGTATAAAAGTAACAAAAGATACTCACCAGAAAATCACAATTTCAAATATAGAACCACGAATTTTGAACTCGTCACAAAATGGCGGCAACTGTCAGCGTGACACATAACCTAACTTCGTACACGACCGCACTTAACTGGGGTAAAGATGGGAATAACACGGGAGCTAATGGGATGGTGAAAAAAATCTTAACTGAAACCAGGAGACGCGGATGTAAATTACTGGAAGCATCGAAAATATAGGTATGTTGTGACTTTACAGCTAGCAGTAGGTATTAATATTTTTACACGGGAATTTATTGTAAATGAAAAATATTTATTCAGTTTAGGCCCTGGTAAGGCACTTGTTTATGAACGTCGAGAATTTACCACCTTTGTGACACAAAACCCCAATATCTATTTTAAAATTATTTCAACTGCCTCGTTAGTCTAGTGGTTAGTATGTTCGCCTGCCATCACGAGGTCCCGCACTCGATTCTCGAGTCGGGTCAAAAATAGATATTGCGTTTACTCATATTATGAGATGTATATGACGTGTATACGTCTGTCACTGTCACACAGTGGAACTATGATGGCAATAAGAGCTTATGGCTAGCTTTTAAAGCTAGCCACTTCCAGTAGATCTTAAATCTTGAACTTCACAACTGAAACACATGTGCTTTCAAGACAATCTTATATTTTCTGACGCAATTAATGAGACAGAACAGAAACACTCTTAAACTCTGCTTGATAGAGTCGAAATTATCCAGGCATAGAGCGTATTAGGGTAAATACATTAGAACTAAGACGTCGAATGTCTTTTGGCGCCAAATAAGATTTTATTGATTCATATGAGAAAAGGTGAAAACTTATTTAAATTGCTTAAATTTTTTTATAGTACTGATAAAAATAATTATAGTAGATATTGTTTAAATTTTTTTATAGTATTGATAATTTTATTGCGTAATTTTAGAAACTCGCCTACAGTCGCCATCACTTTAATATGAATATTTGATTAATTAAATTTAAATTAAATTTAGTTTTTCGAAAATGAAAATAAAAATTATTTATTCACTTTAGCCCCTGGTAAGGCATATATGCTGAACTCTATAATTTGATGCAATATTTAAAAGAGTAATACCTATTATTTAAAAACCTATTCCAAAAAAAAACCAAAAAGGTTTAACAACCTTTTTTTCACACGTGCAAAAAAATTTTTTTTTACATGAAAACCCTAAGAACATCGTAAAACCCTTTAGTGTTTCATAAATAACGCGACAAAAAACAGTAACTTCTGTAAAATTAACATAAAATGGATAGTGGATGGGTTTTGGAAAAAATAATGACACCGAAGACATAATGATGCAGTCGACAGGTTTTTATAAACGGTTTTTTGACCTGGTTTTGGTGAAATTTTCGTTTGTTTTTTTAAGAGGTAGTCAATAATGAGATCTGTGGGTCTACCATCATCGGATCAAGAAGCGGGTATTAACTTCTAAGCTTTGACGTTTCACTTGGTACCGTAAAATTAAACGTCAAAGCTAAGAAGTTCTGAATTCGCGCTGCTTAAACGATCATAGAGATAGAGAAAGGCTGCAGGCATTTGAAATGTGATGCTGGAGAAGGATGGAGGGTATAAGTTGGACAGAGATGGTCACAAACGAGGAAGTATTAGAGAGAGTAGAAGAAGAAAGAATGATAATCCGGACAATAGAAAGCAGGAGGGGCAAGATGATTGGACACTTATTACGACATGACGCTTTCATTAAAAACATCATAGAAGGGAAGATAGAAGGAAAGCGAAGAAGAGGGAGACCATGGATTAGTTATGTACAACAGCTGAAGGAAAAAGTCAGCGTCATGTCGTACAAGGAAGTCAAAGTGTTAGCGGACAATAGAGAGGGTTGGCGATTGCTTAAAGAGCCTAGCTTTTAAATAAATTATGATGAAGCGATTATAGCCTGTTGTTCGAAATTAGGAACTACCCCTTCACAGAAGATTCCAGTAATGCCTTAAGGTGGTGTTGTATTGATGTGGTAAGGTCCATAGGGTGTGGAGGGAGTAAGCGCTGGACTGGCTTGTGAGCAGACATTTTTTTTACTGTAAGTTTGTACTTAAAAAGTGACAACCTTCACGCTAGATGCAGAAAACTTTCTTATTTAAGAAAATTGGTCTAGCTCCATAGGTATTGCTGTAAGCTTATAATATACTGTTCTATTAGTACTGTGTTGGCATAGCGATGCCTTTCTTGATGGTGGTCAATACATGAGGGATAATTATGATCATTAATTGGTAATACTACCTATACCTATATCACCTATATGTGAAGTGTCGTAGTCTCAAAAAAATTCTCAGAAACTTGATGTGGCTTTTATATTTTTAATGTAGTATTCCTCACTAGAGTGGCAGATGAGAACAAAAATTATTTAGAATCTAAAATATCAATTTTATTTTTCGTTTTCTTAAATTATAGGAAATTTCTAAGAATGTTAATTGTTGCCCCTTTAGTTAATACTTACCTCGGAACGGTTAATTCTAGCCCCGACCTCGGGGTAAGTAAGTATTGATTTCTGACTATTTTTTGGATAAAATAGACTTTTTGAAAATAGTACCAATTTCAGGTCAAGGTTATCGAATAGTTCGAGCATAATTTAACACAAAAATCATATCAAAATGTTTAGGCGTTTTTATGTAACAACTGAAAATATAAATTTTATTACATCTCGCCCCGGTCTCCCCTAATATATCTAAATATATATAACACAGACATAGTGATCTATCAACGCACAGCCCAAACCACTTGACGGATCGGGCTGATATTTGGCATGCAGGTAGGTGTTATGACGTAGGCATCCGCTAAGAAGCTAAGAGGATTTTGATTAATTCCACCCCCACGGGGAGAAAATAGGATTGAAAGTTTGTATGAAACTAAATTTACGCGGGTGAAAACGCGGGGCTCAGCTTCTTTCCATTATACAAGCTACGATAGCGTCAGATACCTAGGCTTCCACCCTATTTTTATAAGGTGAAACACGTCGACTTTTATTGATTTTATTGCAGTAACAGAACACAACAATAAAGGTTGCCTTTGACCACAAACAGATAAAATAAAGTATATTTACAAACATAACACCAATAAATAAACTATAATGTGCCGATAGTTGCATACAATGTAGTCGGTGGAAGGTTGACAACCTGATTATTGAACACGTGGGTTCATAGATCTAGGTTCGATTGTGTGTAACCTCGTCGATGTTGATTAGGAGAACTCTTAGTAATGTTATTAATTGCATTGTTCCAATCAGAAATTGTGGTATATTTTCTTTACAGGTTACTATGTGAACTTTTGGACAATAGGTACGTTTTAATACCATATATTTTTGGGGTGGATAACTGTTATTATTTAGGAGTATAGAAAATTGGTGTTGGCCTATTGTGTCAGTGAACTTAGCAGAGCAAATCCCAGCAGATCAAAAATAAATGTGAGTTCTATTAGCATGCAGAAGAGTTCTATAGTTCCTGATACTTTTTAGAGATAGTTCTGGCTCGGAAACCTGGAAATTTTTTTTTCAAAATGCTCTGCTAACTTCCCGTAGCAGATCAATTTCGAGCAAATCAAAAATGTTTATGATTTTTGGGTGCATATAGATGAATAAAGGAGTTCCTGATAGTTTTGAGGCATAGTTCTGTGTATTTGACAGAAATAGACGCCTGTTAAAAAAATCATCGAGGTAAGAAAAATTTTCAGTCAAAATTCTTCAAATTAATTCTAGGTAGCCTAGGAAGCTAGAACTCCTCGATTTATCATATAACTGTAGCATAGCTATGATAAGGAAGTAAAATCAACACCAGAACTCACTCAGAGCTCTCAGCAGAGCATAGGTGTATATTTGAAAATGGAAAAAATTCAACATTTCAGTCTAAAATTCTCAAACAAATTCTAGGTGGCCTAGGAAGCTAGAACTCCTCGATTTATCATATAACTGTAGCATAGCTATGATAAGGAAGTAAAATCAACACCAGAACTCACTCAGAGCTCTCAGCAGAGCATGGGTGTATATTTGAAATTGGAAAAAAATTCACCATTCACTCTAAAATTCCTCAAATAAATTCTAGGTAGCCTAGGAAGCTAGAACTCCTCGATTTATCATATAACTGTAGCATAGCTATGATAAGGAAGTAAAATCAACACCAGAACTCACTCAGAGCTCTCAGCAGAGCATAGGTGTATATTTGAAAATGGAAAAAATTCAACATTTCAGTCTAAAATTCTCAAAGAAATTCTAGGTAGCCTAGGAAGCTAGAACTCCTCGATTTATCATATAACTGTAGCATAGCTATGATAAGGAAGTAAAATCAACACCAGAACTCACTCAGAGCTCTCAGCAGAGCATAGGTGTATATTTGAAATTGGAAAAAAATTCACCATTCACTCTAAAATTCCTCAAATAAATTCTAGGTAGCCTAGGAAGCTAGAACTCCTCGATTTATCATATAACTGTAGCATAGCTATGATAAGGAAGTAAAATCAACACCAGAACTCACTCAGAGCTCTCAGCAGAGCATAGGTGTATATTTGAAAATGGAAAAAATTCAACATTTCAGTCTAAAATTCTCAAACAAATTCTAGGTAGCCTAGGAAGCTAGAACTCCTCGATTTATCATATAACTGTAGCATAGCTATGATAAAGAAGTAAAATCAACACCAGAACTCACTCAGAGCTCTCAGCAGAGCATAGGTGTATATTTGAAATTGGAAAAAAATTCACCATTCACTCTAAAATTCCTCAAATAAATTCTAGGTAGCCTAGGAAGCTAGAACTCCTCGATTTATCATATAACTGTAGCATAGCTATGATAAGGAAGTAAAATCAACACCAGAACTCACTCAGAGCTCTCAGCAGAGCATAGGTGTATATTTGAAAATGGAAAAAATTCAACATTTCAGTCTAAAATTCTCAAATAAATTCTAGGTAGCCTAGGAAGCTAGAACTCCTCGATTTATCATATAACTGTAGCATAGCTATGATAAGGAAGTAAAATCAACACCAGAACTCACTCAGAGCTCTCAGCAGAGCATAGGTGTATATTTGAAAATGGAAAAAAATTCACCATTCACTCTAAAATTCCTCAAATAAATTCTAGGTAGCCTAGGAAGCTAGAACTCCTCGATTTATCATATAACTGTAGCATAGCTATGATAAGGAAGTAAAATCAACACCAGAACTCACTCAGAGCTCTCAGCAGAGCATAGGTGTATATTTGAAATTGGAAAAAAATTCACCATTCACTCTAAAATTCCTCAAATAAATTCTAGGTAGCCTAGGAAGCTAGAACTCCTCGATTTATCATATAACTGTAGCATAGCTATGATAAGGAAGTAAAATCAACACCAGAACTCACTCAGAGCTCTCAGCAGAGCATAGGTGTATATTTGAAAATGGAAAAAATTCAACATTTCAGTCTAAAATTCTCAAAGAAATTCTAGGTAGCCTAGGAAGCTAGAACTCCTCGATTTATCATATAACTGTAGCATAGCTATGATAAGGAAGTAAAATCAACACCAGAACTCACTCAGAGCTCTCAGCAGAGCATAGGTGTATATTTGAAAATGGAAAAAATTCAACATTTCAGTCTAAAATTCTCAAACAAATTCTAGGTGGCCTAGGAAGCTAGAACTCCTCGATTTATCATATAATAATAAAATATTCACAGGTAGGTCACCCGATATGCACAAATAATTTCATTAATACAAATCGGTTCAGCCGTTTCGTTCGTGCTTGTTACAAGCGTCGCGACACGAGAATTTTATATGTATACTAGCCTAAGTTACTCCTTGAAACATCAGCTACCTGCCAGTGAAAGTCCCGTTAAAATCCGTCCAGCCGTTTCAGAGATTACCCGGAACAAACAGACAGAGAAAACATTTAAAACTTGGTTTTTAGTGTCAGTAGCATGTATACTTTCATATGCATTTAGTGAAAAGCTGTAATTTTGGAATTACAAACAGACACTTCAATTTTATTTATCTGTATAGATTAGACTTGCGTCCGGCAAAAGTTATGTTGCCATATACATACCTACTTTTTGTGTCGGGCTACCCTTATCACTGAGGGGGATAAATAGTTAACAACCTATTCACAGACCTACCAAGTGTGAATATAAAATTTCATCAAAATCAGTCACTCATCAGTCTTTTTCGGTTTCGGAGGAGTATGGTAACTAACATTGTGACACGAGAATTTTAGAAATTAGATTATTCTTAACTCATCAGTATGTAATTCGGATGTAAAATTAATTTACAAAAACAACGATTTACTGAAAATATAATACCGAGCAAAGCTTGGTCATCCAGGTACTTAGCAGATACTTAAGTTAAACCCGTGACAGGGTACTGTACCAATGTGTTTTCTAAAATATATTATAGCCCAGAGATTAGCTGAAAGAGTCAGACAGACAGACGTTGCAGTGACAGTTTTAATTTATATTTATTTCTAAGTGTGTATTTTGTTGATATGTCTTTACATTTGACAAAGAAATTAGGGTGTTTATGGACAAATTTACATACCTCCAGTATGTATACAGGGTGTAGACATTTTAGGCGTAATTTTATGGCACAGGACTTCGGTTGGTGCTCTTATCTATGTATATCAAAATGAATCCCCATTTCCCATGGTCATGCCATTTTATCGGGACTTTTTCTAGCCGATAGTTGATATTTCAAGGAGTGACTTAGGCTAATTCTATTTAGAAATAATATTAGGTATTAGGTATGGATGGTTACAAGGGGAAAGGAAGACCTAAGAAACGATGGATGGATTGTGTGAAAGATGATATGGCTAATGGGAGTGAATACAGATATGACGGCTGATAGAGAGAAATGGAAGAGAAGAACACATTGCGCCGACCACAAATAACATGGGATAAGGGCAGGAAGATGATGATTAGGTATCCGCGAAACTAAATCTACGCGGTGAAACCGCGGGGCACAGCTAGACTAAAATAAAATCCGTTTAAAAAAATATCACGGCTGAAAATTTCGTATCCTATAATGATATAAAAGAAAAAACAGTAATAATGCACCTGATATCGTCAGACAAGTTCCATTTGAACCTGCTCTGTTTTTTCAGCCGCACATGCTCAATGCATCTAACCTACCGTTTACAAAAAGGGTATTAAATAAATGAAAGTAGTGTGCAGTCGACGCGCCGCTCGTTTTATTATCGTTGCGCACTTATGGATGACACGTGTGACTGAGATATATACAGGATGTTTGTTTTGTTCGACACTTTTTAACAAAAAAAAGTAGGTACTTGACTTTTTATTTTATATTTTAATTGTCAATAAATATTCTCTGACAACAAAGGCTATGTCTACTTATTACATATAAATAAAATGAGCCAAGTCAATACGCGATAACATGCCAAAAAGGCTGTCTACTGGGGTTCTACTTAGCCGAGTTATTCTATATATTCCCCTTTGATTTATCATGACAGGCCTCGATTCATTCACGTGTCAAAGTCAGCAACCTTATTAAAAAAAATGATGAGATTTAGTTGTGCGTGTAAATTAGACTTCGTGTTTTTCTTAATGCAACCTTTGAATTCTTTCGAGAATAGCGTAAGCAAATGTAATTTTATTTATTTATGGATTGCGACTAGATAGATTTTTATCACTTATATCATTACTAGCTGTGCCCCGCGGTTTCACCCGCGTAGATTTAGTTTCATCCTTATTGTCATGAAACCCTAATATTTTTAATAAATAAAAGTAGCCTAAGTTACATCTGGAAACATCAGCGACAAACAGACAGACAGAGAAAAATTTTAAAACTTGTTTTTTTAGTGTCAGTGTCGTGTATACTTTCATATGCATTAAGTGAAAAGCTGTTATTTTGGCATTACAAACAGACACTTCAATTATCTGTATATATCTGTATAGATGAAGTACTTAATCTAATAAAATAAAAAGTTAAGTAAATTATATTATTTTAAATAGTTTTATGTTATAACATTAACAATATATAAGCACTCTGTATAGTGAACGTTTCCACATATTGTTGAATGATTATTTCATTTGTATTATCTAAATCAGTTACATAGCATAGTAGTTAGTGTTTATAATTAAATAAATTATCTAAGAGTTTATCAATCTATCTTCATACAGATATATAAAATTGAAGTGTCTGTTTGTAATTTCAAATTAACAGCTTTTCACTATCACTAAATGCATATGAAAGCGTATACGGCACTTACATATAAATGGCAATTTATTAAATTTTCTCTTTCTGTCTGTCTGTTTGATCCATAATATAATCTATTTTATTGGTACTTTCACTGCTGAGGCTACAAGGAGGAACCTAGGCAATTTTTATTTAAGTAAACAATCGACCCTTGAAATTTTATCCTCGCAGGTGAAGCCGCAGGGCATAACTCATTAAAATAATTAAGTGTCTGTTTGTAATTAAAAATTTACAGTGTTGCACTAAATGCATATGAAACTATATTCGGTACTTAGAGGAAAATACCAACACGAGGGAAATCCTGAGCCATTCGAGGAATACATTTTATTCAGTCCATAAGTGGAAATACCTATACATAAGTAGGTAAGTCAATCTGCTCATTAAGATGCTCCGATGTTGTTACCTAGCTATGAACTGTACCGGGAATCCATTACAATGCATCGTGTTCTTACATTAAAAAAAAACTATTTTAATTTTTTGAGAGCCGTGGTGGCCTCGGGGATTGAGCAGTCAGCTGCTACGCAAGCGACGCAAGTTCGAATCCCAGCGATGCCTGTACCTATAAGTTTTTCTAAAAACTTATGTACAGTGATTTTCACACCACGTGCTTTACGGTGAAGGAAAACATCGTGAGGAAACCTGCATATGTCTGAGAAATAATTCAAAAGACGTATGTATAGTGCCTGATACGGCGATGGACTCACCCTCTGTCACGTTGGCACTTAATCATATCCGGTGAAATGTGGGTGATGAAAATTACAACACCTCTGCTTACCCCTTCGGGGAATACAGGCGTGAGCATATGTATGTATTTTATTTTTTTTTCCATATAGAAATAGGAATGACTGTAGATTGATAGTATATGCGAAGTAAAATTGTTATTCGATCAATATATCTTTGAAAGAGTGACGGAGTTATTAATTGTTTTATTATAACTGTAGCATGTTAATCCTATTAATGAAGCTGCGATGATGAATGTGTTTGACGTGCTTATCTAGGCCAAGCGATGGATGAAATGCTTACACTTGTTCCAACACTGCGGTGCTCAAAGTTACAGCGAACTAGCCTCACAAATGCTATTTAAATTAGTCTTCTATACTTATACTAATATTAAACAGAGGAAAGAATTTAATATAAGTATGTTTGTAAAGAATAGGCTCAAAAAGACCTGCCGATTTTAAAAATTCTTTCACCATAGCTGTGCCCCACGGTTTCACCCGAGTAGATTTAGTTTCATGCTGCTTTTTTAAATAAAATTAGCCTAAAACACTCCTTGAAACTTCAGCTATCTGCCAGTAACAGTCCCGGTAGATTCGGTCCAGCCTTCATTTTTATATATAAGAGATTAATTTAGGCTATATTTAGGGTACTATGCAGGTGAAACCGCGTGACAAAAAATAGATTTCAGAAGGAATCTATGTTTTTCTTGCGAATCATGCTTATGTTCTTTTTGTTTATTTATATCTAAATACTGTTTTTAAGTGCTACACTTATATAAATGTGGAATGTTACAATGAAAACGGAAAATGTTTAATGTCCTTCAAAGTCAAAGTCAAAAATATCTTTATTCGATTAGACTTTATACAAAGCACTTTCAAATCGTCAGAATGACACAATTTACAGGATTATACATGCTACCGCCAGGTTCGGAAGGTTGCTTTTACTGAGAAGAACCTGGCAAGAAACTCAGTAATTACTCTTTTCAAAAATATTATACAATTTAAAAAAACAACAAAATAAATCATTTGAGAAATGTAAGCCCATGGACACAGTTCCAATGTACAAATGTCGATAAAAATTAACATAAAGAAAAGTCTAGTAGTTCTATTTATATCTAAATGCGTAGCTTGACTTACTTTTTGTTTTCCAAAATATTCTTAAGAATTACCTATTGCTAAATTTGTGAGTTTAAATACAACTGGCTTAAATTGAATTTTAATAATGTTAACATTATAATTCTTTTTACACTAAATATATAAACTAAAATAACCTAAAATATAATAACCTAATATAATAACCTAAAATATATTATTAAAAGGAGTCCCTGTAGGCAAGGTTCCGAAGATACTGGCAGCATTCCCCCTTTGAATAGCTAAACTAATTCTTTGTCCGAGGTAGCTGCCAGCTCTTCGGTCTCCGGTGATGTCGACTAATCTTTTCGTTATTTCATTAAAAAGCCTTATAGCGCTAGGACCCCACGGACCAAGGGTCTCGACACCGAATGGAACAAAATCATATTCGGTGCCCAGACCCCTGTATTTGCTAGCTTTAGCCTTCTCCGCCGCTTCACATGCTGCACCAACTCTGTTGTTGGTTCCATGTAGTTCCAACTGGCTTGAATCTGAAAAGTACAAAGTAGGTTTTTATTTTACTCTGAATAAATTATCTTCTATCTAATGTACACCATGGAGAAAGTATTAACAGAAAGTTTGACATCCACTGACCATCGCGGTGGTACACCGAATTAACACACTCGTGCGCATGTGCTCTTGTCAACTGCGGGCCGGAGTACGATTTAATATATTATTCTAATACTAGCTGTGCCCCGCGGTTTCACCTGCGTAGATTTAGCTTCATGCTTCATGTCGAGGAACCCTAATATTTATAATTAACTAGCAAACCCGGCGAACTCCGTTTCGCCACCAGATGGCTTCGTTTGGTGATTAAATGAGTAGCTGTCAAACAATGTATCACGCACCGGCGCCATCTACTTAAAATGTTGGTTTGTCCTGAATTTTTCCTGAATTTTCTTTGCTATAAACCTCACGGAGCCCGAGACCTTTCCAACGAATGCAAAACCGTGGAAATCGGTTCGTGCGTTCTAGAGTTATAGCGTCAGGAAGGAAAACCCGACTTATTTTTATATAGTAGAAGGTAAAAGTAAATTACTCCTTGAAACATAAGCTACCTGCCAGTGAAAGTCCCGTTAAAATCGGTCCAGTCGTTTCAGAGATTACCCGGAACAAACAGACATACAGACAGACAGACAGACAAAAAATTTCAAACTTGGTTTTTCAATGTTAGTAGCGTGTATGTGCATTTAGTGAAAAGCTGTAATTTTGGAATTACAAACAGACACTTCAATTTTATTTATCGGTATGTATGTATGTATGTATATAGATATAGATGTATAGATTAGAACATATGCTTAACATTTCTGTAGCTTCTCCTGCAAGTTCTACAACTCTTCAGACTTGATAGAAAAATATCTCTAGTGAAAACTACAGACAGATTATTATTAGAAGAAAGAGGTAGATAGACTAGTAGATAAATATAACATTATTAACATTCTTGCACTTTTCTATAAAGCCCAATACATAAACATCTATCGTGAGTTATGAAATGGCATGCCGTCTGTATTCTCTCGCTGATACCAAAAATGTTGCCAGCGTTATAAAATAGTTATATTCTATAGACTCAATAGAGAATCAAATCAAATAGATAATAAAGAATGTTGTTAAGCCCGTTGGCCCTACGCCTGGGGCCCAACCATGAGCTCTTATTGCAATGATAATTCAGTTGTGCGACAGTGACAGATGTATGCACGTCACATACATCTGTCTCATAAATGAGTGAAACTATCATGGCAATAAGACCTCATGGTAAGGCCCCTGATCTGTCTCCGGTCGTGGCGGACTGCCGTCCCATCGGACTATGAGAGTGAAGGTATAATAAAGAGTTCACCTGTGTATTGCACACACTTGTGCACTATAATATCTTCTGCGCAGATTAGTCATCCCCGTTGAGATTTGCCACCGTAACCGAAGTTCGGTAGGAGACGATTATTATAATTTACAAAATTATACTTCAAACTTCTGCATTTTGCTTGATACATAATAACTTTTATATTGTAACCTTATTCTGTGAAAATATAAAATCACTTCTTTTCTGCGTAAGTTTTCGTGGAGATAAAATAATACTGTTAACCAGGCCGCGTTTGACGGTGCCTGGTATAGGTACAGGCACATGTGTAACTACAGAAATAATTCAATAAGTGAACTAATTGTGCCACACGGCTGCACATGCCCATAATAACGTAAATAAACTTTCTTTGAAAGAGCCGTAGATACAACAATGCAACCAAATGTACAATTGATGTTTACGTTACTTGTAAGATTATTATAAGTTATGTTCTTCTGGTTATGGTAATGTTGTTTTGAATAATACTAATGTGGCAAACAAGAGTATAGTCCATTTGATGGTAAAGCTACTGTGGTGGGCTTTGTCGTATTCCCATTGCTACAATTTTAAGGGGAAAAATCTGTCGGTTGTCAGATGATCTCCTCGTAATAGGGGTTGCGAAGGTCAGATGGCAGACGCTGTGTCTAAATATCAGGTGTTCTAACATCGGGTTGAATCAAGTGCCGATCCCAATAATGTATCGGATAAAATAATTTCAGATTTGACACAGTGAAAACCGACCAACATTACAGAAGTAAAATATAATTTTCTGGTCTATCTAATAATAAATATACTTAGCATAATTATTTATGATCAACATTTGAAAGTAATTAAGAAATCTGGCTGATTTTCTTCCGTAACATATGTGCAAAATATTGTTGTTCATACACTAGATGTGTTTCAAGGTTACTTTCAGGGGGGTAACAATGTGTACGGGATTAGAAAATACTCTTTTTAAGTCGAACTAATCTTAGTTTACGATAAGGACGTTGATACCTGAATCTGAGACAGAAGATTTATGTTTCAATAGTTAAATTTAAAATTCAGAGATTTTATAGTATACTAGCTGTGCCCCGCGGTTTTACCCGCGTAGATTTAGTTTCATCCTTTTTGTCGCGGATCCCTAATATTTTTAATAAATAAAAGTATCAGCTACCTACCAGTGAAAGTCCCGTTAAAATCGGTCCAGCCGTTTCAGAGATTACCCGGAACAAACAGACAGACAGACAGACAGAGAAAAATTTTAAAACTTGGTTTTTTAGTGTCAGCCGTGTATACTTCCATATGCATTTAGTGAAAAGCTGTTATTTTGGAGTTACAAACAGACACTTCAATTTTATTTATCTGTATAGATGTATAGATATAGATATGGCATGTTTTACCCAAATTACAGAAGACCAATGCTACGAAATCTACCTGTAGCTACGTAAACTACGGTGCGTAGCGCTTACTAGGAAATGTTGCTACGAAAGGAGTGCTACGAAGGTTTACACGTAATTTTCACCTGCAACTTGACTTTTGCTATGACTGCCTCGTTGGTCTAGTGGTCGCAAAGGCTCACCCAATAGCCAGGGTCTAAGAATATAGCCTATAAGTATCCCCTGCCTGTCGTAAGAGGCGACTAAAAGGGGGCCGGAGGGCCTGCTGGCGGTGGTCGGGGTGGGAGCTTTGACCACCGAGCCGGGGCCTGGGAAGGTGGCAGCGCGATGTGACCACAGCGAGGTCTCCAGGGGCGGCGTTACAGCTGCCCTGGGGATGTGCCCCGGCAAAGTGTGGGGAGACACCGGTGCGATCTATCCGAGTACCTGGAGTCCCCTCTGAGCACTGAGGATGGCCACCGGGGGAGTTTTAGTGCGGTAAAAATCCCACATACTCCGATCTGCCTCTCCCAGGGCGGTCGGGGACCTTTTGAAGATTTCGTCAATAAAAAAAAAAGTGGTCGCTAAGGCTACTACAGAACACTAGGTCCTAGGTTCGACCCTAGATCATGCATATTGATTTTGTGTTTTTCCACCCGTGATTTTGCAGTAGCAACTCGGAGTCTGGATTAGTAGGCGCGTCGGTCCCTGTTGTAAATTAATATTTAACATCTTTGGCAATCGTTACAGGTCAGTCAGAGGCCTAAAAAAGTCTGACAACTGGTTTAACCCAGATTGCGGATTGTCCTCGGGAAAGGGGTTACGAAGTCGCTTCGTATAAAAATCTGGTGATCAGCCACATCGGGTTAAATCAAGTGGCGACTCCAAGAATACATGGGATAAGGCGAGGGAGATGATGAATTAATTTGAAAGTTCTAAGTTGGTATAATGTAAGCTTATTTTCCCTAAGCTAGTTTCAGCGTGATAAGATTAAATTAAACCATTATTTGAAGTAAATCATTCATCAAAAAAATACTATTCTAGAAAACAACAAGAAGTACCGATTGGTAATATTTATAAACGATATTATTACAAACGCATGGCTATAATATTGACGGACTAATACGTTAGTTGAACAGTCGATGGATGGGTTCAGTTATCGATGTCGATAGATTAACTGCATTATTTCTTAGAAAAACCATTGTTAAGTTAAAACTACACTATATTGTCTAATGAAACAGATGTCATAATACTCGTATATTGAAAAAACTGATCTGAGGGCCTAGTGCGAGTTTTCTTAAAATCGCTGTCACAAGTCACCGCGTCGACGTAAACGCAGATTTATATGGGCTCATAATAGTGGCCGACAGAGGCGCTGCTCCGATCCTATACAAATCTGCGTTAACTTTGACGCGGTGACTTGTTACGGCGACAGTGAAAAACTCGCACTAGACACTCTGATCCGATGAACGAATGATGTATATAAATGATAGCTTGATTTGTATTCGTGTGAGAAAAAAGATCTAATTTAAAAAAAATCTATTAATTATGTTTAAATACTTGTAATAAAACTTCAAATAGTTATTTTCATCATTCATTCATGATTAGATTCACCATCATCTTCGCTTTGACTGCCATCTGACCTTCGCAACCCCTATTACGAGGAAAATCGGAAATCTATGTCGGAACGGCTATTGGAAATTATTTGTGTCTAGCTGACCCGACAGACGTTCTCCTGTCTTAATTATGAGATATTTGCAGCACGCATTCTGTCAATTATATGTCAAACTTCATAAGGTTACATCAAAAAAGTTTTCACTGTCCAAAGCGCTAAGGTTAGATTAGAAATAATATTATATGGTGGTTAAGTATTCTTAAATTTTCTAATTTTCCGCGCAATTGTCTTATTTTTTCTCCTGACTATAACAAACACAACAAAAAAAGAATTAGCGAAATCGGTCCAGCCATTCACGCATGATAGCGTGACCCAGAGAAATCATGATCCATTTTTATATATATAATAAAGATTAGCCTAAAACATCGATAAGACGCATCCAAGATTGCCCCCATCCCTATCCGAGCTGTCATGACATGTGTTCCATAATTATAAATCAACTCGAACGCAACTACAAAACCGGTGAACCTTACAAAAAATTAAAAAAGTAACTGTATTTTTAATACTGGTTGCTGAACTCAAGAAAGAAAAAATAGAACACGTGTTTCTCGAATGGGTTAAGATTTTGTTTTTTTTGCTTGAAAAAGTGTCATTTCGATTTGAAATGGAAAGTTAGGGGTTAATATAGTATTTTAGTAGATTTGTTCTTTTTTGTGTGGAATGGAGATGAGTAAGTAATACGGCATATGCTAATGATTTCAACTTGTCATTGGAAACACGTGAGAATATTTTTTTTATTTATAACATTTCGTTACGAGAAAAGTAGAATTTTTTAATACTATGAAAATGTTGTTATGAGAAAGTGGAGTTTAAATATTCACATCTTTAATTCGCGATTTTAGGGTTTTAGCATAGTTGGATGCATCTGTCCTAGAATTCGGTATTTTATTATTGTACTTGCTGTGCCCCGCGATTTCACCCGCGTAGTATTAGTTTCATCCTTATTGTCGCGGAACCCTAATATTTTTATTAAATAAAAGTCGTCTAAGTTACTCTTTGAAACATCAGCTAACTGCCAGTGAAAGTCCCGTTAAAATCGGTCCAGCTGTTTCAGAGATTATCCGGAACAAACAGACAGACAGAGAAAAAAATTAAAACTTGGTTTTTTAGTGTCAAAGCTGTTATTTTGGAATTACAAACAGACACTTCAATTTTATTTATCTGTATGTAGTGTGTATAGATGTATAGATTACATATGTACTTATTACGTACGTATTACATCCAAGTGTATTCAGTCAATATTTCATAATAGTATTTCGTAATTTCTATCGGAGTGCTATTATGATTTCCATTAACTAAAAAAATGTCCAAGGCAGCATTATGTTTTGGCAATAGTCAAAACTTCCTAGAATAGTTTTTCCATCCATATGTAACTTGAAAGAGACGCGTGGTGACCATTTATAGCATAATACGCACACGTGGTCAAAAAAAGTAAAAAAATCACTAATAATAATGCTATCGGAATGTCGGTGCATTGTAGTGAGTCACGTAACCGACACATTTGTTGCGCATGCGCGGCTTCCGAATGTTATAAATTAATTAATTATACTGAATGATGATATACTGAAATATGGCTTCCGGTGTCTGACGTGACGATATCATGAATTTGAGTAAGAAATGGCTGGTCATCTCAAGGTACACAAGCCTGCTATAATCTTCTATGATATAAAAAATTATCGCTCAGTGTGTTCCTAAGCGCAAATCTCGAGAACAGCTGAACCGATTTTGCTAAGTATTTTTTTAGAATATTCCATGAAGTACGAGGATGGTTCTTATGGAGAATAAATTTTTAAATATACAAGAGATTCGTAATAAATAAAAAATTAAAGAATGTTAGGCGGTACGAAGTTTGCCGTTATATTATAATAGCGAAAGTTTGTAAGATTATGTTATGATATGTTTGTTACTCTCTCACGCAAAAAACTATTGAATTGATTTTGATGAACATTTACAACAATTCGTTTGTTTATCGTTTATTTTAAATGTCATGTTTCTAGTAGGTTGATATTATGGGTTAAGTTAGTCAGTCAATCAGGCCTTTGAATGTTATTTGTATAGAATATGAGCTTTGAATCATAAAAATAATAAAGATATGGGGATCATAATGAAACAAATGATTAATTGTAATGATTTCGTTTAATACAACACTAATTAAGTATAATTTACAATGATCAATTAATGTTTACGAGCCACTTAAGGGCGTCAAAACAGCCACTTTCGTACTATAGACAAAATGTGGAAAATGCAGTCAAAAAAGCAAAAAAATATTGTGCTGAAAAAAAAATATTTTTTATTCTCCCCATTTTGTCTATCCACATCTCACATACAGCTAAACAAATAAAAATAACATTATTATTAATTAATAAAAATCAATAATAACAATTCATACCGTAATAATTAATCAATTCCGAATTTCTGTTATTGTTTGTAGCTTGGCTTATGAATATGCACTGAAATCAAAATATACACAAAACAAAAATTGTAATTTTTGAAATTGTACTTTAAAAAAAATATGGTGTGCAAGGGCTTTTTTTTTCCTTAATTTTTACCAGAAAAACGCTTGAATCCACAATCGTCTAGATAGATTTAAGTAATTTTTTTGTTCTTCTAATATTTTTGAAAAATTACAAGGCTAAATGTCGAAGTTATTGCAAATCCAATATTACACATTTTAATTATCACCCACTATATTTATTATAAGTATACATATACTTGTGATATGATTACGTTCACCCTCTTTAAGTACATTGAAAAAGGTTTTTATAAACAAACAAACACTTAACCAACACTATTTTTATAAATGCAATGTTGGAAAATGCACAAACTTAAATTAAAAAAAATCCTTTTTTTTTAAATCGTAAATACAGTGAATTTTACTACTAAGTTTTTTGTATCTAATATTTTTCTACAACATGAACGATTTAATATGCATTATTTTATTAACGTTTACTTTACACGCGTCTAAGGTTTATGATTTTATATTAAAATTGTTTGAAATCTTTTTTACACTTTCATGATACTCACGGTAAATATTTACAGCCTAAGCTAAATAACGTTTAATTAAAAATAAAACAATTCCTTACGGATATTTATTAAGAATAAAATAAAACGCGTTTTACATAATAACGCATGAAAAAAATAGACGTCTTTAAAGTAATGTTAAAAATATTATTGTTGTTTTAATCAGATCGATCAATCACAAAAACACGAAGCAATTCCTTTATCTCAAAGCTGTTTTTTAAACGTATGTAAAAGGACTGAGATCTAATTCGCGGCCTACCATCATCATATATGTAGCAATTTTTTTGGGTTAAATATTCATTAAAAACTTAATTTTCTTCTTAATTAAACTAAATTTGTATTATTAATAAATTTTTGAAGCACACATTTGTGTTTTTGCGGTTGAAATCCTGGGGCCTTGGGGTCCGAATGCTCATCTACTCATCAAAGAAGTTGCATGTCGTCTGGTAGAAGCCTCTCGTGACAAGCCGGCTGCGGTTACTTCGATCAGAGAATCAGCTATTCCACGTGGCAATGCTGCCAGCCTTCTTGGCACGATCCCCAGGGACACCTATTTTGGTCAATTTTCTATTTGTAATTAATTTGAAGTACTGTTTCTTGTATATATAATTAAGTTTTTGGAGGATCTAAGGTCTTCCCAATATGATGATGGTAGTCCCTGATGTAATTCTGCTCATCAAAGTAAGTAGTTAAAAATGAACTAAACGCTTTGCGTATTATGGCTCCTCGTATATACCGATACAACTACTTATTGTTCATATTTGTATATTACAAATGATTAAATATTTTTTTAAATAGTGATATGAACCTTTTAAGGTTTATCGTTGACTCTTTAACCTTCAATTCGTTACCTAATTTTTTCGCTAACACTTACTCACTAATAAATGTACCATCTAAATATTCTGAAAGATTACCTCAGCTACCAAAGACTACTAAAACTAAAACCTATAATACTTCAAAGTGTCCCGTTAAAACCGGGCCAGTAAAAAAAACCTAAAAAAAATATTTGGTTTCCTAACTTACAATTCCTCTCGCGAGATCGTCCATTTTTTATTGTAAAAAAATCCTTCTGATGAACACATTACGCTCCCTAAGATTAGAACACCACATCTAATAACTTTAAAAAGATTTACACCCGTAAATATAAATTGTATTACATACTGGGCCCTATTTCGTATTTATCCCCGAAACAAAAACACTTTCGAAATGACGCTTTTTCGTATACCGTACACACAAAAACATGTTAAGAGAATAAATTCAAAATAGAGTGCATTAGGTACTAACCAGCATCAATTCTGTAAATTTATTTTTAAGTTTTAATACGTCCATGTTAAAAGGATAGTTAACAAATTTCTTGATAGAGAAACTACTCAAATATTTGCGCCTTGGCTGTGACGAGTTGGAAAGCATGAAAACAAATTGGACATTATTAAAACCTCAAAAATAGTTCATAGAATTAATTTCAGAAAGCACCTATTTTGGAAAATTAATAACTAAACACTTTAACGTAAAACTACACTTGAACAACAGTTTATTTGTCAGATCTCTGTTCGTTGAGCGAAAGGTTCTCGGCTTCGTCCTTGATGTGGGACATGGAAGGTCTGTAGCGATCCTCACGGTAGTCGTCATAGGGACTAGTTTCGCCTGAACGATTGCTGGACGACTCCTTGTTTGAAGCCGAGTAGTCGCCTGGAAGGTGCACAAAACGTGCAATGAACAAACTAACTTAAAAAAATAGAAAATAAGTATTTATAATTCAGACGGTATCGTATGACAATTGTTGTCGTCAGAATGGTTTCTATCTTGAGTAGCGATGCTTGCTTAACTATTCAAATTTGTTTTATGATTTATTTTTGACTTCAGAAAGCTTTACCTAAATTAAACTATTCCCAAGTAAATTTAAAATGGTACTTTTAAATTACCTTTATTAGAATAATCCGAAGCTTGCATCTCGTTCTTGAGAGCATATATGTTTGGTTTGATATCCTGGGCATCGTTGGCGCTCAGGTCCTCAGCTTTGACCTCGTGGGAGGAACTGCTGCTGCCGTACCCATTCATGATAGGGGGCCGGCTGGAAATGAACGTTCAATTCTATAAGACACTAAAACTAATTATGTTGATTATCATAATAACATAGATTTCTGTTCACAAAATGTATATTTCCAATCTATACAGATAAATAAAATTGAAGTGTCTGTTTGTAATTTCAAAATAACAGCTTTTTACTAAACACATATGAAAGTATACACGGTACTGACATAGAAACACCAATTCTTAAAAAAATATATCTTTCTGTCTGCCTGTTGGTTCCGGCCAATCTCCGAAACGACTGCACCGATTTTAACGGGACTTTTACTGGCAGGTAAATATTACGGTTTGCGGGCAACCCATGAAATCAAGACTACGCGGGTGAAACCGTGGGGCACAGCTAGCCATAATTATAAATGCAACAAGTATAGATATCACTGAAGTACTTAAATATGATAAAATATAGTTTACCTGTAATCCTCGTGAGACGAAGGATAATCATCAGTCTGCATCATGTGATCTTCTCCCGACATGTACGACAGATTGCAATCTTCCATCATACCCTGCTAATAACACAACACCAGTTGTCATGTGTATGCTAACAATCGCAAAAATTTTCACCATATTCGTATAGAAAAAGAAAACGATGAAATGGGGATATAAAAAATATATTTTAATGTTGATCATAGAAAAGCAACAAATATCATTTGGTGTTTGTTTTCCTAAGATTACACCTGATTATATTATTATACCTGAAGATTCCTTTTTAGGGCTTCGCTGTACCCATGCGGACTTGTCATCATTGGTGGACTCTGGGCTCCCATAAACCTGTAGAAATATTCAATAGTTATTGTAATGATGCTTTCGATATTCCATCAAGTATTATTTTTAAACTTTTTTTTGCAAAATGTTATATTACTTGACTTTCATATTTTTGCTTTAAAAATAAGTAGGTAATAAAATTAAAAAGCCATACCCCGGCCATTTCAGACCTCTTCCAAATGGTATATACTACCATTTAAATGATATCATGTTCATTTTGTCAAGAGTGAATTTGTAAAGTGTCTAATTTCGAATAAAATATCCAATTCGTTTGTAAAAGTGATTCGTGTAAAGGTGAGGGTGTATGTGTGTGTGAGTAAAAGAGAAAGATAATAAAGATATTAAATAGAATAATAAAGATAATAAAAGAAATAGAAAAAAGGCAAGCTTAATTTGAAATATAGAAAAATTTAAAACATCGAAAACCGTGCGACAAAGATGCACATGCAAAGCATTAAGCAGTAAACTTACCTGCAGATACAGGGAACGTGAAAGCATGCATTACATGGGATTAAGTAAGATATTTAAATCAAAGTTGAATCTTACTTGGGTATCCAACGACGATCCTTTACATTTAAAAGATGCAACACATGCAATCATGGTGTATCACAGTAAACATGTTTTATTATAAAAGTCCTCGATTGATTTACGCACTGAATGTTACCAGATACAAATTAAAAATTATATCGAGGAAATTACATGAGCAACATATGAATTAAGCTAATATTAAACAAGTTATATACTGTATTGTGGTGTTAAAACTATAGCAAAACAATCGGTTATAGCATCGCACTCTAGGAGCCTATGTTATGTGCTTAGTTTTCTTGACGACATTATAGTTTTCTCAACCAAATTTTTTTTTTTGTTTTAAACATGATGAGAGTAAAAACTTACTAGAATTTATAGTATTTCATTTTAAATACGTAGTTAGTACTGTGAATCTTCAAATTTTATTAATTGTTCAATATAGCACAAAACTGAGCACATATCGTTTCATAAATTGTCTATATTGTAATATGTTGAAACAATCACGTGTTCTAGTTACATACTAACATGACAGGTTGAATTAATCTAAGCTTAAACAGTGATGTACTTTACATAATGATCAGAAACATCAATCTAATGTCTTTTCACTGAAAATTATCTGGATGATAATTCTCAGCATGATTGTAAATAACCACATACATTGCTATTTTGGACACGATCGTCCAACGATTCACATTGTAACGATGTATACAATCGTAAACATTAATCAATCAACATTTATATACAGGTTTCAAAATATCAGTATCATCCGCCATTGTTCTAGCCACGTATTACATGATGCAACAAAATCACAAATCAGTAGTATATAAAAGTTTTATTGTCAAATTGAACTTCATTATAGATTTGATCAAATTTGTAAATGTAAAACAAAATATATAGGTACAAATGAAATTAAGAGATAATTTTTTAAACCAATAAGTTATATGTATAACCGTAATTGATGATAATTTCTACGACAAACATATTCGGCAATACTATATCCGCGAGTTTTTTTTGGTGTGTCAAGAGAAGTATTAGCTGAATCTACATTGTAAACATTTGATAGCACATTCTGTAGCATCATGCAAGAAGTGACTCTTGGATTGGTAAATTGGATTCGTTGGACGGTCGCAAACTGCTGTCGCTGCGTCCTTACTGTGATGTGGCGTTCGGGCCCGGAGGGTTAGGCTCATACTTCCTTGGCCTGCCGCGACTCAGGTGGCGTCTCTTCACAAACTCTGCGTCATCCACCATCCAGAACGATCCGAAGTCGTCCTCGTACCGCACGAAACATTTGTGCAGGGACAGGTTCGTCCGGATAGCATTCTATAATTGATCGTCGTTTAGCACAAATCAATGTTCTCAGATTATTAACAATTAAATCTGTAATGCAATTTGATTATTCACTTATTTTTACTATAACAATGTTATCATCGTCACTTTATGGAGGCTTGTAAAGTTTTAAAGTGGGACGATGAAAACATAGTCAGATCGTCGTTGAGAACATCACCAATATCATCATGCAGGAGTGATGGAAGACCCCAAAGGAAGGGATAGATGAAGGAGCGAGGTTAATAAGGCAAGCGAGAAAAACGTTATTATCGACCGCGCCGAAACCCACGAACACACACAACGAGACCTAAATACCAAAAATACATAACCTCACAATTGATAACGCCATAAGTAGCAATGTGTATAGCACTTGTAACGTTATTAACAAACTCTCCAAACACTACACAAATAAATTACAAATTTAAATCTGAAACGAGATAAAACTTTTATTTACACAATAAGATCAGATACACCGCTAGGTTAGATAGAAAATATTTAAGAGAAGATTATAAAATGTACCGAAAATTTGTGGAGTGTTGGAATGTTTTGAGTAGTGTGTGTGTTTCGTAAATATAGGTTATATTTACTTTCTGTGAAGTGTATGCTTTGGAAATGAAACTGTCCTCAAAATTCTAATCATGAATCTTTTATCTAGGTAATAAACTATCGACCAAAAAAATCCGCCAAACATCTAAACGTTTATTTTTTTATTTATTTTTTTTAACTTTTAAATTATACTTTAGAATCCATGATAATTATTGCTGTTTTCTGGATTCTCTGATGAACATACAACCTTACAAAAAGAACCTCTTTATAATATTATAGTTAGAATTTATTTTTATCTTTTCTAGAACGATCTTTACACATTTCGTTAACACGTAACTAAGTCAGTTGATAAATATTTTCTGTATTTAGTGTTTTATTGTATTATGTAAAAGTTGTCAGTGTAATAAAGTATCTCGTGTATTTTGTACCGTTTCATGATTGATGAGTAGCTTCGTAGCAATTTTCATCTGAATGTCCCTGTCCTATTTCTTCCTGATGTGAACTTCCATTGGTTTTGTGCTTCTGATGTTTTTGTGTGAATATATTGCTTGCATGCATGAGTGATAGTGAGTCAATAATAATGTTATTTACTGTTTAAGTATATTTTGCAAGAGTATTAATATTGTTTGAGTAAACTTGTTCGTGGATTTACGCAAAATTTCTTTGTGAAAGAGTGTAATTTGTGAATGTCACATACATTGCCTAAATGCTTAAATGTTACCTAATTTTACAATTATTTGATGGGTTTTATGTGTGTATTTAGTCTACGTGTAAATGTCTTATACTTAGTAAAGTATTTGTATAAGAATGCATATAAGTTTCTGTGAATCGTGTTAGTGCATAAATTTAAAACTGTGTCTTAAACAATTGAGTAAATTTGTTTTTGTGTATGTATAAAGTCGTATATTTATGTTAAAATGCTCTTTTAAAATTTGTCTATGTCGTTTTGTAAGTGTACAATTTGTCGATATGCAAACGTATGCATTGGCGTTGTGTAAATATGTTCTCGTGTAAGTGTAGATTTGTATGTGTAAATGTGTTTTCGTGTAAGTAAAGATTTGTGCATATGTAATTGTGTTCTCATGTAAGTATAGATTTGTATCTGTGTAAATGTGTTCTCATGTTAGTATGCATTTGTATGTGTATAATGTGTATTGTGTTATCACGTTAGTATACATTTGTATCCGTGTAAATGTGTTCTGGCGTAAGTATAGATTTGTATATATGTAATTGTGTTCTCGCGTAAGTATAGATTTGTATATATGTAATTGTGTTCTCGTGTAAGTATAAATTTGTATCTGTGTAATTGTGTTCTCGTGTAAGTATAAATTTGTATCTGTGTAAATGTGTTCTCGTGTAAGTATAGATTTGTATCTGTGTAAATGTGTTCTCGTGTAAGTATAGATTTGTATCTGTGTTATCGTGTAAGTGTATAAATTTGTATTTGTGTGACGGTCTTTATGGCGGGTTCGGGCCCCGTACCCGGCGTGCATCGGTGGAGGCGCGTGCGCAGCTCGCTGGGGCCGCCTCTTGTAGAACTCCACCTCGTCGACCGTCCACACGGCTCCCTTCACGTTCTCCACTCGCATGAAGCACTTGTGGAGCGACAGGTTGTGACGCACGGCGTTCTGTTCCGTACTATACTACTCTTTATATGCTCATGACTAAGGTTTACGGGATTAGCAATGCAATGACTATTATTTTTAGGATAAAAACAAATTTTGGTTGTAATTATTCACAGTTAAACATTCAGCCTGTATGCTATATTAGTTAAAGTAGATTTTTAAAATATCTAAAAATATATAAAATAATATTGCATTGCTTTCTATCCCAATCTCATTCTAAAGGCGATTCCATAAAAAAACACATCAAAATGTTTCCATATTCACGTACAATACACAGTATTATTAATATATCTAGTGTTAAAATTTCCAGTTATCAGGAAATAAGATGAATAAAATTATTGTCCGTTAAAGCGTTAAGATTCTTAAGGATTATAGAAATGTATATTCAAGTTCGTTTCGCATTGTATAGGCAAGATTCGATTTGTTTGAACATAATAAAATCACCCGGTGATGAGTGTGATGGTGTGATTTTCGTAAAAAATTGGTGTGATATTGTGTAATATTGTTGTTGGATTCCAGGATATTCCGATTACCTCTCAGTATGTGGACAATAAGTTTATTAATCTTTCATTACATTACTTACTCCAGTTTCTCAATAAGAATATAAGTTACCTTTAACTTGGTACTCCGATGAGGATAAGCAATTTCCATTGTAGATTACATAAATTAAACTACAAATATGTTTCGGTACGTTTCAGTCAGTATAATCATATGTCACGTTGGTAAAATATGGGTTTAAAGAATGTTTCGACATCTTAACAACACACTCTTATAGATACCCTTTCATTTAATTAGCATTTATTAATCTTTTCAAATATGTTTACTAATTCCTATATTTTTATATGACCTATTGCTAACCTAGTATGTGTGCAAAATCACGAAGTTTTTCGTCAAAGGCCTACTAACTTTCAGTCACATCTCATCACAGAACAACATGCTTGCAGCTCGTCTGTTTCGTTAACCTTTCACATAGTTTTGAAAAGACATATCAACTCCCTATTGCCTAACACATCGTTATCTAAATCTCCCTCTCCCTCTGTTATAACATTAATGAATCAATTATTCTTCTCGGTCATTATTTCTCTAATATTCCATTCAAACACTCTACTCTCAATACTAAGTATTCCACTTTCTGCTTTTTTCATTGATCATGAGTACTGATTAAGATTCGACACCTGGATCACAACTTGCTACCACCATCAAGTACGGATTATCGCACATTACAGTAATCAGTGTTGGAATATAAAAAAATAAAGTACGAAACATACCTTCCAAGTGGCCGCGTTGCGTCTGAAGTAGCAGAAAGTGGACTGGAACCAGTTGTAAATCTCGTTCAGAGTCAACTGTTTGTCTGGAGATTCTATTATGGCCTGTAAAAATAAAAACAGATATGTTAACACTATGTTAATGTCAAAAACTTGAATTGAATTTTCAAATGCGTCAATTTCATAATTTTCCGTAAAATCGTCATATGTTATTTATCTATACAGATAAATACAATTAAAGTGTCTGTTTGTAATTCCAAAATAACAGCTTTTCACTAAATGCATATGAAAGTATACACGCTACTGACACTAAAAAACCATGTTTTAAAAATTTTCTCTGTCCGTCTGTCTGTCCGTCTGTCTGTCTGCCTGTCTGTCTGTTTGTTCCGGATAATCTCTGAAACGGCTGGACCGATTTTAACGGGACTTTCACTGGCAGGTAGCTGATGTTTCAAGGAGTAACTTTGGCTACTTTTATTTATTAAAAATATTAGGGTTCCGCGACACTAAGGATGAATCTAAATCTACGCGGGTGAAACCGCAGCAGGCACAGCTAGTTTAAGAATAACATGAAATACTTCCGTGTCCATTTCCTTTATTTCCCAAATCTCTAGGTTCACTGTGTCACTAAATAAAATTTTAGCCATAGTATTAATAGTAGATTAAGAACATAAATTAACAATAGCGGGCCAAATATACAACCCATAGGGACTCCATAGTAGAATAAATTATTACAATTTGGAACGTTCATACCTGACGAATAAGAGACGCATATGTGAACGGAGGCCGAACATCGGCAGACTTGTAGAACTCACGATTACGTTGGATCTCTGAAACCACATTCACTGTCATCATTTAATAGGAAATTATGTAATCATCAAATAATAACACCTGGTGACGTTTTATATGTACCTAGCCTAATGATTTCTAAGTCTGTTTTACCTTGTTGTACATCTAATCCGGCTCTTTCGAGCATATAGGGAAGACCTTTGAGATGGAAACCAAAATTATTATAAGCTTTTAAATCAATGTATTCAATAATCAGACGTAATGTATTGTTTTTAAGGTAAATATTAGTTTGATAGTTACCTCCAGCAATAGCTACGCCTGATTTATCTGAAACACGGCGTCGTACTGGTCCCGGGGATGCACCCTCACTGGCACCTCCTAGAAAATAATGGGAGATCCTAAGTCATTGTATCCTTAAAACCGTATTTTCGGGATATTTAATATGTCAATCACTTCAATCCGTGATGTTGGATTTTTTTTGCATTTCCTTAGATTCAATTATTCCAAAATCTTTGAAAAAAGATTCCCATTTCATAGCTCCAAACCTAAATATAGTAGATAATATGAAAAATAAGTATAGCATGTCCAATTTGAATGACACGAACAGACAATACAAGCATACGTATATCCAAAATATGGAAATATTTTTTTCCAACCAAAGGGTATGAAAAGCAAACTTATTTAAGTCATCCAATACTTTACGCTTTTGGCTCACCATGAGGATGCTTAGCAGCATGATGCGAGGTGTCTCGAGCAGCATGAAGATGTCTCATCATGGCTGCGAGACGGTCGCGTTCACGCCGCAGCTGCAGCTCCAACTGAGCAACCACTTGCATCTGCACTCGGGCTTGGGCTGCCGATCTATCGTCCAAAGTGTGGGCTGCCTCTAGGTGCCTGATGACGTAAGTTTTGGCTTCAAACAATCATATTACACGAGATATGCCTGAGGAAGCCGGTTGTACAGGAAAAATGTGTTCTGTTTAGGCCGGGGTAAGGCACTTATGAACGTTGAAGAATTGACCACACTGATTCTTCACAGAAGTATTTAGCCTTTTAAGCTTCAATACACTCCAATAAAATGTTACGTGCAAGATTTTATTATTTAAAATTTATTTTAGAATTTAAATAATCTTTTGGATTCATTTATTCCACGGGCTTTGAAAACACTTGTTTTCGATGAACATTCAATCTAATTTTCCAATTCCCACAAGTTTCGAGTTTTTCCCCTTTCCCACATCAGTCACGGATACTGTAAGTCGTTCAATCTGTCATCCTAAGACAGATTATTAAGGTATTAAAGAAGACTTACTTCAAGAAAGCTTGATAGTCCTCAGCCAGGGCATCGCAGCCTGGCCACTTGCACACTCCTCGTCCAAACAAGGGGTGCTCCTCCATCTCACTGCCCCACAGCATCAGGCCTGTATTGAGATAATTTGTATAATACAGAAACAAGAGATAGTGATGTGGGTAGTAATTTTGAAAATCGTATCTTTATGAAAAACCTGTCAAAACACATGTGCTCTTCATTCCCCGAATGGGTAAGCAGAAGTGTACTTAGAGTAAGTACTCCCATATTTTGCCAGTGTAATCAGAGGTGAGCCTATTGCCACTTACCGGGAAGAAATTCAGACTCCGCGATATTCCTGGAAAATGACAGCTGCAAAAACATTATAACACTTTGCCCCATCCAAGGAACCCAGGCCCATGTGTTTAGCAGATACTTACAACCACGAGAGGGTAGGGTTCCCTTTGAACCTTTCAGCACGAAACCTCATGAAGAATATTATGTAACTTTTAGATACCTGGTGGAGCATTAGGCGGCACGGAGAGCGGTCCATGCATCAGGTACTGGCGCTGCACGGCCTGCAGCTGCTGGACCAGCTGCTGCTGCTGAGCCCCTAGTTGCTGCTGGAGAGAACCTGAACAGAAGATCGTTATTTTATTTTAAAGGGTATATGTAGGTGTATAGTGTATGAAGGTTTAAGGAAGGATAATTATAACAGATATTTATTGCTTTTCAATTCGAAGCATTTGCTACTGGGTATCTAATGAGGAACCAAGACAAAATTTTAAATCAAGCACATTATCGCTGATCCTTGATCTTTGTGACTGATGCATACTATATATAAGATGGATATAAAGTAAGAGTGTTACCAGGCGAGGCATCAGGCGGCGGTAGATGTGACTGCGATAGCAGATTCAAGCTGAGCTGCTCCTGCAGCCGAGCTTGCTCGAGGCGCTTGGCTGCCTCCGAAGACATGTGCTGTAGGGAAAGGTACCGACGTTAGAGACAAGGAAGTTAGTTATAGCTTATTTTGGTTCTGGGAAACGCTTCCTTTTAATAACATAAATGAGAAAATGTTGATGCTACAATTGCTTCTACAAAATGCCTCTTAAAATTTTGAAGAAATTTTTGGTAAAATGTTTGTACCATCATACGCTAATAAAGATTGAGCTTCAAAAAGTTTACCTGTTTCTGCATATGATGCTGATGGAAAAGTCGTTGCTTCATCAGCGCTTGTAGCTGAGTGTGTTGGTCTAGCAGCTGCATCGCTAGCAGGTCTGGTGCCACGAGGGGCAGAGGCGACCGGGGGCCGGCGCCCGAGCCGGCGGGGGACACCGGCGCCGGGCTGGGCGTCGAGCCTCCCGTGGGGGATGTGGGGGCGGAGGCCTAACGTTGCCAAAAACAAAATTGCATATTAAAAAGAAGAAAGGAAACTTAGTGATGTTTGAAATTGTTGATTTTTCCAAAATTATTGTACTTAAGCGTTTCAAGTGTGTATAAATCATTTGATTCGGTAATATCTTCAGATGAAGCGAACAATAGGTATGCGTCTCATTTGAGACCACAAATATTTGAAGTATAACTATCACTGTGGTCATTTACAGGATCATAGTAAAAATTTATGAATTAACTTTCACCAATTGATAGGACAGCGATTCTCCAACAATCGTTCAAATTTATTTGGTATCGCACCTTTAATAAAATATTCCTAAATGTTTGTTGTAACGTGACAGGTACTTTAACATGGTGATATACTAAAACAGGGGGCTGACTATGATCGTTTAAGCAGAGCGTATTAAGAACTTCTGAGCTTTGACGTAGATGACGGTAGGCCCCCAGTTTCCAAATATGTATAGGTATAATAAATATGAACTGACTCTTGCAAGAGCGAGAGGCTCATGGTCCCGCGGGGGCGAGGCGCGGCGCGGAGGCGAGCTGCGCCGGCGCCGCCGTGCTGCCTCGCCGCCCCACCTGCCTGACTCCTCCCTGTTGACAATAACACTTGAATATAGTTCTTTAGGGTTTGATCCGGCGAAGCAGTGGAGGTAACTCCCCTTCCAACTGCGAGAGAAGATATCGTAAAAAAAATTTACTTTGGATATTCCCCAAAGGGTTAGACAACGGTATACTACACCCACATTCCGCCAGTGATTTTCAAGTCTCATATAATGTGGGACGAGCCTATTGCCAACTTAGCACTAATTCAGACTCCGAGCTGCTACTGGGAAATTACGTATAGAAAATGTCACTAATACTTTACTCTATACGGGGATCAAACTAAGGACCTCACGTTTCGTATTAGCGTTTGCTACCACAAGACCAATGAGGCAGTCTCTGCTTACTCTTTCCAAAACCTTATAATAAGGGCTATATGGGGATCCCCAGAGATTCTTCTGTTTCCTGTAAACGAGATGGAGATGATAGAGACAAGTAGAACAGCAGTGGATAAAGTACATACCGGTCCAGACAGCGGTCCAGCTCGAATGAGTTTAGGAGCGGCGGCTTGGCGGCGCCGCCCGGATTTGAGTTCAGTGCCGACTCCGGTCCCTGGAAGAAAGAAAACTGATTAAAGCATTACACATAGACGTAAACCATCAACATATTGACTTGAGTGCCATGTAAGAGTTTTAAAGCGCCGACGCCGCGTCGCATGTCAACGCAACATTAGTACCTGCAAATGGTGGTATCCGATCGTAGGAACTAGGAAACGAATCCCATACAACCTATGGCTAAGCCGACGGATAGCGGCGCTGTTTAGATCTCATACAAATCTGCGTTTATGTATGTATTGCTTCTGATATTCAGTATTATCAATCTTCAAAAAATATTGCTATGAAGCAGTTGTTTACGGATAAAAAACGTAAGCAGTCTAACCTTTCGATAAGAATTTCCGTGTTTTGTGGTAGGTTACCAATAAGCTAATATATGGATTTATTCGTACGTTAGTAATTCTTTCTGATAGCAGCTATCATAAAAAGTGGGCTTGATCCTAGAACAATGCGCCTGTCAATTTGTGATACGTGCTAAACATAAGTGATAGGATACGTTGAAAATGTTTCAACTCAATGTTGTAATACGTGAATGCTATGGGAATTCTGATCCGTATATGTTCCTTGATTGACTGCCTCTTCGGTCAAGTAGTCCCAAAGCGCGGCTGAGGAACATGCAAAGTTTTATGGGTTTTTACATCTGTAATATCCCATCGACGACGTGAGTGCACGGATAACCAAGCTAAAGTGAAGATGGGCAGGACACTTAATGAGACGGGAAGACGGAAGGTGGACCAAAGTGGTAACCGAATGGTGACCGAGAAAAGGGCGAAGACTAACGGGCAGACCACCCGGTGGGCCGACGATATCGCGCGGACGGCTGGGAAACTGTGGTGGAGACTGACTCGGGACCGAGAGCAGTGGCGTGTCACAGGGGAGGCCTATACCCAGCAGTGGGTGCATGTGGGCTGAATATGATGAATATCCCAGCCCGCAGTCTGGATTACTGCCCGGTTAATGGCATTACGCTCGCCCCCAATTACATGAGACTTAAACATAACTGGCAAAGTGTGGGTGTGCTATTGTAAGTACATCTCTATCTACTTCATCGGAGAATTCAGGTGCGAGTAAGGTTTGAATCTAAAAACAAAATACAAAAAGCGTAATGTACTCTCTTGTAACGCACAGCCTTGATCCTAGAGGCATGACATTTTAGTAAACTAAGAAAGGGTTTTCGAAATTTCACCTCTTAGGGAGTGAAATGGGGGTTGAAAGTATGTGAATCTTATTACCACTCAGGCGAAGTTGCGACAAGAAGCTAGTTAAAGATCAAACGTCACCTAGACCATTCCAAAGGATGTTATAAAAATGCCCGATCATAGTTTAGCTACCTTACGTTTCAAGTTTACAATTGGAGCGGCTATTTATCAAACACCATCTCCTGGTGACCTCATGCGGTGCTTGTTTAAACCGCTACTCGCTTACGTTAACAATAACATGAGTTATATTATAAAAAACCAGCCAAGTGCGAGTCTGTCTCGAGAACGAAGAGATCCGAACCAATTTTGTTGATATGTGGTGGGATAGGGTTAGCTATGACCCACAAGAGTACTCTCTTCCTCCGAAAACGAAAATTCGCAAACGAACGAAACTCATATTTTCGTACGTTTAATTGAGGCTGGCTTAGAATATATTTACGTCAAAGAATTTTAGAACAAATAAGAACCGTGGTAGGAACTTTGAGAACCTTCGGATTAGTTTTTTGGAGAAAGCGAGTAGACCCCTGGATATTTTTTTACGGTTGTGGTTCACTATAAATTTAAACCCAAATTGCAGTGCCCTATAATACAGGGTCTAGTGCATACAAGAAACTAGCGGACGTCACCCGGTTTCACCCGCGTTGTTCCCGTTCACATGGGAGTACGGGGATAAAATATAGCTTATGTTACACGCTGATAATGTAGCTATCCATTGCTGAAAGAATTTTCCAGATCAGTCTAGTAGTGTCGGAATCTATTCAATAAAAACAAACTAGCCCCTGTAGAGTTAGTTTCATGCTTTAACTTTTATTGATGGAAATATCTTCCAGTGAAGGTCCATTAAAATCGGTCCAGCCGTTTCGGAGATACGGCGGAACAAAGAGACAGACAGAAAGAAAATAATTAAAAACTAGTTTTTTCATGTCAGTATATTTTTATATGCATTTAGTGAAACGCTGTTATTTTGTAATTACAAACAGATACTTCAATTTTATTTATCTGTACAGATATAGATAGTAACTCCCGCAGGCGTCAAACACGTGCTGAGAACAATAAAACAAATAATAACAAACGCTCAAGCATTAGTATCAAAATATCACGTATATATCTCACAGCTACGTCCATTTATCACATACGTGATATACAATGTGACTGTACATACATTTCTCGGAATAGCGATCGACAATTACAATAATTAATTGGTAAGCTAATAAAGGCACGACGTGGTTAAGATGGGTGGGCGAAGTAGCTGCTAGGGTGAACGGCACGTTCCTTCACAGTCTAGTGCGATGCGTGAATATCTAGACAAATTAAACTTGAAGTGTCTGTTTGTAATTCCAAAATAACAGCTTTTCACTGAATGCATATGAAAGTATATGGTACTTATATAAAAAAAACAATATTTGAATAGATCCATCTGCTCGTGGCACGCGGCTCGTGGCACAGTTGCTATTGCGCATATCATTCGATCAGCGAAGTTAAGGTACCATACGCCTAGCCAGTAGTTGGATGGGTGACCGCCCGAGTTCCCTCCGTGCCTCGGAGAGCACGTTAAGCCGTCGGTCCCGGTTGCCAATTTAACATCTTTGGCAATCGTTACAGGTCAGTCAGAGGCTTATGAGAGTCTGACAACTGGTTTAACCCAGATTGCCGATTTTCCTCGAAAATGGGGTTGCGCAGGTCAGATGGCAGTCGATTCGTATAAAAATCAGGTGATCAGCCATATCGGGTTGAATCAAGTGCCGACCCCAAATACATGGGATAAGGCCAGGGAGATTTAAATAGATCCATCAGTCGCAGACAAAAAATTAAAATAAAAAAAAATTGTTTTTAAGTAAGTATCGTATATACTTTCATTTACATTAAGTGAAAAACTGCTAATTTGAAATTACAAACAGACATTTCTATTTTATTTATCTGCTTAGATATAGCTTCCGCCCGCAGCTCTACCCGCGTGTGTTCGACCCAGAGAATAAGTGAATTCGGGAAACCCCTTTTATTCGATACCTATACCTCGAACAATTGACGAAACATCAATAAAATTGTATAATTAGACGCAATGATTTAATTACCTAACATTACGTAATCATTAAAAGGTGCCGATTCAATCCAAATGAATACCGAAGCACAATCAATATTTATATTTACAGATAAATAAAATTGAAGTGTCTGTTTGTAATTTCAAATTAACAGGTTTTTACTAATTGCAAATAAAAGTATATACGATATACTTTCATAAAAATATCAATTAATAAATAAATATCTGTCTTTCTGCTTGTTCCGGCTATCACTGGCAGATAGCTGATGTTAAAAAGAGTAACTTAGGGTACTTTTATTTAAATACATATCTTTCCGCGCGCCACCCATAAAAGTCTACGCGGGTGAAACCGCGGTGCACAGCTAGTAATCAATATTAATTGTAGTTTTGTTTCATTTTAAGACCTCGCGTTCGTGTCAGCAGCCAATGTTTACATATCGTGTGACTTGTTTTGTTTTTTTTAGGAAAAACAAGAGAGTTGGTTTATGGTCGTGTGGTGTTGCAAACAATAATATTTAAATACACCTACGTTACTGGCACGTTGATAAACCACGGTGTTGTTGAAATATGATTAAATAATGGCAACCATGGACCATTCAAAGCCTGCATCCGTTTTAGATACCAGTTTTTTAAGGAGCCGTGGTGGCCGTGGTGTGTTAGCAGTCGCCTGCTACGCAAGCAAGTTCGAATCCCAGCGAGGCCTGTACCAATTTTTCTAAAAACTTATGTGCAGTGATTTCACACCTCGTGCTTTACGGTGAAGGTAAACATCAATAGGAAACTTGAATATGTCTGAGAAGTAATTCAAAGACGTATGTATAGTGTCTGAGACGGAGATGGACTCACCTATATCACGTTGGCACTTAATCATCTTCGGTGAAAAGTAGGTGTTGTTATTACAACACCACTGCCTACCCCTTCGGGGATTACAGGCGAGACCATATGTATTTTTAAGCTTCAGAAAACTGTCGCAATTTCCTTGATAAAGAAACTTAACTACAATGCCCCAAGTATAGATTTTAACATGTTTTTACGTTCACGATATCGCCTGCGTATTGTCCTCATTTTGTATGAGTTAAAAAGCGCCCCAAGCGGCGAGTGTAGGAAGTTTTACGTCTCCACAAAGAATGTGATTGATTTTTTATTTAATTACGAGATTATTTTTTTGATCGTACTGTAATAATAAAACGAATAATAATAAATAATCTATACAGATATACAGATAAATAAAATTGAATTGTCTGTTTGTAATTCCAAAATTACAGCTTTTTACTAAATGTATATGAAAGTATACACGCTACTGACACTAACTGGACTTCTGGACTTTTTTTCCACAATTACCCATTGATGGGGATTTTCAATGGGGATTTTTGGAATAACCCGAGCAGAAAAAGTCTTAAAATGTTTCTCTGTCTGTCTGTCTGTTTGTTCCAGGTAATCTCTGAAACGGCTGGACCGATTTTAACAGGACTTTCACTGGCAGGTAGCTGATGTTTCAAGCAGTAACTTTTATTTATTAAAAATATTAGTGTTCCGCGACAATAAGGATGAAGCTAAATCTACGAGGTTGAAATCGCGGGGCACAGCTAGTATAAGATGAATTATACCATCTGCTGGTAGGTTACCAACATACCTGTCTCACAGCATACAGCATCTCAGGAACTTCTGTTCTCTTCTTAGCACTTGAATGAATACTTTAACACTGTACTTCTATTACACTTCAAGCAATTGTACTAACTAGTAGTCATATTCATAATAAATCGAACAATACAATTATTTGATAAGCGCTTACTCATGTTTTAAAGCGTTCATTGTACTTAATAATATGTTAAAATAACCTAGAAATATTTAAATTAGGTTAGTTTTTTAAATCAGGATAGTGTTGCTTAAATGGGTTGTTGCCATACGTAAAAATAAAGATAAGAAAAAAAGAACAATATTTAAAATAAAAAAAATATAAATAGGGTGTGAACAATCAACTGTTATTTTAATATTATCACGAAGAGCGTTTCAAAGACTTACAAATAATTCATTAAATTAAGCAAATTTAATTATTTTTTCAGATTGATGTTTTAATTGTTTTAAATTTGCAGGTTTGGTTAACATCGTATGCAATCAATAGAATTAATAAATCATTATCCTATTTAGATAATACTTCAGGTCAAATTCTATTTAAGTTTTTAATAAAAGGCTAACATACATTATCACGTGACTAAAGTAGCTTACATTAAAATTAAAAAATATAGCCTTTCACAAACCATTAGGTAGACATTTGCATAGAACGCAAAGTCATATACCTACATGCATAATAAAAGACTGCCTGAAACTGTAATTTGTAAAGCCCATGAATAATCCTGAAAAGCGACCGCCCTTTCCACTGAAAAGCGACGTCGGCGAGATGAAACGCTCTGTCGGCCAATGAGAGCGCGCCGCTGAAGCGACACGCCCACCCGCTTTTCAGAGACAACCGCCCTAGCCTTTAACTATACTGAATTTCATATATATATCATATTATTTATCAACTTCAACAATACTCTTTTGTGTATTGTAAAAAATATGTCAGAAAATACTGTTATTATATTGCGAAAATGTTGCTTGTTTTTTAAGGGAAAGAATGCCTTTTATTATGTGAATGTTTTGGTTTACGATTTTCAATATCTCACATGTGCCTGATTAACCATGCCTTGATAGCATAAATAAGACATAAAGATTTTTATTACCTACTTACTATTGTAGTCAATCCCTACTAATATTATAAATGCGAAAGTAACTCTGTCTGTATGTTACGCTTTCCCGCTTAAACCTCTCAACCGATTTTGATGAAATTTGGCACTCTTTAGACCCTGAGAAAGGGCATAGACTACCTTTTATTTATTAAAAATATTAGATTCCCGCGACCATAAGGATAAAACTAAATCTACGCGGGTGAAACCGCGGGGCACAGCTAGTCGGTTATAATTTTTTTATGATAGAATGAAAGAGTGTGTTGAGAGTCTGAAAGATGGCGACAGACTCTCCACCTGTCACGTTAATAATGAATTCAGTGAAAAGTAAGTATAACTACATCCATCTAAACCCTGATAATGATGAAAAAGGACGCTATTTCAATCTAAGTTAGGCTTGAGTTTCTTGTCGGTTTTAGTAAGAAAATTATTACCGCTAGTAATTTTTAGAGTACGAAAGACTAATCTTATTCTATAATGAAATTATATTCATCACTATCTGATTAAAAATTCTTTTTTAAGGACCAAAAATTTAAATTTAAACATTGAATAGTAGGTATACTACTTCTCGGAAGTCCAATAATAAAATCCTTTCTGATATTCCTCTTACGTCAAGTGCTTCAGCATCTGTAGGACACCCTGACTTCGAGAAGCAAAGACCACTAGACTCCTACTCCTCCCCTTCATGGAGCACTGGCGACCTTACTCACCGCAGGAACACAATACTATTCAAAGGTAACATTATCTGGCTGCAATTTTTCGGTAAGGTTCTCAATCGAACAGCTCCAAATATCGAACGGGAGATCTCGTTATGCCCTACCTCTGTTATCTACATTAGTCTAAACTTCTTCTTGAAAATTCATTCAGCAATGGATAGCTACATCATCAGCAAGTAACACAGGCTATATTTTATCCCCGTACTCCCACGGGAACGGGAACTACACGGGTGAAACCGCGTGACGTCTCACAACCTTGTTGGTGTAGTGGTCGCTAACGCTTTTGCAGAAAACGAGGTCCTGTTAATTGATTTTTCCATTAGTGGATCCCTAGTAACAGCCCGTAGTCTGGATTAGTGCCCTGTTAGTGGCAATAGGCACGCTTCCTATTACATGGAACTTAAACATAACTGACCTCCTATTGTCTATCTGCATGTATTGTTAGAATATATTTTTTTTGCAAAAACTATAAGACAACATTTCCTAATAAAAAACCTCTAAAACTTCTAATCGGGTACCACTGTGCCAGGCTCGTGGCACAGTTGCTATTGTGCATATCATTCGATCAGCGAAGTTAAGCAACCCTAGCCCTAGCCAGTAATTGGATGGGTGACCGCCCAAGTTCCCTCCGTGCCTCGGAGAGCACGTTAAGCCGTCGGTCCCGGTTGCCAATTTATCATATTTGGCAATCGTTATAGGTCAGTCAGAGGCCTCAAATAGTCTGACAACTGGTTTAACCCAGATCACTGATTTTCCCCGTTAAAGGGGTTGCGAAGGTCAGATGGCAGTCGCTCCGTATAAAAATCAGGTGATCATCCACATCGGGTTGAATCAAGTGCCGACCCCAAATACATGGGATAAGGCCAGGGAGATGATGACCACTGTGCCAGGGTACCAGGGTAAGTACCAGGGTGCTAATGACATAATGTTATTCCCACCTTGTTTTCGAAGCCAGGAATGTGGCACCTTTGTATAAACTAAATACATAATAATATTAGTCACGTAATTGTTTCTACTGCAGGATGTGAATCACAACATTTGCTATCCGGATGACACCAGAATACTGTAAACCCTTACCGGTGTAATAACACCCACTCATTCATTACTGAATCCTACTTCATATCTAAATCTATAAATACAATTGAAGTGTCTGTTTGTAATTTCAAATTAATACCTTTCCACTAAATGCATATGACAGTATTGACTATGCAATATAATAGTAAAGAAGTGAAGTGAGTCTGTCTGTTTATTTCGGCTAATCTCTGAAACGGCTGAAGCGATTTTAGTGAGAATTTCACTGTCATCATGTCATTCTTATCTTCAAATGCTGTTTTGATATGTTTAATATCAATTTGATGCAAAGGAGAAACGTGGGCTGAAGCAGTATCTGATTGGTACCCTAAAGAGGAAAAGATGAAGAAAACCAAAGGTATGAAGATGATCAAATAACAATATTCTGGTAATATATTCTGCCTAGAGTTTCTTTACGGTTCTTCTCAGAAGGCTAGTTTCCGAACCGGTGGTCAATTCTTTTCATAAGTGCTTTAGTAGGGCCTAAACTGAATAAATCATTTTCATTTTCATTATGCAGGACAGAAAGGTAGCAATAGAGGAAGACAATTTGAGTTTCAGATGTCAAAAATTTAATGAAAGTAAATATGTTAGTACCCATATTAGTGCAAGATTGTAAATAAAGCCTATTTTTAATTAAATTAAATCTAAGTATTTTAAATTAAAATACTTAGGTGTGATGTAGAGTTTGTCGCCATATCTCAGGCACGATTTTACTAGCGTATTTAAATATTTCGTTTGATCTATTTAATTTTTATTTGCATTCCTTTGCATTGCTATGCATAAAAAAAAATTTCGATTTAATTTAAAATTAATATTCTATTAGTACTTACTTATCGTAGGTAATTAACTCCCGTTTTTAAATTTCGACCTTTTTACTAAATATTCCTCATAAATATTTTAAAAGATTACTAACACGACACGATGTTTTTATTATAGGCTCACGTATTTATTAATAATTCACATTAATTATTTAAATTTACATTATTAACCATAAAACCATCAACTTTTAATAATTTAATAAAAAGTCGTTTCATATTTTATGAATCATAATATCTGATTTAAAAAAATCTTTTGTTATAAGGTTTCGCGATCATGTTTTCTAAATTCTCTTATCAGCTGTCAAAATTGCCGCTCTAAAGCGATCGCGCCCCATTGGCAGAACCGCTTATAAGCGACGCTGTGATTGGTCGGCGCGCGGAGCACATGAGCGACAGACCACGTGCTTATAAGTTCCATCGGGAAAATTCAAACTTTTCTCGCGAGTTCTTTATTTGAATGTTCAAATTATACGATGTCACGTTAGTTTAAATCTTTTGTAATTTCTCTATGGAATATTTTTACTTTTATTAGTACGACACGTATTTAAAAATAGAATAGAACGCTTTTTAAAGCAGCAAATTTTATTAAAAAAAGATATTATTTTCTTTTAACTGATGAAATTAATGGGCAAAATTAATGTACTCACAGTATAAAATCCAGTCGATACTTCTATTTCACTAAACAAATAAAATATAACGTAATAAATCTCGAAACGTTTCCGCACCTCGCACGAAAGTAGGTCAAAGAAACTTCCAAAATTAAAATTTGCGAAAAAATAAAAACAAGAATAACACACACGGCAACAACACAAATAAAAACCAACACAAAATATTCCTAAATAGAATATGAAGACAGAAAAACACTGAAGAGCGACAAAAAATACCACTTATAAGTGCCGATGCGCTTGCAGTTAATGCAAATTATTTACTCGAATGCAATCCGGTGCATTCTCGCCTAAAAACCGTTAAAACTCCAAGCAAATTCCTAACACTAAACAGTATATTATAAAACAAATATGTTTATTTTAAACAGTATATATTTGCTTGGAAAACGCGCGTCTAAACAATACACAACAGGCAGCGACGGTGCGGCAACAACAATGCTCGGGCGAAATAAGCAAGAAATATTTAACTACCGAGGGGAGGGGCGCACAGTCCCTCAGTATTGGTGCTATGCCTGTGGTAGTTATAGTTTACTTGATACACAGCTCAAATACAAATAATATAAACATTACATTCGGGCATGCGCACTCGCCACAGAGCAGGACGACGCTACGTACACACACATTCGCAAATCGTGTTAAAACCAAGAAAAAACATGCCTAGGGCATTTAAAATCCACTTTTGTACAAGACAAACTATTTGGCTGAAGGAAAACTACGATAAATTACCATTTTTCACGGATTAATTTGCATATTTTTGACAAATCGTGCGTCTGTGTTGCGCCTCAGTACGCATGCGCCAACCCCTGAAATGTTATTGATGATGCAAAATGTTTATTCGCGCGATACATTTGAAAATCTGTACTTCTTTACATTCGTTGCTTAGCCTGTATCTTATATCTAGAATACTTGTTATGATTCAACTGAAATATATACCCTATAAACCAATTAAAATCAAAATTTAAAACGAAATAGCGTTGAAATTATCGATTAAAATAGAGTAAAAAACTAAAATTTGAAAATTTCCTTACATTAATATTATAACAAGTTGATAAGTGTATGTAATCAGTTTTCAACAAGTCTGAACAGACTTAGAATCAGATTTATTTCAATTATAATCCAATATTAAGGGCGGGCGCATGCGCGGCCTCATTCACACCGACGCGACGTGAATTTCAGCAACATCGAAACAAATAATATTAGGATTAAAAAAATGTATTAAGATGACAAAAATATCTGGTCTACTTGTATATCTGTATGCCGTTCTATTTATATATATTTTTTAACATATAAATATACCCCAATAAAAAATCAAACATATTACTCAAAAGCGTAATAATATAAGTACCGATTGTTTTGTCAGGTTCTTCTGAATAAAAGCTTTTTGAATATTTTGTTAATTGAGCCTTAACGGAGTTCAAAAAGAATTAGTGTTAGTTTTTCAGCGTTCACAAATGAACTGAAAAAAACCTCAATTTTATTTTTTTTCTTCAGGCAGCATACTAGAAGACGGGTGGCGTATTCTGGACTACAGCTCATGAGTATAGCTAGGTATATCCATTTTTATATTGATTACAGCTGTATAGATCATTGCACTAAATACATCCATATGCCTACACCTGTATTCTCCGAAGAAGTAGGCAGAGTTGTTGTATTGACAACACCCACTTTTCACCGAAGATGATCAAGTGCCAACGTGACGGATGGTGAGTCTATGGGCGTCTCAGGCACTTTACATACGACGTTTTCCTTCACTGTAAAGTTGTGTGATATTACTGTACATAAGTTTAAGAAAAACTTATTGGTACAGGGCCCACTGGGATTCGAACTTGCGTCGCTTGCGTAGCTCAAACCCCAGGGCCACCACGGCTCTTGCAGGATTGTAGTATTTTCTTTTTACAGTAATTAGATTCAGCAAAGTAATACCTTCAAAAATGTTATGTAAAACAAGTAGCTAACTCATTAAGCACGATAAAATCATACGACTCTAAATAAAATGTTATATCACCAAAACACCTCGGGACTTGTTTACACAAAACCAGATTGTTAGCGAGTACGAAAACATAATATTGCTAATTTATTCTTTTATTAATTATCATTCGCACATCTTCGCGCTGCAAAAATGCCTTAAAATCCATTTTTTTATAGCAAGGCCAGTGAGTTCCGCATATTTTGCATATTTGCCTAGCAACTTTGCTTACATGCCTTGTTTGTTTGGCGTAGTAAATAAACGTAAGCAGTACTCTAACTACTATTAAAGTCGTTTCATGCATTCATTTATGTCTTACATCATCTTTTTAAAAGTATAAAGAAAAATAAGGTGAAAAGGCAATTTTCTTCTCAACTTAGGGAGCAAAGTTCAATCTAAAATTGTGTCACAATTGTACGATTTACTTTTTCACCTTTACATTATAATTCAATTAAAAAATATAAGAAAAGTGAAGACTGTGCAGTCCTAGTGCAGACTATCAACGAGGTGTGGCACTCGTGACGTCATTTTGGTTTGACACTAATGTCAGAGAATACCAATTGATAGTTAATCGCTGTATGGGTTGTACTTTAAGACTGTAACTTGCGGTACTGATTATATTTGTGTACTGTGACATAAAATCTTGTGATAATGTTTGAGTTTTATATAGATTTATAATTATTCATACATTTATATTGACACGCTTACTTTAACAACATATAAAATAACGATCGAAAAATTGTGCTGTTTCTAATAACTATTAATTTTAAGGATGACAATCAAATTATTTCGTTTACTTGAAAAATAATAAAACAATAATATAAAAGTTACATAATCAGTTAGTCCATCGCCGCCTCGAGCACTATACATAGGTACCTGAGTTTTAAATTCTTTTCAGACACTTGCAGATTTCCTCACGATGTTTTCCTTCACAAAACGCTTATGGTGTGAAACTGCACTAAACTTTTAAGAAAATATCATAGTAATGGAAAATGAAAATGATTTATTCAGTTTATGCCCTGGTAAGGCACATATTAACGTCGAAGAATTGACCATTGGTACAGACCTCTGGGATTTGAACTTGCGTCACTTCTAAACCATTCGGCAACCTTATTCTACTCGTACCCGATCAAATAGCAGCTCAATCAAATCGTCGTTCGTTTCTATGTAAATGCGTCCGTTGAAACACTAGGCCATTGACATTTTTATTGGTTGATGATTTACTGTCTATTGATTGCGTCTAGAAGACGAACAGTGAGGAAAATTGGAATTTAAGACCTTCCCCACTTGATAGTCACGGTCTTAAGTTATGTAAAAGCTTCAGTTAGATAATATAGACCAAGTTTAATATTATTAGGTGAACGGGAATAATATTTCAGCTCTGTAATAGATTTGTATGAGAGTTGAATGTAGACGAATTTTATGACTAAGTACTTAATTTTTCCGTATTATTCATCATGTACATAAAACAGCCACGTTTCACCGAAGATTATTAGGTGCCAACGTGACATATGAGTCTAGCTCGGTTTTAGGCACTGAGCCCATTGTCATGTCTGTGGATTTCTTTAAAAAAAAATATATGAGCTGGTGTAGGCCGCTGTGATTCAAACTTGCGTCGCTGGCGTAGCAGGAGAGTGCTCAAGCCCCACAGCCAGCATGGCTCTTTTGAATTACTTCTCAGATATATGCAGGCTTCCTCACGATGTATCCTTCACCGTAAAGCTCGTAGTGTGAAATTGCAGGGCAATATTCAGTGGAATTGCTTGAGATGGTAATTTCTTATCATCCCACTTCTCATACTTTATCTTCTCATCTTTGGAACCAAAATGGTCTGATTGTGCATTACCAAAAAAGCTAGTACTCCGGACCCTTAGACTATGCAATGAGCTCCCTAAACTAGTAATAGCATGACGTTCTTTAAGACCAGGATCCTAATGCTGTACCCACTAGGATAACGAGGTATTGAAAGCATGACTCTTATGTTGCAAGCCTTTAGGCGAATAAGGCGAATGTGCTAGTTAACGCAACTAGCATGTAGAAGTAAAGAAAGATGTTCAAGTTCTGAAAAAATAAAATTAAATCGAAAATTATTCATTCAGTTAGACCCTGGTTAGACACTTATGAACGTCGAAGAACCGGTATCATGTACATTTTTTCATAGAGTAAATAATTAAAAATTACAATAAAATTAAATAAATTATTTACAATAGTGAAAATTGTATCAGAATGCCCTATCGACATGTTTAAGGTATATACTATTATTGTATTCTTGATATTCACATGGAAATCAAACTAGAATTTAAAAAAGCGTTCACTTATTTCCTTTTTATTCTTACGTAGCCAAGTCTTCCAATGATCAATAAAAAACCAAGCAAAAAACGCAATTAAGTACAAAAAAGCCTTTAAAATTATCCGCCCAAGTGTGATGGGCGGGCTCCGCCCACCCGCTCAACAGCGACGCCCAGCGCAGCTGAAAAGCGACCTCCTCCTGAAATTCTAGTTCAGGAGTCTGAAATTGTATTAAATTAAATTATTTTTAAAAATATGACCTAAGTTTAACCGAGGATAAAAATTAAATGATGATTCCATTTACGTTGTGAAGTGATGGATATAATATTTAACATTTATTTATATAATAATAATTTAATATGATATTTATTGTAATTAATAATTATTTAAGTACTATCTAAATTCTTTTTTTCGAGTTCGATTTCGAGTTCGATTCTTTTTTTTGAGTTTCTTGCCGGTTCTTCTCAGAAGGCTAGTTTCCGAACCGGTGGTAAATTCTTTGACGTTCATAAGTGCCTTACCAGGGCCTAAACTGAATAAATCATTTTCATTATCCTCACTAATACCACCGTATTCGTTGATAATTATTATAAAAAACGGTTCAAATCTTTTGTAGGGTATGTTACAGATATATGTTCACACCTCTATTCCCCGAAAGGGTAGGCAGAGGACACCTCTGTCTGTCAATAAGTACAACTTATAGCACACCTACATTTTGGCAGTAATGTTAGAGTCACGCGAAAGAAGTATGTAAGAAGCGTAGCAAGCAAACGGTGATCTCTGCCTACTCCCATGGGATACAGGCGTGAGCATATATATGTATGTATGTTCAAGACCCATGTTTTAGGGAGCGAGCCTATTGCCATTAACCGAGATATATTCCAGACTGGGCTGCTACTGGGAAATTGCAGATGGAACAACCCAATAACGCTTTGCCTGACCCAGGGATATAACGCAGGACCTGGAGTTATTCAGAAATGTTTGCGAATAGACGAGCTAATGAATAATTTATTTGTGTTTTAACAGCAGCGTTTATCTCACAAAATAACTTAGGCCTTGGTATTATCAATTGAGATTTGTGTACAGTTGAAATATTGTCAATTTCCCACTTCGATAACAGTTGACTCACAAACATATCTTATTAGCCTTCAAATGAGATAAGAATTTTGCAGAAAAATTATACTAACATATTTCATAAGTTCGGACTAGTTGTGCCCCGGTTTCACCTACATACACATAATTTCATGGGTAGTTTTATTGAAAGTAGCGTAAGTTACTAAAAACCTATGTTCAGTGATTTCACACCACGTGCTTTACGGTAAAGGAAAATAACCTGTATAATTCCGAGAAGTAATTAAAGTATGTATGGTGTCTGAGATAGACTCATCATCAGTCACGTTGGTACTTATTCATCATAGGTGAGAAGTGGGTGTTGTTATCACAACACCTCTGCCTACCCCTTCGGGTATACAGGCGGGAGCATATGTATGTATGTTAATGAAAATTATTTATTCAGCTGAGGCCTTGGTACAGCTTAGGTTTATTCACGGCTAAGAAACTTACCACATCAGAAACACTTCTGAGAAGAGTCGATGTGGAACTCAGCCAGGAATCTATTACATTTTATAAAACACTAGCATACGTCACGCGGTTTGACCTGCGTAGTTCCCGTTCCCATGGGAGTACGGAGTTAAAATATAGCCTATATTAATCAGTGATACTATAACATTACAAAAAGAGTGAAACCTCGGGGCACAGCTAGTATTAGTATAAAAGCAAATGAAATGCAAAGAACCCTAGCTCCTAAACTAGAATAATTATGGCGCTGAGTTGGAATGTAGCACTAGAACTATAATAATAGGTATGTAAGTCTAGCTAGACTACAGCTGCGTCCTGAAATCTAGATTCAGGCGTTGAATACGTCTGAGTTTGCATTACTGTGCAGATTCTCTTATATTATTGAACTAGCTGTGCCCTGCGGTTTCACCCGCGTAGATTTAGTTTCATGCTCCATGTCGCGCAACCCTAAAATTTTTAATAAATAAAAGTAGCCTAAGTTACTCCTTGAAACATCAGCTACCTACCAGTGCAAGTCCCGTTAAAATCCGTCCAGCCGTTTCAGAGATTACCCGGAACAAACAGACAGACAGACAGACAGACAGACAGAGAAAAAATTTAAAACTTGGTTTTTTACTTTCAGTAGCGTGTATACTTTCATATGCATTTAGTGAAAAGCTGTTATTTTGGAATTACAAACAGACACTTCAATTTTATTTATCTGTATAGACTAGTTGTGCCCCACAGCCTCGCCCGCGTAGACTTTATTTCGCGGAACCCGATTTTTCAAAACTAAATGTAGGTAGCCTAAATTACGTCTTGTAACATCAGCTAACAGACAGTGAAAGTCCCGTTAAAATTGGTCCAGCAATTTTGAAAGTAGCCCGGAACAAACAAACAGACAGACAGACGGAGAAACGGAGATTATTTTTAAATATTAGTTTTTTATATCACTACCGTGTATATCTACTTTCATATGCATTTAGTGAAAAGCTGTTATTTTGGAATTACAAACAGACACTTCAATTTTATTTATCTGTATATCTGTATAGATTTATCAGTTTCCTATGATTGACATCAATGCTCGCCGTCGAGTTCGACGCTAAGAAACCTTAGTGAATAACGCGGCTGGTCCGCGTGCTTAAGGGGTGCATGCAAACAGTTTTACAGCTCAAATAACGAGCTACTAAACCGACTGTGGAAGGGTAAGCACAATTTTTACGAGCACAAGAAAAACACATTTATTAACGTTAACTTTACGGTATTTAGCTAATACTTAGCTTTATGTCTTGGAACGGCCATCTTAATACTAGCTGTGCCCCGCCGTTTTACCCGCGTAGACTTAAAGTCAAGGGTGGGCCTTCCTTGTACCTACGCGGATCATTTAAAAAAAATTAAATTATGTAGCCTTTGTTACTCCTTGTAACATTAGCTATATGTCAGTGAAAGTCCCGTTAAAATCGGTTCAGTCGTTTCAGTGAGCTGGAACAAACAGACAGACAGGCAGACAGACAGAGACAAAAAATATAATTGGTTTTTTAATGTGAGTACGTTATAAGCTTCCATAAGTATTTAGTAATATTTGTAATAACAAACTGACTTAAATATTATTATCTGTATTTTTATATAGACTAGCTTCCGTTTGCGGCTTTGCCCGCGGGTTATAACGGATCCTAATTAACCCTGATTTACAACATGGCTTATTTAGCTCTGCGATAATGAAGCACTGCATTAGTGAAGAAATTTTCGGAAAAACAGACGATTTTTTTTAAAGTTTATATTATGTTACTCATACAAGTGTGGGGAGAGCGGGTGATCATGCTCATCCCCAGCAAAGGGAAGATCTTCCAGCCAGGCGGGTGTCATGCCTGGGGAACCGCGGCTCCAACTGTTCTATTTTTTTTTTTTATGATAATGGTCTCTCGCAGTTGGTAGGGGGGAGTTACCTCCACTGCTTAACCAGACTATAGGGCGAGACCTAAGGGCCTCCAGCCGAGCTTAAACATAAACTAAGCAACACAGCTAAGGGCGCTCCGGTGCGGGGCTCGGACCTCGGCTTAGAGCGTTGCTGGGGGATGAGCTAGGGAGCTGGATCTGAGTGGTTCCACTGTTCTAGTTGGAAACTTGTATATATACTGCAATGCGCTTGAAAACTCTTCTGGCGCGATTTAGGTTCTCGTGTATTTGTACTCAAACTTCGCATTTGTTAGCGAGTAGCGCCATCTATGAGCGAGTGGAGAAACGCTGCTACACAAGAATTAAAATTTTTCCCCTTTATAATATGAGAGTAGATGTAGATTATAGTATCTGGGGCCCATGAGCTCTTATTGCAATGTTAATTCAGTTGTGCGACAGTGACAGATGTATGCACGTCATATACATCTGTCTCATAAATGAGTGAAACTATCATGAAGAGCTCGTAGTAAGGCCCCAGTAGGTCTAAAACGGCCACTTTGGTAGAATCATAATGTGATCCGAATATGATTCAGGAATGATTCATATTTCGCAATTCACCTGTTTGACACTTTCCTATGAAGATTCCTAAAATGGTCCACAAAATATGAATTGCTTTTGTGACAAATAGCAGAACCATAAAAAGTTACATAGGGACTAACATCTACAATTATTGTAATCATTCGTGAAATATAAATATAAATTGCACTTAAGTGACCATTTTGGCATGTCGGTGATGAATCATATTCGGATCACATTATGATTCTCCCAAAGTGGCCTTTTTAGACCTACTGTTCCCCGCGGATTCTCCCGCGTAGTCTTAATTTCAAAGGTAGCAAAACTCAACTAATTTACTTATTCTTTTAAGAGGACATATTGTGTAACCCTAAATACTAAAACCTCTACATTGTCTGTAAGGGATAAACATATTGAACTTTCAGCTCAAAAGTAACGTGATGTCAATAACCAAAAACATTCTTCTAAAGATGGCTACTTGAATTTAACCTTTGTTTTAAGTATACTGAAGTTCTCTTTACAATGACTTGTTTCGGCTTAAACCGATTCGCAGTTGGTTGAAAATGTACTTTATTAATACACTTTAAGGTTTATAATTAAAATCTAATACATTTGGAAATCTTATGCACAAACAAGGGCGTCTTCTCGGAGCTTAAGCTTTGTCAAAAATGTTCGAGCTTTTAAATACAGAGTGGAAAATAAAAGAGTTTTTGTTAGTACTATGATTTCAACATAAGTACCCAGAGGTACACGCATTGGTAAGTTGCCTTTGAGGTTTTGGATTCGATCCCCGATTAGCAATAATAACGAGTACAAATTTAATTCATCAATCAATTACCTATATTTTAAACTTAACTAAAATACTTATTTACTTACCAATAAAGGTAGTTGCACCATTGGTCTCTGTAACAAAAATATATTTTATTAATATAAAAGAAGCCGTGGTGCCGGGGGTTGAACAGTCGCCTGCAACACAAGCGATGCAAGTTCAAATCCTAGCCGGGCCTTTACCAATGAGTTATTCTCAAAACTGGTGAAAAAAATCATCGTGAGGAAACCTGCATGTCTGAGAAGTAATTCAAAAACATAATAGTGCCTGAGACGACGATAAACTTACCATGTGTCACGTTGGCACTGAATCAATTTCGGTGATGTGTGGGTGTTGTTGTTGATCTGCTTACCCCTACGGGGACCCTTTTGGGATAGCGAGAGCATATTCTCACAAAATACTAGCTTTGAATTGCTAAGCTTTGACGTTTCATTTTGCTCCTGTAAAATTCGATCAATTCAATTAAAAACGTTGAAACAAATGAAAATGAAAAATATTTATTCAGTTTAGGCCCTGGTAAGGCACTTATGAATGTCGAAGAATTTACCACCGGTTCGGAAACTAGCCTTCTGAGAAGAACCGGCAAGAAACTCAGCTGGCAGCATGTACATTTCATTGAAACAATATCTATACATACTCTATACGTCTATATCTATACATACGATAAATAAATAATTGAAGTGTCTGTTTGTAACTCCAAAATTACAGCTTATCACTAAAAGCATATGAAAGTATACACGCTAGGGACACTAAAAAACCAAGTTTTAAAATGTTTCTCTGTCTGTCTGTTTCTCTGTTTGTTCATGGTAATCTCTGAAACGGCTGGACGGATTTTAACGGGACTTTCACTGGTAGGTAGCTGATGTATCAAGGAGTAACTTAGGCTACTTTTATTTTTAATAGGGTTCCGCGACAATAAGGATGAAACTAAATCTACGCGGGTGAAACCGTGGGGCACAGCTAGTTATACATATAATATGAAATTATCATACATGGTTACAGTTACATCAAAGCTAAAAAGTTCTTGATACGCGCTGCTAAAACGGTCATCCCCTATTCGAATAAGTATGACGATATTTACAGAAATGCAATAGGTTTCGGCTGTTCAACAACAAAGATCAAAAGCCAGCAAAAAAATCAGAAAACCAGCCACATCGGGTCTGAGATAACGCTGGGATGATAAGGTAATCGTGAGTCAATCTCGCCAAATCGATTTGAACCTCGACCGTATGTACATAAGGTTATGTTTATGTACTTTTTATCGCACTTTGACGTAAGTGTTTATAAGTAAATAAATTAATTATAAATAACGTTGCCTATACAGATAAATAAAATTGAAGTGTCTGTTTGTAATTCCAAAATAACAGCTGTCACTAAATGCATGCGATTATTTTTTCTCTGTCTGTCTCTCTGTTTGTGCCGGCTAATCTCCGTAACCAATTTTGATGAGACTTTCACAGACAGTAGTTGATTTTAAAAGGAGAAACTTAGGCTACTTTTTTTTTTAAAAACATTAGGCTTTCGCGGGTCACCCATGAAATAAGTTAAGATGGTAAAATCGCAGGACACAGCTATAGACAATAAAATAACCCGATAGGTTATGAATGAAAATTAAAAGACTTCTTCGTGGTACAGGTCGTCACGAGTTATTTTTTGAGTCTATCGCTGTCTTTCTGTATGGTGCGACGCGAATTTAATATAGGCACGCGCAATCATCCCTCGTTATTTTCACTGAGCGCTCACATCTTTTGACGGCGTATATTTAACGCGGCCGCGGTTCAACCCGCGTGGCGTCATTTGTAAGGTAGGCAATACGCGAGTGACAATCATGGTGTTAGTCACGTTCATATGCAGCTTACCATCAGGCAGACCGCACGCTTATTTGCCACCTTTATAAAAAAAGAAGTTGTTTTTGTTTATACGACTTATCACCACGTTGATAGGGTTTAGTATAAATATAATGATAAAATGTTTACGTATGATAATAATACATAAAGACATAAGTGACCTGGCGCTGGCAGCATCTACACTGTTCGGTACACGCTTGTCACTATGCGAGGTGTACGTGCTTTTTCAGATACTCTCTCATTAGTATTAGATACATCCAATCAAAGATGAATTCCAAATTTTATTTAATTCTTGGTGTTAGGCTAGCCGCTCACACTGAATAATATCGTCAGTAACGTGCATATTGACAATAATATTATGTGTGTGCGGCTAGCATTACGCAAAATCTTTAAATGTTTGTAATTAATAGGCTCCGAAACAACTGGAAAGAATTTAAGAATTATTTCACAAACTAGCAGTGTCCCGCGGTTTCACCCGCGTAGATTTTATTTTCATGGTTGCCCGCGGATCCCTAATGTTTTAAAACAAATCAAAATAGCCTAAGTTACTCCTTGAAACATCAGCTACCTACTCGCTCGTGCTCGTGGTGTGAAATCACTTCACATATGTTTGTAGGAAATCTGTTCATTTCTCTAAGACCAGCAACTTTGGTTGTGCTTAGGTTGTGATAAGTCAGTTAGTCAGCCCTCAGAATAGCTATATAACATATTTATGTTTTTTATATTCATTTATTTTATTTCAGGAAGTTTTTAGATCAAGCTCGTGTTCCTGTTTCATTTGTCTTAAAATAATTAATAATGTTTAGCTATTTGTTTGCAACATCTTAACAGCTGTTCACCGTAAATAAAACAAAATCAAACAGATTCCTTATTTTCTTTAATAACATTCGCTTTACCTTGACATTTCTAGAGCGCTTTTATACTTTCCCCGGTTAGATAAACGTTTATTTGATGTTATTTTGTTTGTGTTTCGCTATCGTGTGGGAACCCGAGGGCGGATATGTGTATTTTTACTTTTAATTATTACATTTCCTTGATGTTTCTTTTGATACCTGCACACACAATCTTGTTTTTATTTTACACACAGACTGTATCTAGCAATTTTGTTATAATACTAGCTGTGCCCTGCGGTTTCACCCGCGTAGATTTAGTTTAATCGTTATTGTCGCGGAACCCTAATATTTTTAATAAATAAAAGTAGCCTAAGTTACTCCTTGAAACATCAGCTGCCGTTTGAGAGATTACCCGGAACAAACAGACAGACAGAGAAAAATTTTAGAACTTGCTTTTTTGTGTCAGTAGCGTGTATACTTTCATATGCGTTTAGTGAAAAGCTATAATTTTGGAATCACAAACACACACTTCAATTTCATTTATCTGTATAGACTAGCTGTGCCCCGCGGTTTCACCCCCTAACCCAAACTATTTTTATCTCCTATTTTATCCCCTTGGGGGTAGAATTAATCAAAATCCTTACTTAGCGGATGCCTACGTCATAACATGTACCTGCATGCCAAATTTCAGCCCGATCCGTCCAGTGGTTTGGGCTGTGCGTTGATAGATCACTATGTCAGTCAGTCAGCCAGTAACCTTTGAATTATATAAATTTAGAAGATACACCATTATCAGACATTATCACATACCGAGTCCCTAACTAAGCAAAGTTTGCATCTAGTACAACAGATATATAATTTGCTAGTGTAACTTACATATTCAGCGTCTTCCCAGAAGGCTTCCCTAGAGGCACATGATCTTTAAAACAGCGCGTAATAAGAACTTCTTAGTTTTGACGTAAAATTTTACGGTAGCATAACGAAACGTCAAAGCTTAAAAGTTCAGATGGTAGGCCCCCGGGTGCCAACCTGACGTGACAGTCAGTCCATCGCCGTCTCAGCCACTATACATACGTCTTTGACTTACATCCCAGACATCATCTTGTTTCCTCGTGTTGTTTCCTTCACCGTAATGCTAGTAACGAGATGACATCAATGCATATAGTTTTAGAAAAACTTTTTGGTACACCAATTCTTTAAGTGAGATTAGAACTCGTCTCGCTTACGTACTTAGGCCAAAATTGAATCAAATTAGACTCTTTAAAATTTTCTTTGCCTTTAAAGATTCAAAGATGCGAAACAAAAGTTTTAAGAACCATTCATTTCATAAGGATTTGTTGTGGTATGGGGGCAATTTTATAAAAATACTGATCATGAAAGTCAAATAAAAAGGTTAACCTTCTAACATGTACGTAGAAAATACATGTAAAGTCTTCTAAAAGTGCTTTTATTTATAACAGTTTCACATCAGCGTATCGATCAACCTGTGTTTAAATCCAATCGATTTTATTGTTTACAGTATCGATGTGTATCGATATAATCGGAGTCTGTTTAGATTCGCGTATTCTCGCTTGTTCCGAGTTTACTTTCGACAGAAATTGTTTTTTATAAACATTTTATGAAACGCTTGGTTGCCGATAAACGTGTAACTTTCAATCGTAATTTCTTTTATTTACATAATAAATGATCGTATCTTTTTTAACGTAGAGAATCCGTTATGGGTACATCAAGGGCCGCGGGGGCAGCGGAAGAGTGGCAGACTCGCACCGACTAAACCCCACCGTAATCCTCTTTTCATTTTTGCACCGTAAAATTAAACGTCAAAGCTAAGGAGTTCTTAATACGCTCTGCTTAAACTGATGATGATAGGTCCCCAGGTCGCTAATATACGATCGTATCTAGGATATGATTCAGCTAAACTTAAATCACGTGCACTCTCCATTATGCATAACTCACGCGCCCCCATCGTCTCTGAAGGGGTAGGCAGAGATTTAACACAACTTTTACCAAATGCAATGAAACAAACATCGTAGAGTTTCACTTCAGACGTAGGTTCTTCATGCAGATTCCCTCGCAATATTTTCCTGCACCGTAAAGCTCGCGGTGCATCATACGACGTTTCTTAACATTCGACTCGTAACAGACAGACTCCCCAAAGCTCTCATATCAAAAGCATTCAGCCATTTCGCGTTCTAATCTAGAATTTCTTGTACTCATCGTGTCCTAGGATATTTTCAGTTCGCACGGGATTCGAAGCCGTGAGATTCTTGCACGACAAGTGGCTAGCTAGCATCGAAAAGCTTATTTGAATACTACTTACTTAATTAATACCAAATTCTGATTTCTAATCTCATTTTCACGATCTTATAAGTGCTATGGATAAAAAAAAAAACTAACAATACTATCTTTTTTTTTGAACAAAATTCTAAATTGATTTTACGAAACACCCTCTTCCTCCTTACCCTTAATTTACCTATCGGCTCCCCTTGCCTTGAGTTTAAACATCAAAATATGTTTTCGTAGAAAATCTGCACCATCACCAATCATTTAAGTATTGTAAATCACCCTTTTATTATGTTTCAAAGGAAAAACATATAAATACCCATTTACTGAAAGATGCGAATAAAATACCTGAAGGATTTTCTGTGAAATTGTATGGTAGCGAAAATGTTCAAGGCCTATTTCAGACTTAGGGTTAAGTTGAGTAAAACCTTATTTTAATATCGATTTAAAAATAATTGAAGAGTTTTGTGTTTGACTTTATGGTTACGCGGAATTTCAGTTCGCGGCATTTGACAACGTTTTCTAGTCGACGTGCTTTTTATATTATATGTTTCTATGAAATATAGGGCCAGCTTTGCCAGTCCCTTTGACCTAATTCTTTATATCATCGTACTGATAGATAAATTGACCAATTTCAAGAACCTTGTTTCAAATATGCTGATTTTATGACTGCATAAATGTCTGAAACGAACTACAAGGCACGTTATTGCAGTAAAACTTACCGTTTCATCTAAGTCGTGACCATCATCGTCCCTTTGGAGACACATCCAGATGGCACAAATTTTCAAAATATTTCAGTAAAATAAGGCACTTCACTTCATTAAACTATTTTAAAGTTCGTGGGCCCGAGAGTGCGCCCTGCGGCACTCCTTCGACGTGCTCTTGAAATGACTGAGCAACTCCGTGTATGATGTTTGGAATACAATCTGTAACAGAAAAAAAACAATAATAAACTTTGCTATACGTAAGTTTATATTTGTGTGGTTCTCTTAGGGGTTCCGTGGGGGTTGATGCAATCAAACCCTTTATTAAAATCAAAGGGAAATATGCTTTGGGAATTACCTACAGATAAGTTTGATATGATGGATATTGCAGCTTCAAAGGTGCATGTGCATTGTTTTCGTGACATTACAGTTGGATGTTAGTCTTATACAATACAAGCAATTATATAATATACTAGATAGAGACACTTTTTGTATGTTTTTATAGTTTTGTTACTCAATCATCGATTATAGCAGTTTAAACCGAATATATATATTTATATATAAAATTGAAGAGTTTGTTTGATTGAACGCGCTAATCTATTATATAACTACTAACTGTCTAGTCAGTAGTTCCTGACTTACTGAGAAATCAGACAATTTGAAAAAATATTTCAGTGTTAGATAGCCCATTTATCGAGGAAGGCAATATATATCATCACGCTACGTTAACGAAAATATGTTAACTCTAGGCCAAAGTAAGTATACCATGCGGACGAAGTCGCTGGCAGAACCTAGTATCAGATGAATGTACAGGACCATCCCAGTAAAGTCGAATAGTCACTAGCGCTACTCGACTACGATACATTCTATATAAACAATCACTATTATTTTTAAATATTGTCAAGCAATCTTTTCCTATGACTAATTTCTATTACACCGATAGTTAAACATGTAACTACGAATCGCTGATGATGAAGAGAACACTTAATCTTTTAATCATTAAGGTTTATAATCTAATGAAAAGTATGCTAGACTTAAGTCGTTGCATTTGAAAGACATAAATAGGTTGTAAGGTGACTCCAGAAGGCGACACTAGCACGAAACAAAATATTTTGTTTCTATTGTAGAGCAATGCAAAACAGTCGGTATAATGTTACTAAGAACATAACAATGTTTAGAAAGATCGACTTAGACACAGCGAGTTTTCTACCTATTTAAAATTTTATAGATATTTTCAACGGGATCCCGCGGAACCCTTATGTCTTTTAAAATAAAAGTAGCCTTAATTTATCTTTGTAACATCAGCTATCTGCCAGTAAGTCTCGCTAAAATCGATCCAGTCGTTTCGGAGATTATGCCGAACAAACAGACAGAGATACATTTTAGAAATTTTCTTTTTTGGTTCATTACCGTATATGCTTTCGTATGCAGTTAGGGAAAAACTGTTATTTTGGAATTACAAACAGACACTTCATTTTATTCATCTGTATAAAGTTACAAGTCAAAAGTCAAAAATATCTTTATTCCATTAGACTTTTTACAAAGTACTTTCAAATCGTCAAAATGACATTAATTTACAGGATTATTCATGCTACCGCCAGGTTCGGAAGGTTGCTTTTACTGAGAAGAACCTGGCAACAAACTCAGTAACTCTTTTCTAAAATATTATACAATTTTAAAAATACAATAAAATCACTTAAGCAACTATAAGCTCACACCCAGTTCCAATGCTGATATATGAAGAATATATAGATGTAGATGTATAGATAACATAAGGCATAATTTCAATCAATCACTGAGTACCTAACTAAAACCGTTTAAATAAAATTAGTATGATAAGAATAAGATTTATTTGCCTGATGACCTAGTAAGGAGAATACTATTAATGTAATCACTGTGGGAGCCTATAATCTATCTGAAGATTAAGTCGTATCTCTCCACGCATGCTATTTACATTACTTCAATGTAAACATTACTCCTTATCAAATTGCTATATTATTAAAGACTACCTGTGCCCCGCACTCGCCTAGAGATAATTGCATGGGTGGCCTAAGTAAATAAAAGTAGCCTTGGCTACTCCTTGTAACGTCAGCTTTCTGTCAATGATAGTTAAATTCTTCTTTCTGTCAAAGAACAAACAGACAGACAGACTGACAGACAGATAGAGGGAGAAAATGATAATTTGTTTTATAACTTATCTAATTAAATACTCTCATATACATTTAGTAAAAGGTTGTTGATTTGTTGAAATTACACACAGACACATAAATTTTATTTATATGTAAAGGTATACAGATATTTAACAATGTGATAAAACAGTATTGTTAAATGTTAGTTAAAGCGCCATCTTTCAGAAAAGCCTAGAACTAGGTAGTGTTTCAGTTGACTAAAGCCCATATTACGCCATCTGTCGGCGATAACCTGTAGCAATGTTTTTTCGAACACGTCACGCCTGTTGCATACGACCAGCCAATTGTTTACACAATACAAAAGACCCTTGTTTGTTTTTCGCTAGACGTTTCCTGGTTTGTTTTGTGTGTGAATGTATGTGTGTATGTGTGTGTCGGTGTGTTTTCACAGCCGGCTGTACACGTATTCGAGGACGGTACACAAAATATTGTTATTTGCGAGGCGAGGCAGTAATAAATTCTCTGTCTGCTAAAGTGAGATATTTTTATGTTTTTAATGACTCTAGAACTGTTTTAATAAGCTTAGATCGGAACTGGATAATTATAGTGCTTGTTATACATAGTTTAAGCCAATCTGCCTTCTCTAGTACCTACCTACATCTATACCTACTAAATAATAAATTGGAAATGTTTGTAACGAATTGGCTCAAAAAATACTGAACCGATTTAAAAAATTCTTTTGACAATTTAATGCTTAATATAGGCTATATTTTATCAATATTTCTGCCTAGTTGGTATAGTGGTCGCAAACGCTACTGCGGAACACGAAGTCTTGGATTCGAACTCCGGTTTAGGCAGTGTTATTGGCTTTTGCCATTAGTAATTTCTCAGTAGGAGTCCGAAATCTGGATTAGTGCCCGGTTATATTTAAGTCCAATTACATGAGACTTAAACATAGCTGTGAGTTACAGTGTGCGTTATGTACACCTCTGCCTACCCCTTTGGGGAATACACGATCATATGCCTAAAATCCTTATGTTGAAGTAAACATCAAACATGCGGCATGTGAAGCGGCTGAAAAAGCTAAAGCCTACAAATACAGGGGTCTTGGCACCGAATATGATTTTGTCCCATTCGGTGTCGAGACCCTTGGTCCGAGGGGTCCTAGCTCTATTAGGCTTTTAAAGAAATATCTAAAAGGTTAGTCGACATCACAGGAGACCAAAGAGCTGGCAGCTACCTCGGACAAAGAATTAGTCTAGCCATCCAAAGGGGGAATACTGCCAGTATCTTCGGAACCTTGCCTACAGGGACTCCTTTTAGTAATATATTTTGAGTATTCGATTTTTTTAAAGTGATACTACCATCTTTATGTGTATGTTCATAAGGTCTATGTATGCTTTGTTAGGTGGTATATAATTTAACAACAGAATAACAAGTATTATTTAAATTAATAACATCATACATACATATGTTCACGCCTGTATTCCCCGAAGGGGCAGACGTGTTATTGAATAAGAATAAAAATAATTTATTTACATGAAATATGGTTACAAAAGATGTTGTTTAAAATAATAGGTACATAGTCTTCACCCATTTTGGGTATGTAAATCAATACAGATAAATAAAATTGAAGTGTCTGTTTGTAACTCCAAAATAACAGTTTTTCACTAAATGCATATGAAAGTATACACGCTACTGACACTAAAAAACCAAGTTTTAAATTTTTTCTCTGTCTGTCTGTCTGTCTGTTTGTTCCGGGTAATCTCTGAAACAGCTGGACCGATTAAAAGGGGACTCTCACTGGCAGGTAGCTGATGTTTCAAGGAGTAAGGTATTCTTCTTTTATTTATAAAAAATATTAGGGCTCCGCGACAATAAGGATGAAACTAAATTTGCGCGGGCACAGCTAGTTATATAATATAATATTGAATACTTAAGGTTTTACTTAAGGTTAAGGCAGAGGTGTTAGAAGAAAAAATCATTGGTACATCCCCGCTGGGATTCGAAATTGCGCCGCTTGCGTTGCAGGCGAGTGCTCAAACCACGGCTACCACGGCTCCTCAGTAAATATCATATAGAGGGATTATAGAGTTTATAATTATAATCAGATACAGAGACAGTTATGCAATTTTATTTGTTGCAAAAGTGGGAAATAAATAACAATGGCGCGGGAACACAGCCGGCTTTCTCATTGTCACAACCCGCCACTTACAAGTATGAACAAACAAACAGAGCAATTAAAAACACGTATTTTGTTTTTGCTACAATCAACCATTGAATCCGTGAATCGATACGTCATATATGTCTTTCTCTTTGGGGAATTTGGGAGTACGAAGAGGGTGAGTTACTAAATAATCTATACAGATATATAAAGTGTCTGTTTTCCCAAAACTTCCCCACCCCTAATTTCCCAAAAGGGGAAGGCAGAGGTGTTGAAATAGCAACACTCACTTGTCACCGAAGCAGATTAAGTGCCAAGGAGGCAGATGGTGAGTCTATAGCCGTCTCAGATATTATACATACGTCTTTGAATTACTTCTCAGATACATGCAGGTTTCCTCACGATGTTATCCTTCACCGTAAATTGTGAAACTACTGTACATATGTTTTATTTCATTGGTACAGGTCCTGCTGGAATTCGAACTTGCGTCGCTAGCGTAGCAGGCGCCAGCTCAAACCCCCACTGCCACAACCGCTCCTCGGAAAATCGGTAATCTGAGTTAAACCAGTCAGACTTTTTTAGGCTTCCGACTAACCTGTCGATTGAACCGAACGATTGCCAAAGATGTTAAATTGGCAACCGGGACCGACGGCTTAATGCGCTTCTCAAGGCCCTATTCCTCATCATCATAAAGTTAAGAGTTGTGACTCTTGTCGGTGTAACTGATGCAACTTCTTCCATTTGTCTCTATCAAGTGCCATCTCCTTGACCTCCCTATACGTCATGGCAGACACCTTTTCCTTGACTTGTCTCATGTATGTTAGCCTGGGTCTTCCTCTTCCTCTCTTTCCTTCTACTTTTCCTTCTAATATGTTTTTAAAGAAACTGTCATGTCGTACAAGGTGGCCAATCATCTCCTCTCTTAAATACATCTTCATTTGTGACTCTTTCCGTCCATTTGATTTTCTCCATCCTTTATCTCTTCCTCCATTCTATTCCTATTTGAACAAAATTCAGTTCAGTATTCGGTGATTACTGAATTTTTAGGAAGCAAAAGGAGGTCGGAAATGTAGCTGATAGTAATTTATTTAGATTTCGAGGCCACAACAATATTTAGGTTGTTTTGTTTTATCAGTAGGAAGGCACAATTTCGTACTAAACATGTAATAGCAAACACAAGAGATTAAACATTATCTGTTGCGCCGGCCATATATATTTTGAATCACTGTCTTTTTTGCGTCGAAAGTGAAAATGATTGATGAACTTCTCAATCTAGGCCTTGGTAAATGTACTTATGCTCACGTCGATAAAATTACCATCTGAGAAGATAAGCCCTCCACATGTATAAGCTCACGCTTTCTCAGAAGGTACCTGAAACGGTAAGCAGAGGACAACTTTCCACCGAAGATTCGACGCCAATGCAAGGTGAATATGTTCATGGCCAGTAAATTTCTTTTAAGCTACTCATTCTTATACAGTACCCAGATCAAGAGTTAGCCACCGTTTCCTAATCTACACTCGCTAGCATCTCCGCCGAATATTTGGGGTACAGATTCCCTGACTGAATACAGCTTATGTAGTACAGAAATTTATGTAGTCGCCTACTACGCAAGCGTCGCAAGCTCGAATCCCAGCGGCCCGTACCAATAAGTTTTTCCAAAAACTTATGTACAGTGATTTCACACCACGTGCTTTACGGTGAAGGAAAACATCGTGAGGAAACATACATATGTCTGAGAAGTTATTGAAAGACGTATGAATAGTGCCTGAGACGGCTATAGACTCACCATTTGTCACGCACTCAATCATCATCGGTGAAAAGTGGGTATTGATATCACAACACCTCTACCTGCTCGGTGAATACAGGCGTGAGCAAAATGTATGAATGTTCATGAATATAAGATTATTTAGCATGCATTTTTTCATAGCAGACCGGAGTTCGACTCCAATTAGTAAACACACGAGTCTGCTAACTTAGGTACCTACTTGCCCCTCCCACGTCGCCTAAGATTTCCGCTACATCAAAATAGAGCAAACAGAACATAATTAGCGAGGTTCGCCTATTTATTCTACCCACTTAATTATCACCACACCTGAACTATGTGTAATTTACACATATACTATGTTATATAGCGTGTTTGTTGTATATTTTTGCAAGGCTCACGATAACACTATCGCTGTCTCACCCACATACACACGCAAATACAAACAATATCATACATGTACTATGTTGCAGTCATGTGTTTGCATTGGCGTTAAATGAATTTACCTAAACTGCGAACCATTTCTTTAGGCAAGGAAGGACATATTTGCTTTGTCTGCAAAATCTTGCTTACTTACGGCAGTGTTCAATATTCTGTCCATCTTGTGTGTGAAGATTAACCGACTTCAAAAAAGGAGCAGGTTTCTAAGTTCAACCATAAATCCCCATTTCCCTTGGTCACGGCAGCACGCCTAAACGGCTGGATGGATTTTAACGGGATTTTTAATGACAGATAGCTGATGTTTCAAGGAGTGTTTTAGGCTAATTTTATTTAAATCTACGCGGGTTAAACCGCGGGGCACAGCTAATCTATCTTCTATAATATAAATGAATCGCTGAATGTGTTGCTAAGCGCAAATCTCGAGAGCAGCAGAACTGATATTGCTAATTATTTTTTAGAATATTCTTTGTAGTACGAGGATGGTTCTGACGAAGAAGATTTTTTTTAAATGTAATGGAAAAAATTAAAAAATAAGAATCGACTGTAAGGTGGTACGTGTTGGCCGGGTTAGCTAGTTTAAAACAAACTGTTAGACAGTACTGGAATATACAAAGTTAACATGCCTATAGCAACATGTACCATGTAGGTGTGAAAAACTGTATATGTATATAGCATACATGTATGTATATAGTCGTTGCTATGTTGCCATACTTTTGTATAACATTTGGGCTTTGTTTGTTTTCAAATAATCTCAATATATTTGTTCAATTCTTAGCTCCAGGATAATAAAACTCACTAACATTTACTTATTTTGTACATAAGCAATTAATATTTACGATAGTCAAATAATATCCTTAGATTTTCCTCTTGGCTATTCACCTTGAATTTAATTTCGGTACAGAAATAGTTATTTTATCATGTTTTTTAACTTGTTCAGGTTAATTTCCGCAGGAAACGTGTTTGAGAAAGATTTTTACTTGGAATAAGAACAGACAGACAGACAGAGAAAAAATTTAAAACTTGGGTTTTCAGTGTCAGTAGCGTGTATACTTTGTATAAATAAAATTGAAGTGTCTGTTTGTTATACAAAAATAACAGCTTTTCACTAAATGCATATGAAAGTATCCACGCTACAGACACTAAAAAACAAAGATTAAATTTTTTTCTCTGTCTGTCTCTCTGTTTGTTCCGGGTTATCTCCGAAACGGCTGGACCGATTTTAACGGGACTTTCACTGGCAGGTAGCTGATATTTCAAGGAGTAACTTAGGCTACTTTTATTTATTAAAAATATAAGGGTTCCGCGACAATAAGGATGAAACTAAATCTACGCGGGTGAAACCGCAGGGCACAGCTGTAATTAATAATTTTAATGGATCGCCATGAAAATTATTAAATTAACATTTTGAGCCGTTGAGGTTGAGGTTTGAGCAGTCCAGAAGGGGTAGGCAGAGGTGCTGTAATAACAACACCCACTTTTCACCGTACATGATAAGTGCCAACAGATGGTGAGTCTATCGCTATCTCAGGCGCTATACACACGTCTTTGAATTACTTCTCAGACATATGCAGGTTTTCTTACGATGATTTTTCACCAGTTTTTAGAAAAACTCATTGGTTTGGGCCACGTTGGGCTTCAAACTTGCGTCACTTGCGTAGCAGGTGACTACTCAAACCCCAAGGTCACCACGGCTCCTACTTATACCTATTTTATTGATAACGTTGGTAGTTGTAGTTGTTTATTCAATATTTTGTAGGTACATAACTTTACCACAGTGAACTTAAAACCTATTTATGTATATGGTTGGGTATCATTTACTAAAACAGTATATGTTTTTAACCATAAATAATACCTAAAAAAAATTTGATTTATTTGAAATGCAGAGTTTAAAAAAAACCTGCAATGCTCTCTTACTCGTGGTGTTCATGAGCAACGCAAGCTCAAATTCCAGTCTCTCAATACCTAACAGTGAAAGAAAATCATCATCTCCCTGGCCTTATACCATGTATTTGGGATCAGCACTTGATTCAACCCGATGTAGCTGATCACCTGATTTTTATACGAAGCGACTGCCATCTGACCTTTGTAACCCCTTTAACGAGGAAAATTGGCAATCTGGCAACAGTGAAAGAAAATATCCTGAGGAAATTTGCATATGTCTATGTTTTATTGATAGGTACATCATCTCTCACTTTCGCACCTAATCATCTTCGCACCAATAATCGCCACGCTTGGCGTATCGGCGATCGCAGTAAGATGTTGCTTTGATTCGGAGGATGCTGATGCCTCAAACGAGGTGGACCGTTGTGGGAGGCGCAACACCGGTCGTCGTGGAGATCGTTGGGGGAGGCCTATGCCCCCATGTCTGTCGGCTGAAATGATGACCTCCTTTGAAAGGGTGTTTTACGTCGATATCTGTCTGTCTGTGGCGAAAGAAAGAGAAAAGCTCTGAAACGAATGGACCGATTTTGATGCGTTTATTTTCATTTGAAAGCCAGTTTCCTTGCAGTGGTTCTTAGTAATATTACGTTAATATGGGTCCAGCGGTCTAAGAGTATCAGCTCTTGATAAAATGATGTAAAGCATTTTGCCGTATGATTACTCGAATGACAATTCATTGATAACTTCGACATGATGCAGTAACCTATTCTTTAACCTTAAGAATTTGTTAGGTAGGGGTTTTTATTTTATTTTATATTAGCGGCTGAGCGAGAAGCATAAGTGAGGAAAAGTAAGTATGCGATAGGAGTTGGCCTTCTGTAAGTATTTTATTTATACCTTAAAGAATCCAGACAAGTAGAATTAACTTAGGGTAAGTACCGGTTTTATACAAAAATAAAGTGCAAATGTCCGATAACGTTCTGTTTGTTCGTGTATTGATAACGAGATTTACAGACCCTAACTATTATGAAGACTTGAATATTCAATGATATTGATAAAGCGATAAGACACGCTTATAATACGTCATTTAGTAACTGACCTTACATTTTTACTAATAACTAGCTGTGCCCCGAGGTTTCACCCGCGTAAACTATCATGGATAACCCGCAGAACTCTTATGTTTTTTTAATACAAGTAGCCTATGTTACTCCTTGTAAAATTAGCTATCTGTCAGTGAAAGTCCTTTTGAAATCGGTCCCGCCGTTTCGGAGATTAGCCGGACAGACAGAGAGACGGTGAAAAAATAAAATTGTTTTATGTCTGTAATTTCATATGAATTTAGTGAACAGTTGTTATTTTTGAATTACAAATAGACACTTCAATTTTATTTATCTGTGTAGAGTATAAATATAGATGTATAGAAAGGATAGAATGTATAGACCAATTTTAACGGGACGTTCACTGGCAGAGAGCTGAAGTTACAAGGCTACTTTCAATTAAAAAATTAAATTTTTTTATTTCGTGAAATAATGAAACTACTCAAGTCTAGGCGGGTGAAACTGCGGAGCACAGCTAGTAATAGTGTTCCCACTACAATCTCGCTTATTTCGGAACTGGGACTAGATCAATGTGTATGATATTGTCCCAAGTTAGTAAATTGTTTACAAAACTAAAACATTACAACTGTAAGTAAAGTTGAAATTGAACTTTGTTTTTATCTTCTGTTACTCACGTAATGGCATTACATTATATTATGTAATATACTGGCCTGCGCAGCTTAGCTGGCGTGGCAGTATAATTTTATATAGGTATAGCTGTGCCCTGCGGTTTCACGTTATTGTCGAACCTAATATTTAAAAATGAAAAAAAAAGTGCCAGTGAAAGTCCCGTTAAAATCTTAATTAATTTGGTATAATTACAAAACATTAATTTACTGAATCAATATATTATCTAACAATAACTACCTACTTATTTAGTTTTTTTGAGTTCCACTGTAATTTACATGATTAATTAATTAATCTATAGAAAGATATTTCTCAAAGGTACAGGGATTTTTACCATATTATAAGAAATAAAAAGTAATTAATGATATGTAATATAATAATACAGCGAACACGTAATCACATCTAATTATTAAATCTCTGCTTTGAGGAGAATCGGCAAACTATATAATAAAACTATGTATAATGCTTGTTATTTTACTATAGTATAGCGCGTTTTAGCGTGTTCTATCGATTTACATAAAGGATAAAAATACATACATTTGGTTTTGATGATTCTAAGAAAATAAATGACACATTAAATTCTCAATGTAATGTAAGAATGTATTTAGTGCAAATCCGTTTAAAATAAATAATATAAGTCAGAAAAACTCAATTACATGTCGCGCTTAAACATAAAATTTGGTGGCGTGATGTCAAAATCAATATCATGTAAGTGCTTATAGATAAATAGTATGATCGAAACGTGTGTAAACACATAACGTCGTTGGTTCCGCGCCATTTTCCCAATTGCCGCAAAAGGTGCACATAAATTAAAAAGTCAACTCATCAAAGTTTCGTGTTCGCCTAAATACATGACAAGTAACCTCTCCCTCCTTGTCTCCCCTCTTACACAAAGTGACAATAAGTCGCGTACGCACACATGCGTTTTGTTTGTACACTCACACACGCACCGAACCGGCTAGGTATTCGGTTTCCCGCCACCGGCGCGAACACGCACACAAAACACGAAGAGCAAACAATACAAACACCAACACACAAGTAAATTTAAACTCACCTCAAAATAAATCCATTAGAAAACACACTTGTTCAAACAACTAGCGCTTAGCCTCGAAAACGCGTTGAAAAAACACTCGCCAGCATCCGATGTGTGCTTAACACTTTTCCAAACTTTCTGTCCAGCCTACTCCATAGTCACCAGCTCCCGTACTTCCCGCCAAAACAACGATTCCAATTTATGGTTCCAAAAAAAAACTCTAATCAATCTTAAATTTGGAACTGTCAAAACATTACATTTAAATTAATTTATTTTCGATCAAGGTTGTCGTTCGAAAGTGTGACTTGTTATCTCCGCGATTAGGTCTTTAGGTGAACAGTACGAGACCGTGCTCCAAATCCGCGAACATGTATTTTTTTTCTGCACGGCCGATATCGCTTCCGCAATTCAAGTCGCGAGTTTTAATCAAACGCGATAGCGAAATAAAAGAAACGCTACGAGTGGCCCCAACACAATAATTATTAACACACGTTGCGCGGTAAAAATAAACTATGATTAACTGCTATTAAGATTCGCGGAGACAACTCGAGGCGGCACCGGCGTTCGCATGCGAATAGGTTATGAAAAATACTTAAAAAATTATAAAAACAAAAAAAACAACGTACTTTTATTGTAATCGGCAATGTGAACCCGGCAATATAGTCGCGAATTTGTTTGGCGCGTAGTTATTTCGGTCGGCAGAAGCGGTTCCGATATGAATAATTATTATCGGCGGCGAGCGAACATCGACGCATAGTACGCGTTAAAACTGAGTCGAAAGGCTCGCCCCGTGGCGGAGCGTAGCGCCGAATAAAATAAACAACAATATACCTAAATAAGCGGCTCGACGGGCGCGGCCGCGTGTGTGTGCGTGCCTCTGTGTGCGTGTGTAAACAAGGGGCAAAGCGGCCTGAGCGACATCCTCATACGGCACATACTTCATTGATTTCATTACACCTTGACCAGGGGCCCTTACCATAAGCTCTTATTGCCATCATAGTTCCACTGTGTGACAGTGACAGACTTTTACACGTGGCCTATAAGACGTCATGGTAGGACCCCTGAAATTTTCTTCATTGGAAACAAGAGAAAAATTGCATAAAAAATAATTTTTAAAGTGAAGGGAAATAATCTTCTCTGTTTATTTGGCTTTCTTAATCCTTTTGAGTCATTTGGCGTTTTTGACGTAAGTAGTTGTGTTATGATAGTTAGCAGTTACATCTTCTTATGAGATTAATATTAGGTGGTTATTGTACTTTAAGCCAAATAGTAATTCAATATAAATATGAGAGAGAAATGAGAAAATACCAGCTACAGCCGCGCATTATTTCATTTACCTACATTTAGTAAAAAAAAATTTTGAAAGTATCTAACTTTTACATACGAAAAACAGTTAAAATTACAATATTTCTGTTGGAAAGTGCACCAGAGACATGCTTTCTGAACGTTACTTAATTCTGTCAGTCTCTACTTAGCAGTATTTTTGGAATATTGAAAAATTAATTTACTAAAATATATATTATATATGGCTATGTTTACTTGATTTACGAACAATTTAAAATGTCAACTGAAAACTATTTTCGCATATTATTTTAAAATTATTGCTTTAATATTGAAAACAAACTGAAGGTCATTTTAGTGGTAACATTGCTTATGTAAAAGCAAAAAATTATTGTATACAATAACACTAACTTATATGTCCGCAAGAATAAATAAACATGAATAATAAGCTAATGATTAATATTTTTATTCTTATTTTATGCTCATTACTTATCTATGCATCAACAATAACTCAATTCTATAATCATTCACGTCATCATTAATTTATTATTTAACAGTTTATTGTTTATTGTTGTAATTGCATTACGCTATTAATAATTTAAAAGTATATACAATATTTTAATCTCTTCACAATAAAACTTCACATCGTAAGAATAGGAGCAAGATTCGCGCGATGAAAACGGTAACGATGTAGTAGCGAATGACTTGGTTTTCATTAAATTATTAAAAAAAAAACCCTTTTCAAAGTAATTTTTTTTCACTCTTCAATATAAAACTAAAAACTCAATTAAAATCAACTGCAAATAATTCTTACAAAATGAATTCTCAATTTTACATTGTGTGTAATATGAAACTAACTTGTAATAAACATATGAATATGAATAAAATAATAATACGTTTCCGACTCAAGCCCTACCTTGCCCAAGTTCCTCGCGAGAATAAACATATGACGTCACCGTCGGGTAAACAAACAAACAAACACATGCGCGCCGCTCATGTTTCCTTAATACAATTATTATTTCGAATGTGGAACTCGAATGGTTTGGACGTCCAATGCGTCTACAACGTCTTTAAAAGACGGTAGAATAGAAAATAATGAACTCAATTTGCAATCTTTACAAACTCGAGGTCTATGACACAATAAATTAAAAGCTTATACTACAGTACGGAATCTAGGTAAGAATCGTTGGAAATAAACGAATTATTTCGAGTAGTTTTCAGTAAGGGATGTCACGTCGTGACCTATAGCTTATACGTACATATACGTATGCTCACGCCTGTATTCCTCGAAGGGGTAGGCAGAGGTGTTGTAATAACAACACCCACATTTCACCGAGGTTGATTAACTGCCAACATGACAGATGGTGAGTCTATCGCCGTCTCAGGCACTATACATACGTCTAAGAATGGTTTCTCAGACATATGCAGGTTTCCTCGGTGATTTCCGTCACCGTACAGCACGTGACGTAAAATACTGTACATAAGTTTTAGAAAAACTCATTGGTACAGGCCCCGTTGGGATTAGAACTTGCGCCGCGTGTAAATTCGAAAGACAAATCGACATTATTTTGACAGTAAATAATTAAAACTCTACATACTCTATGGAGCAAAAGTTCTTATTTCGAAAATTTTTATTTTATTCCATACTTAGTAAAGTTATTATTTCTTCTGTGCCTATGGTATATTCGGATTCGGTCGAGCTTTATAAGGTTTCAATTCAAATATAGAATTATAATAGACAGGGTAATGGCACAGTTATAATATAAGTTCTACAAGCAATAAGGAATATAGGCCTATTTTTTAAATAGGAACGTTTGCTCCATTGAGCGTGAAGGGTTGCCATAGAGATTTAAAAATGTACTCTTTTACGTATTGTAAAAAAAAGATTTTATTTTTGAAAAAGTTGGTAAAACACGTGAATGACGTATACGCGATCGTCCACGCCGTGACACCTCTTACTGTCATTACGCCTATTCCTCATATTTTCTCGTATAGACGTGCGTCTGTGTGAATGTGATTTCGAACGATTTGTTCGTAGATTCCCAACTGCTTGTAAAGCTTTTATTTAAACTGTGGTAAAGGTATCCAACTCATTCAGATACCATGTGTTCAAATTAAGAGGTTACGCAATTTTAAACTGTGTTGAGTGTGAATGGGTATAGAATGCTAAAATATACTTAATTGCTTTATTTATCAATCTTTTCTTTATTTATATACCTTTGCTAAGTCCTAGTTCAGAGTGCCTAGTGCGAGTTTTTCACTGCCGTCACAAGTCTCCGCGTCAAAGTTAACGCAGATTTGTATGGGATCGAAGCAGCGCATCTGTCGGCCTAAAGATGACACTATTGTGAGCCCATACAAATCTGCGTTTACGTCGACGCGATGACTTGTGACGGCGATTTTAAGAAAACTCGCACTAGGCACTCAGGGGTCGGTTGGTAGGGAAAAATCCAGTCGATACAGTCAACGTTAAAACCTATATCGTAATCTACACTCGCTAGCGTCTCCGCCGAATATTTGTATGAGAAATTGTACAGCGCCTCCAAGCGGTGACGTGAAGAACTAAAACATGTCATACAAATATTGTCGGAGACGCTAGCTAGTGTAGATTAGGAAAACGGTGGCAAACTCGTGATAAGGGTACAGGATGACGGGTTGTCCACCTTTCTCTATGTTGAGGAGGTCAATGGCTGGCATTCTCGTCATACTTGTGAACAGGTGCTGCTTGTGGGGGCTGGTCATCTCAAGCTACGCATTTAGATATAAGTACAACTACTAGACTTTTCTTTATATTAATTTTTATCCACATTTGTGCAATGCAAATTGTGTCCATGGGCTTACATTGCTTAAGTAATTTTTTTTGTATTTTAAATTTGTATAATCTTTTTGAATAGAGTAATTACTGAGTTTCTTGCCAGGTTCTTTTCAGTAAAAGCAACCTTCCGAACCTGGCGGTAGTATGTATCATCTACACTCTACACAGATAAATAAAATTGAAGTATCTGTTTGTAGTTCCAAAATAACATCTTTTCACAAAATGCATATAAAAGTATACACGCTACTGAAACTAAAAAACCAAGTTTTAAAATTTTTCTCTGTCTGTCTGTCTGTTTGTTCCGGGTAATCTCTGAAACTGCTGGACCGATTTTAACGGGACTTTCACTGGCAGGTAGGTGATGTTTCAAGGAGTAACTTAGGCAAATTTCATTTACATATTAAAACTATTAGGGTTCCGCGAAAATAAGGATAAAACTAAATCTATGCGGGTGAAACCGCGGACACAGCTAGTCCTATATAATTATGTCATTCTGACGATTTCAAATTACGTTGTAAAATCTCTAACGTATTTTTGACTTTGACTATTCGGGTAGAGTATGTCGGTACCTCTACATACCATGCACAGAGCGACTGCCATCTGACCTTCGCTACCTATTATACTAGCAAAATCAGTTACCTACAAATTGTATGAATACTATACTGAACCAGAGGCCAGGGGCCTTACCATTATCACTGATTAATATAGGATATATTTTATCATCGTACACACACCGGAACGGGAACTACGCGGGTGAAACCGCGTGACGTCTGCTAGTACATAATATAAAGCCCATCAAATTCCAATCCTCAGTGCAGGCAGCTTAACCACGCGACCAATAAACGTATGCAAAAACACAATGCGCAAAATTAAACTAGGTATTCACGGCCACGGCGCAGTGTCATCGGCATACAAATTTTTAACAAGCGGGAATCGAATCGTGTACCGTCACTAGACTGCTAATGAACTTGAATTGGTGAATGGTTACATAATATGACGTAAGGTATGCTACTTCGCTACCGTGCTATTTAGTAAGGTTTCTGAGCGAAGTAGTAATGAAGAATAGTGTGATAAGAGACAGTTGCAAGTTGAAGAATGATGAAGTGATTAGAATTGAATGAAATACGTTGAGATTATTTGGAAGAGCTCGTGGCACAGTTGCTATTGCGCATATGATTCGATCAGCGATATTAATGATAGTTAAGCAAGTTCCCTCCGTGCCTCGGAGAGCACTTTAAGCCGTCGGTCCCGGTTGCCAATTTAACATCTTTGGCAATCGTTACAGGTCAGTCAGAGGCCTAAGAAAGTCTGACTACTAGTTTAACCCAGATTGCCGATTTTCCTCAAAAAAGGAGTTACGAAGGCCAGATGGCAGTCGCTTCGTATAAAAAAATCAGGTGATCAGCCACATCGGTTTGAATCAAACGCCGACCCCAACAATGTATGGGATAAGGCCAGGGAGATGATGATGATGTTGAGATGGTTTGGACAAAGGCGATTAACGAAACAAATTTATAGAGCGAATGTGAGCGGATGTGTCGGTAGAGGGCGTCCAAGGAAGAACTACTATGACCAAATTATTAGTATTTTTCAGAAAAGTCAAAATCGGAGCACTCGTAACCGCAGGAAGAGTATGAGGAGATGCATGAATGTGGATGAAGAAGAAGTATGTAAGGATCGTAGCTTGTGCGGAACTGTGGTCTCTGCCTACCCCCATGGGATACAGGCGTGAGCATATGTATGTATGTGTTCTCAGCGACGACCTCGACGAAGAAGGAAATTGTTACATGATACTTGGAGGATAAATAAGGTTCAATTACGTATCTTTAAGACTGACACTCGACAACGAGTGCAACGCTGAGAAACCTTAGTGAATAACGCGGCTGTACTGTGTTACAATACTTAGCGAGGATTAAGTTAATAATTATCTACGCTATTATTTGATTTGTGTTTTGTACTTACCTTATAAGTAATATGCTCACGCCACTACATACATATATATGCTCACGCCTGTATTCCCCGAACGAATTCAATTAACGAAGGTATTAACAACACCTGCTTTTCACCGAAGATTTGTAAGTGCCAACGTGACAAAAGGTGAGTCTATTGCCGTCTCAAGCACTATAGGTACATACGTCTTTGAATTACTCCTCAGATATATGCAGGTTTTCTCACGATGTTTTCCTACAACGTAAAGCACGTGGTGTCAAAACTCATTGGTTACAGGCCCCGCTGGGATTCGACTTGCTTCGCTTGCGTAGCAGGCGACTGTTCAAACTTCACGACCCACGCCAGTCTTCTATATTATTGTGCCTACACTTATGCTTCGCTTGTCGTGTTGTGAAGTCCCAAGTGACAGGTGGCAAGTCTATTGCCATTAACCGGGCACTAATCCATTTCCAGACTCCGGTCTGCTACTGGGAAATGGAAAAACCTTATAACACTTTGCCCGATTTGGGATAGGCTCCGAAACTACTTGACCGATCTTGAAAATTCTTTCTGTAATGGATAGCTACATCATCAGCAAGTAACATAGACTGTATTCTATCCGCGTACTACCGCGGGAACGGGAACTACGCGGGTTACATATAAAATGAAAAGACTTTTTCGTAGTGAAATCGCGGGGCTTATATTTTTTAAAGCCTCTATTCTAAGGCTACTTATTCGGTGGAAAATGTATATTTTATTATCATTGGGTAATTATGTAAGTTCCGTAGTAAAGCTTAAAGTATAAATAACTTAGTTATGTTGACACATCTCCACTAGGTAAGTACTTGAACCCACACCCGTTTTTTGTCCTTTTCACTAGATTAAACAGCTGCACATGGTTTGTTCAGAAAGTCAACGACATGCGTGACTCTCCTATTAACTTACTACTTTTATTTATTTACAATAGCCATCTTTGTTTTGTTTAAGTGCCGACATAGAAAAGCTACGTTATAATATAGAAATGCGGGTAGAACAGTAATAAAGTACCAAGAGTCAACAACAGAATAGCCGTTCGCTTTATCTAGTGTTGCCTGAGAAACGCAAATCATAATAATAATAATTCGTAAAATTACTTCTCGAATAGAATGCCTTTAGATTGTGGTTAACGCCATCTACTAAGGTAAAGAGGAACTATAACAGTGGAACGAAATAAACAATTCAATGAAGCTTAATATCATTTGGCTTGGATAGATGTCGTTTTTATCTACTGATCCGATTATGCATAGCTACGCACATAGCTTGTAAATTCTTAAATAAAATTATCTAATAGAAAAGTCTATTAATTTATATTAACATTATTTTAATTCATAAAAATTAAAATACAAGTTAATTGTTTTAATATTATTATTTTGCAATAGGCAGAATGATAAAATTCTTTTGCCAAAATGTAGTATGATTTCTAAACTATTGCACAAAAAAAGTAAAAAAGTGTGAGGTAGCGAGAAATGGCGTCGCGAGTTGTTTTTTATTCACAATCAATGTGTTTCTAATCGTTGTAAGTGATAATTTTCGCCGTGTTCTTTCGCATGATAGACCAAATCAGTCGCGTGAATGTTTAATTGACGGGCAGTGTGTATTTTATCGTGGTTTTATCATTTAGCCGCCGAACAATGGCGTCGTCCAATGAATCCAGATTATCGCATGAAAAAGTTGGTGAAAATCACATCGTAGAAGACGATTACTCCTGTTCAAATAGCGATGGAGACGCCGGCGAGGGCGCTAAACGTCGACGTGTCAGTCACGACTTTAGAAAAGTATCCGTATTGAGATTTAGCCCAAGTATGTCAACGGAAACAAAAACATCGGACTGCAAAGGTAATAACTGTATTATATGTAGCTTGAGACGTTTCAGCGTTTCGGGCGTTTGTCCAAAACAACTGACCACGTTTCATTGACGATTTCAGTTAACAATCACTGTGAAAAAAAGGTGGGAAACTTGGTAACCTATCATACTGTTAGTTACATCATTATAGAGGTCATCCCTGTTTATAAACATTTCACGCATATTTGTGGTGTTTTTCATGTGTGTGTAGGCCTCCAATTAACTAAACTAACATACTAAAATAACAATTTCATGAGGATAAATAGTTGAAAAACTAATTGCTTACTTGCATAAGTATCTGACCTTGTCTGGCTGAAATTTTACTTTCTATAGTAACCAGACACTTTATTCAATAAATTGACACGCTATTTACTTAGAAACGTGATAGCCTTGCTGTTGTATCTTTATAAGCATTTTCATGGAATATAAAACGTGTTATGAATGTGGATGGTTACAAGGGGAAAGGAAGACCTAAGAAACGATGGATGGATTGTGTGAAAGATGATATGACTAGAATGGGAGTGAATACACATATGACGGCTGATAAAGAGAAATGGAAGAGAAGAACACATCGCGCCGACCCCAAATAACATGGGATAAGGACAGGAAGATGATGATGATGATGATGATGATGATGATGATGATGATGATGATGATAAAACCTGGATAGCTAACACAGCATTTACAAAGAAAAAGCCCTAATTTTCGAAAAAGTATTTTTGTTAAATCATTAAGTACCTGTGTTTTGCAGTCTCATTGTACATTTTACTTGGACATCTGCAAACAGGTTTAGACTGGCTCTAGCGTTGCGCTGGAAGGTTTTCAAGGGGATAATAACATGTTTTTCTATATTTTTGTCCCAAGAACTATTTTTAACAAAAAAATGTGTGTGGTAAAAGCAATTTTACATATAATATCCAAATGTTAAAGATGGTATAAATACTTCTACCTATGCTTAATATTAAATATAAAAAAGCCAAAGGGTTGGATGTCCCTTTGAAAATGGCATTTAATATGATTTATTCAGTATAAGCCCTGGTAAGACACTTATGAATTTTGTAGAAATTACCACTTTAAGAACTATTGGAAATTTTACCACATGACTCTCATGCCGACAAATATTTTCACATAATTTCTGCCTTTCACAGAAATTTTAAAGATAATTTTACCACAAAAAGCTTTCTTTGTGGCCATTCTCCTCCAAAAGCCACCACGGCTCCTGATAGCAAACATTTTAATCATCTTTTATATTAATTCCCCAATGTTTTGCTTTACCTCCTCAGGAAGAAAACGCAAGCTTAACGAGGAGTCCAAGGAGCTCTGCGTGTGGGGTGACAATGCAAAGCCAGCGAAGCTTAGCAAAATCTGGCCGGTGTTCGACTCGGGAGGGTATGGCGATGCAGCCATCCTGACCCTTCACGTCCGGAACAGAATCGGGAACATGAAGAACCCATTGCTCTTCGACACAATACAAGACTTTCACTTCGACATGAACAAAAGTGACTGGTTAGGCGGTATCAATACGTCTTGGACCCAAACCCAAATGTCCTGCAATGTCTCAAACAATGATGTAACGAAGAAGATCTTCTCCTCAGTTTCTCGACAGTTGCGGATCATCAACACACACCTTCAAAGGTCCATGTTTAAGTACAAGTACCCGAGGGTCACCAGGTCTAATGTTCTGCTGGAGAGTTCCAACATGAGACATCCGGCCACACATGTCAGTTTGACGATGCAGGCTCTCAAGTTCCAGTCGACACCGAGAAGAGAGTTACCATGCTATGGTAACCTGGAGCTACCGCTGAAGATGAAGCAGGAACGAGCCCCGTCACCCCAAGTCTTCCCGGCTATAAGAACAAATGATAAGGCATGTGAAGTGAAAGTTAAAGTGGAGGATAGAGTTAAAGTGGAGAAGGAGAAAGAGAAAGAGAGGGAACGAGACAAGGATAGAGAGAGGGAGAGGTAAGTTATACAAATGAAAATGAAAAATATTTATTCAGTTTGTGCCCAGGTAAGGCACTTTGGAAAATTTACCACCGGTTTAGAAACTAGCCTTCTGAGAAGAACCGGTAAGAAACTCAGCTGGCATTATGTACAACAATGCCTTTATATCTTCCCTGATTGAGCTGATTGGCTGATGGCAATCCCTAGTTTTATAACATTTCCACAGTAATACAATAGAGCAGTAACTTGCTATTTTAACTTAACCATTAGTCTAATGCGTAGTGGGCAAACTTCTTAATGGAGGGCCAGAAAGTTTAAGAAAATTCAAAGGAGGCCCAGAATTGTATATACAAAATATATTTGTGTATGTTCAGAAAGTCTGCTGAAGTGGGGTATCACTAAGTACTACTCATAAGTAAAATCTACTTTATACTTCTGCCCCGTCAAAGTATAATTATACTATTCATGTCGAAGGACCGTCGGCGAGACGGATTAAATGCATTCCTGGGCCGGAGCTGGTCCGCCAGCCGTACTTTGCCCATCACAGATCCATACTCACAAACTGTCGCGTCTAAGGATAAATAAAATTGTGTTTGTTTGTAATTCCAAAATAGCAGTTTTTCACAAAATGCATATGAAAGTATATATAATTTGTAATAAATTTATTAAGTTATATTAAATTACGGAAATGTGACTTTCGATATTGTATTAAAAGAAAATATCATAAAATTAACACTAAACAATAATTTGTGATTAGATTCCCTATTTTTGAAATTGGCACAGTAATTATTGAGTTGATTCGTTAGAAACATACACACAAAAATACAAATCATTCCTCTTTATAACAGTAGTGTAGAAGTATGATTAATGTTATGTAATGATGTGTCAGATCATCCCACTCTCGGCACTCATCATCATCATCCTCATCGTGCCACCATTGCCGGCGGCGGGCGCGCGTGAAGCGGTGCTCCATCGGCGTGCAATGTCGCCGCGAACGAGCCGTCGGAGCCCCTCCGCACTCCTGGGGACCGCTCGCTGACAACCCTGAAGTTAAGGAGCTCAAATATCACAGGTAATCGTTCAATTCAATAATTTCATACATACATATGCTCACGCATGTATTCCCCGAAGGGATTGGCAGAGGTTTAGATTAAGTGCTAACTTGTGGATGGTGAGTGTCGCCGTCTCAGGCACTGTACATTTGTGTCTTTGAATTACTCTTCAAACATATGCAGGTTACTTCACGATATTTTCCTTCACCGTAAAGCATATAGTGTGAAATCACTGCGTATAAGTATTTTTTTAGAAACACTCATTCATACGGGTCCCATTTGATCTATACATCTATATCTATACAGATAAATAAAATTGAAGTGTCTGTTTGTAATTCCAAAATAACAGCTTTTCACTAAATGCATATGAAAGTATACACGCTACTGACACTAAAAAACCAAGTTTTAAAATTTTTCTCTGTCTGTCTGTCCGTTTGTTCCGGGTAATCTCCGAAACGGCTGGACCGATTTTAACGGGACTTTCACTGGCAGGTAGCCAATATTACAAGGGGTAACTTAGGCAACTTTTATTTAAAAAAAACATTAGGGTTCCGCGGGATAATGCAATTAACTCCACGCGGGTTTAACCGCAGGGCACTGCTAGTTAATCTATATATATCAAAGAAAGTCGTGTTAGTTACACTATTTATAACTCGAGAACGGCTGAATCTATTTGGTTGAAAATTGGTGGGGATTTAATTGATATATAATGTAGTCTAGATATTGAAAATTGCTTTTATGTAGGCGTAGTGAAAATTGCACCAATCGCCGTCAGAAGTCATCGCGTAGACGTAAACGCAGATTTGTATTGGCTCACAATAGTGTCATGTTTAAGCCGACAGAGGCGCTGTTCCGATCCTATACCAATCTGCGTTTATGGCGACGCGGTGACTTGTGACAGCGGCAGTGAAAAACTCTCACTACGCCTCCAGTAGAGTATAACCACCATTGTCACAAGATTCTACGTACTGGAATAACGTGAGCTTAATTTGTTTGCAGGTTGATGCGGGTGGAGACGCACCCAAATGGTGGAGCCAGTGTGGTGTATCTACACCAGCGGGACGTCGACATGCTCAACACCAGCCAACAGGAAGCCCTGGCTAAAGAGTTCCTCAAGGTTACTAATAAAATACCTACTACCTTAAAGAAATATACCTTTACTAGCTGCCCCGCGGTTTCACCCGCGTAGATTTAGTTTCATCCTTATTCTCGCGGAACCTTAATATCTTTAATAAATAAAAGTAGCCTAAGTTACTCCTCGAAACATCAGCTACCTGCCAGTGAAAGTCCCGTTAAAATCCTTCCAGCCGTTTCAGAGATTACCCGGAACAAACAGACAGACAGACAGAGAAACATTTTAAAACTTGTTTTTTTTTGTGTCAGCGGCGTGTATACTTTCATATACATTTAGTGAAAAGCTGTTATTATTGATTTAGACAGACACTTCAAATTTATTTATCTGTATAGATGTAAAACAAACCAGGGGCACCTTGGCAGAATTTGCGACAGGCCCCGCGCTGGTTTAATCCGGCACTGCTGTTACTGAGTTAGCATTGTTTTGACGATATATTGTGTCGCCCAGCTGGTGTTCTCGGAGGACAGTGCAGGCTGGGCGCACTTTGTCTGCGGAGTTGTGAGGGGGGCAGCGGGTCGATTCCCGTGCTTGCTGCAATACCTCGCTGACGAACATCCCAGCCTTACAGTGAAGGCAGGAGTCTTAGCACGAGCTTCGGACATCGAAACTACAACCATCACGAGATATTATCAACAGGTAACTTTGTTACATAAATATTGAACTCAAAAATTAGGGAACGGGTACTACGCGGTTTCACCTGCGTAAATTTAGTTTTCATACAAACTTTCATCCCCTATTTTATCCCCTTGGGGGTAGAACGAATCAAAATCCTTTCTTAGAGGATGCCTACGTCATAACATCTACCTGCATGCCAAATGTCAGCCCAATCCGTCCAGTTGTTTGGGCTGTGCGTTGATAGATCACTATGTCAGTCAGTCAGTCACCTTTGAGTTATATATATTTAGATTTAAAGCTATTACGTACGTCTATACATTGTATATATTGTGTGACTTTTTTGTTTTGCTTTGTTTATTGCAACTGTGCCAGTTGCTATCGCGCATATCATTCGATCAGCGAAGTTAAGCAACTATACGCCTAGCCAGTAGTTGGATGGGTGACCGCCCGAGTTCCCTCCGTGCCTCGGAGAGCACGTTAAGCCGTCGGTCCCGGTTGACAATGTAACATCTTTGGCAATCGTTACAGGTCAGTCGGAGGCCTAACAACTAGTTTAACCAGATCACCGATTAAGATCATCGTAATAGGGGTTGCTAAATTCAGATAGCAGTCACTTTGCGTAAAAATCAGGTGATCAGCCACATCGGGTTGAATCAAGTGCCGACCCCACATACATGGGATTAAGGCCAGGGAGATTATGATACATTGTATGTATATTGTGTAGGTGCGCGGATCGTACTGCGCGGGGACGTTCCGCAGCGGCCCTCTGCACCAGATCTCGCTGGTGGGCACCGTGCACGAGGAGGTCGGCGGTTACTTCCCAGATATGCTCGACATGCTGGCCCAGTGCCCCTTCCTTAACCTGGTGAGTTTTATTATTAACCACCTCCAAAAAAAGGCGGTTATCAATTTGACTGTATGTTTTTTTAACCCTATCTTTGGCACGGTGGATTATTTTGATACACACGGTGGTAAATTCCTCGAAATTTATAAGTGCCTTACCAGGCCCTAAACTGAATGAATAATTTTCATTTTCACACTGAAGTTACTAAAAAAAAATAATAGTAAAAGTTATTCCAAATTAGCATGTTTTTACTAAATACTCATGAAAGTGAATATGCTAACAATATAAAAAAAACTGCCTGTCCGTCTGTTTCTTCCGTGTAATTACTGAAAGTGATTGACCGATTTTAACGGGATAATTTAATGTTAGCTAGTGTGATAAAGAGTAACTTAATTTCTTTTTATTTTATATTTTTTGATCGTGGTCCGGGAATTTAGCCACTTATGAAATAACTCCCGCGTAGATTTAGTTTCTTCCTTATTGTCGCGGAACCCTAATATTTTTAATAAATAAAAGTAGCCTAAGTTACTCCTTGAAACATCAGCTACCTACCAGTGAAAGTCCCGTTAAAATGCATCCAGCCGTTTCAGAGATTACCCGGAACAAACAGACAGACAGACAGAGAAAAATTTTAAAACTTGGTTTTTTAGTATCAGTATCGTGTATACTTTCATATGCATTTAGTGAAAAGCTGTTATTTTGCAGTTACAAACAGACAATTCAATTTTATTTATCTGTATAGATATAGATGTGTGCATGGGCACAGCTATTAAAACAAATAATATTGTGTATCTGTATAGACAATGCCGTGGGGACCAATGTCAGCGGTGGAGATGGAGCCGCAGGAATCGAACGACGGACCCATCCTGTGGATCAGGCCCGGGGAGCAACTGGTGCCCACCGCTGAACTCGGCAAGAGTCCCATCAAGAAACGGAGGTCAGTACTTACTATACCTGCGTTTTTATACAGATGCCGTCATTCGTTTTGAGCTCTGGCCCTATTCATGGTTGGGGTCGGCACTTGATTGATCATCTCAAGCTACATAATATTTAGATATAAGTAGAATAATATATGTTCTTTTTAATCGACGCTTTTTCTGCATTGGAACTGTGTCCATGGACTAACATTTCTTAAGTGCTTTATTTTATTTTGTATTTTTAAAATTGTATAATATTTTTGAAAAGGGTAATTACAGAGTTTCTTGCGCTGTTCTTCCCAGTAAAAGCAACCTTCCGAACCTGGCGGTAGCATGTATAATCCTGTACAATTATGTCATTCTGACGATTTGAAAGTATTTTGTTAGAAGCCTAATCAAATAAATATATTTTTGATCCCCCAGCCAGACGGGTGTCATGCCTGGGGAACCGCAGCACCAACTGTTCTAGTTGGAAACTTGTATTGTGCAATGCGCTTGAAAACTCTTATTGCGCGATTTAGGATCTCGTGTATTTGTACTACAATTTCGCATTTGTTAGCGAGTAGCGCCATCTATGTAGCGAGTGGAGAAACGCTGCTATGTGTGGTATATAATTAAGCATGTGTCAATAACGTCCAGGGCGGGTATAAATGAGCTGCGCAACCTGCAGTACTTGCCTCGTTGGAGCGAGGCGAGGGAGTTCCTCTTCGAAGACCGCACCAGGGCTCATGCCGACCACGTGGGACATGGACTTGACAGGATCACCACGGCCGCTGTCGGTGAGTCATTGTATCCCTGTCTTTATACAATACTAGCGACCCTATTAGCGATAGTTATTATCTATACATCTATATCTATACAGATAAATAAATTGAAGTGTCTGTTTGTAATGCCAAAATAACAGTTTTTCACTAAATGCATATGAAAGTATACACGCTACTGACACTAAAAACCAAGTTTTAAATTTTTTCTCTGTCTGCCTGTTTGTTCCGGGTAATCTCTGAAACGGCTCGACCGATTTTAACGTGAGTTTCACTGGCAGATAGCTAATGATTCAAGGAGTATTTTAGGCTACTTTAAATAAAAAATAATATTAGCGTTCCGCGACATGAAGCATGAGACTAAATTTACGCGGGTGAAACCGCAGGGAACAGCTAGTATTAAATAAAATTATTTGTTTTATTAATTGATTGAAATAGTGAGCATGCCCCTACCCCTTGGGGGACCCTTCTGGGTAGAAGTGACCGTATGTTTTTAATTCCAGGTGTGTTGAAAGCCATCCACTGCGGCGACGAGTCGGACCGCGGTCGTATCACGAAAGATGTGGTGGCGTTCCACGCTGCTGACTTCAACAAGCTGGTGCAACTGCTGCAGCTGGACCTGTACGAGCCACCCATCTCGCAGTGTGTCACTTGGTGTGTACTTAGCTCGAATAAATCTTGTTTTTTTTCCTTTCTCCCCTTCGTGGAGTCGCCAGACCATAATCAAGATGCGTTGTGCGAGAGTCGGGTCGGGAATTGAGACCGTTGTCTCAAGTTCATCATAGGACGCCTCGTTTCAGTCTCCTGGCCGCATTCGCATAAATCTATACACATAAATAAAATGTAAATAGTCTGTTTGTATTTCCAAATTAACAGCTTTTGACTAAATTCATATGAAAGTAAATATGGCACTGACATAAAAAAAAACAAATTTAATTTAATTTTTTTTCTTTGTTTGTTCCGGCTAATCTCATCAAACTAGGAATACCGTCATAAAGCGTTGCTCTAGTAATTGTTTGTTTTGTAGGTTGGAGGAGGCAAAACTTAACCAACTTCGCAGAGAGGGTGTGCGGTACTCTCGCCTGCCGCTGTGTTCGGACGACATCTACTTCTTGCCGAGGAACATCATACACCAGTTTAGGACTGTGTCCGCGGTCGCTTCCGTTGGTAAGCAAATATAAATATGCTTACGTCATCCCAGAAGGGTCTCTGAAGGGGTAAGCAGAGGTGCTGTAATAACAACACCCACATGTCACCGAATATGATTAAGTGCCAACGTGACAGAAGGTGAGTCTATCACCGTCTCAGGCACTAACACGTCTTTGAATTACTTCTCAGACATATGCAGGTTTCGACACGATGTTTTCCTTCACAGTAAAGCATGTGGTGTAGATAAGTTTTTGGAAGTACTCTGTGGTTCAAGACTATAATGTTTATGTTTTACGATGATTGCAGCCTGGCATCTGAGATTGAAGCAGTACTATCCGTCATCGGAAGCATCGTCGCCGGCCGACGAACGACCGGCAGAGCAACCACCCGTACACATCACCAACCATACAGGTTTGTGACACACAGTGATTTTTTATACATACATTGGTATCTTGCCGAACGCGGTGGTAACATTTATAATCCAGTACAGTGTAATTTTCGACGATTTGTTAGAAGTCTGACAAAGCTTTCAAATCGTCAGACGAGCGTCAGAAACACTCAAACTTGTAGCAGCGTTTCTCCACTCGCTACATAGATGGCGCTACTCGCAAACAATTGCAAAGTTATGAGTACTAAATACACGAGAACCTAAATCGCGCCATAAGAGTTAACAAGCGCATTGCAGTATATATACAAGTTTCCAACTAGAACAGTTGGAGCTGGTGTTCCCCAGGCTTAACCTCCGCTTGGCTGAAAGATCTTCCCTTTATTGGGGACTAGCTGTGCCCCGCGGTTTCACCTGCGTAGATTTCGTTTTATCCTTTTGTCGCGGAACCCTAATATTTTTGATAAATAAAAGTAGCCTAAGTTACTCCTTGAAACATCAGCTACCTACTAGTGAAAGTCCTGTTCAAATCCGTCCAGCCGTTTCAGAGATTACCCGGAACAAACAGACAGTCAGACAGAGAAAAATTTTAAAATTTTTTAGTGTCAGTAGCGATATACTTTCATATGCATTTAGTGAAAAACTGTTATTTTGCAGTTACAAACAGACACTTCAATTTTATTTATCTGTATAGATATAGATGTATAGATGTGCATGACCACTCGCTCACCCCACATAGATATACGGTTTTTCTACAAATCCTTGAGAAATCAATGTGCTTGAATAAGATCCCCTTTCTATAAGCACAGCACATTCTAAAACTCTAGATAACTTACTCACCACAGGATCAACATTATAGAGCAGTGTCATTTGACTGCAATCTTCTTTAAGGTACTTCCAACTTCAGAAGGCTACAAACTTCTGTTAGGTACCTTCGACTACAGAAGTCTTCCCAGCTCGTTCTTAGGATAAATTAATTTGTGATTTATCACTTTATTCTTTGTTACAGATCCGAAGTCGTCTAAACATAAAGCTGGCGTTATAGAAATGCGCGCTCTGAGTGCCAAATTCCAAGAAAAACCGCTAAAAGTAGAGCGCTCGCGTAAAAGTTCAGAGACTAAACATGCTGACAAGAAGGAAAGCAAGTCTGATAAAAGTGACAGCAAGTCTGATAAAAGTGACGGCAAGTCTGATAAAAGTGACAGCAAGTCTGATAAAAGTGACAGCAAGTCTGATAAAAGTGAATCAACTGAAAAAAACAATGTTAAAGTTGAGAGGGTTGAGAAAACAGATAAAGTTGAAATAAAAGTTGACAAAACAGAAACAAGATTGGATAAAGTAGATCAAAAATGTGACATAAATGATTTAAAATACGAAAGAATGGAGATTAAATCAGAGAAAGATGATGATAATGATAAAGTTAAAGCTGATAAAATTGTACCAAAATTAGATGCAATTGTTCAGAAATCGGTTAAAAACAATCAGACAGAAAAACAAGACCAAAAACCAGACAAAAACGGGAAATCAGCTGTAAGATTGGAAAGATCAGACTCTAAATCAGAACTGAAAGTCGATCAGAAATCTGAAAGGTCAGAACATAGATCCGATAAAGATAAGAACCATAGACACAGAGACGACAAACACAGGTCGTCCGACAGATCCGACAGGTCCGATAGATCTGACCACCGCAGACGTCATTCATCATCTCGATCGTCACACAAATCGCACCACAAATCCGATCGACGAGATCACAGGAAGGAAGACAAGAGAGAACACAGGAATTCTGATGATAAAAAATATGAACACAAACACAGAGATAAATCTGACAAAGATATAAAAAACGTTACGGATACAAAGATGGCTGTTGAAAATACAAGGTTACCGCAGGATGTCGTTAATAGACCCCCGGATTAGCCCTCCAGTGATACTTATAAGGACATAGTACGAGTGTGAAGTGACAGTGCAGGTTTCGTTTGCTTTTGAACTTTATAGTGACGATCTAAAGTTGAATTTCGAATGAGGTTTGCCAGCTTGTGATAAGTGTGATGAAGTTGCCAGTACCTTATATGACTTATTGTCATTGATACGATGTAATAGAAGACCTTATATTGTCAGCGGTAAGTTCTTAATTACTTTAGCAAAATGGAACTCTGTTTGTTCTTCGTACTTGACGTACCTTAGAGGTATAATTGTATATATTTGTTTAAGAGTCTCTTAGAGGCTAAGGTGAGGTGAATCGCGCAGTTTTTGATTATTTACAAAGTCCCAAATTGTTTGAAATTAAACTCTTTGAACATGTTGATTAATCCCAAAACAATTTATAATAAAGTACTTATTGATTCGCCAAAAACGTTATATATGGTATGGTACAATAAGTAATTCCATTGTGTCACTGACACATACAAGCGGCGTTCTGCAAATGCACTCACACATGCGCGCAGCAAACTCACGCGTCATAGTTAGTACTCTGGCGGAGCGTGCGTGAACCAGTGAGCATGTGTGTGTGAGTAGCTAGCTCATTGGTACAGATTAAATATAAGCTTACAAACAGTTATGTATCTAGAAACATATTGTTCGAAATAACACACCTACAGACACTCGCATCTACGAGATAATAAGCGTAAGAGGTATACGTCATTCGACGACAAATCTACATTATTTTGGCATTCAATAGATTAGTTAATTTTAAATCATTAAGCAAACATTGCTTGTTTAAGAAAATGAAGCTAGATTCCTTTCTGCTTGTAAAGCTATTATATATTTGTGCTGTGTCATCTGCTGACGTCACCTTAGTACAGTCACCGAGGACGGTTTTATTATACCAAGATTTTTTTTTTAATTTTTTTTTCTTCATCCCAGTTAAATTTAAAATGATCCAAACCTGCGACGAGTATGTGATGTGAAGAGTTTTAACGAAGACGAAAGGATAGAAATATAAAATTTTAAGACAAAAATAATAAATATAGGATCACACATTTCTAAAAATGCACTAAGAGTAAAAATTATATGATTATATTATTATGATAGTGTAGATGTAAGTCTTAACAGTTTTGTGATTTTCTTTTGTTTTTTTTTAATTTTTAATTAATAAAATCATAGGTTTTTTGTGACCACTGGAATTATTAAAATAAGATGTTGTTTGGAAGACTTATGAAAAATTTGAGTTTCTCAAATATTAATAATGATCTCTGAAGTTTTATTATAAAAAATATGATGGATAAACAAGTGGTCACATAATTATAAATAAAATTGAATTGTCCTTATTCCATTTTTCATAGGTTTTTGTAAAAGTCAACCTTAGCCGCTCAACATTTTATATATAATAATAAGGTTTTATGAACCCTTTACATTTTTTAAAATTATTTTTGCAGAATACCTGCAAAAATGTAAATTCAAGGTTATTGAAAATAATATTTGGAATGATCATAAACTTAAATTATTTTAATGCAAATACTTCGATAATTGACTTTGCAAAAATAACATTCAGTATCCATTTCAATTTAAATCTTTATGTCTACCAAGAAAGATCGCCAAGACGGTAGGCAGAGTTAGAAGACCTACTTTACACAGTCATATGTGCTGAATTCATTTTATTTTATTAAATACCTGCTTGTGTATTTTCGTTCGACAGCCTCGATGGTTTAGTGGTCGCAAACGCCACTGCGGAACACGAGGTCCTGGGTCCGATCCCCGGATTAGGCAGTTTTTTCATCCGTAATATCCCAGTAGCAGCCCGGAGTCTGGATTAGTGCCTGGTTAATGGCAATAGGCTCGCCCCCTATTATATGGGACTTGAATATTACCGGTGAAATGTGGATTTAAAATAAGCACCTCTGCCTACCCGTTTCGACCATTACATCAAAATACATACAGTATTATTATTATTATTGCTTCACCCTTCCAAAATAGCACCTGCTTGCCAAATTATGTGAAACTACCCGCTAATTTGTTTAAATGGAAACATTTTTTTATTATTTCTTTTACATATAAGCATCTCATTCATCACTCACTTGTCATATGTTTTGTCTCTTGTCTACATATGATATTTACTGTGTGGGAAAAAGACAAAAATCAAGTCAAGTTGGAGGTAGTGTGCTCCAACACTGCTTTGTAACACAGAAAATGTATGTGATCATTTTCTAACCCTTATTAAAATATTCACTTACATTCACAAATCTATACATCTATACAGATAAATAAAATTGAAGTGTCTGTTTGTAATTCCAAAATAACAGCTTTTCACTAAATGCATATGAAAGTATACACGCTACTGACACTAAAAAACCAAATTTTAAAATTTTTCTCGGTCTGTCTTTTTTCCGGGTAATCTCTGAAACGGCTGGACGGATTTTAACGGGACTTGCACTGGTAGGTAGCTGATGTTTCAAGTAGTAACTTAGGCTACTTTTATTTATTAAAAATAGCAGGGTTCCGCGACAAAAAAGATGAAACTAAATCTACGCGTGTGAAACCGCGGGGCACAGCTAGTAATATAATAATAATCATTATCTAATTACAATCTACAACATTCGTAAAGTGAATTATGATTTGAAATTATTGATTTGTGAATGTAAATATTTTCTATCGGCAGTGTCGGAGCTTCAGAATGCATATTTTAGTTTTCGTGACTTAGAAGTGCCTTTGACACTAGAATTCTGTGTAAAAATCGGTGTTGTTAAGAAGGCACACATAATCTCACATTTTATTAGTTAAGACGTATGCTTCATTCAATCCCGTTTCCCGTAAGCATGAAGAAAAATATGATTTAACTATGAAAATATGTAATTTAAATAATATTACTAAATTGAGACGAATATAACGATAACTTGTCTTATTTTATCCAGCCATTTTGAAAATACATAAAATTAATTTACAACAAATAACGAAGGGGTATCGTTAGCAATCAGTTAACGCATTCACTGCTAACGACGCACCTGCGCGTCCAACTGTTAAATTTCAGCAGTGAATGCAGGGGCGGATCTTGAATTTGTGGGGCCCTGGGCTAATACTGCTTAGGGGACCTAATTACTCAACTAATTAACATTTTGACAAGAAACTGTTTTCTGTAGTGATTTCGGTTGGGGGCCCTCTGTATGCGCGGGGCCCTGGACTGCAACCCAAATAGCCTTTAAGTAGATCCGCCCTGAGTGTATGTGTAAAAAACATACAGTTGAATTGATAACCTCCGTTTTTTAAGTCGGTTAAAAAAACATAATTGTTCGTCACATCATTTATCAATAGATATAAAAAAATCGTATATGTATAAGATTGTCATCAAACTGTAAATTTTTGTATATTTTATAATTATTTAGTTTTAAGATCATATTAATGTTGTCAATGAAAGGAAATATTCTACTGAAAACATTTGAAAAATTATATTTGATCTACTTAGTTCTAAAGCAAGAATATAAGTATTTCTAACAGGCAGGTGTGTTAAAGGTTTTTATTGAAATACTTTGAAGGTAGCTCGCAGTGGCAGAATTTTATTGTCAGTGGCAAAAACGAAATAATGCCCATAAAGGTAGAAGAACTGTGAAGCTATGATTCGTTCGCGAGTGCTTAGAAAATAATTATCAGTACATATTCGAAGTTCCGAAAACTTACGAATCAAGCGCATTTGCCCACAATAATTTAATTGTAAAGTTGAATACAAAAAAACTGATTAATCATTATTCTTTAGAGCTGTACCGAAATTTATTCTTTGTCAAAGAAAATGCTAAAATTCATTTTTAAAAACATTTACTGATCATATTTTTCATATAATACGTCTGTTAAATCGAAATCAAAAAATCAAAACCTGGGGCCCAACCATGAGCTCGTATTGCAATGATAATTCAGTTGTGCGACAGTGACAGATATATAACCGTACGTCACATACATCTGTCTCATAAATGAGTGAAACTATCATGGCAATAAGAGCTCATGGTAAGGACCCTGAATCCGGTGGTCGAATTCAGCATAAATGTGCGCGAATAATGTGATTGATAAAATATTTATCATAATTTATGTTTAGGAAGTTAATTTATTGTTTCGTTTCCTATATTTTTGAAAATAATAATTAGATTATAAATAGAAATATGATGTTTTATTTGTAACCCTTTTAATCATTTAAAATCCCATCTAGTACCCGAAAGTGTGCAAGTTATTATTACATGGTAACTCTGATCTACATTAATATTATAAAGAGGGAAGATTTGATTGCTTTTTTGCATCGAAAAGGCTCCGAAACTACTTGACGAATCTTGAAAATTCTTTCAGCAATGGATAGCGACATCATCAGCGAGTAACATAGGCTTTATTTTATCCCGATACTCCCACGCGAACGGGAACTACGCGGGTGAAACCGCGTGACGTCCGCTAGTAGATAATAAAATTACCAACATAGACATATATTTTTTAATAAATAAATAATACAAAAATAACTGCGGATCACCAATGAATCCGGAGCATTAGCAAATGTGTAATAACTGCGATTGCATACGGCGATAATACTGTACACTGCAATGTACCTGTAACCATAAAATACATATACAACAAAAATCTGGTCTTCTCCGCTCGTCCCATAGATGGCGCTACATACTCTCTAACAATTAAAAAGTTTGTGAAGAACTACACGAAAACCTAAATCGCGTTATGATATTTTTCGAACGGATTGGCCTGAATTTATCGACTAGAATAGCGGGAGCCGCGGTTACCCAGACATGACACCTTTCACTCGCTAAAGGCCACGAAAATATTAGGCAAATAAAAAATTTACGTTTCTCCTGTAAAATATTGAAATAATTTACTCTAAGAGATTTAGAAGTTAACATTTCAGATACTGTTAAATATTTTTCAATTTCGTTTCCGAACGAAAAATGTCAAATTTGAATAGTTCATTCGATCTATAAAAAAGTGTATAAAATAGGGTAGTTAAATACATTGTTTGACAATTGAAATAAGCGAAAGGAAAACGACTTAAAAAGGGTAGGATGACATAATTATTCTACCAGTAGGTTCGTAAAATTGCTCTGCAATTCTTACAGTTATTATTTAACTTTGATGTCAGATATCAAGAGGTTTAAATCTGCCTAAAAATGTGTTTGTGGTCATTCAACCGAGTGTGTTTGAAGAAGGTATGTAGGTATATTTATTCTTTTGAATTGGCCGGTTCAACTTAAAATGAGCTCCCCGGCACTTTTACCACAAACGCCGAGCATGCGGCCTATCTGATGATAAATGGTTACCGCAGCCTATGATCAGAATCTCACCTCCAGAACGGCTCGTCTGTTCTGAGTTATCTGGCTCGGAGGACGAAGTCTCCAGGTTCCACTCCGACTTAGAGGACGTGGTCTTCGGGTTCCTCTCGCTCGGCTACAGGTAAGAAATTACTATTTAAATACAGTTACAGGTACACAGGTACAGCAGCGTTATTCAATAAGGTTTTTTAGCGTCGAACTCGACGACGAGCGTCGATTTCAATCATAGGAAATTGATATATAATACATAGAGGATAAGGTTCAATTTCGTACCTTTAAAACCGACACTCGACGACGAGGACGACCCTGAGGAACCTTAGTGAATAACGCGGCTGTAGCAACCCGTATGTATTCGGTACGGTGAATAAGACGACTGCTCTACAGAGGGCGTAGTGCGAGTTTTTCACTGCCGCCGTCACAAGTCACCGCGTCGACGTAAACGCAGATTTGTATAGGTTCGGAACAGCGCCTCTGTCGACCTAAAGATGTCACTATTGTGAGCCCATACAAATCTACGTTTACGTCGAGGCGATGACTTGTGACGGCGATTTTAAGAAACTCGCACTAGGCACTCAGCTACGGCCGAAGTTCGGCACGGTTTAGCGTGAGTCATATTTCAATTTGATAAGGTTTTGATTACTGTGCCACTTACCATTGTGTTAGGCAGATTGGTATCTTGGTGTTCCTCTGGAACTTCTCCCGGTGTCATCCACGCTGCTTTGTTAAATTAACATTGTTATCTATACATCTATACAGATAAATAAAATTGAAGTGTCTGTTTGTAATTTCAAAATAAAAGCTTTTCATTAAATTCATATGAAAGTGTACACGCTTCAGACACTGAAAAACCAAGTTTTAAATTTTTTCTCTGTCTGTCTGTCCGTCTGTCTGTCTGTCTGTCTGTCTGTCTGTTTGTTCCGGGTAATCTCTGAAACGACTGGACCGATTTTAACGGGACTTTCATTGCCAGGTAGCTGATGTTCCAAGGAGTAACTTAGGCTACTTTTATTTTATAAAACATTTAGGGTTCCGCGGGAAAAAAACTAAATCTACGCGGGTGAAATTAGTTATAAGATGAAACGAAGAATTATATATGCTCACGCCTGTCTTCCCCGAATGGGTAGGCAGAGGTGTTGTAATAACAACACCCACTTTTCACCGAAGATGGCTAAGTGCTAACGTGACAGAGGGTGAGTCCATCTCCGTGTCACGCACTATTCTGTTCTGTCTTTGAAATAGTTCTCAGACATGTGCATGTTTCCTCACGATGTTTTCCTTCACCGTAAAGCACACAGGCGGCTGGTTTTCAGGCATCAATGGTTTTATGAACACCACCTCCACGGCTTTTATTTTGGTATACCTACAAATGAATTCTCACGACATCCAAGAAATTTAATTGTCGTGGAGATCGAGGGAATTAATGTATGAAAGTTTATTTTTCAAAATCTATAGGCTGTGGATATCCGGGAATAAGCCCTGTTCCCCACGGCCACCACGGCTCATTTTGTAATTTGATAAAAACAAACCAATACCTATTGAAACATCCCTCGAAGTTCGCTCGTTTGCGGTGTTTGTTTTCCCAGAAAGTGATTAGGTACACCCCCTGATACTAAGTCTATTTAAAAACTCACGTTTCGGTTGTTCAGTAGTCTGGTACAATGCAGGCCCAGTAGTGGGCATGTCAGTTAGCGCGAATACAGGCTCCGAGCTTGGTCCCAGTCGGTCCGAGATGTCTTCAGGTAAATTAAACTCATCCTGTGGGCTAGTGTAGTAGGCACGAACCCATATTGTGTATGGAGTGCCTGGTTCTAAAATGAAAATGAAAATGATTTATTCAGTTCAGGCCCCGTCCCCTATCACGAGTTTGCCAGTTTTCCTAATCTATGCTCGCTAGAGTCTTCAACGAATATTTGTATGAGAAATTGTACAGCGCCTCCTAGCGGTGACATGAAGAACTTAAACATCTCATACAAATATATATAGATTACGAGAACGGTGCAAAACTCGTAACAAGGGTATTGGTAAGGCACTTAAGAACGTCGCAGAATTGACCACTATAAGATTATTTTCCTTCCTGACTGTTCCGTTGGTTGGTCTATCCAACTGCTTTGCTATGTGTGGCGTGTTCGATTCTGATTTCATTGAGATATTAATATACGTATGCCATGCATTAACTTCCTCGTAGGTCTAATGGTTAGTAAGTTCGCCTGCCGATCACAAGGTCCCCGGGGCAAAAATTTATACTGGGTTTTTCTGTCAAGAAATTCATAGTAACGCCCGGAGTTTGAATCAAGTGCCGATCCCAACAATGTAGGCGATAAGGGCAGGAACATGATGGTGTGTTTTGCCTTGTAGAAATCTTGTTATTTCTTTTTTTGCACGAGATATCCTATGTCCTTCTCCTGGTTCTTAACTACCTCGCCGCCAATTTTCAGCCATATCGGTTCAGCCGTTCTAGAGTTATAAAAAGTGTAACTAATACGCCTTTTTTTGTATGTTTGTAACGAATTGGACCAAAAAGTACTGGACCGATTTTAAAAATACTTTGACCATTTGAATGCTACATAATCACTGATTAATATAGGCTATATTTTATCTCCGTACTTCCACGGAAACGGGAACTACGCGAGTGAAACCGCGTGACGTACGCTAGAATATATATAAAAATAAACTTACTCAGATTCCTGAGATAATAACCGTCGCGAATTGGAGCATAGGACACGGACACATTATTCTTTAACGTACAACCATTAAAAACGGGTTCTTGAGAACACCACCCAGTTGTAATAAATCCTTCTTCATAGTACAATATGTACTCCACATTTACTTTCTGCTCGAATGAATCTAAAAAGGCTTTCCGTTCATAATCGTCCTCTAAATCGATTTGAGCCGAGTAATCGTATTCGTATTCGGATGTTGTTCGATTGTAGATATAGGAAGATATTGCAACCTTGGTGAAAGGCGGGTCCCAGAAGAGCTCTATATTCTCGCCCGTTGAACGTCTGTATCTCAGGTTTTGTGGAGCTGAAGGTGCTGGAATGGAATTAAATTAATTGTCAAGTGGTTTACCCCAGAGCCGTGGTGGCCTGTACCTATGAGTTTTTCTAAAAAAACTTATTTACAGCGATTTCACACCACGTGCGTTACGGTGAAGGAAAATATCGTGAGGAAACCTGCATATGTCTGAGATATAATTCAAAGACGTATGTAGGTATAGTGCCTGAGACGGCGATGGACTCACCCTCTGTCACGTTGGCACTTAATCATATTCGGTGAAATGTGGGTGTTGAAAATTACAACACCTCTGCCTACCCCTTCGGGAATACAGGCGTGAGCATATAAAATTAATTTGTTTAACTGAAACCTGGTTAAAACCAGATACCATGATATTTAATATTAGTAATTACACCATTGCCAGTTTTTATAACAGACTCTCAGCCGAGGGTGGTGGTGCTATTATTTTACTGAATAGTAACATCAAGTCCAAAGACAGGAAGGATATTACCAGCCTGTCTGTGGAACGGGTCTGTGAAGCGGCTTGTGCAGAGTTAGACAACTATATAATTGTATGTGTATATAGACCTCCGTCCTCTGACTTTCACTCATTTTGTTTAACAATGGAGGCTATTCTTAAGAAGCTCTTTAGGACAAATAAACAACTTTTGATATGTGGTGATTTTAATGTAGACATTTTGAAAAATACTTCTGAGGCGCGTTTATTTATATCTTTTTTTAAAACATTCAACTTAGACTTTATATTTAATGAGCCCACACGAATAACGGCCACTTCTTCTACTTGCATTGATAATATAATAACAAATGCAAATATCATAAAACACTCACAGATAAGTGGCATTAGATCTGACCATATGGCACAACTAGTTGAGTTGCAGTGCAGAAGGCAATCTTGTAACTCTTTTAGAGAATCTAGAGCTTTGACTAACCATAGATTGCTTAAGTTTAAAAATAATGTTGAGTCGAAAATAAAAAAAACAGAGTCTAGCGAGCCAAATAAATACTTTAATCAGTTACATAATGTCATATGTAAAGAATTTAACAAGGCATGTCCTAAGCAACAAAGTAAAGTAAATAATAAATTACAGTTTAGTAACTGGGCAACTAGGGGCATTAGGAAAAGTAGGGATACCCTGTATGAACTATACCACAAGAAAGCCCAAACAACCAATGCCGCTTTTCACAACCATGTTAGGACGTATTCCAAATTATTCAAAAAAGTTTGCCATGTAGCTAAATCGAGACACATAAGTAGCGAAATAAGCCGTTCTGTTAATAAAATAAAAACTGTATGGAAAGTTATAAATAGGGAGACGGGAAAAAATAAAAATAAAGAGCAGGTTAGTGAACTTAAAATTAATGATGATATTGTCTCAGACAAGTTAGATGTCGCGACCGCATTTGAGAAATTCTTTGCTCAAATACCAGCGGAAACTACTAAACACCTAAACTCATGTCCGAATAAAGCTGAAAGATTACTTAAACAATCATTTCATACGATTGTCCCAGATTTTAGTTTTCAACATGTACTTGCTAGTGATATAATTAAAGCTTTTAAGTCACTTAACATGAAAAATACGGAGGATTTATGGGGACTTTCAATTAAAGTTATTCAATCGATTATAACAACGATCGCTCCTGCATTAGCCACTATTTTTAATTCGTGTATTGATCAGGGTGTCTTTCCGGATCTTATGAAATATAGTAAAATAATTCCAATCTTTAAGGCAGGTTCCAGAGAAAATCCTTCTGATTATAGGCCTATATCAATACTTTCTGCCCTTAGTAAGATATTTGAGAAAATAATGCTAAATCAGATGTTAGCCCACTTTAACATAAATAACATATTGCACGATCACCAGTTTGGTTTCACTAAAGGTAGATCCACAACGGACGCGGCGGCAAAATTAATAAAACATATATTTGAGGCATGGGAGGGCGCCTATGACGCCTTAGGAGTCTTCTTTGATCTCTCAAAAGCTTTTGATTGCGTCGACCATCGTACGCTAATTCTGAAGCTTAAATATTATGGTATTCGCGGAACCGCCCTCGATCTTGTGTCCTCTTACCTGTCCAATCGTCATCAGAAAGTTGGCGTCAGTGGTATAACATCTAAAGGGTCATTAATTAAAACAGGCGTGCCGCAAGGCTCCATATTAGGTCCATTCCTATTTCTAGCGTACATAAATGACCTACCACTTGTTGTAGAAGGTATCTGTGATATTGTTCTGTTTGCAGATGATACATCTTTAGTTTTTAAAGTGAGCAGGAAAGATAAGGAGCTTAATACTCTGAATGAAACACTAACATCTGTTTCAAATTGGTTTGACGCCAATAACCTCGTTTTAAATTCTATAAAAACTAAATGTATTCGATTTTCACCACCTAATACATCGCAAATAGCTACAAATATATCACTAGATGGTGGTAAACTGGATTTGATTGATAGTACGGTATTCTTAGGGCTAACAGTAGATTCAAAATTACAATGGGGCTCTCATATTGAAACATTGTCAAGAAAACTTAGCTCAGCAGCATTTGCTGTTAGGAAAATCAAACAAATGACGGATGTCGATACTGCTAGATTAGTTTACTACGCATACTTTCATAGTCTTATGTCATATGGCTTATTGTTATGGGGTTCCGCGGCAGACCTAGATTCTATATTTATACTTCAAAAAAGAGCCATCAGGGCAATATACTCGTTGGAACCCCGTGAATGCTTGAGGGATAAATTTAAAGAAATTAATATACTCACTTTACCCTCACTTTACATTTATGAGAATTTATTGTACATGAAAAAAAACATTCATCTCTTTAATTTAAACTGTGATGTTCATTCGATTTGTACGCGAAATAAACACAAAATTATGGCTCCTAGATTCAGATTAGTTAAAGTAAATAAATCATTCATGGGGAACTGTGTTCGCTTCTACAATAAAATCCCACAATCAATAATCGCGTTAAATTATGATAAATTTAAAACACATGTCAAAACTGTTTTGATGAAGAAAACATATTATAAAATTTCGGATTATATAAATGACAAGGATATATGGAACTAGGTAAATCACTCTGCACAAGTAGCTCCTGGCAAATACATGGTATGCAAACACTTGTAAATCTATCTGGTATTGTTATTTTTTTATCTCTTTGATTTTGTTTTATAATGACTTGCATGCTTATACAATTTGTCACTATTGTGAATATTTATTCTTCTTCTTCTTAGTCGTTCGCTCTTGGCAGAGCGGTCGTGGTCATGGATGCACTGGTACAAGCTTTGTTAGCGATACTCCTCCATTTGTCTCTATTATGTGCGTTTCTGGAGCACTCCGTTATGGAACTGTTCGTAGAAGATTTCATAAGATCAATCCATCTAGTTGGAGATCGACCTCGAGACCGTTTGCCCTCTATTCGTCCTTGGATCACTAGACGTTCCATCGCATCCTCCTTCCTAGTGATATGGCCAAAAAACTTTAAAATTCGTAACTGTACAATTGACGAAAGTCTTTGGTTGATGTTGAGCTCTTCTAATATGGATACATTAGTACGATGCGCAGTCCAGCTGATTCTCAGAAGTCGTCTCCAGCACCACATTTCGAGTGCGTCAATTTTTCTTCGATCCCGCAGTCTCAGGGTCCAAGTTTCAGCTCCATACAAAAATATTGGAAAGACCAGGCTTCTCATCAACCGAATCTTTGTGTTCTTGGTGATTTTCCGGTCCCTCCAGACTTTGGATAGCTTTACAACGGCTGATCTTGTAATAGCGCAACGTCTCTTAATCTCTTCCTCGCAACCTCCATTGCAATGAATGGTAGAACCCAGGTAGATATAGTTCTGAACCACCTCACAGTTTGCGATTGTCTTCACTTCTGGACGGTTTTCTGTAGCTCTGTCTATTATCATCACTTTGGTTTTTTCTCGGTTAATGGTGAGACCATAGTAGTTGCTCGTACTTTCCAAGAGGTTAAGCAGCTCTATCAACTCTTCCTCGGTTGATGCGAAGAGAGTAGTATCATCCGCGTACCTCAAGTTGCTAATCGTCTTACCTCCGACCGATATTCCTCTATCCCATTTTTCTAGGACTATCCTCATAATATGCTCAGTATAGATGTTAAATAACAAAGGAGAGACTATGCATCCCTGGCGTACACCAGCATGAGTTTTAAAGAAATCGGAGTCAGTATTGTCGATTCGAACCGAAGCGGTACCTTCTTCATACAGGCTTCTGATCAGCTGCACCAGGTGATGTGGCACACCCATTTCAAGCAGCACATGCCATAATTTGCACCAGATGACAGTATCAAACGCTTTACGGAAATCGACAAAGCATATGAATAGTGGTTTATTAAACTCTCTTGCTTTCTCTATCAATTGCCTTAAAATAAGGATTTGCTCTCGAGTTCCTCGTCCCTTAACAAAACCAGCCTGTTCCGGCGATATTTCACTACTCAAAAACGCCTGCAGCCTATTATTTATAATATGCAGCATTATTCTGAATATTTATACCTATTATCAAATTTGATTTTGTATGATGATTTCATTATGATTTATATTGTTTCGATGATATGTACATGATGCCTGGCTGAGTTTCTTGCCGGTTCTTCTCAGAAGGCTAGTTTCCGAACCGGTGGTAAATTCTCGACTTTCTTAAGTGCCTTACCAGGGCCTAAACTGAATAAATATTTTTCATTTTCATTTTCATATGTATGGTTTAGCCTACTGAGGGCTTCCTAGCTCTTTTAATTAATTGATCAATTAACTAGCTGTGCCCCGCGGTTTTACCCGCGTAGTGTTTACCATGGGTGACCCTAAAATTTTTTCTTATATAAAAGTACTCTAAGTTACTCCATGGGGATCAGAACGGCATAACTTCCTGTGAAATTAGCTATCTGTCAGTGAAAGTCAATTTCGGAGATTCTTAGGTCAGTACTTACCGTATATACTTTCATTTGCATTTAGCGAAAAGCTGATATTTTAGAATTACAAACAGACACTTCAATTTTATTTATCTGTATGTAAAGAAACTATACTTCTTTATATGTACAGCTCTCTTCCGTCGGTATACAGTGTTCGTGTTGTGTACTCTTTAACGTATAGATGTCGCTATGAGTGATGGCAGCCTACATGGTTGGTTAAACAGCTTTTGTGTCAAGTAGACAGAACTCATTTAAAATGGAGTCGTTGGACTAATAATATTGTATATAAAGGAATTGACTAATTTAAAGAATAAACTTTAAATGTCGTTTCTTTGTTTTCAGGTAAGATAGTATGATTTAAGTTATATGTTATTATTATTGATATGTGTAAATACTTAAATAAAACTTTGTTTTCAGAGCAACGCAATTGTTTATTTGAATTTTACAATTCCTGCCATATTGTCTTATAAAACGCTAGATATTATTTTTATTTTTATCGTGGACAATTCGCTTTTTGACTTTGCGGGTCAAGATTTATCATCCGTCTTGTTTGCAACAGATAAGGTTTCCGTGAAACCGTGTTTATGTAAAATCTATCTATAGGTACAAATTTTATTAAGAGGAGAGATTTGTAAGTACGTTCGTACGTCACGCGGTTTCACCCACGTAGTTCCCGTTCCCGGGGGAGTACGAGGATAAAATACAGTCTATATTAATCAGTGATAATGTAGCATTCAAATGGTGAAAGAATTTATTAAATCACTCCAGTACTTTTTGAGCCAAATCGTTACAAACATAAATATCTATCCTCTTTATAATATCTATTCATCTATACAGATAAATAAAATCTATCTGTTTGTAATTCCAAAATAACAGCTTTTCACTAAATGCATATGAAAGTATACACGATACTGACACTAAAAAACCAAGTTTCAAAATTTTTCTCTGTCTGTCTGTTTGTTTGTTCCGGGTAATCTATGAAACGGCTGGACGGATTTTAACGGGACTTTCACTGGTGGGTAGCTGATGTTTCAAGGAGTAACTTAGGCTACCTTTATTTATTAAAACATTAGGGTTCCGCGACAATAAGGAAGAAACTAAATCTACGCGGGTGAAACCGCTAGTTATTAAATACATTTTAGTCATACTTACAGTATTTCGTCCTGGTTTCTGAAATACAATGGACACACACAATAAATGTTATAAATATGACTCCTGCATATTTAATATACATGTTTTAACGCCACCCGTAGGTAATTAATACACTCGTAAATAATAATTATTTTCGCAAATTTCAATTCTGTTTGAATTTCGTGTAATGTATTTAATTGACGTGCTAACTTGAATGTAACCTTTCGTTAATGAAGATTTTCTTGTAGTTAAATACCTACTCAGCCGCGTTATCCAGTACCCCTATCACGAGTTTGCAACCATTTTTGTAATCTATACTCGCTAGCGTCTCCGCCGAATATTTGTATGAGACATTGTACAGCGCCTCCAAGCGGTGACGTGAAGAACTAAAATATGCCATACAAATATTGTCGGAGTATGAAAATGAAAAATATTTATTCAGTTTAGGCTCTGGTAAGACATATGAAAGTCGAGAATTTATATATTTATTTATTTCATAGATTAGGAAAACGGTGGCAAACTCGTGACAGGGGTAGTGTAAGGTTTCTCAGCGTCGAACTCGACGACGAGCGTTGGTTTCAATCACAGGAAATTGATACATAAGACATAGAGGATAAGGTTCAATTTTGTATCTTTAAAATCGACTCTCGACGAGTGCTACGCTGAGACACATTAGTGAATAACGCTGTTGGTTTTTTTTATGTGTCTACGTAGTAATCGTTCACATTTAACGTTTAGGGGGGAGGAAGGGGGGTTCATGTCGAAAGGAATGCTTTAGCGTAATTTATTTTATTGAATAATTAATAATTAATAATTTATGATGTTTTTTTTTGTAATTATTATTATTTTACTGTGTAATGAAATGTACATGATGCCAGCTGAGTTTCTTGCCGGTTCTTCTCAGAAGGCTAGTTTCCGAACCGGTGGTAGATTCCTCGACGTTCATAAGTGCCTTACCAGGGCCTAAACTGAATAAATCATTTTCATTTCATAGTACCTATAACTAAGTCGTGCCCCGCGGTTACGAGAAGTATGTAAGGATCGTCACATGTGGCAAACGGTGATCTCTGCCTACCCCCATGGGATACAGGTGTGAGCGTATATGCATGCATGTAATTTCAGCAGTCGCACGTGTGCGACGCAAGTTCGAATCCCAGTGGGACCTATACCAATGAGTTTATCTCAAAAGTTATAGGCAGTGATTTCACACCACGTGCTTTACGGTGAAGGAAAACACCGTGAAGAAACCTGCATATGTCTGAGAAGTAATTCAAAGACGTATGTATAGTGCCTGAGACGGCGATGGACTCAACGTCTGTTGTTGTTCATTTTACAACAAAAACAAGAATTTTCTTATATTCCATATATCATCCGATAAGCGTGGAACTTTAAGTGACTTCTAACAACTATATTATACCACTCAAATAAAGAGTAAATATAACAACGAAAAATATTCAATATAACTTTTATTCTTTTTTTTAAACTGTTATATACCACGAGGCAATTATCTGTGACAAAAAATCTAAACTCTATATAGATGGGTTAGTTTTAATAAAAAACGGACTATACATTTCAATAGTTTATTTGTTTCCTGATACCAGCGGTAACATAGGACCAACGAAAAACATTTAAGTACAAACAAATACAGAGAATCGATATTCAGTCAGATTGTAATATACTTATAGCAAGCATGCGTTTATAACATTTATAAATACGATATTATACATTATTATAAGAAATTTCAACATGGCACCAAAACATCAAATACATTTTTGGCACATTTTTTAAGTGCTTGACGGATTTAAAATAATGACTTTAAAGCAAGTGCCCTAAATATAATTAAAAAAAAATAGTTTACTTTTTTTAATGAGTGCCGAGAAGTAATCAAAAAACTTCTAATAAGTCCTAATAAAATTTTGTAAATAAGGAGATTCGTATTCCAATATGATAATAAGTATATAATAATAATATTATAAGAAACTCACATAAAATATAATAAAAAGTATATCTTATTGAGTAATCCTTCGTCTATGGTAAACATAGACTTTCCACCGCTTCAAATTGAATTAGCAAATGCGAGGGTAGTTTGTATTTTTTACACGATCTTTCGCCAATTGAGGGTAGTCAAAAAACCGATGGATGTCGCTTCATATTCCTAATTCAATTTCAAACGTTAATTGCACAATACAAGGCACTTGGTACTTGGTTTTCTCAATAAAAATGCATCGACAATCAGTCCTATATAATATACGGGAAAAGTTTAATAAATAATTTTTAATATAATTATCATTTTGTTTTTAATTCTAATAATAATCAAGGTTACAACCATACTTAATATTAATATTAATGGGTAAAAAGTTGGCAAGACTTTACAACGTTAGTATAGGGTTAAAATAATGCTTTGGTAAATTGGGATTTATTCACTTCTGAGGTCATTTGAAGGTCACTGAAAGAGAAATATATATATTAATCTTTATATATAAAAATGTCAAGTATAGATGTATGATCGATTGACCTTCAAGGTAAGTTACTTACCACAAATCTGTTCACTTTCGGTGCGAAGGTTTTCGTCACTGACGATTGGACGTTCATATTCTCGAATTTTTGACGCAAACTGAAATTGCCACATTATTATAAGTTATTTTGAAATCAATCTATACAGATAAATAAAATTGAAGTGTCTGTTTGTAATTCCAAAATAACAGCTTTACACTAAATGTATATGAAAGTATACACGCCACTGACACTAAAAAACCAAGTTATAAAATTTTTCTCTGTCTGTCTGTCTGTCTGTCTGTTTGTTCCGGGTAATCTCTGAAACGGCTGGACCGATTTTAACGGGACTTTCACTGGCAGGTAGCTGATGTTTCAAGAAGTAACTTAGGCTACTTTTTTTTTTATATTAGGGTTCCGCGACAATAAGGATGAAACTAAATCTACGCGGGTGAAACCGCGGGGCACAGCTAGTACACAAATAAAATTGATGTGTCCCTCAATAATTACTTCTTATAACATCAGCGATCTGTCAGCCAAAGTCCCGTTTTAAATATGTCAACAGACAGACAGATAAAAAAATTTCTTCTGTAAATATACATTTTCATACATACATATGTTCAAGGCTGTATTCCCCGAAGGGATAGGCAGAGGTGTTGTGATAACAACACCCACATTTCACCGAATATGATTAAGTGCCAACTTGACAGATGGTGCGTCTATCGCCGTCTCAGGCACTATACATACGTCTTTATACAGACATATGCAGGTTTCCTCACGATGTTTTCCTTCACCTTCAAACTTTCATATGCATTTAGTGCAAAGCTGTTATTTTGGAATTACATACAGATATTTCAATTTGATTTATGGTAGGAGGAGCTCGTGGCACAGATGCTATCTATCATTCTATCAGCGAAGTTAAGCAACTCTAACCCTAGCCAGTAGTTGGATGGGTGACCGCCCGAGTTCCCTCCGTGCCTCGGAGAGCACGTTAAGCCGTCGGTCCCGGTTGACAATGTAACATCTTTGGCAATTGTTACAGGTCAGTCGGAGGCCTAAGAGTCTGACAACTGGTTTAACCCAGATTACCGATTTTCTTTGTGAATGAAAATGATTTATTCAGTTTAGGCCCTGATAAGGCACTTATGAATGTCAAGGAATTTACCACCGGTTGGGGTAATGAATGAATGGGGATACGAAGGTCAGATGGCAGTCGCTTCGTATAAAAATCAGGTGATCGGCCACATCGGTTGAATCAAGTGCCGACCCCAACAATGTATGGGATAAGGCCAGGGAAGACTTTAAATTTAATTATTTTTTGTGTACCTTTTAGCAGTCTCCAATTGCGACTCCCCATCATCGTCCTGAGTGTCCCCTCTCTCCATGACGTGTGTGGAGGGTGATCTTTGCGGCTCAGACTCAGACCAGTTCTCGAACCGGCCGCGGAAGCTCTTCGTGCGCGCCAACTGCTGAGCCTATGGGGGTTGGGTTTAGATGTAAACAACTTTATAGAAAGTGATTGAATTTGAGACTAGTTTTCATCTGCGGCTTTGCTCCTACTTAAGAATATAGCCTATTTATAATATACATACATACACAAACATATCACGCCTGTATTCCCCGAAGATGATTAAGTGCCAACATGACAGATGGTGAGTCCATCGCCGTCTCAGACACTATACATACGTTTTTGAATTACTTCTCAGACATATGCAGGTTTCCTCACGATGTCTTCCTTCACCGTAAAGCGTGGGATGTGAAAACACTGCACATAAGTTTTTTGGAAAAACTCATTGGTACAGGCCCCGCTAGGATTCGAACATGCGTCGCTTGCTTAGCAGGCAATTGCTCAAACCCCAAGGCCACCACGGCTCTTTATCTCACGGCTAATAGAATTAGAAATAAAATGAAATCAGTAAAAAACAAACTTTTGTAATAGATAAGAGTGGCTACTGAGGGCAACCATTATAATATAACTTCTAAAATAATACTAGCGGACGTCACGCTGAGACACCCGCGTAGTTCCCGTTCCCGTGGGAGTACGGAGATAAAATATAGCCTATATTAATCAGTGATAATGTAGCATTCAAATGGTGAAATCATTTTTTAAATCGGTCCAGTACTTTTTAAGCCAATTCGTTACAAACATACATACAAATCTTTCCTCTATATAATATTAGTATATTCTTAGACATGCATTATCATATTTAAAAATGTGTGAACTACCATTTTTAAGTTTTAAGGCAATGATCAAACAGAAACTTTTTTGAGAAAGCATATTATAGTGTAACTGAGTGTATTGATGATAGCCAAACATGGCAATGAGTTGCTCACTCTTCCATTAAAATGTACTTAAACAACCCTATGTATATAGAAGGGACACATGTAAAAAAACCCGGGGAGTTTGTTTCGCCGTTTCTTCTCCTGACAGGCTTACTTTTGGAAACGGTAGTAAATTAACCTAAGTTAGCGTAAGAGAAATGACGTTCAATAAGAGTGTGGCGAGTGATCATGCTCATCCCCAGCAAAGGGAAGATCTTCCAGCCAGGCGGGTGTCATGCCTGGGAAACCGCGGCTCCAACTGTTCTAGTTGGAAACTTGTATATATACTGCAATGCGCTTGAAAACTCTTATGGCGCGATTTAGGTTCTCGTGTATTTGTACTCAAACTTCGCGTTTGTTAGCGAGTAGCGCCATCTATGAGCGAGTGGAGAAACGCTGCTACAAGAGTTCCAAGTGTCCTTTATGTTGAATAAAACTTTTGATTTTGATTTTAATAATAAAGAGATATCAATACCTGTTTGAGCGCTTCGTCTCTCTCCCTCGCGTCTAGATACTGTCTGCGGCGTTCTTCCTCACTGTCTTCCTCCTCCGAGGAATATTCTTCATCAGAGGTGTACGCGTGGTGCTGACTTTCACCACTCGGAGGGGGGGTGAAGCATTTCAACGGTTTGGGACCTAGACATTGATAAACATTTAAGCAACAACTAGCTATGTGTGGCTAGTAGCGTGGCTTTATTTTTCGGAAGCAAAATTATTATTCTTATTTATTACATTGAATCTGAATGTGTTAATACAAGACTAGCTGTGCCCCGCGGTTTCACCCGCGTAAATTTGTATCCCCTTGGGGGTAGAATGAATCAAAATCCTTTCTTAGCGGATGCCTACGTCATAACATCTACCTGCATGCCAAATTTCAGCCTAATACGGCCTGTGGTTTGGGCTGTGCGTTGATCACTATGTCAGTCAGTCAGTCACCTTTGAGTAATATAAATTTAGATTAGACTTGCTGTGCCCTGCGGTTTCACCCGCGTAGATTTAGTTTCATCCTTATAGTCGCAGAACCACATTATTTTTTATAAATAAAAGTAGCCTAAGTTACTCCTTGAAACATCAGCTACCTGCCAGCGAGAGTCCCGTTAAAATCGGTCCAGCCGTTTCAGAGATTACCCGGAACAAACAGACAGACAGACAGAGAAAAAATTTAAATCTTGGTTTTTCAGTGTCAGTACCGTGTATACTTTCATATGCATTTAGTGACAATCTGTTATTTTGGAATTACAAACAGACACTTCAATTTTATTTATCTGTATAGATGTATAGATTATGCAATTTATTCTTAATGCCATAGATTACAGATTCCTTCTTTACTAATAGATAATATTATTTTAGTCGTTTGTTTTTCGTTTCAGATTTTATCCAGAAACGAATAGAATTTTTCCGGCTGGTGCTTCTATCATTAAAAAAAAATCCTAAATAATTCGTTAAAATTTATTTATATACTAACTGTGCCACGCGGTTTCACTGGCGTAGACTTAATGTCATGGGTGGCCCGCGGAACACATTTTTTTTTAATCAGGCTGCCAAGCCTACGTTACTCCTTGTAACAATTGCAATCTGCCAGTGAAAGTCCCGTTAAAATCGGTCCAGCCGTTTCGGAGAGTAGCAAGACAGACAGACACAGAAAAAAATTGGTGTTTTGATGTCAGTTCCCTATATACTTTCACATGCATACAAAAGCTGCATTGAGTTTCAAAAACAGAAAAATTAATTTTCTTTATCTGTATAGATGGTACAGGACGCATATGGCCTCACCCAATAGCCAGGGTCTAAGAATTTGGCTATGGTATCCCCTGCCTGTCGTAAGAGGCGACTAAAAGGGGGCTGGAGGTGGTCGGGGTGGGAGCTTTGACCACCGAGCCGCGGGCCCGGGGAGGTGCCGACCACAGCGAGGTCTCCAGGGGCGGCGATACAGCTGCCCCGGGGATGTGCCCCGGCAAAGTGTGGGGGGACACCTGTGCGATCTATCAGAATACCCACCGTCCCCCTGAGCACTGAGGATGGTCACCGGGGAGGTTTTAGTGCGGTAAAAATCCCACATACCCCGATCAGCCTCTCCCAGGGCGGTCGGGGACCTTTTGAAGGTTTCCCCCTCGTCAATTAAATAAAAAAAAAAAAAAAAAAAAAAAAAAAAGAACGCATATGGCCGGTTTTTAAATGAAAATGATTTGTTCAGATCAGGCCCTGGTAAGGCACTTATGAATGTCGAAGAATTTACCACCGGTTCGGAAACTAGCCTTCTGAGAAGAATTAAATGGGTACCTTGGTCCCCTGGGGAGTGTTGTGACTCCTCCATCTGGCGGAAGACGCTGATCATCCTGGAAGCAGTCTGACGAGTGGCTGCCAGGGAAGTGTCACCACCCTCACCAGATCTCACCACACTCGGCTCGTGGTACAACTCCGGGGATGGGGATTTTGGACGCTATTACCAAAAAAAAAAGAAAAAAACACATGCAATATTTAGCAATCAGTTACTCTGTTAAAGGCAGTATATAAACCCTATAATGCCCACCCAAATTCATAGAAATACAATTTTTGGTGCAGATAGCCGATGTTATAAAGCGTAACGTAGGCTACGATTATTTACTAAATAATAATATGAGTAACATTTTTTTTTTGTTAGTCCTATGCGGGTAGTTTCCAAGTCACTCCGTATCACAATTTACAGCCATCCAAAGTCAAAGCACCGTCAAAATTGGTTCAGCCGTTACAGAGACAGACAGACAGGCAGACAGACTGACAGAAAAAAGTTAACAATTGTTTTCCCATTTATTTAGAAAGAAGCTGTTAATTTGGAAATAAAAACAGTCACTTTAATCTATATATATATAAAAATGAATCCCTATTTCCCTTGGTCACGACATCACGCGAGAACGGCTGGATGGATTTTAACGGGACTTTCGCTGGCAGATAGCTGAAGTTTCAAGGAGTGTTTTAGGCTATTTTTATTTAAGAAAAACAGCATTAAACTAAATCTACGCGGGTGAAACCGCGGGGCACAGCTAGTTTTATATAAAAGTATAGATAAATATATATCTTCGCGTAATTGTGAACAACTAGCGCCATCTTGTATCAGGCAACAAGCAACTTTCCATATAATTATCGACGTGTTATCGACTATTGTATACCTGGGTCTGCCTCGGCGGTGTCATGCGGAACTCCTTGCGTTTGGTCTCCGGCTTGTAAGTCTCGAAGAACTTGAACCGGTCGGAGATGTCTGCCGTCTCTATCTTCACGTCCTCCACCTTATCCGCCGCTCTCACCACGTCTTTGGGGACGAAGCTCTGAAATATATATATATATTTTTAAATATATCACAATCTCCCTGGCCTTACCCTAAACCACTGGACGGATCGGGCTGAAATTTGGCATGTAGGTAGATGTTATGACGTAGGCACCCGCTAAGGATTTTGATTACAAGGGGATAAAATAGGGGCGCTAGTATATTATATATGTATTTTTAAATATAATAAGCATGAAAACACATTGGTCCTACCCCATATAGCATGGGATAAGGGCAGGATGATGACGATGGTTAAAATTATTTGTGAATACCCCGTTAGTGGTCGCAAGTGCTACTGAACATGAGGTTCTGTTCGATTCCCGGGTCGGGCAAAATACTATTGTTTTTTTAATTGTGATTTCCCCTATGCCTGCCCTTTCGACGAAAGGCGGTACATGGGCGTGAGCATATGTCCCTATATAATTAGAAAGCACTTATACAGGGTGTCGGAGAAAAAGGAACAGTTGTCTTCTAGAAGTTGTAGGGTTTTAAGAATATATCACCATATTGAAATCGTAAAATATCTAGCTCCAACGATAACGTAGTTATAGACTATGGCCGAAGAGCTCGCGGCCTTAAGCGATTGAATGAACGCGCGGCCGCGTTTACCTACATTACGTACGCGGTCATTCAACTTTTTAAATTAAGGGGAAGGTTAATGGTTTCGAAAAATGGTTTTATGGGATTATTTAAGGATTTATTAGTGGGAGAAAAAATCTAAAAACGTAGTTAGATTTCACATGAATAACTCTTCGTTACAGCTGATTTTTATGCGAACATAAGGTATTGATATGGTCAACTTTGAACGTCAATTACTCAAAAACGGAAGAAAATATTTTTGTCATCATAATTTTAATTGCTTCCCAAAATTATACCCTATCACATATTTTAAGAGCTGTCCTGGTTTCCCCGACACCCTGTATAATACCGTATGAGTAAAATGTTGAATGATATAATCTTGGATGTGGTACCGTCTGAGGAGAAAAAGTCGTGACCAAAAAACATTGTTAATGTGCTTTTTATATACTCACAAGTTCCTTCCTCTTGGGGGGTTCCTGGGGGGGAGGCGAGGTGGGGGTGAGTCCCTTGGCGTTGGCGTCTAGTTCCAGGAATATCGACCGGGACTTCTTGCCGATACCTGAAACATAAGAGTGCATGCTTAGCATAACTAATGTAACTACGGACCCCAATTTTGATCGTAGAGATCACAAAATTTTTTTTTTATTTTTCTGTCAGTCTGTTTGTTCCGGGTAATCTCTGAAACGGCTGGACCGATTTTAACGGGACTTTCACTGGCAGGTAGCTGATGTTTCAAGCAGTAACCTAGGCTCTTACTTTTATTTATGAAACTAACTAGGGTTCCACGACAGTAAGGATGAAACTAAATCTACGCGGGTGAAACCTTGGAGTACAGCTAGTTTACATTATAAAAAAGACAATTGTATAATTTTCACTGTCTGTTTGTTCCGGTTTATCTCCGAAATGGTTGTACTGATTTTAACTTTCATTGACAGATAGCTGATGTTACAGGGAGTAAATATATATTTTATTTTAAAACAAATAGGGTAAGCTTTAAAGCCTCCCATGAATATAAGTCTACGCAGATGAAACTGCTCGGACTCGAACACGGTCAAGCGTTGCGTCGCAGTTTATACCAGAGGTTCCCAAATTATTTCGGCTAACGACCACTTTGAAACCCCGGTATTTTGTTGATATGACGTAGTAGGACAATATTCATTTAAAACCCCTCAATTTTTACTGGGCCCCTAACCGCACTTCTAGGCCCCACAAGGGGCGTTATCGCTCTAAGTCAAAGTCAAAAATATCTTTATTCGATTAGACTTTTTACAAAGTACTTTCAAATCGTCAGAATGACATTAATTCATTTACAGGATTATACATCCTACCGCCAGGTTTGGAAGGTTGCTTTTACTGAGAAGAACCTGGCAAGAAACTCAGTAATTACACTTGTCAAAAATATTATACAATTTAAAAAAAAACAAAGTAAATCACTTGAGAAATGTAAGCCCATGGACACAGTTCCAATGCACAAATGTCGATAAAAATTGTCATAAAGAAAAGTCTAGTAGTTCTACTTATATCTAAATGCGTAGCTCGAGATGACCAGCCCCCACAAGCAGCACCTGTTCACAAGTATGACGCGAATGCCAGCCATCGCCCTCCTCAACCATTTTAGAGGGAAGTGAGCGACCCGTCATCCTGACGCCGCCGCAAGCAAAGGCATTTTAGTGAGCATGACAATGAAATTGGGTTGAATACGTCTAGTTTCATGTACATACCATCATTGAAGAGTGATCGATCATCGATCTCCCTGTTGCGCGGCGGTTGGTTCTCGTCGTTGAACACTTCTCCGTTCTCAAACCGTTCCTTGATGGAGCGAGCCTTCTCGTTGTCCAGGTCTAGTTCTCGGGCGATCTTATCTGATGACGTCACCGCTGGAATTATATGGTAAGTTTTTTTATAGAATAATCTTTAATACAGATAAATACAATTGAATTGTCCGTTTGTAATTCCAAAATTACAGGGTTTTTCTAAATTCATATGAAAGTATACACGCTACTGACACTGAAAAATCAAGTTTTAATTTTTTTTTTCTGTCTGTCTGTTTGTTCCGGGTAATCTCTGAAACGGCTGGACTTTCACTGGCAAGTAGCTGATGTTTCAAGGAGTAACTTAGGATACTTTTATTTTTTAAATATTAGGGTTCCGCGACATGTAACATGAAACTAAATCTACGGTGAAACCGCGGGGCACAGCTAGTTAATATACAGGATGTCGGAGAAAAAGGAACAGTTGTCTTCTAGAAGTTGTAGGGTTTTATGAATATATCACTATGTTGAAATCGTAAAATATCTAGCTCCAACGATAACGTAGTTAAAAGCTATGGCCGAATAGCTCGCCGCCTTAAGCGATTGAATGAACGCGCGGCCGCGTTTACCTACATTCCGCACGCTGTCATTCAACTTTTTAAATTAAGGGAAAGGTTAATGGTTTCGAAAAATGGTTTTATGGGATTATTTCAGGATTAATTAGTGGGAGAAAAAAAATAAAAATTTTGTTAGATTTCACGTGAATAACTCTACGTTACAGCTGATTTTTATGCGAAAATAAGGTATTGATATGGTCAACTTTGAACATCAATTACTCGAAAACGGAAGAAAATATTTTTGTCATAATAATTTTAATTGCTTCTTGAAATTATACCCTATCACATATTTTAAGAGCTGTCCCGGATTCCCCGACACCTGTATAAAGCTAGAGTTCGTGTGAACGCGCTAATCTCATGAACTTACGGCGAGGCTGCGTAATAACTTGCGCTTGCGCTAATAGAAGCGATACAAAATGTTTCGCAATAACATAAATCAGTCACGTGACATATGTCTTTCCCGTACATTTTGTATCGTTTCTCCTAGTGAAGCATGAGGGTAATGTTACTTTGTCTACAGGCCCTAGTCCGATTGAAATAATTATTTCATTGTTAAAAACCCCATATATCGAGGAAGTAGGCTATATGCTAAGACCAATCGCCGCTTTAACGTTAGCCCAAAGTAAGTATTCCACGCGGACGAAGTCGCGGGTGGAAGTTAGTTATTTATATCAGAAACAGGGCGTAAGAGCCTAAAATTATTTAACATCAACAAAAAATTACAATAAAAGTGAATCTTTAGCCACAAAATGCTATAATTCCAAAATTTCGTGATACTTGCAATACCTTTGGTTTTCCTCGATTTTATTAAAAAAACCATTATTAGTTAATAATAAAATTACCTTTCTCGCTCTGAAGGACGGACTGCTCATACATTTCCTTGATTTTAGCTTGTTTACCCTGAAAAGATGAATAATTATAATATTAGTTAAGGCAAGCTCACAGAGTAATAACTTGTTTTTAAGTACTGGGGCCTTACCATGAGCTCTTATTGCCATGATAGTTTCACTCATTTATGAGACAGATGTATGTGACGTGCATACATCAGAGTGCCTAGTGCGAGTTTTCATAAAATCGCCGTCACAAGTCATCGCGTCGACATAAATACAAATTTGTATGGGCTTAAAATACTGTCATCTTTAGGCAGACAGAGGCGCTGTTCCGATCTCATACAAATCTGCGTTTACTTCGTCGCGGTGACTTGTGACGGCGGCAGTGATAAACTCGCACTAGGCACTCTGACACTGTCGCACAACTGAATTATCATTGCAATAAGAGCTCATGGTTGGGCCCCTGGGGGGTAACGTTATTACAACGATAACGTTTTTACGAGAATTACCCCCCATATATAGTTGTGTTGTCCCACACGAATATTATAAAGAGGAAAATTTGATTGTTTGTTTGTTTGTTTGCATTGAATAGGCTCCGAAACTACTTGACCGATCTTGAAAATTCTTTCAGCAATGGATAGTTACATCATCAGCGAGTAACATAGGCTATATTTTATCCCCGTACTACCACGGAACCGGGAACTACGCGGGTGAAACCGCGTGACGTCCGCTAGTTTTGCATAACTAGGTCAAATTACATACATATGCTCACGCCTGTATTCCCCGAAGGGGTAGGCAGCGGTGTTGTAATTTTCAACACCCAAATTTCACCGAATATTATTAAGTGCCAACGTGACGGAGGGTGAGTCCATCGCCGTCTCAGGCACTATACATATGTCTTTGAATTATATCTCAGACATACAGGTTTCCTCACGATGTTTTCCTTCACCGTAAAGCACGTGGTGTGAAATCACTGTACATAAGTTTTTAGAAAAACTCATTGGTGCAGCTGGGATTCGAACTCTTCTTAAACGTTTTAAATTATTATTTTTTACACATGCATGCTGATACAATTTTCACTATTGTGAATAATTTATGATGTTTTTTTTGTAATTATTATTATTTTACTGTGTAATGAAATGTACAGATGCCAGCTGAGTTTCTTGCCGGTTCTTCTCAGAAGGCTAGTTTCCGAACCGGTGGTAAATTCCTCGACATTCATAAGTGCCTTACCAGGGCCTAAACTGAATAAATTTTCATTTTCGAATTCAAATTCTTCTTGAATTTAACCTAAGGTTTTGTACTTACCATAAAAAGCCTTGTTCTAATATTCTGTATTTCCTGTTTCCTCTCCCGGTGTCTCTCATTGGCCTCCAGCTGTCCTCCCTCGAACCTCCCCACGATCTCACTCATGTTGCAGAACGATATCGGCTGTTCACGGTTGGCTGTGTGCTTGTATGAGTTCCTGAGTACTGAGTCCTCGTCTGGGGACAAAGGTAAGGAAATTTAAGGAATTAAGCTAGCCTAGTTTCAAGGAAGTTGAAATGTTATGGACGGCAATTGGCGATGGCTTCCCCGACAAAATCTTACCCCAAAAGTACCTTAAAACACTATGTTATCTATTACTAATCTATACGAATCCCTACTAATATTATAAATGCGAAAGTAACTCTGTCTATCTGTTACGCTTTCCCGCTTAAACCTCTCAACCGATTTTGATGAAATTTGGTACAGACAATCTTTAGACCCTGAGAAAGGACATAGGCTACCTTTTATTTATTAAAAATATTAGGTTTCCGCCACCATAAGTATTAAACTAAATCTACGCGGGTGAAACCGCGGGGCACAGCTAGTAATATTATAAAGAGGAAAGATTTGTATGTAAGTATATTTGTAACGAATTAGCTCAAGTATTGGACCGATTTTAAAAATTCTGCCTCAATTTGAATGCTATAGTATCACTGATTAATATAGGCTATATTTTATCTCCGTACGTCCACGGGAACGGGAACTACTCGGGTGAAACCGCCTGACGTCCGCTAGTAAATAATAAAGCTGAAGAGTTTGTTCGTTGTGTCGATTTGAAAAATTCTTTCAGTCTTAGAAAGAACATTTATCAAGGCGGGCTATAGGCTTTATATCATCACGCTAAGACCAATCGCGGGTTGAAGTCAGCGTTAGCACAAAGTAACTATTGCAGGCGGACGAATTCGCGGGCAGAAGCTAGTCTATAATATTTAGGGTACTTCCTAAACATTTTTAAGAACATAAAGATTTACGCTTACTCCTTTTCTAGCCATATCTTTTACCTAAACCATCATTGTTTCTGAGGTCTCCCTCCTAACCATAATTCATAAGCAATAGAAGCTAACTTAGACATTATAGCTTAAAAAACTAATTGATAGCCCCCTCCTTTTTCGAAGTCGGTTAATAACGTACCTTCTTCGTCCTCCGGCTCGCTAGAGCTGGCTTCGACTGGTACCCCATTCAGGTACTCGTCTGACACTCCAATATCCATGCCTTTAGCCTTGAACCTACACACAAAAAACAACCTTAATATATAACTACTAGCCACAGCTAACCAAATCTACGTAGATTTAGTTTCTTCCTTATTGTCGCGGAAGCCTAATATTATTAATAAATAAAAGTAGCCTAAGTCACTCCTTAAAACATCAGCTACCTACCAGTGAAAGTCCCGTTAAAATCCGTCCAGCCGTTTCAGAGATTACCCGGAACAAACAGACAGATAGACCGAGAAAAATTTTAAATCTTGGTTTTTTAGTGTCAGTATCGTGTATACTTTCATATGTATTTAGTGAAAAGCTGTTATTTTGGAATTACAAACAGACACTTCAATTTTATTAACTGTATAGATAAATAAAATTGAAGTGCCTGTTTTTGTACCAAATCAACTTTTAACTTCATGCACATGAAAGTATAGAAGGTACATACATAAAAAAACTTTTTTACATTTTCTCCGTTTATGTCTGTTTGTTTCGGGTAATATCTGAAACGAACAGATTTAAATGGGACTTTCACTGAAAGGTATGCGATGCTACAAGGAATAACGTAGGCTACTTTTAAAATCTGGGCTCCGAGATTAAAAGCCCACGAAATTAAGTATACGCGAGTGAAACCGCGGGGCACAGCTAGTCTATACTAATATTATAAGGAGAAAGATTTGTATTTTTTTTTGTAACGAATAAACTTAAAAGTACATTATCGGCGAGTAACAAAGGCTATATTTTATCCCCTTACTCCCATGGGAACGGGAACTACACGAGTGAAACCGCGTGGCGTCCGCTAGTGTTCCATACTATACCCGCTTTCAGAAGTGAAATATTAATAAGGATTTCAGTACATGCCGAATATATTAAAAAAAAATTAAACAAAGAATTATACAAATACCCACATTTTAAAAACAATTTTTGATAACCACACATTTACATTACGTAACCATTAAACTAGAATGCACGTTCACATTACACTGTACTCGGAAATACAATGAGGGATTACTCTCAAATACTATCAATACCAAATAACAAATCATTCTTAAGTACATTGTATTAAGGTTGAAAGTTCCTTAAGCTATAATTGAAGCCATATGGGCCATTTTTCAAGTAAAAAATACACTTCGAACACCGAACGGTTAGTCGATACTATCGAAAGTATTTATACATTACTGGCTTGGAATGTAATGTGTTTAGTTTGAATGGTGGATCAAAAGCAATGTATACCGTACATTGCTTGTTTTGTAGTCAAATGGTAGTATAGTGGTAGTGGGTAGTTCTCAGGGAATACAAAAATAGAACACTAGGATCGAGACATCCCGATGACGCACGATGTTTATACAGACCGAGTGGTTTTAATACTTTTATTATAAAACTAGCTGTGCCCTGCGGTTTCACCCGCGTTGACTTGATTTCAGGGGTGGCTCAATTTCACGATACCCAAATTTTATTAAGAAATAAGAAGAATAAGGAGCCTATGTTACTCTTTGTGACATCAGCTATCTGAAAGTGAAAGTCCCGTTCAAATCGGTTCAGTAGTTTCAAAGATTAGCCAGAACAGACAGACAGAGAGAAAAAAAAATCAAATATTTTTATATGCATTTACTGAAAATGCCGTTATTTTGGAATCACAAACAGACACTTCAATTTTATTTATCTGAATATGTATATAGATATAGATTTAGGGAGTATATAGATATAGGGAGCTCGTGGCGCAGTTGCTATTGCGCATATCATTCGATCAGCGAAGTTAAGCAACCATACGCCTAGCCAGTAGTTGGATGGGTGACCGCCCGAGTTCCCTCCGTGCCTCGGAGAGCACGTTAAGCCGTCGGTCCCGGTTGACAATTTAACATCCTTGGCAATCGTAACAGGTCAGTCAGAGGCCTAAGAAAGTCTGACAACTGGTTTAACACAGATTGCCGATTTTCCTCGAAAAAGGGGTTGCGAAGGTCAGATGGCAGTCGCTTCGTATAAAAATCAGGTGATCAGCCACATCGGGTTGAATCAAGTGCCGACCCCAAATACATGGGACTATAGATTTATAATTTTGTATGCAGATATAGATGTATAGATATATATTTTTATTATTATTTAAGGTTATGTAGCGAGTGAAGAAATCTATACAGATAAATAAAATTGAAGTGTCTGTTTGTAATTCCAAAATAACAGCTTTTCACTACATGCATATGAAAGTATACACGATACTGACACTAAAAAAACAAGTTTTAATTTTTTTCTCTGTCTGTCTGTCTGTTTGTTCCGGGTAATCTCTGAAACGGCTGGACGGATTTTAACGGGACTTTCACTGGTAGGTAGCTGATGTTTCAAGGAGTAACTTAGGCTACTTTTATTTTTAATAGGGTTCCGCGACAATAAGGAATAAACTAAATCTACGCGGGTGAAACCGCGGGGCACAGCTAGTGCTGCTACAAAAAGTAGGATATGATCATAGATAGTAAATGGTAATTACTTGGCCAGCTTGGAGAGTACAGCGGAGCCCTTCCCTCTGGTGCGGGGCTCCAACTGCGGCTCTGGACTACGCCGAGCACGTTCGAATACTTCGAAGCGGGACTTCACATCCAGTTGGGATAGCTCCTCCAGACCCAGGTCTGGCTTGTCTGATGCTGCAGGGGAAAAAAAAAACTAAATAACAATTTATATAAAAAACAAAAAAAAAGTAGGAAAACTAATTTTAGTAAATTTTAATTAAGACGATTAAAAAAAAAATTAATAAAAGCTTGTGGTGCCAGGATTATCATTTCGATAATATCTTAAAAAGCAGCCTACGCTTTATTTTTTAATACTTATCGTATGGAATCACGAATAAAATACATGAGGAATTACTCCCCACTATTTTCGCTGAGCGCTCAAAGCTCGTGTCGGCACTTTAAATACCGATTTATCGAAAATCGTAAAGTACACCACCTTTTATATAATAGCAAGTTTTTCAATAACATTGGTTAAGGCCATGAAAGCGTTGTAAACTAGCGGACGTCACGCGGTTTCACCCGCGTAGTTCCCGTTCCCGTGGGAGTACGGGAATAAAATATAGCCTATGTTACTCTCTGATAATGTAGCTATCCATTGCTGAAAGAATTTTTAAGATCGGTCAAGTAGTTTCGGAGCCTATTCAATACAAACAAACAAACAACTATTTCCTCTTTATAATTTTAGTATAGACTATTATAGATAAAATGTCGTACCTCTGACTACATCTGGTGGTAACTCGACAGGATTACTTTCACAGATTATCATTTGATGTTTTTTTGGTGTTGCTGTAATGAAAAAATTTAATACTTATCAAAACGTATTCAAAGTTTCTTAAACCTTAAAAATATGATTACGAAAGCCCGGTCCTGTGTTTTTTATTTTTATTTCTATTAGTTCCGATCGTTTTGACTACACGATATCACATTATCTAAAACTAGCTGTGCCGCGCGGTTTCACCCGCGTAGATTTAGTTTCATGCTTCATGTCGCGGAACCCTAATATTTTTATTAATAAATGTGTCAGTAGCGTGTATACTTTCATATACATTTAGTGAAAAGCTGTTATTTTGGAATTACAAACAGACACTTCAATTTTATTTATCTGTATGTAGTATATGTATCATTCTCATTAAAATAAATATGCTCACGCAATCCCAGAAGAGGTAAACAGAGGTGTTGTAACAACAACACCCACATTACAACGAAGATTATTAAGTGCCAACGTGACAGATGGCGAGTCTATCGCCGTCTCAGGCACTATACATACATCTTTGAATTCTCAGACCTTTGCAGGTTCCTCACGATGTTTTCCTTCACCATAAAACACGAGGGGTGAAATCACTGCACATAAAATTTTAGAAAAACTCATTGATACAAGCTTTGCTGGGATTTGAACTTGCGTTACTTGCGTAGCAGGCGACTACTCAAACCCCAAGGCTACCACGGCTCCTCAGACTTCTAGACCTATAGATAAGGTTATAAACATAGTAGTACCATCAGTCTCGTCCTCGTCGTCCACAGGCTTCGGCTCGAAAAGTTGTTTGAAGTGAGGCTTGCAGTACAGCGTCGTGTGGTCACTCTGGTATGTTTCCACGCTATATACAGTATTATACATTATAATATACATATCTATGTCTAAATGTTCAAAGGTCGGTCCGTACGATATGGCCTGTTTTTTAGGCTTGCTTGGTGCGCCAACCTCTGTTGTAGTTGGTAGGCTCTTCCCGTCTTCCGGTTGATGTTTGGATTGTTTAATGATTGTTGAGTTATGATGTGCGAGCTCAATGGAGCTGACATTTTCTATGTTAGACAAAAGTTCCGAAAAAATTCAAGAAAAAAAAAATATATATCTATATTTAATTAAAATATACTTGCTGCTCCCCGCGATTTCTTCCGCGTAGATTTAGTTTCATGCTTCATTTAGCCCTAATATTTTTTATAAATAAAAGTCTTGTAATATTAGCTATCTGCCAGTACGTCCTGTCAAATCTTGGTCCTGACGTTTCGGAGTTCAGCAACAGACAGGCGTAGAAAAATAAAAAAATTTTTTTTTTATGTATTACAAACAGTCACTTAAATTGTATTTGTCTGTATGGATATGGATGGAAATTTCATCAGTGAAAAACTGTTAATTTTAAAAAAACAAACAGACACTTCAATTGTATCTATCTGAATAGAGTATAGATTAGGATAAGACTCACGTGAGTTGTTTATTGCACTGCACGCATCGGAAGCACTCCTTGTGCCACACTCTCCTCTCGGCTTTGATCCTCTCCATAGCGTACACGGGACGAGCACATTTCTCACACTGAGGGTTAGCCTCCCCCTCCGAAGCCTTCATCTTCTTATGCAACTTCTCTGAGCTTTTTGACTGTTGGTAAAGTTTAAATAGCCTTTAAAGGACAATTGGTTCTTCTCAGTAAAAGCAATACAGGGTTACCATTAGCTCTTATCGCCATGATAGTTTGACTCATATTATGAGAATCTCAGTAAAAGCAACCTTCCGAACCTGGCGGTAGCATGTATAGTCCTGTATAATTGTGTCATTCTGACGATTTGAAAGTACTTTGTATAAAGTTTAATCGAATAAAGATATATTTGAGTTTGAGTTTTGAGACAGATGTATATGACGTGTATACATCTGTCACTGTCGCATAGCTGAACTATCATTGCAATAAGAGCTCATGGTTGGGCGCTTCTCAGTTAAAGCAACCTTCCGAACTCGGCGGTAGCATGAGTCGTCATGCCGTTGTAACGATTTGAAAGTACTTTGTTATCGTAGCCTAATCAAATTCATATATTTTGAACTAGCTGTGCCCCGCGGTTTCACCCGCGTAGATTTAGTTTCTTCCTTATTGTCGCGGAACCCTAATATTTTTAATAAATAAAAGTAGCCAAAGTTACTCCTTGAAACATCAGCTACCTACCAGTGAAAGTCCCGTTAAAATCCGCCCAGCCGTTTCAGAGATTACCCGGAACAAACAGACAGACAGACAGACAGAGAGACTTAAAAAATTTAAAATTTGGTTTTTAGTTTCATTATCGTGTATACTTTCATATGCATGTAGTGAAAAGCCGTTATTTTGGAATTACAAACAGACACTTCAATTTTATTTATCTGTATGTATAGATTTGATATCCATACACATGATTCCCCGAAGGGGTTGGTAGGCAGAAGTGAAGTTACTTAAAGTACGCCTACATTTCGCAAGTAATGCTAAAGACCCAATAGGGAGCGAGCCTATTGCCATTAACCGGGCACTTATCCAGACTCCGGGCTGCTACTGGGATATTACAGATGAAAAAGCCAAGATCACTGCCCGACCCGGGGATCGAAACCAGGATCTCGTGTGCCGCCGTGGCGTTTGCGACCACTGAACTAATGATACAAAATTATTAACCAAAGTTAAGTAGTTCTAAAATAAATATATGCTCAATGTGTTTTATACCCGTCCCTATCGATAAAATTACTTAATTTTGACTTTACTATAAAATACGTACCACAGAAATAGTCCCTTCATCCTTATGTCTTCTAGACTTCTTCTTCTTGACCTGCCTCTCGCAGACCTCCTGGGTGACCTGGCCGGAGCTGGTGACCCTGTGCTCCTGGTAGCTCCTCTGGACCCTCGATTCCTGGATCAGAGTCTGTGACTCCATCGTCGCGCTTTGCGTTGCTAAAGCCATTGTGCGTTCTGTTGACAAAAATATAAGGAATAAAACAAAAAATATGCTCACGCCATCCCAGAAGGGTCCCTGAAGACCCCTTCAGGAGACAGGAGAAGACCCTTTCAAACAGAAGTGTTTGAGCAACAACATCTTCTTCACCGCATATGATCAAAGTGCCAACGTAGGATATGGTGTGTCTATCGTCTCAGGCACTATACATACGTTTTTGAACTACTTCTCAGACATGTGCAAGGTTTCCTCACGATGTTTCCCTTAATCATAAAACTCGTGTGAAATCACTGCACTTAAGTTTTTTTTTTGAACAACTCATTGATCAAGGCCGCTGGGATTCGAAATTGCGTCGCTTGCGTAGCAGGCGACTCAAACCCCACAGCCACCACGGTTTGAGCCGCCTGTAACACGATAATTTTCTCATTTGTACCCCATGTAGGTACCTTATTTGACACGTCTCAACTTTGACTTTCGCTGCATATGTGTGTGGATTTATCTAGATAATGTGCTGGCCCACCGCCTTTATATACCACAATCCGACCCCGAAAAGTATTGCAGTCACGCCAAAATTCACCAACGTTGAAGTATGTTCTTCACCGGTTCTTCTCAAAAGGCTAGTTTCCGAACCGGTGGTAAATTCTCGACGTTCATAAGTGCCTTGCCAGGGCCTAAACTGAATAAATATTTTTCATTTTCATGTTGAAACTTATAATCGGGCACAGGTCATTCATTCTTGCTATTTCATAACAAACAACATAGTAGCCATCCCATCCCTTACTTGAGACGCTTACCATCATATGCAATGAATGGTAACTTGTATAAAACTATCACTATAGATATTTGTTCCATACAACAATGTAGTCAGCAAGAAATAAATCTAAATGCAATTATGGATATAGAAATCAGAAAAAGTACAAAACACGGAAACTAATTAATCGATCAGTATCTCTGGTGCGAATAACGCATGTTAGTGTTGTGTTTTATCGATAAATGGTTATGATACAAAACAATTCGGAGCGTAAGTAATCTGCTGAGTATTAATGAATTATTAAAATAGCATTTAATATATACGAGTTCCCTGTGAGATTAAACTTCAGTGATTTCACGTGACACTTATTAATAAAAAAAATTAAACAACACGTAACGTGCGTACCTAATTACAAATTATCAAAAGTAAAGTTATTCATTATAAGTCATTTGCATATGAAACCTATTTAGAAAGTACATGATGCCAGCTGAGTTTCTTGCCGGTTCTTCTCAGAAGGCTAGTTTCCGAACCGGTGGTAAATTCATCGACATTCATAAGTGCCTAACCAGGGCCTAAACTGAATAAATCATTTTCATTTTCAAAGCACAGCTATAAAATATATTATCACTCCCTAATCATTTAACAATCCAATCAACTCATATTAATACACAATTTTCACATTCACTTATCGACAAAATCGATCGAGAAGCAATCACAACACTAATATGCAACGCGTCTACCTAACAAGTCACGCAATGGAACGTTAAAAAACTTATTAATTACCGAACGAAACAGGTGCTGCGACGAGCATTTTCACGTGAAAACTATAACAATTAAAAAATATAAGATGTTACTCTCTTGACCGTTGAGATAATACTAAACACATTTCGGCAAAAACACCCCCCTTTTATACTTAAAATGACGAGTACCCCCTGACTCATGTATTACTGTAACACACAGATTTGGCCTATGATTTTCAAGGTTATAAGAGTATCAGTCACATTATTACACAGTTCAACATGTAGGCAGACATTTGGCACTTTGTCAAAGTACCCACGTTACGTTATTTTTGTTTGTTCGCGTAAATAACGTGTTTGAATGCAACCATTGCTTACGACATCGAACGTTTTAGAAGGATGATAAATTATATTTGCCAGGATTTAAAACCTATTATATTTTAAGGGAAGGTAAGAAAAAAATTAAACCTATTATTTATTAAATGGATAAAAATAAAATTCAAGAAACCCGACTAATACCTACAATCAGTGGCGTGCATTGCATATAAGCAGGTAAGCAGAAGTTACAATTTGTGATCACTGAATACACTCGCGTCGTGTGTGTTTGTGTGTTTATGTTCGTGTGTACGTCTTTACCAAAACGTATGTACCTACGTCGCGTCACATAGATATGTACTTAAACTGTCTACCTGCCTACCTATTGTTTTTGCCTACCCCTCTGAAAATCCAATGTACGCCCCTGCCTACAATATCTACTTAAAAATCACTGCATATGCAGTCGGGTTAAGGCTTTTTTTTTTGCATACCTAAATTCGAAGCGAACTAAATGTTGAATTCATTACAACTCCCTTGTTATAATATAATGCATTGAGATCCTTTTTACACATGGCAATACTCCCCAATTATCATCTTGCTTATGAAAGCAATGGGACATTTGAAAGAAGAGCATGGCAACACCTAAATTCCAGATTCTAAATTTAACTCGTCCCAATTAATGGACGGTAGGTATACGACTGCGCAACGTGACACCTATTTTCAATTCGTTAATTTTAAAGGAAACAAAACTACATCTATGAACAATCTTAGATGAAAGCTGACATGATGATTGACATTATTATAATTAGAAATATCTTTCTGATCTGCCTCGGTGATCTAGTGGTTGCAAACGCTACTGCGGATCACGAGGTCCTGGGTTCTACCTCCTGTGTTATTGGATTTTTCCATCTGTAATTTCCCAGTAGCAGCCCGGAGTCTGGATGGTGCAAAGTAAATGGCAATAGGCTCGCCCCTATTACATGTGACTTAAATATGACTAGTGAATTGTCATTCATATATAAAAAGGAGAATACAGACGCGATTTCATGGTTTAATTCGCGGAATCCTAAATCCCTACTAATCCCTACTAATATTATTAATACGAAAGTAACTCTGTCTGTCTGTTACGCTTTCCCGCTTAAACCTCTCAACCGATTTTGATGAAATTTGGCACAGACAATCTTTAGACCCTGAGAAAGGACATAGGCTACCTTTTATTTATTAAAAATATTAGGTTTTCGCGACCATAAGGATGAAACTAAATCTACGCGGGTGAAACCGCGGGGCACAGCTAGTTGTTTTAAAAAAAAAGTCCAGACCTTTCGTGATTAGCCGGAACACACAGACAGTGAGATTGACAGACAGAGAAAAAAATTTATAAAGTTTTAGTTTTCATCTATGTACCGTTTTACAAACAGACACTTAAATTTTATTTATCTGTATTGGTGTATAGATATACATATATGAAGATTTGTTGATAATATTATTATGATTTAAGGCGGCGATAAATACGGCATTTGAATCCTGTTGTTCACGCATTTATAGTTATAATTAGAAACACCTAATTTTGTATATCGTTCGTCACAGAACACATAAACGTATGAAAATAGACTGCTGATTCCAGTTTTATCGGCATAACAACTGTTCATCCATAATACCTGCCCACTATTCACACTTATATTAAAATTGTCTGTATATTTTTATTTTATTTTATTATTAAAAAAGAACACAAACAGTCAATAAGAAACAAAATAAGAAATTAACATAGTTAATTATATGACAAACAGTGTCCAAAGATATTAATATTTCAAAAAAAAAAAATTGGGTGCAAAATTATAACTAAGTAATTATTTTCTAAATATTTCAACAATAGGTACTTATTAAGTGTATACATAATTAAGAATATGAGACTTAAACTTATTATATCTGAATGTTTATTAGTTCTCAGTATAAGCAACCTTCCGAACCTGGTGGTAGCATGTATAATCCTGTATAATTATGTCATTCTGACGATTTGAAAGTACTTTGTTGAAAGTCTAATCAAATAAAGATATTTTTGAGTTTGAGTTATTAACATCATCCTGGCTAAACCAGTAAGCTGATTTTGAGGGATAGTATACAGGTAGATTTAAACCGGAAAAAATAATTTTATAGCTTTATCACAGTATAAATATAAGCTTTACAAACACTAAGGAACGTAGTCCTATTTTTTTAAATAATAACATTTACTTTATTGAGCCCTCACTCTTAATAGAGAAAACGATCTTATTTAAAAAAATAGGCCTAGGTTCCTTACTGCTTCTTATATTTATACTGTGACTCCACTATGGCAGTTTTTATACTAGAGTCGTAACGAATGTAGAAAAGCTAGCAAAAGTGACAACTAGCAAATTACGAGAGCTGTCCAACCGGCCGTTAGGTTTCTCTAGGATTTCTCAGAACCTAATTAAGCATTACTACTTACTAGTCTAAGTTACCATCTTGTAAAGGCAACGCATTACCAGCTACATACTTAGTACATACATAATCTCACGCTTGTATTCCCCGAAGGGGTAGGCAGAGGTGTTGCAATAACAACACCCACTTTTCACCGAAGATGATTAAGTGCCAACGTGACAGATGGTGAGTCCATCGCCGTCTCAGGGCACTTACTTAGTATAGCATCAAATTACAAGAGATATCGAAATAATTCACAAGAGAATGAGAAAACACACAAAAAGACTGTGGTAGGCAGGCATTTGGGAAGAGATAAACATCAATGTTATTCAATGTAGGCAGAGCTAGAAATTCCCTTCCTACCCCTTGAAGAATTAAAACTCGAATGGTATTGGTGATAAGGGAAGATCAAAAGACAGGTACATAGCATTTTTTGTGCTAGTAAGGTACAAGGCCAGTCTGATAGAAAACGATCAAGGCCAAGACAGTTTTGGGTTCCGCGAAATCGAAGACCACCAAGCACAGCTAATTATTACTCATCATGAATTTAAGAGTTGTGACTCTTGTCGGTGTAACTGATGCAACTTCATCCATTTGTCTCTATCAAGTGCCATCTCCTTGACCTCCCTATACGTCATGGCAGACACTTTTTCCTTGACTTGTCTCATGTATGTTAGCCTTCCTCTTCCTCTCTTTCCTTCTACTTTTCCTTCTAATATGTTTTTAAAGAAACTGTCATGTCGTACAAGGTGGCCAATCATCTTTCCTCTTCCATTCTGTATTCCATAGTACTCTTTTTTTATTGACTCTTTTGAGTACTAAGGACAGTAAAAAGCAGAATATATACGACCGTTATTTAGGTTGAAAGTAAAAAAGTATACAGAGCTTCCGAGAAAACCGAACACAACAGTATAATTTTAATGATTTTTTAAATATCAGGTCAGGTTTGTAAATAAACTCCGAGAAAACCGTGCCGATCTGAACGCATTCCTTTGCGTTACATTTCATTTTGTTTGTAAAACTAAAAGTGTGAATGTTTAGTGTTTGAAACATTATTTATTTGTGGAAGTCAGACTAAAAAACTACAAGAAAATTTTAGAGTAATTGAAGGGTACCAATAGCCTTCGCAACGTAAAAATAACACGACTTGTTGGAGCATACTTTGGCACCCTAACTATAGGTTTTAACATGTTACGTAAACTATATCGCCTGCGTATTTTTCTCATTTTGAATGGATTAAAAAACGTCCCAAGCGGCGAGTTAAGAAAGTTTTACGTCTATTACAAAACCGCAAAACGCAAGGTCAAGCGACGACGTTCGAACGTGTCAATACCTATACTTGGGGCACTGTTAATAAGTTCATCGACTTGTGGTAAAGTTATGCCTGAGAGACTATGAGTTACTCACCATCCGTAAAAATGGGTGCCACCAGCCAGAAACGACGCTTGCCAAAGAGTGCAGTATACGTTTTGTCACTTTCAAACGGCGTCAGTCGTAAACCTTGTGTTTTAGCGTGGCTCAAAACTGTAAAGTGGCTCAAAAGTAGGCTCAAAGTGGTAAATTCTTCGACATTCATTAGAGCCTTACCAGGGTTTAAATTGAATAAATCATTTTTATTTTCATCTTGTGTTGATACTAGAATGCCAAAGATGGCGGATCAACACATTTTGAGCCTCGCGATAATGCAAGGTCAAACGATGACGTTTGAATACATGGGGCATTTAAATTAAGGTGGCTTTAAGAAACTCACATACCTGAACTCACGCCCTGAAAACAATACGGGGTGTATTGTTTTCAGACAATCATGTAAAAAGTTTATGTCATCAATCCTGAGTCGAAAAGTAGAAATTCTTTAAGGGTAGGCAGACGGAAAGAAAGTGGCACAAAATACATTTTATTTACCGCTTAAATACATTTATCGCAAAACGATCTCGAGTGAAAGTGGCGCTGAAATGCTGAAAACACTTGAATTTACAACACTGCTGGCGTTCGCAGATCGTATACATTTCAAATGTATAAATCGCTTGGTATTTTGTATATTTGGCAGCCGAGTGGGTGTAATGCACTGACGCGCCCGCGCAGGAATCCAGAATCCATCCAATTCGCGATATAACGAATATATTCAATGATAGCTATGCCTTGTGGTTTCACTCCCGTAGACTTAATTTCTTGGCTTTATTTAGCCGAAATCCAGATAGCTCAAATTGACTATTTCACGCGGAAGAAGTCGCGAGCAGAAACTATTGAATTATAAGCATAACTCAGTCATCAAAGATAATTTGCACGAGACACTAAAACGAGATGACAACAAGCATCCAATTATTACTCGCACGAGTCGTAAAACAATTGACATTTCAGAATCAAAGGTTATATCTAAAGAAAACACGGTAGAAATAGAACAGTATTCGGTAATTGATAAAATAATTCACACCTGAGTACTCGACTAGTGACCACTTGGCACGAAACACAAGTGGTTTAAATAGATTACATACCTGTTGACTTAGTAACGCAATTTGAATCCACTGCAAAAGTATTTAATGTCGACTTTGCAAAACTCGTACCAAAAGGAAAAAGAGACATGGTTTAAGCCAAGACTAAGCCAAACTCGGAATAAAACTATATCCATACATATATACATACATGCATATATATGCTCACGCCTGAATTCCGCGGAGGGGTAGGCAGAGGTGTTATAATTACAGCCCCCACTTTTCACAGAAGATGATTAAGTGCTAACGTGACAGATGGCGAGTCTATCGCTATCTCAGGCGCTATACATACGTCTTTGAATTTTGAAGTTTCACTATGTTCATCTTTTTTGAAATCCATATCACAAAAAGAGATAGAACTACTCTTAAACCAAGGATTATCTTAGGGTAGACTTTAAATGATAAAATAGAGAAATCTGTAGAAAGCATTAATTAAGTTTTCCTAATTTCATTTAGGTCCAATAAACTTAGGAATTTCTAAATTGAGATAAGCGTATCACATTAGTCTTTTTCGAACTCCCTAAAATAAGGGAGCATTACCCGCTTTCAGGGTGTATTTTCGCATGCGGCAACACTGGATGCACCTGCAGCGATGTGCGTGCGCAATTCAATAGGCTAATTTTAGCCCCAGCGGTTATGTCATACGGACAATGCGATGCTTTAACACTTCATCTGGTTGCGTTAAAATATAACAGGGCGTTTAGTTGGGCAGGACATTTCCTGGTTACTTTAGACTTCTGTTTTAGGATGTAGGTTAGTGTACATTTTAATATACATATAGGTCTCTACTTGAGTTTGTGTGTTTTACCTCCTTTGAAATTTTTGGATGCAGTATCTTGACACGAAGATATGAATATGAAAATGAAAATGATTTATTCAGTTAAGGCCCTGATGAATGTCGAGGAATTTACCACCGGTTAAGAAACTAGCCTTCTCAGAAGAACCGGCAAGATATGATTCAAATGGACTAGCGGACGTCACGCGGTTTCACCCGGGTAGTTCCCGTTCCCGTGGGAGTACGAGGATAAAATATAGTCTATGTTACTCGCTGATGATGTAGCTATCTATTGCTGAAAGACTTTTCAAGATCGGTCAAGTAGTTTCAGAGCCTATACAATGCAAAAAAAAAACAAAAAAACAATTAAATCTTTCTTCCTTATAATATTAGTGTAGGTATATAAATTTGAATTCAAACGAACTAATGAATATTGCTTAGAAACGAAAGCATGATATCTTCAAAATTGAAATGAGCAAAAAATGGCATCAATAAGAGACTATCCGCCTTTTATATACCCTTTGGTTTATAAGAAGTTCCATATTTTTTTACGATATGGATTTGAAACGGAGTGCCGTGGTGGCCGTGGGATTTGAGCAGTCGCCTGCTACGCAAACGAGTGTTTCTAAAAACTTGTGTACAGTGATTTCACACCACGAGCTTTACAGTGAAAGAAAACATCGTGAGGAAACCTGCATATTCCTGTAGTATTTCGGAAGTATTATGCAAGAGACAGGTATAAATATACAAACTGTCTCGGACACGTGTAATTGATGGTGCGGAAAATCCTTTTATGTTTGCCCGGATCTCGGCAGTTTTGCAACAATGTCGTGTCTAGACTGGGTTTAGTGGGTCAGGAGACAAATACCAGGATAAAGATAATACCAAGGATGAATCTTTTAAGTTGGCCTCGCTAGCGTTTCAAACAATTTGGAAGTCAATAAATAATTGTATTCAACAATTGGACAGTGGGAACACTCCTTGAACATGTGTTTTTAAGGCTAGCGAGGTTAATTTTACTGCCGTATTCAAATGAAGTCCTGACAGGAGCATTAGGAGAAAAACAGCATTCTTCTTATTATTATTTTTTAAACCTAGACGACCAAACTCATAGTGAAACTATGTCAATTGCTTTTAAAATCCATACATACATTATGCTCACGCCTTTATTCCCCGAAGGTGATGTAGTAACAACACCCACATTGACCGAAGATATTAAGAGTCAACGTGACAGATGGTGAGTCTATCGCCGTCTTAGGCACTATACATACATCTTTGAATAACTTTATTCAAAACAGTTTACATATTACAGATTAAAAAATATAGTACTAACTCTAAAACCCATTAAAATTTAAATATATTGGTAAAGGGAGTCCCTGTAGGCAAGGTTCCGAAGATACTGGCAGCATTCCCCCTTTGGATGGCTAAACTAATTCTTTGTCCGAGGTAGCTGCCAGCTCTTCGGTCTCCTGTGACGTCGACTAACCTTTTGGTGATTTCTTTAAAAAGCCTAATAGCGCTAGGACCCCACGGACCAAGGGTCTCGACACCGAATGTGTCTTTGAATTACTTCTGAGACTTCCTGAGAATTCTGAGAATTCCTTCAGATCCACTGTTTAATACGCTTTTAAATCTCAATAAAGATTGCCTTTAAAATCATAAAACATCCTTCTATCCAGAGCTGTAGTAACAAAAGACTATACGTACGTTTTCTCATTGATTGCTGTGTATACAATCGATGCTATTTGACACCTCTTTGCTCGACGGCCACACAACGTTAGATTATACGTCACGGACAAAGGTAGCATTGTGGGCTGACTCATCAAAGCCTTTTTTTCATTAAGAAAGAGCGTTCTATTTAATAATGAGATCTCCAACCATTTTAGCGTTGGCTGCTCTCCTTACAGTACATTTTTAGTTTGTGTGTTTAACGATTGCTAAATGGTTGTTTAATCTAAGGCTTCGAATTATATTGCAGTAACTTTAGACCGCGGTATAAATCCCAAGGGTCGAGGTGCTTCCTGGCAACCGGACCCAATATTGCCCCAACAGAAGAAACGGGGCGAATCTTGTCTCACATGCATAAATCCCTACTAATATTATAAATACGAAAGTAACTCTGTCTGTCTGTCTGTTACGCTTTCTCTCTTAAACCTCTCACCCGATTTTGATTAAATTTGGCACAGTCAATCTTTAGACCCTGAGAAAGGACCATAGGCTACCTTTTATTTATTAAAAATATTAGGTTTCCGCGGCCATAAGGATGAAACTAAATCTACGCGGGTGAAACCACGGGGCACAGCTAGTATATAATAAAGGTAAAATAAAATGTAAATATAATATAGTTAGTGTAAGTCTTCTCTCCAAAATGGCTGTGCCCAACAGGGTCCATATTATTAATCTAGGATAAGTCTTACTGTTCATACTTGTAAGTGCTATGTTAAGAGTTTTTTGAAAGCAATAAATTGAAATTGCAATTAAATACATAGGATGACGCCTGTATTCTCATGTATGCAGGTAGACGTGTATATACTTATAATACATCCACATTTCGCCAGTTACGTTTAAGTCTCATGTAATCAAGACTCAAGGCTAAAACTATCATCTATAATCTATACAGATAAATAAAATTGAAGTGTCTGTTTGTAATTCCAAAATAACAGCTTTTCACTAAATGCATATGAAAGTATACACGCTACTGACAATAAAAAACCAAGTTTTAAATTTTTTCTCTGTCTGTCTGTTTGTTCCGGGGTAAACTCTGAAACGGCTGGACGGATTTTAACGGGACTCACTGGTAGGTAGCTTATGTTCAAGGAGTAAGTTAGGCTAGTTTTAATTAATAAAAATATTAGGGTTCCGCGACAATAAGGATGAAACTAAATCTACGTGAGTGAAACCGCGGGGCACAGCTAGTCTATACTAATATTATAAAGAGGAAAGATTTGTATGTATGTTTGTTACGAATTGGCTCATAAAGTAATAGACCAATTTTAAAAATTCTTTCACCATTTGAATGCTACTTTATCACTGATTAATATAGGCTATATTTTATCCCCGTATTCCCACGGGAATGGGAACTACGCGGGTGAGTCTAGAATCAAAATTAAACTTTCTACTGGAAAATCTCAATAAATCTCTAAAACAATCGAATTATGGCAGTAATTTTCCGAACTGTTACCCAACAAGAGCTATTATTAGTGTAATTAACTCCGGATCCAATTAAATACAGCCACAGTTAATTTGAACGCTGCGAGATGGTTTTGTTTTATTTTTAAAAGCGTAAACGTCAAACTAATGTAAAACAACTGTTTTTCGGCGGAACTGGGTCATGTAAGCGGTAACTGCGAACCGTAAAGTGGTGTGAAATGCCACTCAACTCTGATTTTAAGGACACTACTTTAGGTATTAACATACTTCTAAATATATATAACTCAAAGTTGACTGACTGACTGACTGACTGACATTTTGATCTATCAACGCACAGTCCAAACCACTGGACGGATCGGGCTGAAATTAGGCATGCAGGTAGATGTTATGACGTAGGCATCCGCTAAGAAAGGATTTGATTAATTCTACCCACAAAGGGATAAAATAGGGGATGAAAGTTCGTATGAAACTCTACGCGGGTAAAACAGCGGGGCACAGCTAGTACATACATATGCCTGTATTCACCGAAGGGGTAGGCAGAGTTGTTTTAATAACAACATCACTTTTCACCAAAGACGATTAAGTGCTAACGTGACAGATGGTGAGTCTATCGCCGTCTCAGACCTGATACATACGTCTTTGAATTACTTCTGACATATGCAGGTTTCTTCAAGATATTTTTTCTTCACCGTATTATATTTTATGAACTCATTTGAATCTATATCTATACATCTATACAGATAAATAAATTTGAAGTGTCTGTTTGTAATTCCAAAATAACAGCTTTTCACTAAATGCATATGAAAGTATACACGATACTGACACTAAAAAACCAAGTTTTAAAATTTTTCTCTGTCTGTCTGTCTGTCTGTTTGTTCCGGGTAATCTCTGAAACGGCTGGACGCATTTGAAAGGGACTTTCACTGGTAGGTAGCTGATGTTTCAAGGAGTAACTTAGGCTACTTTTATTTATTAAAAATATTAGGGTTCCGCGACAATAAGGAAGAAACTAAATCTACGCGGATGAAACCGCGGGGCACAGCTAGTAAATGATAAATTCGGATGAAGTCATGGTGGGTTTCAATTGTAACATTTTGTGAAATCGCAAAGAAATAGGCAAAAAAGTGGCGCACGTGACTAATTTAGTAGAGGAATCTATTAAATAAATTTCAGATTGCTTTCCGTCTTAACCAATGGTCTGATAAGATTTAATTGTACTTTTTCAATTCTATTTCGAAACCAACAAAGTACTTATTACTTCACAACACTCTATCAAAGTATACGTCTACAATACTCTAATGACATTTATTTATATACTAGCTGTGCCCCGCGGTTTCACCCGCGTAGAATTAATTTCATGGGTGTCCCGCGCAAACCTTATGTTTTTAATTTAAAGTAGCCAAGATACTCCTTGAAACATCAGCTACCTACCAGTGAAAGTCCCGTTAAAATCCGTCCAGCCGTTTCAGAAATTATCGGATCAAACAGACAGGCAGAGAAAAATTTTTAGTGTCAGTAGCGTGTATACTTTCATATGCATTTAGTGAAAAGCTGTAATTTTGGAATTACAAACAGACACTTCAATTTTATTTAAATGTATAGATATAGATAAATACAATTTAAATGTCTGTTTGTAATTAAGTATTAACAGTACTCACATAAAAAAACTCTTTAAAAAAAAACTCTGTCAGTCCTGTGACTCATCACAGAAATGTTTGTGAACGAGTTTTTGTATTTGTAACGGGGTAGTCAGAGGTATTTTAAAGTTGAGTGAAAACGAATTCAATGACCGTTGTTGCTGAATGTATAAAACACGATAAAGAAGTAACGTACCGTATGCGTGATGATTCTTGCATACTTTTGTACTAAATTTACATAATTATATTGCCGTGTTATTTACTAGGGTTTCTCAGCGTCGAACTCGACGACGAACGTCGGAAATTTCAATCATAGAAAATTAATACATGATACATCTACATCCCTACTTATTTATACAATCCGCTGTTTTGAATGGGAGTTGAAAGTTTGTATGTAAAATCTTGTCATGGCGGCGGGGCTGCGGGCGCAGGCTAGTTTGATCTATAAATGATCTCATCCGACGAGTAACAGGACAATTCGTATTTATATGGACATAGATTTTTATAGATTCGACAGAGAGCGTGAAATTACAAATACCTACAATGGTTTGTGGGATTTAATATTTATTTATTAATATAAATTTTTGTAGTTACAGGAAAAATAATTTTATCTGTCATTAAATAATTATGTTATTAGAATGCAAAGTATCTAGTTAACAGGTAGGTATTCCAGAGTACAAAGGATAATTTACAACTCATATTTTTAAGCTGTAACAGATTTTTTTTCAAACGAGCAAATTATATTATTAAGTAATTTCCCATAACAGCATGGAGTCTGGATAAGTGCCCGGTTAATGGCAATAGGCTCGTCCCCTATTACATGGGACATAAACATAACTGGTGAAATGTGGGTGAAAACCCCGACGGGGAATACAGACGCGTCCATAATATTATGTTTTATTTAGCCTGGATGAAGCATTACGTCCGAAATCGAACAACAATACGTACGTCATGTTTATTATGTATTTATAGGGGTTATGGCTCATTAAATAGATTTTCCTGAACAATGGTTAGATCATCTGAATTAAGGAAATTGGTCTTCTATCTATTTAACTATGAGGAATCAACATGATGCCATATTATATTTGTATTATTATTTCTAAAGAGCCCTGGTGGCTGTGGGGTTTGAGCAATCGCCGGCTACTTACGCATGTTCATATCCCAACGGGGCCTATACCAATGAGTTTTTCAAACACACGTGCAGGGATTTCACACCACGTGTTTTACGAAGAAAAACATAGTAAAGAAACCTGTATATGTCTGAGAAGTAACTCAAAGAAGCATGTATAGTGCCTGAGACGGCGATAGACTCACCATCTGTTACATTGGCACTTAATAATCCTCGGTGAAAAGTGTTTTTTATTGCAACACATCTGCCTAACCCTTCGGGGAATACAGGCGTGAGCATATGTATGTTATTATTTCTAATAGGCTTAGCGACAAAGGCACTTAAAGAAATTACACCGAGCGAGCTACCGAACAAACTCTTATCTGCGCAGGAGTCGGTCACGTATTGTTGCTCGACATAATCTATACAGATAAATAAAATTGAAGTGTCTGTTTGTAATTCCAAAATTACAGCTTTTCTACTAAATTCATATGAAAGTATACACGCTATTGACACAAAAAAACCAAGATTAAAAAATTTTCTCTGTCTGTCTGTTTGTTCCGGATAATCTCTGAAACGGCTGGATGGATTTTAACGGGACTTTCACTGGTAGGTAGCTGATGTTTCAAGGAGTAACTTAGGCTACTTTTATTTATCAAAAATATTAGGGTTCCGCGACAAAAAGGATGAAACTAAATCTACGCGGGTGAAACCGCGGGGCACAGCTAGTGTGAAAATAGAATGGTAACAAAAGGGCGGCTGTCTGCAAACAACGTCAAAATTTCGTTACGTTAGAGCGACATGCTCCCAATTAATAAAAACTCTTAAACCCGGCTTAAATACAGCTATTTACTTCCATTTCCATATCATAAAAAGAATTGAAAATTCTCTGATCCTTTGAATAGTTTACGCTGTCCTTACTCCACGTTTATTTATAAAGGGGTCATGTGTAAGCTTGTGGAATACATTGCGAAAACAATTTTTAAATAAAATTTATGACATACTTAAAATTTTTGTTGGTACATATTACAATTTGATAATACAAAATGATTTTATGGACGTTTTTAACTTGAACCGCTTTTAACAAACACGTAGGAGTTGAGGGGTGATGGGTTTATAGCTAAAAAAATATCTATAAGATTGCAAAAAGTCTACATTTTGCAAGTCTTAAAAATGATAATTTAAAATTGCTAGAATCGAGGTTATTCAATAAAAAGATATGAAAATAGTATCTAAAGTACACATGAGGTATAAGCGTTCATGTTTCATGTGTATGTTACCAATATATGGGAGCTACCCTTGTGTATGTTTTTCTTTTGTGGTATAATATTTATGTTACGGTGCGCGACCGGCCATATTTAAAGATATAGGTACGTGCAAATCCCATGATTCACGGCATTCGAACTCGAGCTGCCTTTATGATTCATCATTCAACATCAACGTAAACACTGGTTATTATGTTAGTAAATTTTGGAAGGCGTCAAATTGCTTTGGGTTATAGCTATTTCTTTTTTTAAATTCTCCGGGTCATCTTTAGAACGTTGAATAGGATGACTGGAATACATAGTGTGAATTTGATCTTCATATACACGATTTGAAATTACAGGCTCGATCGTAGACTTTAGAACCAGTACCTTTGAATGCGCTGTCCTTTTATAAGTCTGTTTTTGTCTATATGTACGGCGCAAGGCGAATAAAAACATGCGCAGGATCCCACTATTTTTCACTGCGCGTTCTTTACTCGCGACGGTTACCTATACTTTGAAAGAGGAATTTGTAATATAACCATTAATTAAGTAAGGGATTAATCGACCAATATATTTACAAAAACAATGGATGACGTAAACTTGATAAACTATGGGACACCCAGCTTCGGAATAGGTAGAATAAATAACATAGCCTGAATACTCCTTTAGAATAGCTTCAAGCCTATGGTCGTGTAAAGGATAGTCCAAAAATTATTATGAAAAATATGCTGCTAATGCTAGTGTTCTTACAAACATCTTATGAGCATATTATGCCTACGCCTGTATTCCCCGAAGGGGTGTGCTTATAGTACACCCACGTTTCACCAGTTAAGTCTCATGTAATTGGAGGCGAGCCTATTGCCATTAACTAGACACTAATCCATACTCCCAGCTACTACTGGGAAATTACCACTTTGCCCTCCTCGAGAACCGAACCTAGAGGTCCTAGGTTCGGTTCGTGTTCCGTAGTAGCGTTTGCAGAAACTGCCAAAACATACCGGACGAAACAGTAGCTGTGAGTGACATCTTTGAAACATTCGGTTTAAATCGGGCAAAGGTGGCCCCGTACGTAACCAAGCTTAAAATAGAGCTGTCTAATTGGCAGAGCTGAACAACTAAATAAAATGCCTAGTATGTTTACAAAGTATAACCACAGTTCAAATATAATCTTTACAAGCAGTTAGGAATATAGGAACAAATAGTTCGAAATGACACACTCACTCACACAGACGCGCGCAAAATAGGCGTAATGACAGTAAGAGGTGTTACGTCGTGGCCGATCGCGTATACGTCATTCACGTGTTTTACCGACAGCTATACTAAAATTATAAAGAAGTAACGTTTGTGAGTTTGTGACATTGTGAGCGGTAATCTCTGGATCTACAGAACGGATTTTCAAAATTATTTCACCAATAGAAAGCTACGTTATTGTGGAGTGTAATGGCTATAATAATTTCCAAAGTTAATTAACGGGGGACAAACGGGCCAGGACAAAATATTACTAACGATGAACGGAGTCCGCGGGCACTGCTAGTTTTTCATAACTTCAAAACTACAAATCTACATTATTTTGACAGTATATAAAAGAGTCAATGTTGACAAGCCTCACGCTCATTGGAGCAAACGTGATTATTTCAAAAACATAAACCTAGTTTCCTTACTGCTTTTAAAGTTTATAATTATACTGTGGTATAACATGCAGCCACAAAGAGATCGACCAATGTAGATTATAATGTGTGTTGTGCCTAATTCAATCAGAGTGTCCAATCAAGACAATTGGCTTCACAATGAACTGTCAAGATGCTATGCTCCGGGCTGCATTGTTAGATTCTGCTATCTTCAATCTGATCGTGATTCAAGACTGATTATTTCTAATTGGTCTTTGATATTGGAATGGCTTGATTAAGATTTGGTCACGTGCAAGAAATGCTCATGCAATCCCAGTAGTGTCCGTGAAGGGGAGACGGTCTTTTGCTGTCTCAGCCTACGTCTTTGCATTTTAATATTGTCTTGTGATTTGCAGGGTCTTTCAGCCAAATCAGACTAAAAATTATAACGATTAAAAATATGAAACTTGATTTTTGAAAATGATTTATTCACTTATGAATGTCGAAGAATTGACCACCGGTTCGGAAACTAGCCTTCTGAGAAGAACCGGCAAGAAACTCCAAAAGAAATAAATTTTAAAAATGAAACGTTGTCTAAACTTGAGGGCCAACTATGATCGTTTAAGCAGCGTGTATTAAGCACTTTTTAGCTTTGACGTTTTATTTTACTACTAGCTGTGCCCCGCGGTTTCACCAGCGTAGGTTTAATTTCATGCCTCATGTCACGGAACCCTAATATTTTTAATAAATAAAAGTAGCCTAAGTTACTCCTTGAAACATCAGCTACCTATCAGTGAAAGTCCCGTTGAAATCGGTCCAGCCGTTTTAGAGATTACCCGGAACAAACAGACAGACAGACAGACAGAGAAAAATTTTAAAACTTGGTTTTTCGGTGTCAGTAGCGTGTACACTTGCATATGCATTTAGTGAAAAGCTGTTATTTTGGAATTACAAACAGACACTTCAATTTTATTTATCTGTATGTATAGATGTATAGATACCAAAATGAAATGTCGAAGCTCAGAAGTTCTTAATACGCTCTGCTTAAATCGATGGTAGGCCCGTTGTTAGAGTTAGCCTAATATGTTTAGAAATCAGAAAGTGCCCTTCGTATCTTATCATTAAGAATACGGGTGAAATTCGGGGAATGCAACCGTAATGAGACTGGTGTGTTATCACCTACTCTGTGCCCATTTTTGTTATCTTATAGTCTGGAATTAATGATCATTAATGCACCATTTAAAGGAAACTATCCTTTATTGACAGTATTTTAGGGTTCAAAACTCAATAAAGGAATAATTGCCTTAAGTCTGTGAAATGGTTTTCTCAGGTATACCGAATCCCAGCGGGTCCTGGGGCCTTACCATAAGCTCTTATTGCCATCATAGTTCCACTGTGTGACAGTGACAGACTTATACACGTCATATACATCCGTCTCATGATAAGAATTAAACTATCATGGCAATAATGTCATGGTAGGGCCCCTGTACCAATGAGTAAAACTTATGTGCAGTGATTTCATACCATGTAATTAAAAGATGTATGTATAGTGGCTGAGATGGCGATAGACTCACCATCAGTCACGTTGGCACTTAAACATCTTCGGTGATAAGTGGGTGTTGTTATTACAACACTTCTACCTACCCCTTCAGGGAACACAGGTGTGAGCATGTATGTACGTCTGAGTGCCTTGGTATACAGGCACTAAGGCAGTCAAGGAGTTGAAATTATGAATCTATACAGATAAATAAAATTGAAGTGTCTGTTTGTAATTCCAAAATAACAGCTTTTCACTAAATGCATATAAAAGTATACACGCTACTGACACAAAAAAACCAAGTTTTAACATTTTTCTCTGTCTGTCTGTCTGTTTGTTCCGGGTAATCTTTGAAACGGCTAAAGGATTTTAACGGGACTTTCACTGGTAGGTAGCTGATGTTTCAAGGAGTAACTTAGGCTACTTTTATTTATCAAACCTCGGAAATATAAAAGAAAGTATCGTCGTTGCGCGTGCAAAAGTCGCTATATGTATTTCGTCAACTCTATGTGTCAAAATTTCCAGTAAAAAATATTTGGGTTCCGCGACAATAAGGATGAAACTAAATCTACGCGGGTGAAACCGCGGGGCACAGTTATAATCAACTAAAACCAGTTGTTTGAGCTCATTTAAAAGTTTGAATTCCATTATGGAACATATTTGTTTTACACCATCTGGTAAAATAATAACATAGTCATGTCTAAGTAAATACTTTTAAAATTAAGTGTAAGTAAGGTAGGTTAATGTGTAATAATATCTGAACAAGACCTACTGGCATTCGCATCTTATTAGTGAAATCATCCTAGTGAACAGGCTGTGAAGTGTTACAAACCTATTATCTATACAGATAAATAAATTTGAAGTGTCTGTTTGTTATTCCAAAATAACAGCTTTTTACTAAATGCATATGAAAGTATACACGCTACTGACACCAAAAAAACCAAGTTTTAAATTTTTTCTCTGTCTGTCTGTCTGTTTGTTCCGGGTAATCTCTGAAACGGCTGGACGGATTTTAACGGGACTTTCACTGGTAGGTAGCTGATGTTTCAAGGAGTAACTTAGGCTACTTTTATTTATTAAAAATATTAGGGTTCCGCGACAATAAGGATGAAACTAAATCTACATGGGTGAAACCGCAGGGCACAGCTAGTCTTATATATATAATTACTTAAATAGGTAAAATGTCTTATGGTGTTCCTGTGATTACTGTTATGATATAAGTATATATATTTTTTTAAGAACTAGTTGTGACCCATGGTTTCACATTTGTAGCTAGTTAGCAAGATAGATTTAATTTAATGGGTGGCCTGCAGTTCCCTATTTTGTTTTTAAATAAAAGTCAGTAATTAAACCTTGTAACATTAGCTATCTGCCAGTGAAAGTCCCGTAAAAATTGGTCCAGCTGTTTCGGAGATTACTTGGATCAAACTGACATAAAGACAGATAAAAAAAAATTATATGAGAACTGTAAATACTTGCATATGCATTTAATGAAAAGCTATTATGTTTAAATTTAAAACATTTCATATTTATATATCTGTATAGATGTTAATGTTAATTTATATTGCAGAATAACTTCTCTATGTGTATATTGACTTTAAAGCCTAAAAATTGGATAACTAAACTTTTGTATCATGTAAGATTTAGGCAGAAAAAATTTCCCCTCACATTTTTATAAATTACCTACTTACCTGAATGATTTTATTTATGAGAATTTCTTGCCAGATTCTTCTTAGATGATGTTACATTACAGAATCTATTTATGATGAATATTGTATTTATAACGTTTTCAAAGTATTTACGAAAATGTTTTGGTACTATTATGTACATACTTATTAATTTAGGTAATTAGTAATATATATGTTGAATAGTATTTCACTTTATGAACTGAACATAACATATAATTATATAAAAGCATTTATAAAGTATTTAAAGAAAATGAATGATTGCAGAAAGTTTGGCGTCCTCTAAAATTTTTAAACATAAAAAAATAGTCTAATTATGTCACAAGCTTTTTCTAGCCACATTGGTATTTGGGCTAAGGTAAAGAATTTGTATTTTCGGTTACCTGACCATCACCTACTAACACATTTCAACCAGTGTGGTTTAGTTTGCCAATCATTTTCGCTATTTTAAGATTCTCAAATGCCGAACACGAAAATTACGTGCAAACCGTAATAATGAGTGTTTGCGCCAAAATAAAAAAAGCACAGAGTTCCACGACCTGTACGTAATGACATTGGAATGCACTCATGATGCCACAAAGGTTTTATTCTCAACTTTTTCTTTAAAAATAAAAGTCCTGCGCAACAGGCATTTCCGGGAACGAGACTGGGTTTACGTAATTAAAACCTTACATCACAAGTTTAAAGTGCAACAAGTAAGTAATGCATGCAAATAATTAATACTTTAAGTCAAAAACTTACAATTTTTCTTACAATCACTACATAAAAATATAAATATTCTTCTAAAAACTACACACACGTTCACTGCATACACTACTTCACTGAGAAATGTCAAACTCAAAGTTTTTGATGGTGTTGCCCCTTTTCAAACCAAATTACCCAGAAGTCTGATGATACACATTGAAAATCATGACTGGATTTTATGAGATTTATTATAGAAAATACTGGTATGTAAATTTTAATTCCTAATTGATTTAAAAGTAAGATTTTGATACGTTAATGTACATTTTATTGGGCTAGTATCAGAACTCGGGGTTTAAAACGGTACTGCCAGTTCAATAAATTAAAACTCCTGACGAGTAGGCACATCTCGCTAGATTCTTGGTCAGTTGAGGGGTTCACGTTACCTTTTCTCATTATTATTAGCGGTGACTAAAAATAGGTCAAATATTTAAAAATGCGTGTTGGCAAGCATTGCGGCCTAGTTCAATCGGAATTACATACGCAGCGTGGTGTAGATTAAGGAATTAATTATGTTGCACCTTAACTGGATTAAAGTTTTAAGTACCTACATACCTACTGTTATTTGTTTGTATCAGACGCGGCGAGCGTCATTAAACATGAAATAAATATCGATTTCCTAATGTAGCTAATATAATTTTATATTTAATCATTGATTACCTACCTCGGATTATTATTATTTCACCGTTAATTTACCCACAATCTTTTCGTTTTAGATTCCACTTCGCTTCATTTTTAGGATTCAGAAACTGCAAGGTCAATTTAATATAATTTGGACATATTTAATGTTCTGATTATAATTATTAATGCAGTTTCTAGCATCTGTGTACCTGTATATTCAGTAATTAATACGATCAAATAAATTTATTTTATTTGCATGGTACATCGGATTTAGTTCACAGGCGCTTTTTTCTTTTGGATTTTTTTTTATTTCAACCTGTAATTCCTTGTCAGTTCTTAGAAATATGATAAACAATTTTTAATTGACTTGATTCGCTAAACAAGATCGTATTTATTATCTTGTATTGGTGCCGTCAAGAGTTATGAGCGCTCCGGAAAAATAGTGGGGGTAACGGCGCATGTTTCTTGTTCGCGCATACAGAGACAGACTCATAAAATAACTACAGTGCATTCAAGGTCAGCGCTCAAAATTCGTGGTGGGACCTGTATCTGAGTAGTGAAAGCATTATCAGTACCCAATTCCCCAAGTATAGGTTTAACGTTTTTAACGTTGACTATATCGCGTATTTCCTTTCTTTGTATAGGAACTTAATTTGAACTAGCGGTTTTTTTAATTTGTAGAATGTTTTACATCCCCATGCAAAATCAGGAAAATTCACAAGGAATATCATCCACGTTAAAACATGCTAAAACCTATATTTGGGGCACAACAGCATCATAAACACAGTTTATTGAACCAAGGCGTTATGGGCCGTTTTCGCTTTTGTACATAGTAATAAAATTCTGCCATATGTAGCACATTATAATTTTTGTGAATTTTCTTTTCAACAATCAGGAGATAGTTTCATTAAAAATAGTCCATGTACTTTATTCAACTATTTTAACCAGAACATTTTAAATATGTTTTAAATACGGTGAAATTTAAGCAGATTTTTACACTTTGCAAATAGAGAGGATTCACTGTAAAAAAACTAAGGAACAGTAAACATTTTTATTGTAAATATTTTTTATTGTATCCCCTTACATTCGTGACACACTCGACGGCTTTTTCGAAGCGATTCGGAATCTCACAATGACGTCATAGAAATAATTTACTTTAATTAAGAAAGTGGACTTTTACTCTATAGCATTCAATAGGTTAGGCACGTTTTAAGGTTTTAAATGTGACGTCACTGCTAGTTTCCGACATTACGATAAAATAATAATAGAAGCAAATTCTACGCATTTACATGTTCAGTCGGCTCTTATTATGCACTTAGACACTACTAAACTGACTTTTTCATATCTATTGAGCTCTTTACCCAACATAATAAAACAAAAGTAATACTGATTTAAACACATGAGAAAAGTCAAGCGATATTCATTTAAGGAACTCTGTTGACAAAATGTATTCAAACTTCAATAAATTGAAACTTTACAGATGATAATAATTGTATTTATTGTAATAATTATTTATATGCACACACGATTGCAATGAGGATTAATAATGTGAAGGAAAATTAGAGAAATGAGAGTGTCAAATAAATCTTAATCTCTCGGATGAAGCATTTCAGTGATATAAATCCATTCCATACAATATCGTCAAGTCACTTTGGTAAGTATAATATTATTGTAACTTCATTTAATTAATTTATTAAATAGTTTATTTGCTTGTGAATATAAATGGGAGAATAGGCAATAAGTGTAATTTACTATAACATTTTTTGTTATAATGTTTCCATAACTGATTTTATTTCCAGATGTTTTATCACATAATATTAAGATAAGTTATTGCTTTCCTTTTGTAATATCTTTGCAGAGCTAAAAAATACTCTTCCTTGTTACAATCGCATGAATGTCTCATTGTAAATATTTTAAATAATATGAAAAACCGTTGAAAATATGGAGACCGAAATTATTATTAATTCAAAACGAAACTTATAATATTATCATAACATAAGTGGTGATTTAACTATCGCAGTTCCTACAACCTACTATACTTTTTGTTACTATACTGTGTCGTTACAAATCCTAATCTTCTTTATAATGTTCATTACTGTGTTCATTACATCACGTGTTCTATTAATGATAATAAAGCATAACTCTACATTCTTCTATAGTCAACATTACAATTTTAATTTATACCTCACCCATGTGAAACAATAATAATAATAAATGTTTATTTGTTCACAAATAATAATGTATAATTACCTACTGAAAGGTCATAAGGTACTTGTGGTTAAAAGTATTATAAACTAAAGTATTTGACAAGACGCTGATGATTTTTAAGAAACCTTGCCTGTATTATGCTTTTATGTGTACATAAAATCTTCACTGTGCTATACATAGCACAGTGAAGATTTTTTCGTGATAATTTCAAGTATTCATAGAAGTTCCTGTAACCTTTCTTTACATTCATGAGCTGCATCAGTGATCAAATGGTGTATCCGGTTCAATTAATAAGTAAGTAAGTAGATAATTGGTTATTTAAGACACAGGAGTTGCGAAACATGATTTTTTAAACATAGCAGAGTCCTAAAATAAGTTTTAAATGAATACGAAGAATACCTACTTTCCAAGCTTTTAACAAAAATATTTTTTATTTTTAAGCCCAATCCTAACAAGACGAGATAATAAGGCATTCCAGCATAATAGCGACTAATCGCTACTGCGTTATCCATTATTTTTTTATCTAAGATTTTTAAATTTTCCTAGTTCAAAAATTTGTAAGGTGTATTAGCGTAGAAGAATATTAATTTGTTAACAAATATAACTATTAATAGTTTAATAAATTGGATAAATAGATAATCAATAAATATTTTACTATCTCGATAACTAGTCAAAGTGAAGGTTGCTAGACATTAATAGAATCTATAAAGAGGAATATAATATGAGCAAAAAGTGGCTAGGTAACATGCATTTTTATCAAACAGACAAAATTACCCTTTAATTAGGGAATTTAAAGTGACTGGCAACATGGTATTAGAAAAATAATAGGAATTTGGCGGTAATTTCATTATAATGTATACTATTATTTTTAAATGCATTGAAAATACTTTGCTTAAATTCACAATGTTAGTTTTATTGAATATTCAAATCGCGTTATATGTTTGTTTATTGACGCAAGTATTAGAAAAATATTGTATCCGGGTTAAATTAAAAGACAATATTGTTTGCGTTTTTCAAACTGTGATAGCTAGTGATGTGTATTAGGTACACATCGATAAAATAAAATAAGTCGATCACCTAAATGTATAGTAAAATATTATTTCGTATAGTTGCAGGTTTATTCTTATTGCAAATACTATGAAACAAATTTATAAAAAAGTAGGTAGGTAAGTAGTTAGGTACCGAAGTAAATAACATCTATTTTAAACTGGTCTATTTAAAAATTGAGGAAAGTTTATTTTTTATTTTAGAGAAATAGACAGGCAGATAGTTCATAAAGATAGTTAAAGACACAAAATTCTGTAAGTAGGTATTTAAAAAGATTTTGAAAAGTATTATCATCTCCAAACGTAGTTTCTTTTGGGCTCCTTTCTGACGCATACCTAGTACTCCATTTTGAAAATAATAATAAAAAACATCTGTTATGTCCCCTAGATTGATATACCTATTTGTTATTGATCATTTTAAGTATTGTCTTATGTGTCAACATTCTTTTATTTATTAAGTAAGTATATGGTGTAAAATGGATAATACTAAGATGTAGTAAATTCTATAACTACAGATTGAAGCACAATTCAAATTATTTAGGTTCATATTGATAGGTAACTCTTTATTCTAATAATTTGTAAGCTGAAATAGCTTTTTGATAAGGCGTTAATACATAGTTATTCTTATTATTGAATAACTAGAGGACATGACAGAATAATTATAAGTAAAATAATAAAACTTAATATTTATATTTTTGCCAAAGCGATATGTTTCCTTATTGTAGCATTATATTGATGTAATGCAATCTTTTCCATAAATATAACATTGCATTATCAAATACTAATCTTATTATACACACCCCATTTTACATTTTAATTTGCTCCAATAAACAAAATGTTCTAACTGTACATAAAGCTTTTTATTTTTATAAAATAAAATCTAACTTCGTTACACTATCGATAAAACTAAGCTATGTGTTAACTGCCTTACTCTATCACCTAGCGCTTTCGCCATTTTGTCGTGTTACATTTTCAAAATGGCTGACATTTCGAATGCAAAAGGTTTTTATATCTCAATCACAGTATATTTGAGCTTATTTGTTAGTGCATCAACTAGATGCAGAAACAAAAAGCGTGGAATTTCATCTGATTACATCAATGCAGGCAAAATATTTAGGGTTTGTGTTGTGTAGTGAAGATTCAGGGTTTGTGATGCGCTAAAACCAAGATGATGCGCCGCCCAGCTTGGTCGACAGCTCGCCGATACCACGTCCGAAAATATTTCCAACCTTAAAGACATAATTTTAATTAAAATAATTCACATTAGGTATATACTTGAAAGAAAAAAGGCAGTGACACAATTTCATGACTTTGCCAAATAAAAAAAAATATTCTATTATTATTTTCTCGATACATAATACATTTTGTAACTAAGATACCTACATCACTATAAGTTAGCTACCTACCCTCGATCGACTATTAAAGTATTTTTTGTATAGCTCATAGTATTTTGATTCATTCAATTGTTTTTTACTCGCCCCGGGCGTTTAACTACCTCTGTTATACCTATTTAGTTAAGGTTACCTTTCCAACAACAGCAGTGACGTTGCCAAGCTTGGCGTCCTCAGTGAGCGACTCCAACTTGGACTTGCCCCTGGAGCCTTCTTCAGAGCCTCCGTCGTCGCCTCTGCAAGGAAATATTAGAGTTAATACGAGTACTTGTTAATAACGATCACTTTGCAACGATAATACTGTAATCGTTTTTCGACTGCCTCGTTGGTCTAGTGGTTGCATGCGCTACTGTGGACAGCAAGGTCCTAGGCTCGATCGTCGAGTAGACAAAATGTTATTTGGTTTTTCCATCTGCAATTTTCCAGTAACAGCTCGTTGTATAGTGGCCCAATAATGGCAGTAGGCTCGCCCTCTAACATTACTGATGGAATGTGGGTTGTACTATAATAGTACTCCTCTGCCTACATGTGTATGTTTTTAAGAGTTTTAAAAGAGGTAGGGTAAAAAGATCTATTGTTCAAAATTCGGAGCACAGATCGCAGTTAATAATGCAAAATTTGAGAATTTTATAATACTTGTTCTGTTTTTTATAGGCCCCGATACCTAGCCCTAGCTGTAAGTGTAGGTAGGTACTTTTATATTGTTTAAATATAAGCTAAACAGAAAATCTATAGAGACAAGTAGATGTTAATGCTATATCAAGATTTGTGATGTCCAAAGACCTATTTCAAGATTTAAATCATAATGCGAATTAACCTTGAAAAAGTTATATCGCATTTCCGACTAAGTGAGTAAAATGGCAGTGTGCCTAGAAACTGTCCAAACAATAGTTATGGCTAATTTACAGAGACCAAAAGGACGTGGGTGTGAAGTAATGGTCATCCGAATAGATCGCACATGCAAAAACATACTTTCAGATGGAAATTTCAGAGTTGTGAAAGTAGCATCAGTGACTGAGGAGTTAAAGACTTTTATATAGACTAGCTGTGCCCCGCGGTTTCATCCGCGTAGATTTAGTTTCATCCTTATTATCGCGGACCCCTAATATTTTAAAAAACCTATGTTACCCCTTGTAACATCAGCTACCTGCCAGTGAAAGTCCCGTTAAAATCGGTCCAGCCGTTTCAGAGATTACCCGGAATAAACAGACAGACAGACAGAGTAACATTTTAAAACTTGGTTTTTTTGTGTCAGGAGCGTATATACTTTCATATGCATTTAGTGAAAAGCTGTTATTTTGGAATTACAAACGGACACTTCAATTTTATTTCTCTTTATTATTATGTCTAGATGTTATGGATACTGTGAAGCCGGATGAGGACAATGTTGCAACAAAAGTGTCGATAATTATGCATGGTTATGAAGAGGAAGCTAGAAAATGATTTGGTGTGAAAAATTATATGGCTAGAAAGGATTGAATATAGAGATGAGAGCTCATGAAGAGAAATGAAAGAGAAAAACATATTGCGCCCAGAATATAACATGAGATGAGAGAGATAAGAAGATGATCAAACAGCTGATCATAGCTTGCAATGCGTTGCTGTAAAACTTTCAGCAGGCGATATAAATCACCAAATACACAAAATGATTAGCTATAAAGGCTAAATAAACAAAGATTTAACTTTTTGGCATTGAAGTGTGTGTTGTTGACAGATTCGGATAAAAATACAATCCACGAGAGAGTGAAGACAGATTTGAGGTCATATCATTAACAACTACACAATCAGTCTACGTCTTAATGTCCAGTCCAAAATAACTACCTACCAAATTACAATGTGTTTGTTAAACAAACATTTCTCGTAAGTCTTGACGTAACATACCTACAGTCCACCTGGTGGTATTGGAAACGAAGTCCTGCAACCTTCATGCTTGCAACAAAGTGCGTATTATCTTTCTGTTTTAAAGTTAGGATGTGATACAGTATTTCTTGTATTAATAAGGAAGGCAACACGCAAGGGACACCTTGGTCATTTATTTCTGCGATCTAAGGCTGGCTTATCATCTGGTGGGCTGACTATTAGTGCCTAGATGGACGCACTTTTTTTTTGCAAAAGATTCTTCGTTATTCAGTGCACTGGTACTAATTTTCTCTCGTATTATCTTAGCATTTCATTTTGTGTACTTGGTTACAGGCCATTCAAAATGTATTCTCAAATAAATAAATTAGCAGATAAAGAAAGTTTGCCCTAGATTTGTCTAGATGTCACTAAAATTACACCTTTAATAAAAGGAACTCGCTATACCTGCTTCAGTATTAATGCCTAGTTCGTGGGTAAGACTAGAAGCAGTTTTTGTACTCACCCGGAGTCCTGTTGCGTGAGCATGAGACTGCAAGTAGCTTCCTCCGTATGCATCCTTGCTGCCAAACTCTGGTACGTCTTAGAGTTCAACTTGTCATCTATCACTCCTTGTAGCTCGAAGTCGCTGTACATTTTCTGGAATATTTTTCAAAATATGCAGTTGGGAAATACCTTCTGAAATCTAACCAGATCCCTCTTTCTATTATTTATGCTAATTGTATACTTTTTCAACTTTTCCCTCTTAATATGTTCATCACTACCCCCTTCAGTTAGTCAGTTTATCATTATCTCACCGGAATCAGGACTCCAAGGTTTCGATATGTCAACGGTCCAGGTTGAACTTTGACGAGTGTCATTGGATATTAAAACCTCACCTTTAAAATAATGGAGAGACAGGCGACTTGCTGCGGGTGCAACGCTGGCCGATCGTGTAGCCACGTGTTGATCAAGCCCACTTGTGTTCCGTACCAATGTTCGAAGAGCTGAAGTATCCACAGCTCATCTGTCACCTGGATTTTTTTATAACATTATGTTTTAAAACTAATTCAAGTTCATGAATGAAAGAATTTACTCTCAATATGCAACTTTTCTAAACCTAATATTATTATCAATTACGGCTACCATCACACTTTTAATATATTCCTGTTTAAAAATGTTCAAACGTTATTAATTGTATTTGGTAATAATAGTGTTTCTTTTATGGTCTTGGGGCTATGTTTAGGGCTGCCAATTACGTTTCCTTTCATCACGAAGATTGCATTGTCAAAAATAAGTATAACTCAGGGTAAAACACCGTCACCTAATTCAAAAGACACCGGGTTACCTACCTTCGATCGTATTTGGTCCATAGAATTCCTCATGAAGTTGACATAGCCCTGCCCGATGTCTTTGCCAGACCCAGATACATTGGCAATTGTTAGAAGTGAACCAATAAGGCTGGAAAGTTTTACACGATGGTGTTAAATATTAGTTTTATTCAGAATTTTCTGTCTGATGTTATTGTTGATAGTCGCTGATGATGGCTGTACTTTAAGTTAAGGTAACAATACTTTTTGATTGAATTCAAACCTATTAAATGGAATCAAAAAATGATCATCAACCATCCAGCACTTTGTGAATATACTTAAGTAAGTATATACTTAATTAATCATTTACAGTTGCATAATATATTTCACTTTTAAATTAAAAATTAAAGGAGGCACTTTTAAACACGTGCTTTAGTGTTAAGTGTTTAATTCTTCAAGGTGATCAGCTACACATTAAGGTTTTTTTTTTTATTTCCGAAATCACTCACCTTCCTTCATCAAATCTCGCAATCTTAGCGAGTGTGGCTTCCAACACTGCCGACAATCTTGTAGTCATACCAGTCGCCATTGCTTGCATACAAGCATCAATCTGACCATCGATCTTAGAATGGTATTGATACTGTGGATCAAGACAAATCACAATGATTTTTAAGTGCCAAGAACAGTTTCTGATGAAAGGTGAAGAGTGTCAAGCTAAGCTAAGGTGGAAAATGTGTACTGATGTGTGCTGTGATGTGTTTGTGATGATCGTAAGTGTTAGAGTTTTGAATTTTGAAAGTAAACGTTTTGTTCGTGATCAATTTTGAATAACAATGCTTTAAAAAATTGTTTATCTGTTGTCTTTAATGTTTACTTTACTAGAAGTAAACTGTTAGCTAACATTTTAATAATTTAGTCAATGTCAAGGTGAAGATAAAATAATTGGAATTTTGCCAACCAATGTTCATTTCAACAACTATAAGTTGTTTTTTCTGGTACTCATATTTTTTATGATCAAGTGCCATTTTATAATGATATGGCTCTATGAGATGGCAAGCAGAACTATGGATTATTTGAAGCAAGTAATGCTGATTTTTATGTAATTGACAATGTTAAAGTTGAATAAATTTCTAGCGCTGTTGAAAAGCATTAACAAAATCTATTTTTACTTTTTACCTACTTGGAACTACTGTACTTACAAATTGAAATTAAAGCCAATTGAAGCAAGTAGAGGTAAAATTCTCTAAATTGAAACTGATTGATCTAAAAATGACAAAAGTGCCAAGAATAAAAATATGTACTTATTTTAGACCAAAGTTTTACTTCAGAGAATCTAAAACGATCATCGAGGTAAAACTACCTATCTACTGGGTTTTTAAGATGAAATTTTAATGCCATTATTGTTCAAGCGATGCTGAGATACAAATTTACATCCTTTTCCAAGGAATAGTAATTTAAGTTTGTCTATAAGGTACAAAATAGCGAAGCAGCGTATAAAATTGATATACATTGGTAGTTGGTGGAAACCAATCCATAAATCTATCATGTTTTAAAAAAACTGGTGGAACATACTTCACTAAGAGTGCTTGAATTCTTCAAAGATATTTTTTGCATGTATATAGCATGATTTAACTAACTTACTTATTCAAGAAGAGAGACAATATTAGCAATAAAACTTCAAAACAACCCTTGGTATGTGTGATACGACTCACAATATCTACCCCTTCAACTGCGCAGAGTTTCAAAGCCTGATTTTTGGCATCCAAAGCCACGTTGACCATCGCACAGGTTTCAGCTGGCAATATGTAGTCCGTTGACATGAAGGTGACGCTTTTCTTGAGCCAAGACTGATTACAGACAATACATTAATATCATAGGTAATAGTTAATGTTTTATGCCTTGGTGAAAAATACGCTGGAGTGACTATCTCATTCAAAATTACACATACATAGTGTAAATTTGATATGTTTCTTACAAGAGGAACTTTCAGAAGAAAATTTGATAGGTATTGAGAAATATAGAAAGCTCTGTTCTGTATGTATGCATTTCGATTAGCGAGGGGTGTAGCTAGAGCTACAAGCTTGCCATATGCAACAGTGCCAAAATAAGCACGGGTAGTCGAAGGCTATTGTCAGTCCAGCGTACTTGTACAGGCGTAGAAACATCGGTAATCACATCTCGCTATCACACCGAGTACCCGAGCATTGAAAATAGAACCATCCCACTCCAGACTTACGAACCATCACTATATTTATCCAAAATTATATCTCTTCATATGTCCACGAGTATTTGAGAACTAATTTTTAAAATATCTTCTTCCGTATCTGCTGAATCATACATGAAATCTAAATCTTTACCTGAAAGGACGACTCAGTCCTTTGAATACAGGTCTCCATCATATCACAAGCCATTAGCTTCAACCTCTGCTCTAGATGGGATCGGAACTCCGGTTCAGGCCAGTGCAGGTCTCTGATGAAGCTTTGCAACGCATCTAGCTTCCAAAATAATTCCTCACTTGTAGAGCAACCGTTTCTGAAATATAAGACGTATGATACTAGTTGTGCCCTCTGGTTTTCCCCATGTAGTTAACTAGATTTATGGAATTTCATTTTGTTACGCGTGACGTGCCCCACTTATAAGCCGGAACAAATAGGTAGTAAGAAATATTTGAAAAAAAAAAAACCATTTCTATACCGAGTACCGTAGTAATAACAGGTACTTCGACAGTGAAAAATACTAAATTTTGATGACTGGATACCGTTTAATCTTATAGGAAGCACCAACACTCCTAAGCTCCACTAATTATGTTCTTTTGAAGGCTAAATATGTTTTTTACTTCAGTCAATTCACAAAAATAAATGTAGGATTAAATTATTGCAAATCTTACCCTTTGATCTCCCATCGTTCCTTCTCAAATCCTTTATGTAGAGATTGCGATATTGATGATTCCATTAGATCCACATAACGCACCACCAATGGAGCAAATGTATCGCGCAGATGCTCATGAAACCTGCCGCCTTCACGGTCACAATCTACAAACTGTTTACAGTTAATTCTTATAATTAACACATGCTCGAAATAAAGTGATCTTGGGACTCAAAAAGGGCTATTTACACGAGAGGAAATTATTCGAAAGTAAATGTCAGCCCAAATTAGCTTCAGCTCTCAATTAAGCACTATGCAGGGATCAGCCTGCGGACGCTAGCATTAACATCCAAATTACAAGATTTACATAAGGTGATGGTTATGATGATCAACCAACGTTAGGAACTTGAATCGGTATTATTCGAGATTTCGGAGAGTCAGTTTACCTAAAGTCTAGATATTAACGATAGACGACGAGTCTGTCGTATCTCAGAGATGACTTCAAATAAGATCTTGAATTACTTTCGATATCCTTACAATGTTTCCATTCATTACAAAGCTATGCACAAGTTTAGTTAAGCCGATAGGGACCCACCGTCAGTCCGTAAGAAATCGTTCAAGATCTGGAACAGTGGGAAGGAGTCCCATGTATCTGGAGGCTGTTCCGATAGCACTCTGTCCATGTCCACTCCAAATAGTGCCCAGAAGATCTCAGCGTGCTCCACAAGGAGTTCGGAAAACCATGCGAAGGCCTGTGTGAAGGAAAATCTATTTAGTTTATATTAGTAAAGAGTTTACATTTGGATGATGCGAGAATCAGTGGCAATTTACAGGATATGAAGTTTTCAATTATCTTGAAGAGATTAACGTACATATGCATACGAATCTCATAACTACAGTCTGTGATAAATATAGTAAATTATAGTATTGAGGTTGTATTTGGATCTTAGGATTATCCAAAAATTATAAACAGGAATTGGATCAACAAGCCTCTAAGCAATTAAAATTTATTCACTTTTTTACAAATTATTATTCTAGTCGACTCTATCATTCATATTATTGCAAAACGGAAAAATTACCTAAATGACCGAGTATAAAATTCGGCGTGCCATCATAATTATATCAAACATAGGATACTTTAAATAGAATTCCTTTGGATTAAAACAGATATTTATAAACTTAAGTATTTACATCATAGATAAGTGCAAGTGAGATATTTTTATCATGAATTTTCTGACTAGTTTCAAAAGAAAGGGTGTACATTAAAGTACGACCATGCATTGAATGCATTGGCTAATTTAGATTGTAGTAAAGCTCAGAAAATTTAAACATTTTTGCAACTACCAAATAAGGAGTGCTTGAATTTCAAACAGGGCCTTCGATAATTGTATCGTTTATCTTACCTTTACTCACCATAGAAGACAGATATTCGAGACGTTTGCATTATCATAAGTAATTCATATTTAAAAGATAAGTACAATATCCAAGAATCTGCTCAGACTCTTAGGGAATCTTGAAACGAAACACATTGAACACTCAATTAAAATATAATACAAACGTCTCAAAAGTTCACAAAAATCATGCGATATTTAAATCAAATACGTAGTGATAGAAAGCATAGAAAAAACTACTGTTCTCAAAGCAGTAATAAAATTTGTTCGGGTGGATATAGATGTATGTTGTAGTCATTTATGTGCAAATTCCGATTACTTAGCTGATCTAAAGAGATGTATATTTAGTTATAAATGGTTTATAATGTGTGTATGTCGAGCGATTAAAGCAAATGTAGGTCTAAGTAGAGTGGTATACTACGTGAAGCTAGGATATCATTGTTATTATGCTTTATGTGTTCCTAATGTATTTGAAAGCTTCAATTGTACTGTACAATTATGTGATGAGTCAACAAGAGAAGAATCGATAAAAAATTGGGAACATTCGACTTTTCATTGCAGACATTATTAAGTAAAGCCTGGCCAATATGATCAATTACACGTTAATAAAAATTTAGAAGTTATTTTTGTTTGTAAAGCCCATAATGAAAAGTTTTTAATTTCAATAGACGCAATACTATTTTCTAGTCTCGATCAAAGTCATGCAATGCCTTCTTGGTTTCAACTATGTCGATATTACATCTAAGCATTTGGCAAAGCGAGTGTTTCTATCAATTTAGTATCATATCTAACTCGGTTCAAGTCTTGTAATTAAATCAAAGTGAAGTATGGTCAATATTGAGTGAACAAACGATTGAGTGAATTGATTAGCCGAGCAATCAATCAAGTTATGAGTAGTTACATTTGGTTGACCGCTAGAGTCCGGTTTTGTGTTATAAACCTGCGGAGAAATAAAATTTAAGATAGAAGTGGAACATACAGAGTTATTAGCGGACATAAAACGTCGACAAGTGACAACGATTCACCAAGCGACTAAGCGACATAAAGAGTTAATTTAGGAAACAAAATACAATGTACTTCTAAGAACTCACAACGAAGAACCTAGCTGGATTCATTTTCAATAGTTCGTTGTGTCGATCGATATGAAAATATTTGACGGGAATATTTTCACCTCGATGCTTTCGGAAAATAAATAAGTAACAATGCCTGATAATTTCCCACACTAATAGCGACAGGAGACAGGGTGCTATTCAGTGAACATTTACAATTTTGGCGAAACTCTTTAGGATCTTAAGCATGGATAATAATGTCATCTAGATATGCCATAAATTGAGCATAATAATGAGAATATCTTTGTAAAACTCAATACGTAATTAAAATCTTAAAACGTCTCGCCAAAACAATCTCACAACATTTAAGATACGCATAGACATTTAGCAGACATTTTGTAGTATAACCATCACTTTATCATCAAACACGATACGGAGATTTGAAAATCATTAATAATAATTTGTTATACTCCAAAATCTGCTTCTTTTGTAATTGAGAATACAACAGATTTACCTCGGCATAATGCTCTTCATTTTGTTGTAAGAGATCGACGCATAATTCCGCTAAATGAATCAAATCCTCCAGTTTCTTTGCTGGTGTAACCATTGTCTCTCCTCTTAGATCCTCTGAAATCATTTAAGATGATTAAATCCTATACTATTATTGTCAGAGAACAGTTCTGTATTTTGACATAGAATTATATTGAGCTACATAATTATTATAATATTGTACAGAGTTTGATAGTTGAGTTCTTCGGTAGTACAGATTTGAGAAACGCAACACTTCCAGGCATTATTATAAAAGTACTGTGTATAGGCTCATTTAAGGATGAATGTACGATAGTTTCCACATTAGTATTACCTTCAATATTAGCCTTCTGACTGAGCTGTGTGTAATTCAGTAAAGCTGCGTTTTCCAAACTCGTCTGTATCATCGCGCGAACCTCTTCTGGTGCTACGGGGGTCACCACATCTTTCATAAGTACTCTTTCTAAGAGAGACAACGTGGCCTGCAAAAAGAAAACAGTTTCATCATGAATACTATATTCGGTAGATTGTAACAAAACGTGTTATTTAGCTCTCATACTATTTCAGGAAATATAGGAACCCCATCCTTTGAATGATCGGATGCCGTACCCAAAATTGTTTAGAATGTAGCTAGAGCGATCATTATATTATTTAAAAAAATCAATTTCAAAAAACACTGTCGGCTGTGTCTGTCTTACATATCGTGGCAAATCCTTGTTTCTCCGTGTTTTTGTAGGTGAAATATATTACATTGCAGACTGAATACATACTCTTATATTTGTATGCTACAAGATCAAAATCGATTATCTACCAAATCATCACAATTACCTTCAATGCTCCTTCGGGTCGTCCGAACGGGAACGCGTATCTGAAGTTCGTTATCTGATGCTGTAACAGCAGCTTCAATCTCTCCTTGATCTCCGCGAACTTCTCCTTCTCCTGTACCGTAATGCTTCCCACACCGTCAGGCCTGCCAGGTAACGTCGCGCTACTGTGAACCACTTCCACCGTGGAGCTTACTCTAGTGGGGCAAGCGGGATTTAGGAGAGCTTTGGAATTAGCAGTTGGAGTTATAGATCTTGAGAGTTCGTTGATATTGCAACAGACTGTTTTGATTTTTATACAACTTTTTTTTATCGCTTTCTATTTCATTTTGACCACATGAGTACTATTACAAAAAAATTAAATAAAAATAATAATCATTATCTCTCTGTATGTTTTTTTAATTTTAATTTTAACGTAGGAAGAGTTCACTTAAATGATTATTCATTTGGCCAATGAAAAATTATTTTGATTTCTTTTCTCTATTTCAATTCCTTTCTTGGTATTTTACAATACCTTTTCAATATTGTTTTTCCAAAGAGGATTATTACTTTGATCAAAACTTTAGCACTGCTTAAATACTGATGGTTTTTCTCTCATTAATGTCTGTTTTCTCTAAATTAGTTAATTAAGATACTGCTAACTCCACAAGCCCGGAATAAGAAAGTATTAGTAAGGTAAAAGCAGGATCAGAATTAGTAAAGCACACACAGTTAGTATCATCGCATTAGATTAAGGGTAGATTAAGGCTAATAGATCCAGTAAGAGATATAAGCGACATCACATTGTGGTGTGGCATTGGGGGCGTGACTTAACATACTAGAGTCTAATTATTAAAACTGTGACTGACTTGTGAAATATTTCTTGTCATTATATTTATACACAGTATAGTCCTGCAAGTTCTATAAAGGAATTGATATAATGCATTCTATTGAAATTCACACCACTGTGAACATTTTATAAGAGCAGGGCAGAATATTACTATTATTAAACCACAGTCCTTCAAAAGACACTCACAGTTTGCTAACATATAATATTTACACACATAATAAACATTCAAGGTTCTAGGACACTTCCTTGAGGCACACCAAATCTAATTTACTGCAATTCACTAAACTAACACTTTAAGAATCACATCGAACATGTAATCATACCTGCCTCTTGTACCTGGTTTACTTTTGATGCCCAATTTATAAGTCTATAAGCACCGAGGCATTATTCATTTGAACTGTACCGAGTCAAATGGTTTTCTAGAAACCATATTTTTTTTACTTTAGGACCTAGCTCGATATTCCATTAATATTTGTTAAAGAATGGAATATCGACCAAAAGGAAAGTAATACTGTTATCTACCCACCTGTTGCCATGAACATGACTGGCGCAGAAGGCGAAGGAGTAATGCATGAGCGTTGGGTCAACAGTTTGGGCACCGCTCTCAGCCACGTCTAGAAGGTCAGACAGGTAGCAAAGATGGCGGTAACAACCCCTCACTCCATATCGAGCGCAGTACTCGTCTAGAACGAATACTTGCCCAGGAGAAAACCAACCCTGGAACAAGTGAAGGCGTACCATTAGATATTTAAAATCATACGTTATGAATTATCAGTCAAGTATAAATAAAATAAAAATTCTCGCCATCGTCCCAAAGGAGTAATATAATAGATGCAGAGTCGATCGCCGTCTCAGGCACTATACACACGTCTTTTACTTTCTTCTTAGACACACATAACCTACATAAGGTTACCTCACAATGTTTTGATTCACCATAAAGCTCGGGATGCAAAATCGCTACATAAACACATTGGTACAGACCGCTGGGATTTGAACTTCAACCACTTGGCAATCACCGTTCTTCGGATAAGTATATTATAAACCACAAATCAAATTAATTTATGAGAAACTTACCAAAGAACAATATGGGTCCTGCAGGCGATATTTAAGCGTTAGAGATTGCAGCATACAGAAGAGAAGATGATGATCGAACTGGCACGGATCTGCTTGGATATAGTCTTCCATTCCATGCTTACGAGCTTTATCGGCATCTGGAATGTAAAATGCGACCCTGATTACCTTACTTCGATATTAGGAACAGCTTTCATGATAACATTATTCATTATCTTCCTGTTTTCCAAAGTATTATTTATACAACATATATTTACTTTTCACCAAAGTTAGAGGCTACCATTAAGGTTGGTGAATGAGCAACATTCTCAAGCACAGACAGCGTTGAATTTTTTGATAGACATATATTATGCAAATTTACAATGACTTGCTTCACCGTGAGTTATGCCTAGTGATTGTAATTGAGTATCTAACCAGAGTGCCTAGTGCGAGTTTTCTTAAAATCGCCGTCACAAGTCACCGCGTCGACGTAAACGCAGATTTGTATGGGCTCACAATAGTGTCATCTTTAGGCCGACAGCGGCGCGGTTTCGATCCCATACAAATCTGCGTTAACTTTGACGCGGCGACTTATGACGGCGGCAGTGAAAAACTCACACTAGGCACTCATCATCATCTCCCTGGCCTTAATCCCATGTATTTGGGGTCGGCACTTGGTTCAACCCGATGTGGCTGATCACCTGATTTTTAATACGAAGCGACTGCCATCTGACCTTCGCAACCCCTTTTTCGAGGAAAATCGGCAATCTGGGTTAAACCAGTTGTCAGACTCTCTTAGGCCTCTGACTGACCTGTAACGATTGCCAAAGATGTTAAATTGGCAACTCAACTAACTAGGCACTCAGTAGGTATAATATATCTTCCTCAAATTAAGAATTGGAATTGTATTGTTGTAGACGAAGGAGTAATCAAGACGCATAAAATAACAGGATGATGCTGTATTTAAGTAGTTTTATGACGAACCTCCCATGATCTTATGATGAGTATCAGAAGTGGTGGGCGGAGTGGGTTTGTGACTCTGCCCCGTGGCGCGATACAGAGCCATCACCCACAGGTGGCACTCGTTCTCGTCAGTGACACCCATCAGTACCGATTCACCATCACGTACAGCATTCATAAAGTACTTCGCTCCTTCTAACTCTGTCAAAGCATTTAAAACCTATCTTAGTACACTTAAGTATCTACGCCTGATTTTTATTTCATTCTAACTCACCCTGTCCGACAATCAGTTGCGCTGAAACAAGGCAATATAAATTAGTTTTCTTTTGTTTTAATATTCAACACAGCAAGACACTTTGATGTAAACTAACAAAGGTTTGGGAGCTAGACAACGATACACTAAGTTATTCTGAAAAAATTATACTTTATAGCGTTTATTTAATAGACATTTAACAAGCTTTTTATTAACTTGCAATGGGTGGGATATTGCTGAAAATTTTGGACGACAATGCATGCTTAGCTATGTGACGTAATTCTAATTTCCACAATGGCAGATCCAAGAATGAGGACTAGTTATTTTTCTGCACTACCGCAGTATGAGTATCAAAATGAGCGAGCTTGTTGATGAGAAAACGATTTATTTTTCGTTAATTGATACCAAATGTTTATACAAGCTTGTTTTTAAATATACATTTTGTAGTATCAGCTTATTTTAATCAAAAAGTTAACGTAATCTCTCTGGGTATAAACATATTCGTTCTAATAATACGTCGTGTCACCCTACAGATAAATTCCCTTTATAAACAGCCTTTGCTCATCTAATACTACTCTTAGTACTACAGTCTTAGCGAAAATTCCTTACCACTAGCCAATTCTATATAGTCCACAGTGAAGCCATCCAGTTGCATCATCTCAGCCGGCTCAGACTTCTTATCCTTGTAAGAGCACAGCGCGAAGGTGTATTGGCTTACTTGGACTAGCACCATGTATCGACGCTTCCACTTACGCCATACATTCTTACCAATGACATGGAGATAGCTGGTAAAAACAATCAAGGTTAGAAGCTATCAGGGCCATGAGCTCTTAGTGTCATGATAGTGTAATTTATATTACGAGTCAGATGTCACTGTTGCACAGCTGAACTATCATTGTAATAGAGGTATGGTCTGCTATCAATTATTTGCAAACAGAAGGGAACAAAATATAAAGCTTTATTAAGATCTCTAAGATGACCTTAAGTCGTCGCAGTTGATAAGTAGTGCGAAGGTTAATTAATTAACCTTAGCTCTAAGACTCCTGAGTAAAGTTCTTAAGTGTTATCATACTCAGAACTAAAAGTTTCGTTGATAAATTAAATGCGTTTCCTACTAACCCACAATGTTTCATGTTCAATGGCTTGTCCATTCGACAAGCGATTTTGATCCTAAGATCTTGGTCCGGTAAGTTCTTCGGCACAATCATACGATGCCATTCAGGTGCCTGTCAAGCAGATATTTTAAATTAGTAGCTATCCAATAAGTCTGTTTATTGTCTCTACTTGAAGTAAAGATAATGTTACCTTGCTAGAAAGAGGTGTAGGTCTCAGTGCTACTTTTCCAAGTTCTTTGTCTTCCAAAGCCAGCACTCCAGGGTTTTCAGTGTACAGCTTGACTTTAACAGCCGGCAGAGGCTGTGTGGTACTGAAGTCGCCTTGGGTATCCCACCTGTTATTCGTTATGGGTGTATTCATGATTATTATTATTTATTTATTTAAAACTTTATTGTACACTAGGATTACACAAATAGGACACAATATACATTTATGTACAATTGGCGGTCTTATCGCACATGGCGATCTCTTCCAGACAACCTGAGATGGAGTAATGGTTTGGAATATGAGAGCATGAAGGTAGTGTACAAATAAATATTATATAATAAACAATAATGTATAATACACTTACATACGATATAATTAAATACACCCATTCACTTAAAATTTGAATATATAAACATACACCCATATAATAATTATACATAATAAACTATATACATGCATAAATCATATCAATATAAGAGCTTACAGGTTTGCCAAGTAATGTTGTTTTACTGATTGTTTAAAGACAGGTAGCGACTGAGATTGTCTGACAGAAAGCGGCAAGGCATTCCATAGGCGTACAGCCTGTACTGTGAAGGAGTTGTCCATGAATTTAGTGGAATGGTTTGGTGTTCTCAGTTTTAAGTTTTCCGATGACCTCAACTGTCGAGTATGTGAGTCACACAGGAACTGGAAGCGTTCTTTTAGATAAGAAGGAGAACAAGGGGAGAAAAGTATATTGTACAGTAAGGAAAGTATATGAGTATTCCGACGAAGGCGGATTGGTAACCACTTGAGCTTAGAACGAAATTCTGATACGTGATCATACTTGCGCAAGCCAAATATGAATCTTATACAAAAGTTTTGAAGTCGCTCAAGTTTATTATATTGGTTTTCGGTGAGATCTAGATAGCTGGCATCCGCGTAGTCAAGGATGGGAAGAAGAAGAGATTGTGCAAGCGAAATTTTCGTGGTAATCGGCAAAAAATTGCGTAACCGTCGCAAACTACCAGCTGCAGCAAACAATTTGCGACAGACACTTTGCAGTTGAGGATCCCACGAAAGATTTTTGTCGATTAATATCCCCAGGTTTGTGACACTATCATCAATAGGGATTACGGAACTATTTACATGATTACAGTTTCAAAGCAAATTCTGATACTATATATTCCTCTATGTTTAACCCAACGATAGTGATGTGGAGAGAGCAAGTCTTCATGCTCATTCCCAGCAAAGGTAAGATCGTCCAGTCAGGTGGATGCCATGTCTGAGTAACCACGGCTCCAACTGTTCTAGCTGGAAACTTGCGTATATGTCGCAATGCGTTCGAAAACTCTTATTGCGCTATTTAAGTTTTCGTGTATTTGTACTCAAACTTTGCAATTGATTAAAAGTAACGTCTCAATGTAGCGATCCGAGAAACGCTACTACAGTATCATCACGAGAGATATTTTAGTGTCATTATTATATAAATTTACATATACTCACATAGGCTTAGAGGCTTCAGCTTGATCTGTCTGCAGTTTGTCACCACCCTCAACCTCCATAGTGCAGTAAACTATCCTATTTGGTGCTAAAGACTTCAGACCTTTCACTTCCATTACCACAACCTAGAATTCATTTACAAACATGCTTACTAATAATAATACCAATGTGATCAGACGTATACAATTGAAAAATAACACTGGGAATAGCAGGAAATTATGACGTACTAGTTCTTAGAAAAAATTCCTTAAAGTGGACATCACCATTGAGTGTCAATAGAGCAAGATAGATACAGAAACACAATGTATCAATAAAAGTCTTCTTCTACAACATTATCTTCGTCGCTTTTATCAATCACCTAACTAAATACATTAGTCAAGTGCTCTCATGAGTTCCTATGACATCCTAATTTCCCATGATTACCTCAATTTGGAACGTAAGTACAACATCCATTTTGGTCAGCTGTGTGTCCGCGTCTCCCCCATCTGCCTCACCAGTTAACTTGTTGGCGAGTGACCCCTGAGATCTGAAACACAGCTGCTTACTCAACCTTGGACTCGGGTCAGGTCCAGCGTTGGATCTGCACCATTTCATATTTACCACCACCAAAAAGCAAGTTGTTACAGCAGTTTCATATTCAGTTAATGTTACAGTTGCCATTATAGGTGTTGAATTCAAAGGAGGACATTTCATTTTCAATGTTAATAAAGTTATTATTTAACTCGGTGAAATCGTAGTAGTTAATCAAAATGAACATTTTGATAAGGATAGTGTTTTAAATCATTAGAATCAAGGAACATTAAAATTATTTGGAGATTTAGGAATGGTATATCCAAAGTTACGGGTACGGAAACGGTAGACAATACCAACATTCACGGGGTAAATGGAAAATGCATGGTGGCATACATTAATATTACCATCACCGATACCAAGAATGATTAAGCATTCAAAAAGGGGGAAATTACAAAATTTCCGCTAAACATACACAATAACTAAACTAGGTATACTGTGTTAAATGGTAATAAATATTATGATGGTGATGATGACGATGAAAAAAGTCGAAATGTGTAGATACGAAAAAATGTGATGAAATCGAATGTATGAAATATTGTATTAAGCAAAGCTCTATGAAGCCCAAAGCATAATAATATAATATATAATGTAGTGAACATATAGAAAAGTATTATTAATGAAACATGGAAAGGTGTGAAAGCCGTGAGTTCATTTGGAAAGCCTACAATAATTACTTTCAATAATACTTTTATGGAATTTACAGTAGCTTACGCTAAGCAATTGCTTAGGTGTCAGATTAGCTATATTATCTAAGGGTTTTATTCATTCTACAATAAGCTCATCATTATCTGGCAGTGTAGTGGAAGCTTAGTCTTGTCCTTTGTTGTCATTTAATTCATTATTAAGACCTTAGGATTTAATATCTGAGTTTTATCAGCTGTAAGCTCTATACTAGTATACTTTAGATCTATATCTACAAAGGTCTTTTTAATGACAACATTAGGAGATTGTTTCAGGCCGAAGGGTGTAGGATCCGGCTACTCAAGACACGTGCTTATTTATCATATTTATACTCATTACTTGTACTTCCTTCAATTACCATCCGGTTTTGTGCCAGGAACAGAAAAATCAAACAAAAATCGATATATTCAATAAGAGTGTTGGGATCATTCGGAGTCGACAACTTATGGGTGCATTTCCTTGCTTTTCATTCATAGCAATAGATGCTATGCTTGGTACCAAGAATGTAACTGTTATTGATAAAGATTTAAATCACGGAAATGTACCCACTGCCGATATAATAGGAGAAATTATTCACAATCAATGCAAGATATTCAATCCTTAACAAGATTAGGACGTTTCGGTAAACACTAGAAGGGCGTGTAATTTAAATGAAACCATTTCAAACACAGAAGACTACGGGTAATCAAGTTAGTGCAAAGGTCATAGGAAGATCAGTTGAGGGTCAATTAGAAATTAAGAGCTGCAATGTGTTCTGTCTGACTTCATATAGAGAGGATTCTTTAGGCTCGCTGTTATAACATAAACCTACATTCCAGATTAATAATCAAATTATATTTATGTTCCAGAACCACAATGCATCTCAGAAAAATTACTCTCAATTCAAAATACATAGGTTTCAAGAACAACAGTATGGTTACATAATCTTGCATTCTCTCAAGGTTAAGTTCGATTTTTTAACAGAATGTAGATGCTGATCATGTTTAATTTTAAAATAAATATATATTTGGATAACGAACCTTATTCTCCTATCGTCTTTTGGTTCTAATTTAATAATTATTTTAAAACGAGAAGCTTCTTCGTATCATACAGAACTTAAGAAGAATAAGATTCATTAGACCATTAAGTTGGCATCACATTGACCACATTTAATACATGTAGATGAATATGTAATATTGACAACACAACATTCAAACTGAATACCTACATTCATAACAATAATTACTTTGATTGACGAACAACAAACATGCATACAAAATGACACATTTCTTAAAACTTTTTAATCTTCAATATCATGTTTATTTCATAAGACTTCTTAGCAAGCCTTGTTCAGTTCTTCTCAAAAAGGTCTTTTTGTACCGGTAGTAGATATTAGGTTATTATTAGTAACTGCTTAATCACTGTTTAATTAGCAGAAAACATAATTTTTATTAATAATTTTTGCTTTTAACTCATCAGAATCAATTACAAGATCCATAGCTCTGACTTCATTGAGAAGAACCGTAAGAACTGATTCAGTTGACGATCATTATCACCTTTGTATCTTCGTCTTAAGAGTATCATAATCATTTACTATGAGGATTCTTAAATAAAATACTGACCTGTGATTATACCGCTTGATTTTATGGAGGCCGTACTTCGAGTCGGCTCCGCCTTTAGAGACGGGCAGAGACTCCAAATTAGCCATCAGAAGGTTGATTGATGACTTCAACTCTTCAATGTAGAGGGACTCCATTTCTTTCAGGACAAACTTCGGCATGAGCTTGCGGTTCTGGAAAAAACAGTTAAGGTTTTTCCTGAAGAGGGAGTCTTTAAAGAATATTTTGAAGAAGATGCAAAGTATTCGTAGTAGTAATCATTCAGAGGATGAGATGTTACATGTTCGTAGTAAGTGGGATATTTTCATGATGATGACACTGGTTTAGCTAGTCATCGAATTAGAGATTTTTTTTAATAGTATTATATTTCTGATCAATTTTCTTTAGACGATGAAATTGGTTTACTGGCTAAGCCGTCACCTACCAGAATGCCTGCTTAGCGTTGACCAATAAATGTTTGATTTGAGAAAGTATCGTTTGTTCTAATATGTGTATGTTTGTGTAGCATAAAAGGGTATAAGTAATCATGTTTATTAATTACTCTTTCCATCTCGTTGACTTTCTGCATCCTTCCATCCAGTTCTCTTCTAATTGCTGCTGCTTGTTCGTCTGCTGAGTCCAGCTGTTAAATATTATAATATCCATTATTAGTAAGAGGGCATCCAAAATACCTTTGCCTACATGATGTTGAGGAGCTCGTGGCACAGTTGCTATTGCGCATATCATTCGATCAGCGAAGTTAAGCAACCATACGCCTAGCCGGTAGTTGGATGGGTGACCGCCCGAGTTCCCTCCGTGCCTCGGAGAGCACGTTAAGCCGGTCGTTCGTCGGTCCCGGTTGCCAATTTAACATCTTTGGCAATCGTTACGGGTCAGTCGGAGGCCTAAAAATAATCTGACAACTGGTTTAACCCAGATCACAGATTTTCCTCCTAAATGGGGTTGCGAAGGTCAGATGGCAGTCGCTTCGTATAAAAATCAGGTGATCAGCCACATCGGGTTGAATCAAGTGCCGACCCCAAATACATGGGATTAAGGCCAGGGAGATGATGATGACATGATGTTGACTTTAGGACATGTCTTCTCTACCGGTACACCGGCATGGAAGTGCCCAATAATACATGTTTAAAAGAAATTAGTTTCTTCCAAAACACTTGTAAAGATAATTAATACCTAAATAATAAGCTACAAAGTGCCTAATTAAGAAACGAAGAAAATAATGTTTCGCGTCATTGCCATCATGAGCCACCATAATTAAATTATATTTCGCCGAGAGTGTTAATTACAGAAGTTATTAATTTTCGACGCTTTAATAAAGCGCTTCTTAGGGGCTTGAGAGTGTATTTTGTGTCTTAACATTTTGGGTGTTATTCTGCAGCAAATAATTATGTTTGTATAATAATTATTTTATTGAAATGCGAAAGGATGTAACACAAATTATTGATCGCGGCTGTTTTAGAGTTCGAATACAATGAGTTCGTTTGTAGGCAGAACTATTATATATCGTGTGTAGGCAGGTACATTTTAGCAGTGTAGAAGACATGAAGAGACTCTTCAGCTGACATAATATTAGAACGCATGGCGTTAATATACTCACTATGATAATCACATTAGCATTGTGGTGACATTGATATTTCAAATTGTCTGATAGATCTTAACTCAACTAACATAACGATCCTCAAGAATTAAAGAATTCTGAAAACTAACTTACCAACAAAGCATTAAACAGCAGTTGATGTTCAAACTTCTTGACTCCCAGAATTTGCTGGAACATGTCATAGAGTTGTTCTTTACTGAGGATGCACTCAGCATTAAGACTTTGTTGCTGAGCTCTTGAAGGTCTCTTGGAGTCGTCATCACCGGGAATGCCTGATGAAGACAACTGGTTATTTGATATCATACTTCCAGATATAATAGGAGAGGCAGAAGCTGAACTCCCTACTTTACAAGATCACGCATTGCAACTTGATACTGGAAATGGCTCTACTCTTCATGTGATATTACTTCCACTTACTGAAAGGGACAGATTTATACATATATCTGTCATTGTCATTCAGTTGAATTATTAATATAATTGAAGTTGATGGTAAAGCCTCTGATAGAAGCATCGATTATGATGATAAACGAAATAGCGAAAAACATTTCTTCTTTGATGTTTTAAAGGCTTATCTCTAAAGGCATTTTAGTAAAAATACAGTTTAGCATTTGAAGATCTTTGGCGTATTCATCCTAGATTAATTAAGAAGCTTTACAAAACTAGAGACAGGTTTAATAATTTACAATTGAATATCATATGAAGGACATTTTAATAATCCATGATATAAGTACCATTATAAACAAGAAAGGCTAGATCTAAGTACATACAGTAATAAAAATGAAAAATCTGGAAAGTCTTTGACAAGAAAATAATCCGAATCGAGTAGTATAATTTCATCATGTTTTAAGAGGATAACATCAAAAACGTGTTACAGAAGGTATAGTCGAGCGAAACAATGAAAAGTTGTTACAATCAACAGAATTAGCAATCTATTAAACAAAAAGTGTCTATGTCATATTTTAATTAACATGGACCAAGAATAGAGTCTCCTCTATAGTATAATGATTGCCATAAACCATGCAATATTTCGTAAGACTTTCATTCGATGATAAACAGAAACCTCAAACTACGTCTGAGATAGATTTTAGTGAAGTTATTTTAGTTTTGTCTTTGAAAAACTTATCGTTAAGTAAGAGTTTCAAAACATATAGAGTCGTTTCTAAAGCATCTACTTCACCTTTACCTGTGTCACTAAGTTTTACTTCACAAGAAGCTGCGATATCAACATCTCAGTGTTTATTAACAACGATAACATGCAGTGCAAGTATTGTATACCTTACCTTTGCTCACTCCTCGTTTAATGAAAACATTAACACAACAAAATGACCCTCAATATATAATGTTATGTGTTCTTATGATATAATGTATAAGTAGGTTAAAGTGTAGAATAAGGAACATATTTAAATATTGTAAATAATATAAAATATTCATAAGATATAATTAATTATAATGACGTAAAGAAAATTAAAGACACAACACATTACGTAGAACTGCATATAATTAAACTTATTGAGAACTATGTTCATTCATGAACAATAAAACTTTGGACATTATATGTAATATGTAAAGTTTACGGATATTAAAGGATAAAGTCCTTTCTTTGGAACGTATTTTACCAAGTAAACGATGACTTATGTTAGCCCGAGCTGGATCCCAGTCGAGTCCGAGATCATCAGCCTTAGCACTCGTCAACTAATATAAGATATATTTTGTTATGCTTTACCGAGTGGTAATCGAGTGACGGCCAAGTAACGACACTGACCGAAGCTACCTTCGGAGCTCAGCTCAGGCTCGGCAGGAGCTAACGTAAGTCATCCTTAACGCAGTTCTACGTTAATTAAACCACATCATTATAAATTAAGCAACATCACAAGACGAAAGCGTAATCATAAAAGGAAAAGAAGGAAAATAATGACTTCTATGTCCAGTGGTACCTGTTATTCCTGTTCGGGATGTGTGAGAGAGACATGTCATGAGAGAGAGGGACAGAAACACAGACAGTGAGACAGACGCAGGCACACACATTTTCATGTTTAAGGAAACAAAGGTACGAAATTAATAATCAAGCAGATTTTTTAAGACAGCTTCTTAATTATTTATTTTCGTAACTTTGGGAGGTTGCAAATAAGTCTACCGGACCTAAACATTTAGGTGACAACAATCACAAATAATGAAGCTTGATGACTATAATATGATCAGAAACAAATTATATTGGCCTAAAGCACTGTATCATCAAGATAAACGTAAAATTGCAAATTGGAAATGCTACCTCTTTGACTCAGCAAACTTCATTACAATAAACTTAAATGATATTGCAACATTTGATTATGAAAGTATTAATGTTTTTATCAGATATGCAGATATTGTATTCAGGACAGATAATGCTGTATCCAATCTATCTATGCCTAAATGAGCCAATTCGTTAATGTCACAATCTCACTATACACATTTGGGAATTATGCACACATACTAATTCAAGGACATTGATACATCAAGTTCTAAAACAATTACTATGCTATTCAATCGAATATGTCAACTGCACTATTATTATGTATCTTTATCGGTTCTTAAAGCTCTTAAGTTTTGTATTCAGTTCATCTGTTTATTATACTTTGGTAACATTGTCAATACTACACGTGACATCTCCATTTCTATTTCGACTAGTATTATGACAATCTACAGCATCATTCAACATCTAATTATAGGTTCCACCTGGTCAGTCAAGCATTCTTACACAAACATTCATAGGCACATTGCAAATCCAAGCTATGACACATATTGCGACATGCTAAGTTCCTACTTCATTGGTATTATCGCAACGAAATGAAATATTTTAATCATAAGTGTTAAGGTTTATCTTTATTTCAGAGTGAGTTAGGTTTATGTTAGAAGTCAATAACTCGACGAATTTCACTTCAAGGATGTCTATAAAAAGTGAGCAATTTTCAAATCACTTTGTATAAGACCATCAAATTACGGACACATATTAATTTCTTGAAGGATTTCTTTTCGTTGCTAAAAAATATGTTTTCATAAAATTGCGAGTGATTAATGATGAGAATAGTTTTTCTTTAACAATCAAAGAATTATGACTTAATAAAAGTTTTTATTGTGACAAATTCCACGCTTTTGATCGTTATCGTTTAAATACAGAACTATCATTAATCACTCTCAGCTTGATTGTAAAGTTATAAATTGAACAAACTTACCGGTGCCCTTCATAATACAATCGAATTTAGCGAGCCAAGACGATAGAACTGTTTCCTTGCTTAATCCATCTATTTCTGGGAGAGACCTGCAAGTTAGGCGACGGTTCTAATTTAGTTTGCGTTCGTGTAATTTTGGGATGTAACAAGATTGGATTAGTATGCAAAGCAACATTTGGCAAATTCTGTAATCATAAGGATATCATTAAAACTTGGAATAGATAATTATAACCAGAAAACGTTATCCAATTATTTTTTGACAACCCACACCACAAAAAGTTGAATTACTATGTCTAGTTTATTTAGTTTATAGGTACAAAGCACACAGTTAAGCATCAGCGCAATGGTTAATCAATACCCGATAAGATTATTGTACCAAAATTACAAGGTATCCAATCAGTTTTAATATGTACGGCTGTATCTTATTGCAAAAAATTTACTGGGATGGGAGGAACGAGCTCTTGATTATTTGACCGACCTACCTGACTCTCTTCTCTATATTGTTCCTGAACACTTCCCGGAAGTCATGGTGGGAGCAGGCTCCCGACTTGACCATCTGTTCCACTCGTTCTGACTTGAGGAATACATCGTGGTAGGACTGTACTGCGTTTTGAAAGGCCTCGTCTGCCAATATCTGAGTCTCACCTTTCAGAAATGCCTGCGTAATTCCATTAAGTACTTTTTTAGGGAAGACACGAAAATTATGACTAATAGAAATTTGTTAAAATACCTTATTAAGTAGATTACTTATATTTTTTCTTTTATCCGCTTGTTTTATTAGTTGTTACTTCAGAAATGATTTTGCTAAAATTTTTTTGGTTGTTGGAAACTATGAGGAGCCCTGCTTGAAACTTGAGGAAGCTACACTAAAAACACTAAAATATAAAGCAAAATCACTACTAATTTTAGTAGAAAATACCTGAAAACGAGCTTGTATAGTCTCCAGTTGGTGAGGAGTGAGCTTCGTATGCCTTCTAGTCATGTCCGTCGGTTGCTTAGCGTTGAATGGATGGGCAATACATCGTGACACGAACACGTACAATTGAAGGCGACGTTTCTTGTCCTCTTCTAGCTTCTCAATTTTTTCCTATGCAAAATATTAATAAGGAATAATTACCTATGCAAACTAAGAATTACATTTCGTGAACTCTAATAGACTTGTAGGTAGATATTCATTTTCTTACTTGTGGATCTTGATCCTTATCGGAATGACTGGCGCCAGAAGGGCTAGGAGACGGCGTCGGCGCTTCCCCAGAACTGGCACTCCCAGTCGATGTCCTGCGCAAGAAGGATCTACACGACCCACGATTATGTCATCAATGAAAGCGAAAACCGTATACACAAACAGACAATCCTCTTCCTCTAAGCCTGTACTGTAGTTGGTAGTTCTTACTATTTTTAGGTAATCATAGGTGGAGCAAGGTAGAGTCTGTGTATGTAGACTTTAATGTAGTGGGTATTACTAATATCTAAAAGCAACTGTGATTTGATCATAACGTTGCACTACATCTATATTGATTTTTAGCTTAACATTAGTTTTACAAGCATTCAAGCACATGAGAATTTAAGAACGTGTACTGGTTGTAGTTTGGGTAACCTTTAAAATTAATTCAGCATAGTAAATATTTCAATATAAACCCATATAATTATTTTAACCTCACGAAAACAATTCAAAAGCAAAATTCTACATTAATAGACTAAATAGCTCTACAATGTTTTCTGTGAGACGAGATGGTAGTGAGTATAACCTATTTTGTAACTACCAGTATTAGCTGAAATCGCACCAGTACAGGTTTTTTATACAGTGAGAGATCAGCTTATACAGGTATTCAGCTGAATGTGTTTCTTGTCATAATATTAATACTTACGCATGAGGCGGAGGAGCGAGGGCTGCCTGTTCTCTTTGTCTGGTAGCAGGATGTAATGGTGCTGCCAATGGAGCTGTTGTTAAAGGACTTGGACCTAGAGACAATAATAATCGTGGGAGTTCAGAGACATATAATTTATTAGCTGTCAAAGTATCTGGTTCATAGATTATTGTTAGCATTTGCTTACCCGGTAAACCAGCCGTGGAACCTCGAGGTAATTCAGGCTTGCCTCGTACTGACGATCTCCCGCCAGTCAAAGAGCCAGGGGGTACCACTTTAACAACAAATAGAGATCGTAGTTAATCGACGTCGAAGCTATCGCCATGGCCAAAATCAGTCGGACCATCATCGTCATCAAATAGAGATCTAAACACACATGATACCTGACTGACTTTCTTGCCAGTTCTTCTCAGAAAGCTAGTTTCCGACACTGTGGTATTTTATAAAAGTTCAAAATCGCTTTACTAGGGCCTAAACTGAATGAATATTATTTTATTAATCATTTTCAGTAATTCTTTCATTATTTACAAAACATTTTCTGTCTTTTCTCCAATAGTTTTCATAAACAAACCACGACAACTTGCTTGAGATATATATCCTGCATAGATATATATCTATTCGGTTTGTTTCCCTCGGCGCGGACGAAATTGCGGGTAAGATTTAGTTTATGTATCTACCTACTGGTGAAATTAATGAAAATCCCTACAGCTGTTTATTAACCTATACAAACACAGAACAGTCACGGTAGGATGAAATCACAACAGCATCTGAAATTGGTAGTTACGTAAATATGTATTTTTTTCGAGGTAAGAGGTTAGTTTTACGATGCCATAAATATTTTTTCATCATGATTGCAGTTCAGCAGAGAACAAAAAAGTTTAAGCCTCCTTTTTCATCTATGACATTTCACTCGTATACCAAGAACTATTGGTTATTTAAGTATATTAGTACCTGGTTTCTTTCTCTCACAAAAAACTAAACATTTTCCCAAATAAGCAAAATACTTGACGTTTTCTTAAAAACGCTAGTAGAAAAAAAGGAACTAAAAAAACCGAACCGGTGGACGTCAGTCTCGAACCGAGGTACTCTAGTTTCGTTATCACCTCGTTAGCTGACAGCCTCATCTCTGAGCTATCATAACTTAACAGTTGTCGGCTAAATTTATTGTAGTATAGTATTGATATTTTATGAGTTTTTCAGTGCATGAAAACATGGTCAAAACGATGTTTTCTGAAAGTGAAACCTAGCTAGATCAATTTTTGCCCCCGAAACCCCCTACATACAAAATTTCATGAAAATCGTTGCAGCCGTTCCCGAGATCCAGATAATATATATACAAGAATTGCTCGTTTAAAGGTATAAGATTGAGTAAGTTATTTTATTTAAATCGTGCATAGTGATAAGAAGTATCTCAATATAATAATGACATTACGACAAACATTCGCAAGCGTGTTCTTAAGTTACAGTACCTGTCTGCACCTATCTATCTACCTTCAGCAACCCTTTTAAACTTTTATAAAGAACGAAACGTTTGTTCAAATGGAAATCCATCCAACTGTAGCGAAGCCGGAGATAGGAAATGCCTTAGTTATTAAAAATGAATATTGTTATTGCCCGTTTTGCTATTATACTGACAGAAAGTCCTTTGCAATAACAACTGGTTCTATACAGGCTTTTATCTTTTCATTGTAAGTTTATTCAAAGAAAATGTTTCAATTGTTTTTAGATTACATACAAAATATTCTTGAATCTTTAGTAGTGTGATAGTTTTTTTTGTTATTAATTATAATGTTATTTTTCCAGACACAGGCAGAATTTTGTATAAATTACTTAAAAATCATTTAATAATATAATATTTTTATAAATCTATGAAGACGCAATTTTCGCCGTTGTCCTTTGAAATACGTATATCTACATAGATACAACGCTAAGCTTGAACGATATTTACAGATTGTGAAGTGATCCTGCCATATTTGTTTGGGTATATTCTATCAATTTGGATGTCATAACAAAAATAATTTTCCAAAAACATCTAGAATTAACAAATCGCTACTGTTATGAGTGAAACTAATTTAAGCTTTGAAGTAACCTTTAGTATTAACGTGCTATCGGATAGAGAGTTAAAACTGTCTACATTATCGATTGCTGAGTTAGATAATAACCTAGACGAGTTACGGCGAATACAAGTTAAGCGTTACTAGAATCTGAAAGTAATTCGTCTGTCCCAAGTAAAATGAGGTTGTGTGTATTAATAAATTCTCCACATGCTCGATCACGAACGTTTTTCGGGTGTGGTTTATCTAACTAACCACTATATTTGATGCCTTTAGGCTATCTCATGAAACATACGCATTGTCCTGAATGCCATATTTTGTACGAGGAACTATAGATAGTACTAGCTGTGCCTCGCGGTTTCACCCGCGTAGTTTCATGCTTCATGTCGCGGAACCCTAATATTTTTAATTAATAAAAGTCTCTGTTACTCCTAGAAATATCAGCTACCTGCCAGTGAAAGTCCCGTTAAAATCCGTCCACCCGTTTCGGAGATTACCCGGAACAAACAAACAGACGGACAGACAGTGAAAAATTTTAAAACTTGGTTTTTCATTATCAGTAGCGTGTATACTTTCATATGCACCTTGTGAGAGAAAAGCTGTAATTTTGGAATAACAAACAGACATTTCAATTTTATTTATCTGTATAGATTATTGGTACTGACACATCTGTAATATTCGATATACCGATACAAGTAAAGAAAGAAACCGTTGCTCAGTCAAAGTAAAATTGCTTCAATATGTTTTTGTTTTAAATCATCACATTCTATATCAATATTGTTAGTTCGTACAAAAGATTCTTAAAAATGGCTTCCACTGTTAAACAAAATAGATTCAATATGAGACCATGAAGGTTAGTTACGCGAACAATTAAATAGTTCTCTAACTCTGCACAAGCTGCTTCACAGACCCGTTCCACAGAAAGGCAAGTAATATCCTTCCTGTCTTTGAACTTAATATAACGATGCAGTAAAATATTGCTACCGCCGCCTTCTGCTAAGAGTCGGTTTTTATGACCAACCGATATATGAAGTTATGGCCAGACATGATAGGTCGTAACTTTATGTATTAAAATTATTCTCTAGCACTTTTGCCTCTTACTCTCTTTAGCTTCTCTAAGCACTGGATTGAAAAATCTTGCGTGTTGGAGAGAAGGCGTACGTATGTATAACAGTGAGTCAAAGGGGGCATATGAGATCAGGTCCCCAACATATGTTTTTATATATTCAAACGTCGGAGAATTTCGTTGCATTTTAGTGAAATGTTGATCCGCCATTTTAAGAATCCAAACACAAATCACATGCCGTTAAAGCCCCGCTAAAACATCAGATTTTTTTTTACTTTTGTTAAAATCTATACTAGAGGCACAGTAGCTTTTCTTAGCGTTATGGTCTTTTACAGACACCGTGTTTAAGTCGTCAATAATTCATGCTGAGTATATTAATAGCCTATCAGCATTTTGGTATTTTAGGAAGTCTGTGGTTACCTGGTAATTTAGACGGTTGCTTCTTGTGTTCGTCATCGCTGTCTTCTTCCGATGAGCTAGGATCAATCATGTTGCTGCTTCTGTTGACAAAACAATACTCTATTGAATAATTGTTTAACGATAGGTGCGCACTGCCATGGATAACTTATATAATATTTAATTGAGCGGTTGTTGTTCGACTGCAGAAACCGCTTACCATCATCGCTTGTAGAAAAATAAAAATAAACGACATCCTTGTAGCTTATTTGTAGCAGGGGTGTCAATCTAGTCAAATCGCTTCACCAGCAGTTTGAGAGATAGCCCGAACTCCCAAATGATCTGTGAGAAGAGCAAGTATCATGCTCATCCCTAGCAAAGGGAAGATCTCCCAGCCAGGTGGGTGTTATACCTAGGAAACCAAGACCCCAACTGTTCTAGGTTTAACACTCTAAAACTCTATACCAATTATATAGTGAGCGGAGAAGTTCTGCTATAGATCTTTAGAAGTGTAACCCTTGACTAATACGCAATAAGTAATTTGGTAGTCCATTACAGTATGGAAATATCTAAAACATTTAAAACAGTCCCTTCCGCCTCTGATCTAGAACTGGAGATCCCATTAAGCTCTGCGTATAATATCTTACGGTCATATCCATATGACCGTCCACGGTTAAAATGCGAAGGATAGAACTGGATTTTATTATATTCAACCGTGCGCAATCTCGCAGTGTCATCAAATCAAAATTCACGATGTTGTGGCCCCAAAACCATAACCAACGCAGAATACTATAATAACGTAAATAAGAGAAGATAATATCCGTTTCTTAGACATATAGAAGGGGCGAGGGTATCTCAAGTATTCAGCAGTCAATGTACTCGTAAATTTGCATATAAATCGGTTCCAATCTGACGGCGATGCTTTTAAAGAAAGTAAACGAAATAAATACATTACAATTACTTTGAATAGCTTTGGGAGGAGCTCGTGGCACAGTTGCTATTGCGCATATGATGCGATTAGCGAAGTTAAGCAACCATACGCCTAGCCAGTAGTTGGATGGGCGACCGCCCGAGTTCCCTCCGTGCCTCGGAGAGCACGTTAAGCCGTCGGTCCCGGTTGCCAATTTAACATCTTTGGCAATCGTTACAGGTCAGTCAGAGGCCTATGAAAATCTGACACCTGGTTTAAACCAGATTGCCGATTTTCCTCGAAAAAGGGGTTACGAAGGTCAGATGGCAGTCGCTTCGTATAAAAATCAGGTGATCAGCCACACCGGGTTGAATCAAGTGCTGACCCCAAATACATGGGATACGGCCAGGGAGATGATACTTTGAATAGGTTTGTATGAATATCTATAAATGTTCACAGAGAGTGTAAGAGATTGTAGGAGATAAGAAATTGAATGAATTAATCGATTTGTGGTAGATTTTTTATACCGCTAATGTGGCAAACGAGCTTGCAGTGCACCTGATGTAGTCGCTAGCATATCAGGGGCACCACGCGCTCAATAATATCACTTCACAGTTCACACCCTTCTGGAAGAATCCCATGCTGTACCCGTTTGGGAAAACCACGTTGAAGAGTTCATTCCACAACTTGAGCGTCCGGGGAAGGAAGCTGATTTGGAAACTAGTGCGATACCATTTGGGTTCCAAAGTGTAGCGATGAATAACCTGAGTGCCTGGTGCGAGTTTTCTTAAAATGGCCGTCGCAAGTCATCGCGTCGACGTAAACGCAGATTTGTATGGACTCACAATAATGTCATCTTTAGGCCGACAGAGGCGCTGTTCCGATCCTATACAAATCTGCGTTTACGTCGACGCGGTGACTTGTGACGGCGGCAGTGAAAACTCGCACTAGGCCCTCTGGTGTATATTCTCGTGTGTTATTAAAGAAAACCCGTTCTGGTCAGGCTGAAGCAGTGAAAGCTAAGCAGTGGATTAATGATGTCACATTGTTGTAAAATATGACAGGATTAACATTAGCTATTGTTCCGAATCCACACAGGAAAGGAGTGCTAATGAATTATTCAAAGGGCATCCGCCCTATGCCATCTTTCATCTCGCATGAAGGCTTTGGATATTTGTTTTTTTGTCCTTCACTCTTTGTTCTGCAACCCTTTTGTTACAATTAATTTTTACATTTTTCCGGTTTCCTGTGAAAATTGGGTTAAATTGCGAAACACAAAGGTTTTTGCAGAAGCCCTAAAATTTATTTAATTCTCGCTATCCTTCTCTGAAGCCTTTAAAGCTGACTTGTGTTAGATATATCTATACATCTATACAGATAAATAAAATTGAAGTGTCTGTTTGTAATTCCAAAATTACAACTTTTCACTAAATGTATATGAAAGTATACACGCTACTGACAGTAAAAAAAACAAGTTTTAAATTTTAACTCTGTCTGTCAGTCTGTCTGTTTGTTCCGGGTAATCTCTGAAACGGCTGGACGGATTTTAACAGGACTTTCACTGGTAGGTAGCTGATGTTTCAAGGAGTAACTTAGACTACTTTTATTTATCCAAAAATTACGCTTTAGTGAAAAACTGATAATTTGGAATTACAAACAGACACTTCAATTTTATTTTTCTGTATATATGTATGTATAGATAATTTTCGGACAATTTAAACAGCTTCATCTAACAAATCAAAGCGAAAATCACATACCAAGCAAAGCTTATAAGTACTATGGGTAGATTACTTAGATGTATAATAATAGGTACCGAGTCTATCCTATCGTAGGTCTTTCAGACACCGCTTTATTTAAGAACTTCTATGAATTCCTTCTCAGATATACGCAAACCCTAGTCATATAAACATACAAACGTATAGTAAAAAAATAGAAATCGGTTGACCCAGTTGAATGTTAGGTCATCATCTCCCTGGCCTTATCCCATACATTGATGGGGTCGGCACTTGATTCAACCCGATGTGGCTGATCACCTGATGTTAGGTAACAAACATAAAAAAAAATACAGTCGAATTGACCTCCCCATTTTTTGAAGTCGTTTAAAAACTAAAACAAACCTTACTCCCCTCGTCGTAAAACCCATGTTTCTTTGTTATTTATTTCACCGAGCAACGGTTCGTTGATAAGAGAGTTAATTTATTAGTTAAGTACTCGAATATTTGGAATTCACCCACAGCCCAGTTTTCGGTGTAGTAAATTATCGTGATAAACTTAAACTTGTATGTAAGTAAGTACTTTGTACAAAACGTCACATGATATCTCTTTAGCAGGTTTGACAACGCTTTATATTTAAACAAAATTGCCACTAAGTATGCTCACGCCTGTATTCCCCGAAGGGGTAGGCAGAGGTGTTGTAATAACAACACACACTTTTGGATTTGAAGTGGCAGATGGCAATCGCCGTCTCAGGCACTATACTATCTTTGAATTACTTCTCAGACATACGCGGGTTTCCTCACGATATTTTCCTCCACCGTAAAGCACGTGGTGTGAAATCCCTGTACTTTGAATTAACTTCGCTTGCGTAGCAGGCGACTGCTCAAACCCCACGACCACAACGGCTCTTGTAAAATATATACTTTTATCTAACCAATAATCTTGTGATTCAGAAAAATTGTTTCTTTAGTGGACACCAACACCTCAAAAAGAACACACCATCTAAATTCCATGTGTGACCAGTGGTTTAAGCTGACCAGGGGGCCTTTTTTATCTATCTTTTTTTTATTGACGAGGGGGAAACCTTCAAAAGGTCCCCGACTGCCCTGGGAGAGGCAGATCGGGGTATGTGGGATTTTTACCGCACTAAAACCCCCCGGTGGCCATCCTCAGTGCTCAGGGGGGACTCCGGGTACTCTGATAGATCGCACCGGTGTCCCCCCACACTTTGCCGGAGCACATCCCCGGGGCAGCTGTGTCGCCGCCCCTGGAGACCTCGCTGTGCAAGGCAGCGCGAGCCACATCGCGCTGCCACCTTCCCGGGCCCGCGGCTCGGTGGTCAAAGCTCCCACCCTGACCACCGCCAGCAGGCCCTCCAGCCCCATTTTAGTCGCCTCTTACTACAGGCAGGGGATACCATAGCCAAATTCTTAGACCCTGGCTATTGGGTGGTGACCAGGGGGCCTAGCATCATTGGTTTAAGCAGAAGGCGTTTCATTTTGGTACCGTAAAATTAAACGTCTCAGCTAAGAAGTTCTTACTACGCGCTGCTAAAACGGTCATGATTGGCCCCCTGAACTTTTAGTTTTGACGTATAAGAAGATATATCTTCTTCTTCTATATATATAAAAGAAAGTCGTGTTAGTTACACTATTTATAACTCAAGAACGGATGAACCGATTTGGCAAAAAAATTGGTGGGAAAGTAGCTTAGAACACGAAGAAGGACATAGGGTACTTTTCACGTATAACACAATAAATTCAACGCGGGTGAAACCGCGGGGCAAGGCTAGTTTTTATCAATTAAACAAGTTATACAAACATGTACTTTATAACACACAGCATGAAATTCTGCTACAAATTATTACAATATATTTTGCAGATTAATGTTTTTTCTATCTTTGAAGTATTATCCTGAAACCTGAAAAAATACGGATAAAATTTTACAACGTCCATTTTCCTCAATGAAAGAAATTATATAAGTAGGTATATTTCTTTGAAAGAAACACAATATACCGAAATACGTCACAGTACATATTGGCATGTTCACGAAATAGAGTGCTCCGGCTTAGCCGAAATTACTTACTTTTATATTTTGCTGATCCTTGTTGATCATATTTCCCGAATTTTTGCCTCTTAATATTACCTATACACGATATTGTACACAGAGTGGTGCCTTGGGGTTTAAGTAGTTGCCTGCTACGCAAGCGACGCAAGTTCGAATCGCAGCGGGTCCTGTACCAATGAGTTTTTCTAAAAACGAAAGTACAGTGATATCACACCACGTGCTTCACGGTGAAGGAAAACATCGTGAGGAAACCTGCATATGTCTGAGAAGTAATTCAAAGACGTGTATGTAGTGCCTGAGACGGCGATGGACTAGCCCTCTGTCACGATGGTACTCAATCAGATACCCCTTTGAGAAACCGTCTGGGATGGCGTGAGCATATATAAATATACCTTTAAATCTATATATACAAAAGAAAGTCATGTTAGTTACTCTACTTATAACTCAAGAACGAAAGATTTGGATGAAAATTGGTGGGGAGGTAGTTTAGAACCAGAAGGACATAGGATGCACACAGGCGGAGCCAACGGAATGGAATGTGGATGGCCCGAACGTAGGTTAATTTATTAGATAAGCCGTACCGTCTGTGTGAGTGAACCAAAGGATGTAATAATCGTTATTACATATACAGCGTTCGGAAAAACCCGTATGGGTTTATGTAACGTTTTGTATTTTGTATTAAATATAATTGTATTGTTTATTTTCATTAATAAAAAAAAAAAAAGCTGTTCACATGGAACGTGACATAAAGTCTGCGGAGGTGAAACCGCGGGGCAGAGCTAGTAAATAAATAGGGTGAAAGGGTGGCTGAAAGTTTGTACAATATGAAATCTTTTTGCCACGCAGGCGAAGCTGTGGGTGGGCTGGTAATGACACGAGTATACACGCGAGTAAGCCCCATATTCACCATTGTGAACGAGTAAAGTTACAAAGTTGTAAGTAACAGTGCCTCGTGCGAGTTTTTCACTGCCGCCGTCACAAGTCACTGCGTCAAAGTTAACGCAGATTTGTATGGGATCGGAGCAGCGCCTCTGTCGGCCTAAACATGACACTATTGTGAGCCCATACAAATCTGCGTTTACGTCGACGCGGTGACTTGTGACGGCGATTTTAAGAAAACTCGCACAAAGTGAACAAAGAATTGGGTTAACAGCGCACTCGTAAAATTTTATAAATTATTGTGTCCGCTACGAGGCTGGTGTGACAAGCAACAATTAGCGAAGGTCTCCGGGCACTATGGGACCCTTAGAAGTTACATTTTATTAGTAGGTTCCATCACTAGCTATGAACATTGAACGTGGAGTAGTCATTTTTAAGGCTGTCTTGTTGCTAATAAAATAAATACGCAGTTACCTATATTATTTTCGTTGAGTGCTCATCTCTTGTGACGGCACCTGTACCATACGATATGTATTGCACATCGAGACATAATATTGTACTACAATAAACGTGAGCAATAAAAGAGACCCGTAGCAGCTGTGGGGTTTGAGCTGTCGCCTGATAAGCAAGCGACACAAGTTCGAATACCAGCGGTCTGAACCAATGAGTTTTTTAAAACCGTACGTGCAGTGATTTCACACCACGTGCTTTACGGTGAAGGAAAACATCGTGAGGAAACCTGCATAATATCTCTAAGAAGTGTCTCAAAGATGTATAGTGCCTGAGACGGTGTTAGACTCGCTATCTGTCACGTTGCCTTAATCATATTCGGTGAAAAGTGTGTGTTGTTATTACAAGACCTCTGCCTACCCCTTCAGGGAATACAGGCGAATATGCATGTATATACAATACTAGCTGTGCCCCCCGGTTTCACCCGCGTATATTTAGTTTCATCCTTATTGTCGCGGAACCCTTAATAGTTTTAATAAATAAAAGTGTAGCCTAAGTTACTCCTTGAAACATTAGCTACTTGCCAGTGAAAGTCCCGTAAAAATCGGTCCAGCCGTTTCAGAGATTACCCGGAACAAACAGACAAACGGACAGACGGAGAAAAAATTTAAAACTTGGTTTTGAAGTGTCTGTAGCGTGTATACTTTCATATGCATTTAGTGAAAAGCTGTTATTTTAGAATTACAAACAGACATTTAAATTTTATTTATCTGTGTGTACATGTATGTATCTATGTATTATGTATGTATGTATATGTATAGATATAGATGGCAACCCAGTTAATATAAAACCAATGTCCCAATATGACACAGAAAGAGGCTGTAAATAAGTAGTAAGCTGACCCAATTCTAAGGTTCTTGGCAAGAATATCTAGGCTCCAATATAGCCTTTAGCGGGCTTCTGTTCTGAAGATTTACGTAATCATCTCGACCGTGCCAAGAATATTAAAAGTGTCTCGAAATTACATATAATATATACATGCGTAGTTCCCGTTCCCGTGGGAGTACGGAGATAAAATATAGCCTATATTAATCAGTGATAATGTAGCATTCAAATGGTGAAAGAACTTTTAAGATCGGTCCAGTACTTTTTGAGCCAATTCGTTACAAACATACAAACCTTTCCGCTTGTGTATGTATAATGTATTATCTAGATGTACTTAGATTTATTTGTGTTGCCGATATAACAACAAAGGAAAAACAGAATAAAATAAATATTTAACAGGGCTCCCAACCAACAAAAATATTTTTCTATTGTTTTAATATATGATGGTGCGGAACCCTTCGTGCGCGAGACCTATTTACACATGGCCGTATTTAACCGACTTCAAAAAAAGAAGGAGCATAGATACATATGCTCACGCCTATACTCCCTGAAGTCGTAAGCAGAGGTGTTGTATTAACAACACCCACATTTCACCGAATATGATTAAGTGCCAACGTGACAGACGGTGAGTCTACCGCTATCTCAGGCACTATACATACGTATTTGAATTATTTCCCACACATAATATACAGGTTTCCTCACGATGTTTTCCTTCACCGTAACGCCCGTGGTGTGAAATCACTACACTTTTGAGAAAATATCATTGGTACAGACCGCGCTGGGATTCGAATTTGTTGAACCCCACATTTTCTTAAAAGAAGTTAATCATAGGCAGGGGTGGGCCACCCACGTAGCGTGTATCAAAGTAAGATTATTTTTAGCTTACAAACATACCTACCTGAGCCCCAACCATGAGCTCTTATTGCAATGATAATTCAGTTGTGCGACAGTGACAGATGTATGCACGTCACATACATCTGTCTCATAAATGAGTGAAACTATCATGGCAATAAGAGCTCATGGTAAGGCCCCTGAGCTCGTTAAATATAACAAACTCTTACAAAAATATATCGTCGTTGCGCGTTCTAAAGTACTTATGTGTTTTTACACACTTTAGGAGACGCAGAAAATGATTTTCTCGAAATACGGCCCGAGTATTCAAAAAAAATTCTTACTATTGATACATATAACAAATTTACATAGTTTTTTTTAGATTAATGTTGGATAGGTATTATTATTAACTAGCTGTGCCCCGCGGTTTCACCCGCGTAGACTTAGTTTCATCCTTATTGTCGCGGAACCTTAATATTTTTAATAAATAAAAGTAGCCTAAGTTACTCCTTGAAACATCAGCTACCTGCCAGAGAAAGTCCCTTTAAAATCGGTTCAGCCGTTTCAGAGATTACCCGGAACAAACAGACAGACAGACGGACAGACAGACTGAGAACATTTTTTAAACTTGGTTTTTCAGTGTCAGTAGCGTGTATACTTTCATAATTATGCATTTAGTGAAAAGCTGTTATTTTGGAATTACAAACAGACACTTCAATTTTATTTATCTGTATAGATGTATAGATAGAGACAAAATTAAACATTACTATTATATATAGGATATATAGGATATATAGGATATTTTGACACAGTTCACGAAGTACACATAGCGACTTATGCACACGCAACGACGATATTTGGCTTTTCAATATTACATGACGATAAGATTATGTAATTTTAAGAAGGTCTTCAGTTAATTTCATACACCTTTATTAAAAAAAGTGATTTAAGTAAAGTCTAGAACTAAACTGTGGCTAAAAATAAATCCATCCCTTTTAAATGCGTATCACAGAGAGAGTTGGAGCTACTTTTAAACCAAGGACTATCTTAGTCTATGTTTTGTAATAGGGGGATAATGATTTTTGTAAATACGTACCTATATAACTTTAATCTATATATTTACATATACACATCTTCTATACCTCTATATAGATAAATAAAATATAAGTGTCTGTTTGTAATTCCAAAATTACACCTTTTGACTGGAACTGACGTACAAAAATCAATTTTAACATTTATTCTCCGTCTGTCTGTCCGTCTGTATGTCCATAAAACTAAATCTAGGCGGGTGAAACTGCGGGGCACAGCTAGTACATAGGTATAATCATCTAAAGGTATAAACTAATATAATAAAGGGGAAATATTTGTATTTTTGTGTATAACGAATAAACAATTTTTTTGCCAATTGACTTAATTTGGTGCAACCACTTCGCCAAAGCTATAAACATAGCTATTGTCATCGTTAAACTTGTACCTATATATGCAATCTTGAAAACTCTTATTGCGCGATTTAGTTTCTCGTGTATTTGTACTCAAACTTCGCATTTGTTATCGAGTAGCGCCATCTATGTAGCGAGTGGAGAAACGCTACACGTGCAACCAAGTATTTTACGTCAATTAAGGAATAATTACCTACAAACGTAAATAAAATCTAGGAAAACAAAGCAATCGGGTACTTGAGTTAGCTGCGTGTTAGCTTAGCCCGTACATTCCTAGAAAGCATTTATTATACATTTATAATAAGGTTAGTTTGTACGTACGCCTAGTTAGTCACGAAGCTTAAAGTTAATATTACATTGTACTTACAAAGGGTGAAAGCTAGCGTACCATACGCGATGGAGAGCAAACTCCCGGGTTATTTCACTCAGGTTTCCTCACGATGTTGATGAAGGGGTAGGCAGAGGTGTTGTAATGACAACACACACTTTTCACCGAAGATGATTAAGGCAACGTGACAGATGGTGAGTCTAACGCCGTCTCAGGCACTACATACACGTCTTTGAATTACTCCTGAATGTTTCCTCACGATGTTTTCCTTCACCGTAAAGCACGTGGTGTGGAATCACTGCACATACGTTTTTAGAAAAACTCATTGGTACAGATCCTGGGAGTCGAACTTGCGTCGCTTGCGTAGCAGGCGACTGCTCAAACCCCAAGGCACCACGGCTTTATTAGTTAAATCATATTTTATTCGTCAGTGAAACCTCAATAACCTTGTAATTTAAAATTAATTAGCGCACGTCAAATAAACCCGTAATTAATTCCGTTTTCTAAAAACGGTTATAATTATAATAATATGTTGGTTAAATATGGAAAAGCCCTTTGTACATTTTATAACATTATTCAAAGCTCTGGTTGTCGTGTTTACCAAGACTAGGCCCAATTACTGGTCCCAACTAATTGCCCCACTTAGATGGGCCGACCGCGGTAATACGGCCCCTAATTGTATGGAATTAAATACTATTATTCAGCTGAAAGGACCGTAATGTAGATAGACCCATGGGAAATCATATGGAATAAACCATTATGCGTTTAATTATTAGGGTTTGATAGAAAAGGGTTATTTTGGCACGATGGTTTTTACATTATGAGGTAATTCACTAAAGCATGTTAAGAGGATGAGTAATTGATTACATTTAGATACCTGCCTTCTATAAGTACATGAGCCGGCACGAGCTATCACAAGATCCGTAACGTAGTTTAGAAGAACGACGCGTTCATATAAACAAACTAGCTGTGCCCCGCGGTTTCACCCACGTAGATTTAGTTTCTTCCTTATTGTCGCGAAACCCTAATATTTTTAATAAAAAAAAGCCTAAGTTACTCCTTGAAAAATCAGCTAGCTGCCAGTGAAAGTCCCGTTAAATCGGTCCAGCCGTTTCAGAGATTACCCGGAACAAACAGACAGACAGACAGACAGACGGACAGACAGAGAAAACTTTTAAAACTTGGTTTTTTGTGTCAGTAGCGTGTATACTTTCATATGCATTTAGTGAAAAGCCGTTATTTTGGAATTACAAACTGACACAGAAAAAAACAAGTTTAATTTTTTTACTCTGTCTGTCCGTCTGTCTGTCTGTCTGTCTGTTTGTTCCGGATAATCTCTGAAACGGCTGGACCGATTTTAACGGGACTTTCACTGGCAGGTAGCTGATGTTTCAAGGAGTAACTTAGGCTACTTTTTTTTATTTAAAATATTAGGGTTCCGCCACACTAAGGATGAAACAAAATCTACGCGGGTGAAACTGCGGGGCACAGCTAGTTCTTAAATATAAATGTAAATAAACAGGAAGGAAGTGGAATGAAATACCCTTATTGGCTGCAAACAACAATTTGCATAGTAATCGAGTTCATTGTAGTTTCCTCCTGTTATGAGTGGAAATCGATATGATAACGCGTTATCATGGTTTTGTTTCGGCGATGAAAAAAGCTGAATATACCAACGGCTTTATTCTGCAGGATTTTGGCAAGTTCTTGCTGTAAGCGTTTATTGCGATGAGAGTTAGTGTGTCATCATCTTCCTGCCCTTATCCCATGTTAATTGGGGTCGGCGCAATGTGTTCTTCTCTTCCATTTCTCTCTATCAGCCGTCATATCTGTATTCACTCCCATTCTAGTCATATCATCTTTCACACAATCCATCCATCGTTTCTTAGGTCTTCTTTTCCCCTTGTAACCATCCACATTCATAAACAAAACTTTTTTGGCAACATTATCCTCATCCCTCCGCATAACATGTCCATACCACGACAAATGTTTATTCTTCAACTTCTCAGTCACTGGTGCTACTTTCAGACTTCCCCTTATAAACTCATTCCTCACCTTGTCCAATCTCGTTACGCCACACAACCATCTCAACATCCGCATCTCAGTTGCATGCAGCTTCCTTTCATCCGTCACCTTTGTGGCCCAACATTCAGATCCATAGAGGACGGCAGGCCTTACTATGGTCTTGTATATTTTCCCCTTGAGCTTAAGTGGGAATCGGGAGTCGCATATTGTCCCCGTGACCTGCCGCCACTTCATCCATCCTGAGTTAATTCTGTGCTGTACAGCCCTGTCCAAGTCGCCATCGCTTTGGATGAGTGAACCGAGGTACCGGAAGTCGGAGCACACTGGTATGGGTACACCGTCTAGGCTTACATTTACTGGATCGGATATACCGCCGAAATCGCAGAACATGTACTCCATCTTGGTTCTGCTGATTTTCAAGCCAACCTTCTCCAGCGAATGCTGCCATTTTACCAACCTGCTCTGGTAATATACCTACAGCATCATACTACTGTATCACTACCGGACGTCACGCGATTTCACCCGCGTAGTTCCAGTTCTCGTGGAAGTATGGGGATAAAATATACCCTATTAATCAGTGATAATGTAACATTCAAATAGTGAAATATTTTTTTAAATCAGTCCACTACTTTTTGAGAAAATTCCTTACAACCATACTTACCTTAAAAAAACAGCATAAAACTAAACTTACGCGGGTGAAACCGCGGGGCACAGCTAGTCTATACATCTATACAGATAAATAAAATTGAAGTGTCTGTTTGTAACTGCAACATAACAGTTTTTCACTAAATACATATGGAAGTATACACGGTACTGACATAGAAAAAGCAATTTATAAATTATTTCTCTGTCTGTCTGTCTGTCTGTTTGTTCCGGGTAATCTCCGAAACAGCAGGACGGATTTTAACGGGACTTTCACTGACGGATAGCTAATCTTACAAGGAGTAACTTAGGCTACTTAGATTTTTAGAAAACATGAAATTAAAATCTACGCGGGTGAAACCGCGGGGCACAGCTAGTCTATACAGATGTAAATCCAAAATTTTAATTTAATGCATATGAAAGTATACACGCTACTGACACAAAAAAACCAAGTTTTAAAAATTTTCTCTTTGTCTGTCCGTCTGTCTGTCTGTCTGTCTGTTTGTTCCGGGTAATCTCTGAAACGGCTGGACCGATTTTAACGGGTCTTTCACTGGCAGATAGCTGATGTTTCAAGGAGTAACATAGGCTACTATTATTTATTAAAAATATTAGGGTTCCGCGACAATAAGGATGAAACTAAATCTACGCGGGTGAAACCGCGGGGCACAGCTAGTCTTATATATAAACATGTATCCCCATTTCCCTTAGTCACGGCATCACGCGTAAACGGCTCGATGGATTTTAACGGGAGTTTTACTAACAGATAGCTGAAGTTTCAAGAAGTGTTTTAGGCTAATTTTATTAAAAAAAAACAGCAAGAAACTAAATCTACGCGGGTGAAACCACGGGGCGCAGCTAGTTTTATATAGTTCGACCCGGGGATCGTACCCGGTCCGAGGTTCGATCATGTTTCGCCTCTTTGCGATCACTTAACCAACAAGTCAGTACGAATTTATAATTTAAAAAAATTATTAAATTTTTCAATATTTTACAAAAAAAGTATTGTGTGTGCTCTAACCAAGCGGCGGGGTCGATTTCGATAGAACTCTTATTAGAGTCTAAGCGGGTGAAAACGCGACCCATGTTATTCCTACTTGACATACTTTTTTGAACAAAGTCAGTTTTTCAATATAATTTTCTTGTACCATGATGGCCGTGGGGTTTGACCAATCGTGTGCTACGCAAGCGACGCAAGTTCAAATCTCAACGGCCTGGCCCAATGAGTTTTCTAAAAGCAGAAGCGTAGTGATTTCAAAACTTGCATGTTGAGTAGTCCATTCCATGTAAGTATAGAGTCAGCGATGGACTCACCATCTGTCGCGTTGGCACTAAATCATCTTCTGTGAAATGTGGGTGTTGTTATTACAGTACCTCTGCTTACCCCCTTGGAAACCCCCCTGGGTTAGCGTGGGCACTTATTTTATTATTTGCTTCTACATAAAAAAATATCGGATATTTTTCATAAAATAAACAAAGTCTCATTCATTCTTTACAACACGCTACGTTTCTGACAGTAAACTTTTGTCAAAATCTATATAACCATTTCAAAAATTATCGGAAACCAGCGGTAAACAGACAGACACAAAAACGACCAAAATTGTAAAGTTTTATTTTTATTTCCTTTTATTTTTACTAATTACCTATTTAACATGCTGTTACTTTGATATATTTATTATGGTTTATTATATTTTGAGTAATATATGGAAATTCAATATTATAATATCAGAAACGACGCCGGAAAACAGATAAAAATATCCGATGTACTTATAAATAACTTTTGTAGTGGTAATTATATTAATATGTACACTTATAACTGTAATATAATACATTAAGAAAGCTTATGTAACGTAGGCATTGCATGAACTTAACCAAAGTTAAATATTTCCCTTGAAAACCCCAAGCACTTAAACTTAAAAACAATTAACCGATTCGTAAGGAAGTATTAGTTTAATTTATTTTATTTATATACATTCGGAATAATGTACCGCACCATAAGATTCCTATTGTATTATATATATAGCATCCTCACCTACTGACATACAGACCAGGTTACATAAAACTTAAGCGTGTAACTTAACTACATTAGATTCTATATCAAATTATATTACGCAGTTATATACATAAATATAATAAGCTTATTATAATCCAATTTGAATCATAAAAAAAGAAAAAATATTAATAAAAATTCGTTTAAAAACATACCTTAACTTTTAGTTGCGTTCGAAAACTTCAAATATTATGGAACACACACCGCATGCATTACGTTTTCAAACGTGGAATGCGCGTCAGTTTTTTTTATTTTATTTTTTTAATTTGCGGTGCAATATTTACAGGTTCCCGTAATTCTCGTCGGCGAACTGAGTGTGGTAGTGTAGAAACGTCAGTGTTGTCGCATATTTTCGCGCGTGCGCGGGGCAAAATGGCGTCGGATCGATAGTGGGGTCTGATAACGTATGTTTGAAGGCTATGCCCCCATGGCGCGGGTGACATTGTGGAAACGGGGTGATACTCAACGAGGTCACCATTTTGAATTTGGCGCGCTTTCGTGCTCTTGGGTTGCCATTGAGTTGCCAATTTAGAGTTGCCAGACGCCAGTCATATTTTAATATTGAAATAGTTTTTTGGAAGAAAAAAGCACAGGCTTAAATATATAATTCTTAGTTAACTTTAAAGAATCAGAAAATAAGGCTTTGTGTGTCCATTCCAGCGTATTCAAGGCCAGTGGTCAAAACTTATGACGGCGCCACATACATTACGTATGCAGGTTCGGGTATTTCAGTATAGGTACCGACAAGTGGGGGTAGATCAAGTATTAGTTCAGGTCGCGCCATATAAAACACAAAAAATATACTACTTGACTACTGCCGCGTTATTCACTAAGGTTTCTCAGAGTCGCACTCGTCGTCAAGGGTTGGTTTCAATCATAGGAAACTGATACATAATAAGATCAGATTCAATTTCGTATCTTTAAAACCAACACTCGACGAGGAGTGCGACGCTGAGAAACCTTAGTGAATAACGCGGCAGTAGTCAAGTTGTATTTTTAGAAACGCCGCTGCGCTTTAAATTTTTTCAAAGTTCCCAAAAGTAGCCTAAATAGATCTTTTCACAGGTCTTCTAAAGGGAATGGAAAATAAAACAAAAAGATAACAATAATAGTTTAATCATCAACATCAGCGTTAAGATACCTGACTTCAGGGTCTCTTGAGACCCTACCTCGCAGGCGTGCTATAGTCGCCCGTCCTCTGCTACTTCGAGCCCATTGCACAGATAACACTGCGCATGCACACAGCGCTATACTTAACAATATCATTGTAGCTTTTAACGCCGTGTGGCCTTCATCTGCTGACAAGACATCTAGATTCAAACATGGATCTTCACAAAGAGCCGTGGTGGCCTTGGGGTTAGAGCAGTCGCCTGCTACGCAAGCGACGCAAGATCAAATCCCAGCTGGTTGTACCAACGAGTTGTTCTAAAAACTTATGTGCAGTGTTTTCACACCACGTGCTTTACGGTGAAGGAGAACATCGTGAGGAAAGATGCATATGTCAGAGAAGTTATAGTGCCTGAGACGGCGATAGACTCACCATCTGTCACGCTGGTACTTTATCATCTTCGGTGAAAAGTGGATGTTGTTATTACAACACCTCTGCCTACCCATTCGGGGAATACAGGCGTGAGCATATGTATGTATCTTTATAGAGTATCATATCTGTGTACTCTTGGACATCCATATAAAACGATAACAAGCCGTGGTGGCTGAGGGTTTGAATAGTCACCTGCTAAGCAAGCGACGCAAGTTCAAATCCCAGCAGCCTGTACCTATGAGTTTTTCTAAAAACTTATGAACAGTGATTTACGTCATAGATTCCATTAACTTACTTCTCTTACTCTCTTCAGTAGATATTTGTATTCTTCTCTCAATCTCCATTTCCTTTCTCTTCTTGTCTTCTTCTTCTTGATGAGGCTTAGGACTTTCTGTGACTTTCGAGACATTGAAAGGAGTTGTAAGTAGACTTTTTTTGGTGGTACTCTTAGCAGTTGTGGGAATTGTTACAGTAGTTGTAACTGTGGCTTTCTGGGTAGTTTTAGTAGTGGTAGGTCTTGGGGTTGTGAGTTTGGGTGTACTTCTACGGGTAGTTGAAGTTGTCGTAGAAGTTGAAGTGGAAGTAGAAGTAGAAGTAGATGTGGTACTAGAAATAGTAGTGGCATTAGTTGGAGGTATGGTACGTTCAGTGGGACTAGCAATTAGCTTTTCAGTTTGAGGTGGAGACTCGCTGGTGTTGTAAGAAGACTGATCGTCTGCGTCTGTGGTATCTGAAATAAATTTAATTATCCATTTTATAGTGTTAGACTGTGCTACCGCGGAAAAGGATCTCCTGGGTTCAACCCAGGGCGGGCAAAGTGTTATTGAGTTTTTCCATCTGTAATTCCCAGTAATAGCTTGCGTGTCTAGTGCGAGTTTTCTTAATATCGCTATCACAAGTCATCGCGTCCACGTAAACGCAGATTTGTATGGGCTCACAATAGTGTCATCTTTAGGCCGACAGAGGCGCTGTTCCGATCTTATACAAATCTGCGTTTACGTCAACGCGGTGACTTGTTGGTGAAAAACTTGCACCTGGCCCTCTGGAGTCAAGATTGGTGCCTGGTAAATGGCAATATACTCACTCCTTATGACACTTAAGCATATCTGACGAAAGTTGGGTGTGCTAAAAATACACCTCTGCCTACCCCTTCGGGAAATACAGGCGTGAACGTATGTATGTATAGTGTTAACTGACTATTTTCAACAAGCAGTGGAAGAGGCACTAGTTTTTTTTTTCTAAAAATCAAATCGACATTACTTTGACCGAAAATAGAAGAGTAAATTTTAAAATTTTGAGAGTGACAAACCTCACTTTTGGTGGAGCAAACGTTCTAATTTCAAAAATTTGGTTCTGATTCAATGAATAATGAATACAATGAGACTTACTTGTATTGAAGATGCACAGCTCGAAGAAGTCAGGACAGCAAAGCATCTCTCTGATGCAGTTGGGTTCACAACTGCAGGCGCCTGTGGTCCCGCATCTACCCATACATGTTGTGGCTAGAATAATACTAGATATTAGAAAAGCTTAGAAAACCCCACCTTATTAATTAGGTGGAAAGGTGCCAATAAGACATATTGCCACACCGGAGGAAAATATTTTTTTAGGCACTAACGAACGACAGCAAAATGATCACTGGTTCAGAAACTAGGTTCCTAAGAAGAACCGGCAAGAAACAGCTGAACATCTTATAAAATATTTTATACTAGCTGTGCCCCGCGGTTTCACCCGCGTAGTTTTAGTTTCATCCTTATTGTCGCGGAACCCTAATATTTTTAATAAATAAGTGTAGCCTAAGTTACTCCTTGAAACATCAGCTACCTGCCAGTGAACGTCCCGTTAAAATCGGTTCAGCCGTTTCAGAGATTACCCGGAACAAACAGACAGACGGAAAGACAGGCAGACAGACAGAGATTTTTTTAAAAAACTTGGTTTCTTAGTGTCGGTAGCGTGTATACTTTCATATGCATTTAGTGAAAAGCTGTTACTTTGGAATTACAAACAGACACTTCAATTTTATTTATCTGTATAGATTCTAAGCTAGATAAAAAAAATTGAGCGTGATAATAATTTACGATAACGCTCCTCAGAAGTTCTTGAGGCTACTTAGCTCAGGATATTTCTTTTCCAATTCTGGACATGATATCGAGCAAAATGTAAAGTTCTTTATTTTAGGTCTAGAAATACGAGTATATTTACGGCGTGAATGTTTCCTTAGCAGTGTGCTTTCCTCAGGGCCTTGCACCTACCACTATAATTTCACAATTAGTCAGTAAGTAGGAATGTACCTTAGTTATATAACTTACCAGCGTCTGGATAAGGGGTGGTAGCAACAGCTTTAGCCGCTGTGCAGTCGTTGCCGTGCAGGATAGCAACGTCGTCAATTGCTATATCGCTTGTGAAGCTAGGCCCTCGAATACCTTCGATTACTATCTGCAATATGAAAGGATGAGCAACTTCTTGTTACCCCTTAACTACTTGACCGATCTTGAAAATTCTTTCAGCAATGTAGAGCTACATCATCAGCGAGTAACATAGGCTATATTTTATCCCTGTACTACCACGGGAACGGAGACTACGCGGGTGAATCCGCGTGACGTCCGCTAGTATGTTATACTAGACAGACGTTACCCTGCATACCGACTGTAGCGCCATCTGCTGGGCTGATTTGTGAATCTAAACTATCCAGGGCGCCACAGAAACGCATAAAAAAATAATTCAAATCATTCCAGCCGTTTAGGGGGAGTTCAGTGACATACACACGTACAGTAGAATTAAAGTATAAAGATTGCACACATCAGCCTCAGTCACGTATAGGTTGGTAAATGTTTAAACGATTTCAATATTCGACTGCGTATTGGTATAATTGGAGTGAGACGAAATGTGTTGATCTGCCATCTTTGGAATTCAACCGTATCCTAATAAGTATCAATTCATTTTGGACGACGCAACCTCATCATGTCTACGATTGAACGAGTCAAAACCTTTGCAAGAGCCGTCAATCTCTCTGGACTATTTATGAGTCTGTCTGTCTGTTTTTATTATCAAAATTATCTCTTTGACCAGCGATCCAGGTAGTACGGTAACATCAGCCAGAAAGGTTAAGACGAAATTGTGGTCTTGTAAAAAAGCTTACCTGGAAATCGTCCGATAGGTCTCTCAAGTCATTTACAGAGCTATACCAGATAGCACCCTGATTGCCCCACCGCTCGAACAGTAAGTATTTATCTATCTCACCGCTGGGCAACGCCAGTAATGAAGGCAGGGTGAGTTTATCCGGTTTCTGGTACACTCTTAAACCACCAGTGTCCCTAGAACCAAAGTTTATGCTTAGTGCTACCTACAGAACAGATAAATATTTGATTTATCATCATCTTGGCCTTATCCCATATATTTTTGGGGTGCTGACCCGAACTTGATGCGACTGATCACCTGATTTTTACGCAAAGTGACTGCTATCTGAATTTAGCAACCCCTATTACGATGATCTTAATCGGTGATCTGGTTAAACTAGTTGTCAGGTTTTCTTAGGCTTCCAACTGACCTGTAACGATTGCCAAAGATATTAAATTGACGACCGGGACCGACTGTCTATCGTGTTCTCCGAGGCACGGAGGGAACTCAGGCGGTCACCCATCCAACTACTGGCATGGGTTGGGGTTCTGCTACGTTATTCACTAAGGTTTCTCAGCGTGGAACTAGACGAGAAGCGTTAGTTTCAATCATAGGAAATTGATACATATTACTCAGAGGATAAGGTTTAATTTCTTATCTTTATGATGCTCGACGGCGAGTGCGACGCTGAGAAGAGTGAAAAACGCGTCTGCTTAAACTAAAATCTATTTTGCTATATATTCTTGTCCTTTTGACCGGTTAAATGGTTCCTCTTTCCGACCAACTTCAAAACACCATATCTATAAAAGGATATTAGGTACTTACTTTCCATACATGTGATAGAAGAATGAGAAGCACGCGTTGACTGCGATTTTGGCTTCGTAAATAGGTGATAGGAGACGAGCGGTGTCATTCTCCATGCGTGAAGTCGTTTCAATGTACATATAATAACCTACAATATTAAAAGGTATATATAAGTACAGTCATCATCATCATTTATTTAAGTGCTAGGCTCTTGTCGGTGAAGCAATTGTCCGCTAACACGTTGATTTCCTTGTACGACGTGTGAGTGTCTAGTGCGAGTTTTCTTAAAATCGCCGTCACAAGTCATCGCGTCGACGTAAACGCAGATTTGTATGGGCTCACAATAGTGTCATCTTTAGGCCGACAGAGGCGCTGTTCTGATTCTATACAAATCTGCGTTTACGTCATAGCGGTGACGTGTGACGGCGGCAGTGAAAAACTTGCACTAGGCCCTCTGTTGTATGTAACTAATGCTTGGTCTTCCTCTTCTTCGCTTTCCTTCTATCTTCAATTCTATGATGTGTTTAATGAAAGCGTCATGTCGTTATAAGTGTCCTAGAAGTAGAGTACCCCAAGTATAAGTTGATTATTGACCTTGTGATTTGCGCTTTTTTCTATGGAGACGTAAAACTTCCTACTCTTACCGCGTCGGGCGCTTTTTAACGATGCCATAAAAAATGAGGAAAATACTGAGGCGATATAGTCAACGTAAAAATATGTTAAAACTTGGGGCTTTATATAGTGAAGCTACTTTTTAAGCGCACATTCTTGGCTCATACCACCGGCTGGTGGTACAAAATCCATGTATTTTTTTAAGTTTTCCTCTTTTGTTTTACTAAAATTCGGAATCTATTTAGCTTTTAGAAATACATTTGACAACAAAAATAAGCACTCTTTAAAGAGTGCTCTACCAACTCTACCACACAATTAAATAGTTCCTTAGTACCTAAGTCTAACGACCAAAGAATTAAAAATAATTAATGGGATTTTTTATTTTTAAATTGATATGTACCATCACTCATCAGCCAGTGCTATACTTAAAATGTGCACCTAAAAATCTCGACTCTATATAGACGTATAGTATAGTAGATAGATGTGCCCACCCGATCCTCCTTTCCCCTTAGTGTGGTCGTAGGAAGGCCCAGTGAACATGTAGTAGCTAGGAGTTTTTGTATTCAATCGTGTCCACACAAAATCCTGCATGTCGTCCTGCTTCCAACCACAAATATCCTCAGCTTCGAAATCACAACTCTGGGCTGGGGCAGTTTTAGATTCTGTAAATACATTGATAATTTTATCGATTGACAACACCGTTGTTCATGTGTGAGATGTACAAAAAAAAACCTTTATAAGTATTAGGAAGTCCGTAGATCTTGTGTGTGCATTTAGACTTACAATAAAAAAAAAATATTAGACACTTATATCCGTTGTCTTATGTGCCACACTTGCTTAGTCTGCTAGTAGATAGCGTTGTGTTTAAGTAAGTTTTAAGCAATAGGCATAGAGTCATTTTTGTTATTCTAAGTTTATTTGCTTTGATTATTTTCATTAGCCTTACTATTTATGTTGTTGGCGGATTCATCGGAAAATGACAAATGCGATGCATCGATATTCATTTTGGCGCCAGAATTAATTTGTCTTTTGTTGCCAGAATCAGAAAATTTTCCCAAAAAAAGGGAAATATATTTTGGAATATTAAAAAAAATATTGTACCTTTGTTACTAACAGGAAAATTTTACATAATATTGTTAATATTTACCAACACATTCAGGAGCTGTTGAGTTCCACTTGTAGCCATCGCAGTATATTGCCGGCGAGCCGACGAGCTCATGTTCAGGAAGACAGAAATATACTATCCACGCTTTATTGTGAGCTGTCATCTGTATCCCATTTGGAATAAAAGGCAATTCAGGACATCCACTTTCTAAAAAACGTACATGCGTATTTAGATATAAATTTACAGTAATTCTGTAAATTGTTTTGCCTATATCGTCCTTTCCATTTAAATTTTTTTTTTCCTTAAGATTTTTTAGTTCTGAGCAGCTATTTTCAATGTTACGTTAATTTGTAACAAAGTGCATGAAGTAAAATCAGTTAAAGATTGAGTACTCACTAACGCATACTGGAAATGGTATATCCCATTTTCCCCTCCTGCATTGAGCGTATCTTTCGCCCACCAGACTATAAGGAGGAAAGCACGTGAACTTGACTAGTCTTGACGCCTGCCTCATACGAACTGTACCATGGTCTAGTTTCGGTGGAGTACAGGATCCCCGGGCGTAGTAAAACGGATATACTGTGGACACGATTTAATGTTAAGAGTGTCTAAATTGCAATAATATTAATAAACAAAGCACATAAAAACCACACAAAGCATGAAAATTATGACGCAAGACGATCTTATTGCTAACGCGATCTCTTCCTGACAACTTTTGGATACAGAGAGAGAAGAAGATAGCAGACATGAAGAGAGTCTAGTAGTAATAGAAAAGTGAATATTATTAAAATAAAGTACGAACATAAGATAATGCTTGTACCAACAGAAATCATCGCGAGAAAACGTGAACATACCTACGAGTGAAGAAAATCCAAAGTATCCTTCTTAAGAAGCATTTTAATTTATATTTGACTATCTGTGCCCCGCGGTTTATCCCGCGCAGCCTTTTGGCCGTACGTGATATTTAAGAGAATTTGGGACAATTTCGATTTGAGATCTACGTCATGAAAGTAAATATGCCTACGTTATACTTTGGTTCTCATAACGAGAGTTCCGTTTAGTCAATCAAAAAGATATCGCCGCGAATATTTCCATACAACGACGGAAGTATGTAGCGGGGACGCCACCGGGGAGCATCCGGCTGATAAACTACACTCAGTCATTTATTATAATCACGTTTTTAAACACAACTCATAATAATGACACGACCAATTTTCATCCATATTTAATATTATGAATGGGAAAGTGTCTCTATCTGTTACCCTTACAAAACTTAACCACTCAACCGATTTTTGAATTTATTTATGGATATTAGGTACTTAAGTAAAAAATCGTCATGCGGACGAAGTTGCGGGTGAAAGCTAGTAGTTGAGTAGGAAATTTTACACAGAATAATGTAACATTGTCACAGCACACATTACAACAGTATGAATGATTGAAAAAATTGTACCAACTGATTTTAGGAAGCTAGCTAAAAACTATATATATAATTGTATATACCTTGTCTGAGTATACTGTGTATGTAAATCTAAAGAATGTTAGTGAAAGCATTTTAAAGTAAAAATCCCAATTCAGATTTTAACCTTAGCTTAGAAGCTTAGAAGCTTCGCATAGATACCTACTGAACTTTAAATCGATGGATGGTTGCGTGGCTATTTTACAGCGGTATGTATTAGCTTTCATTTGAAGTCCACAATAGTTTAAGTCCTATAAAATAATGCTGACCCCTTATACATCAATTTATCAAAAAGAGATAGATCGTCTTTAAAGACTTCTAGGTTCTAGGGTTTTTAAAAGGTTTTTTTTTTAAATCGGAATCAGTAGAAAATGATCAATGTCAATGAAGTAAAATAGTTACATACGTTACCTACGTAAGGTATTTCGAGTGTCAAAGATAACAACAATACACCCTGCGATTTTTCAATAATAATATCATTAGGTAAACCCGCTTAACTATTAATTATCTACCTTAAGCTAAAATTAGAGTTTATAAGTTAATAAAATACTATTTGATAAAGAAATAAAAAAAGGCAGGCATATTATATTGTTGAAATATTGCATGTTGAATATTATTGACATAAACAGAACACGCTATTCGGATCCCACAGAAAAAATGTTCATGAAAAAATCACTAATTCATAGACAGTAAAATTCTGAAATTCACACAAGAAATTACCATAATATAATAATAATTATTATCAATTATAAAACTTACCATTATTAATAAAATTTATAAAAACGAACAAACTTATCCACTGAAATAACATTTTCACTAAACTTTATTTTTGATGACAATGTTACGATTTCATAAATTCTTATTAAATAATTAAACGTTCATGTTACATTTAACATTTGGGACTAGAATGCTTACTGTAACGTACACGTTTCAAATTGTCGCTATTATAGTATTTTGTTATTTTAAAATTGTCAAAGATTATGCGCTACAGAAAGACAGCCTCATACATTTTATGATAAACTAGCTATGCCTTGTGGTATTACCCGCGTATTTTCTAAAATTAAATAAGCCTCAATTATTCCTTCACATTAGCTAAGTATTTCGCATAATATCGGTCCTGCCGTTCAGATTAGCAAGAACATACAGACAGACAGAGGTAGTACAGATAAACATTTTAAATAAATAGTAAAGTAAATAAAAGTTTAATTTTAAGTTAAATAAATATATTTTTTATCTAGGTACTAAGTACAATCTTTCATATTACTCATTTATTGAAAAGCTGTTAATTTGGAACTATAAGCCAAAACTTCAATATTGTATTTTTAGCCGCGTACTTAGACATAGATTTCCAACTCAACATGTCATAATAGCCTATTGGTAGATACTATGTAAAGATTCAATTAGCAACCACAGGTGTACTAACACCTACATTGTACATAAATTAATATCTCTCATCCACTCTTTATGGCAAAAAATGTGACAACATCGGATCTTTCTGTGGTGTTATTATTCTTTGCCAAAAACGGGATGTCGTTATCAAAGGAAGCGGACTTTTCACTGATATTTGCTTGAATGCTATCATCCCGGGGTATTCCAAGCAGATTAGTAGAAATACGCTAAACATTTTCTTATCTAAAAACCACCCCGAAACATACAAACACACAATAACAAAGTGAATCACTAAGAAAAATATTTTATGAATGTAATCGAAGTTACGCATCCTGATACCAACAGCTAGTCAAATATACAAGTTATGGACAAGACACTACTGGTATTGCAACCTTATTTGCATATTGGCTGGCTGCAGATATGTTTAGGTAAGTATGAGTTAGACATATTTATTAAATTAAAAAGAAGCTTTATGTTGCTGCGGTGAGTAAGGTCACCGGTCTTCCAGCTAGCTTTTGGTGGGTCGAAAGTATACACTGAAATGTTTTTCAAAATTCAACCCCTAAGGGAGTGAAGTGGGGGTTGAATGTTTGTATGTAAAATCTTAATGGCACGCTGGCGAAGCTACGTGTGCAAGCTTGTTTAAATAATATGGAAATACGTAAACACTGCAAATTGCAAGTAAGAGAGTGTAGGCGAACAATAAAATACCTCTGATCACTGAATGCACACATTTTTCTAATATAACTTGCATTTTTTGTCTTCTCAACCTTTATAACTCTACATAATAATAATAGTAAAATCAGCATTAAGTACCTATAAACTATTATCTTCGGTATTGACTTATTTGGGAAATAAAATACTTATTATGGTAACTCTATGCAGCACCTGTCAGTCATGACAAGGTTGTTTGTTTTTATGTCAAGTCGGTTACATATTCCATTTATTTTTTTTATAACTTAAAGCATCTTTTCGAAGTTTCTTCATCAGTGTTTAAAATATTAGTGCTAATTGTCAATATTTTTTGCAAGGAACTATGGAACACAAGCGAAACAAAATATAAACAAACAAAACACTTGTATTCGATATAATAAATCAAATCAAACGAAATGCTTAATTTAAAATTGAGAATTAACAAAAACAAATAAAAGTGTCTTTAGTCGTTTGAGGAACAACGGAATAAACCTCAAATTCAATACTACAATAATAGTGTTATAAGCAAGCAGTGCACTTACCTGTTGCATTAATGGGCATGTATTTACAGAATAATAAGTTCTCCGACACGATATATCATGAATAATTACGACAATAATATTTGTCGATTGTGTTTTGTTGTTTCTGCAGAACAAATGCAAGATTTAAAGCAAAATCAAGAAATGCATAAACTGTTAGCCTGTTTCTCAATAAAGGTTAGTACACAACTACAAAAAAACACTTTTTTTTTTAAGATTTAAAAATCTTGAATAAAAGTTGGTTAAACTTTTTTTTCAGTTAATCATGAACGATATATTCCCACATAGTGTTTGTAAAGACTGTGTGGACAAAGTAAATGAATTGTATGAGTTTCAACTAAAAATTAAAAAGAATGAAGAGAAACTCCTCCTATACGTAAGAAATGAAGAACCATTGAAGAATATCTATAAATTAAAAAGTGATGTTGCAATGAAAGCAGAAAAATCAATATCTAATTTAAGTGAAGATATTAAATTAAAAGATGACATAGACGAAACATTCCCTAATGAATTCTGTTCTGATGATGAATTAACTCTATCATCTTTGAAAAAAGAACAAGATGTCTCTGTGGTTAATGAAAAAAAAGAACATCTAAATCCTGAATCAAAACCAGAAAAAAAAGTAACAAGTAATTCAAATAAAGAATTCAAATGTTTGACATGCTTTTCATTATTTGAAAGTAAGAAAGAACTTATTACTCATTATTCTTCAAAACATGGAGAAGAGAAAAAGACTGAAGAGTATACCATAGAGACCACTGATGGTGTGACATTATATAAATGTAAGGATTGTAATAAAGTATTTGAGAAGAAGAAGAAAATTGTACATCATGTTATTATACATCAGAAACAAAGACCATTCGTTTGTAATATGTGTGGTTAGTAATTTGTTTTTATTACTTGTCTTCCTTTGGTGTAGTGGTCACAATGGTGGTTCAATACCCAGCGAAGTGTTATTGAGTTATACATCTGTAATTATAGCCTAGATTAGCATCCAGTTAATAGCAATAGGCTTGCTTCTATCACTTCCTCTTGTTCAACTTAAGAGCTTTGCTCTTGTCGGTGGAGCAATCACCACTCTTTTAGGCACAATCCTTTACCTCTTGATATAAAACTACACCCAATTATTTACTTACATGGAACTTAACTATAACTCAAGAAATGTGGGTCTACTTATTGTAATACACCTTTGCTTACTCCTTCAAATAATACCATGAGAATGTATGAAAATATGCAATTGCGATGCACTGGCCAAATGGCGAATGGACCTACTGGGTAAGGCGTATCTGAAACCAGAGGACTACAAGCTCTTCCCCATGGGCAAGATCTGCCGGCTTGTTCAGGGAGTATTTGAGGAGTCAGGTACGTAGAGCATAAGGGCAAGGGCGGCACAAAAGATCCCAAGGGTCAACATGCTTACGGGCAACCAGAACCAATAATGCCACAACAAGATAAGATAAGATGTATGAAAATCCAATTTAAAAAAAAAACTGTCTGTCTGTTTGTTCTCATTAGTTAATGCTATAATGTTAACATGAAATAAACTGTACGCGGGTAAAATTGCGGGGCACAGCTAGTTTATAATAATAATACTCTATCTTACTCTATCTCTGACGATTTGAAAGTACTTTGTAAAAGTCTAATTGAATAAAGATACTTTGACTTTGGCTCTATTATTACTAGATTATGCTAGAGATGGGATAAGATGCTGGATACGGCAAGCTGAAGAAAGAAGACATTAGGAGAGGCCTATATCCAGCCGACTAATATAAGATGATGATAACGGTGACTATTAGTACTCCAATGTTTCAGGTAGAACATACAAAACACCGGGTGAGATCATGAGACATGCACGAGCCCACGATGGTGACCGATTACTCTGCCCGCAGAACTGTGGCTACAGCACTGTTTACCGAGGAGCTATGAAAGTCCATGTCAGGGGTCATAGTGAAAATCCTCATTTTAAGGTGACTTTTTTGTAGTAGGAAGATTGTATGTATCGTAACTGATTTTTATCTAGACTTATATTATAAAGAGAAAAGATTTGATTGTTTTTTGTTTGTTTGTTTGGATTGAATAGGCTCCGAAACTACTTGACCGATCTTGAAAATTCTTTCAGCAATGGATAGCTACATCGTATTGATAACCTCTTCCTTTTTTTAATGTCGGTTAAATATTACGCATAATACGCACGATCATAATTAAGTAAAGTAGGTAGGTATTTTATGAATGTGTGATTATAAGTAAAAATACTACAAAAAAAAATTTGTACAGTCACGGCATAAAGTGCCACATTTTATTACCCGACTATGGCGAACCAAAAGGAGGGTTATGATTTTGATCGATTTGTATGCATTTTTACTTTTTATTTGCAGTACACTTGTGAAAAATGTGGCAAGGGCTTCAATGTGAAGACTTGGCACGATCAGCACCAGAATCTTCACACTGGACTCAAACCGTTCGTCTGTGCCATTTGCGGTCTTGCATTCCATATGGACAAGTATGTATAACTAACATTCCGGTTTATCATAAGTAGTACATTTGCTCATAAATATTCTCATGCATGTGTACTTATAGTACACCCAGATTTCGTCAGATATGTCTAAGTCCCATTTAATAGGGGCCTATTGCTATTCATCGGGCTCTAAATCCAGGAGACGGGTTGTTTAACTGGGAAATTACAGAACCCAATAAAAGTTTGCCCGACTTTGAAGGCGCGCCCAGGGCCTCGTGTTCTGCAGTAGCATTTGTGACCACTGAACCAACGAGACAGGCAGGCAGGCTGTAATAAGTAGTACATATGCTCACGCCTGTATTCCCCGAAGGGGTTGTAATGACAACACCCACTTTACACCGAAGGTAATTATGCCAATGTGACGAATGGAGAGTCTATCGCTGTCTCGGGCACTTTACCGTAAAGCAAGTGGTGTGAAATCACTGCATAAACAAGTAGTATTTATTATGATATCAAGCGATAACATTAATTACGGCATGGTAAGTGAAACCTATGAAAGCTTGCAACAATAAGGGTGTAACTTGCTCACTATTATCTTTGAGTTGAGTGGAATTGCTGCGTCACTGCGCCATAAAATACTTTAAGAGTTTAACCCTTCACCACACAATTAAGCACTATACAATGGCGCACTGCCATTAGGGGACGATATTGTAAACATGAAGATACTGTCCCCAAGTGAGCAGGTCTTGATCTTGGACAGGAAATTCCACATTTCTTTTTACACTTGGATACACAATTAAATTGACTGCAATCAACACACAACCTTAACCGCTGATCCTAGAGACATGACATTTGGAGGACCTAATATAAAATTATTAAAAGTTTTTCGAAATTCTACTCAATTGGGTGTTGAAATTATGTGAAATCTTAAAACAATTAATTGTATTCAGACATTATAACACAGCACTATCTAATCCCAAACTAAGCAAAGCTTGCATAATTACATACAATGATACCAAACACCCAGGCAGACACAAGGCAAACACATTAGGAAAACATACAAACAAACAGGTTAGGAAAAATACGAACAAGAGGCGGAATCGTATTATTCATAATCATTTTAATTAGTTAGAAGCTAAAGACGTGTGTCTTGTATAAAAATCTAACTTTTTTGTGATTATTAATATAATATATTTTCTTTCTTTATTTATTTCTTTCCCAGGTACCTAACATCCCATCGGAGTACAGTGCACCCACAGTCGTCTGATGTAAGGCGTTATGTATGCGTGCATTGTCAACTGCCGTGCGACTCTCGGAGGAGTCTCACCTTACACATGGAGGTCTTAATTATGTTCAAACTAACTTTATTTGATTAGACTTCTTACAAAGTACTTACAAATCGTCAGAAGAACAAAGAAAAAATACATTATACAGGATTATAAATGTTACCAGCAGGTTCGGAAGGTTGCTTTTACTGAGAAGAACCCGGCAAGAAACTCAGCAATACTAATCAATGTGGCTCTAACGTTATATGGTAGTTAGATATAAGTGCCAAAGACGGCGATAGACACACCGTCTCCCATGTTTGTTTGATATTTATTTATTATATCTCTAAGTATAATTTAAAAAAAAATGCATTATAAGATACAAATGATATAATGTAATGCTATAAAATCCTAAGTTATTTTGAATAGTTATACAATATATTCAGTAATTTTTGTCAAATTGAACTCTAGGTACACGGAATAAAAAAGAGATTCCTCTGTGATACCTGCGGGAAGGTTCTATCGAGTGCTGAAAAACTGAAGTATCATAAGGAAAGTAATCATTTGGGAATGAAGCCATATACTTGCAGGTACTGTACTAAATGTCTTTACATACATACGTACATAGCTATAAAATATTGATTTGGTTACATATTTGCTCACTCAGGGAAGAAGCTGCCTTCTAAATGTGAATGTCGTGTGGGTAACTGTGCATGTAGTTTATTCGTCAAGCTAGACAGACGGAGATAGACTCTTAAAATGGTAGCATTCATACATTTGCTCACGACTGCATTCCCCGAAGGGGGTAGGCAGAGGTGTTGTCATAACAACACGCACTTTTCACCGAAGATGATTAAGTGCCAACGTGACAGATGGTGAGTCTATCGCCGTGTCGGTCAGGCACTATACATACGTCTTCAAATTACTTCTCAGACATACGCAGATTCCCTCACGATGTTTTCCTTCACCTTAAAGCACGTGGTGTGAAATTCCAGCACATAAGTTTTTAGAAAAATCATTGTTACAGGCCGCTGGAATTCGACCTTGCGTCGCTTGCAAAGCAGACGACTATAGCTATAGTGGTATAGCTTAACATTCATAAATTAATTTGTATTTCCAACAGTCAATGCAACAAGTCATTCGCGAAGAAGTATAACCTAAAGTTACACGCCCGTTCGCACACAGGCGAGCGAGCGCACTCATGCGCTACTTGCGGCAAGACGTACGTACAGAGGAGTACGCTTTTACGCCATCAAAGAAGGTAGCAACCCACTACCCATTTACTATACACATAATTATTTACTATATACGCCTTCATAAACGCATAAATAAAAGCACGTCATAAAATTTTTGGAAATATAATTATGTATTATACTTTTGAACATCCTTTCGTTTGCCGGTAGACGGCGAAAGCTGACGCTTTGACCCACATAGCCATACCCGCTTGGCCACACCCACCACAACCCGGATCATACCCACTAAGATAAAATGATGAAACTGCCTTTTATTCAATATTTTTATTTTATCGTAAAGACAAAAATATGTATAGTCTAAAAATAAATAGAATAGGGGTGTCTTCAAATTGACTTCTTCTTTGTTGCAGATTTCACACGGAATGTAAAAAATGTGCCAAATGTGAGAAGAGTTACGCAGATCGCAATCAATTGGAGATGCACGAGAAAGTATGCTTACTTACCTAAATGATTGTACTTACTTACATAAAAATGCAGACACTATTAAAACGAGGGTATATTAGACTTATTTACTCTTCGTTTTATTTACCTACTAGCTGTGCCCCGCGGTTTCACCCGCGTAGATTTAGTTTCATCCCTATTGTCGCGTAACCCTAATATTTTTAATAAATAAATGTATTAGCTACCTACCAATGAAAGTCCCGTTAAAATCCGTCCAGCCGTTTCAGAGATTACCCGAAACAAGCAGACAGAGAAGAAATTTAACACTTGGTTTTTTAGTGTCAGTAGCGTGTATACTTTCATATGCATTTAGTGAAAAGCTGTTATTTTGGAGTTACAAACAGACACTTCAATTTTATTTATCTGTATAGATGTATAGATATAGATGGATCTATTCTGCATGCTTTATTTTTATACGTCAATATTCTCAGTTTTTCGTTTTGTTCAAATAACTATTTGTATTCTGTACTCGACTGTACCTCATGTCACGTAAACAAAGTCACTGCGTATACTCTTATCGGTATAAGCTTAAGCATAGTATAACGATAAAAGTAAGCTGGTTGGTATGTGGTATGAGGCCAAACAGTAATTGAGTACTAAGCTACATAATATCAGTGTATGTTGTTGTTATCACGGATATCCCGCGGAACAAATTTTGCTAAAATTTTAACCAAAAACCGCTTTGGCCTATCGTATATTGTGGTAGATTGACAATGATCTTGAGATGATGATTGATGATTGCTTTAGGAGCAAAAAAATATTATAATAGTACATGTTTAAGGTCAGCGCTCATAACAGACGGCACCTATACTATAGATGTTCGTGTAAAAGTGCCATGGAAATTAAGTCTTGAAAACGAAACGGTCGATAAATAATGAATGAAATGTCTGTGAAATCCTGTTGACTTATTTGACAATCGACAGTTGACTGACATTAGTGTTGACACTTGTCAAAAGACATCATTGAACGCCATCTATGTAAATATTATTAAGCCCAAATAATTACCACTCAAGCTCTATTTTTTTCGGCAAAATAAATATCAACATCTTTCTTTCCTTCTTCCTGATTTTACCCTGAAGATGTGGATTTTTTTCATGATTTAAAAAAAAAAATTGCAAAGTATACGATTGTCATACGAAACTCTTTCGTTTATAGTTAGCGATAGTGGAATTTAATACGTTTTTAAATTTAATTCTACTATGGAGACGAATAAAATGTGCTGTTACGGTTGTTTATGTACCAAGGACGAGAATAAAGTAGAAGTTTATGTTGTTCGGTGCCGCTCTTTACAAAGCACATTTCAGGTAATTAGATAGTTATTTGTTATCATTTTAATAATCCTCTTGGCCTTCATCAGCCTCCTGCACGTATCCCATGTTATTTGTAGTGGGCCCAATGTGTTCTTCTCTTCCATGTCTTTCTATCAGCTGTCATATCTGCATTCCTTTCTTGGCATATCTTTTCACACAATCCATCCATCATTTCTGAGGTCTTCCCTTGTCACTATCCACCTGTCACAAACACATTATATTATCCATAAACAAAACTTAACGCAATATTGTTTGAGAATGAGAAGTAACGGAGGGATGAGTCCCTCCGCATGAACCATGATATTCTTGCAATATGGGCCATATGCTCATGCTATCTAAGTAAGGTCCCCACCTTTCTCTGTAGACGATTAAGTGCCAAAGTAGCATGGTAAGTCCATCATCATGTTAGGCACTAATTACTTCTCAGACATATGCAGGTCTCCTCACAATGTTTTCCTTCACCCTAAAGCAAGTGGGATGAAACTGCAAGTAAGTTTTTAGAAAACCTCATTGGTACAGGCCCTTGGGATTCCAACTTGCATAGTAAGTGACTCAAACTTTATGGGTAACAAACAATTACAGTAGGTAAAATTGCTATATTATTTTTAAGTCACACTTCTTGATAATTTGCAGATGGAATCCATTCCTTTATGTTTTCTATGCAAACGGATGGCACAGCACGCAGAGTTATTCATAGAGAATGTACAAAGTAACCAGGTTTTACTAGAAAACTATCACAATGTAAGTTCTTTTCATATTCATAGGTCGTCAAACACACATCTATATCTATACAGATAAATAAAATTGAAGTGTCTGTTTGTATTCCAAAATAACAGCTTTTCACTAAATGCATATAAAAGTATACACGCTACTGACACTAAAAAAACAAGTTTTAAATTTTTTATCTGTCTGTCTGTCCGTCTGTCTGCCAGTGAAAGTCCCGTTAAAATCCATCCAGCCGTTTACGCGTGATGGCGTGACCAAGGGAAATAGGGATTAATTTTTAAATATAAAGACTTGCATACCTCATGTGGTTTCACCCACATAGTTCCCGTTCCCGTGGGACTACAGGGATAAAATATAGCCTATGTTACACAGGGTGAATGATTTTGAAATCGGCACAGTAGTTTTTGAGTTTATTAATTACAAGCATACACACAAAAATACCAATTTAATAATAGTAGTGTAGACTAGCGGTTGTCACATGGTTTCACCCGCGTAGTTCCCGTTCCCATGGAAGTACGGAGATGAAACATAGCCTATGTTACTCGCTGATGATGTTGCTATCCAATGCTTAAAGAATTTTCGAGATTTGTCTAGTAGTTTCCTCTTTATAATATTAGTATAGAAATATTCTTTATTTTTCAGACAATGGATAAAACTCTCCAATCAGTAAGAACACAAGTGCAACCCCTAGTCAATCTAGCCAGCTCTTGCAACAAAAGTGCACAAATATTTGAATATCAATACAGTGAAGAAACTACATGCTTTGTGGCAACTATTACCAGTTGTGATGCCACTGAAGAGAAGATTAATGATATCAAATTGGAGATTAAACGGGAGGATAGTGAGTCTTCTGATCTGGAAGGAGATTATGTTGACGACTGTGTAGGTATGTTGCTATAAATTGATTCATGATATCTATATCTATACAGATAAATAAAATTTTAAGTGTCTATTTGTAATTCCAAAATAACATATTTCACTAAATGCATATGAAAGTATACACTATACTGACACTAAAAAACCAAGTATTAAAAAATTTCTCTGCGTGTTTGTCTGTCCGCCTGTCTGTCTGTCTGTCTGTTCCGGGTAATCTCTGAAACGGCTGGACGGATTTTAACGGGACTTTCACTGGTAGGTAGCTGATGTTTCAAGGAGTAACTTAGGCTACTTTTATTTATCAAAAATATTAGGGTTCCTCGAAAATGAGGATGAAACTAAATCTACACTGACACCCGCGACAATGCAGGGCACAGCTAGTTTAATAATATATTTAAAACATCTATTAAAGAGAGCCATTGTGGCTGTAAGGTATGAGCAGTCGTCTGCTACACATGCGACGCATGTTCGACTCCCAGTGGGACCTGTACCCATGAGTTTTGTCTTAAAACTTATGTGACTATTTACACTTTTTTTTAAATTACTTCTCAGACATATGCAGGTTTCCTCCCGATGTTTTCCTTCACCGTAAAGCCCGTGGTGAGAAATCTGAAAATAGGTTTTTAGAATAACTCTTCGGTACAGGCTGTGCTGGGATTCGAGCTGGCGTCGCTTAAGTAGCAAGCAACTGGTCAAACCACACGGCCACCATGGCTCTATGTATGTACATAATATTAAGATACATTTAACATTTTCAGGATTTGAAGATCAATCAATAAAAGAGGAAGAGGAGGATGAATTCCCGTTGAATTTGTTAAAAAAAGCGCGCATGGACTTGGAAAATATAGATCTGAAAAGTGTAAGCAAATCGTTGAAAAATAATAAACATAAAAAGAAAAAACGCAAGCTCATTGATCGAAAAACAGGTTTGTTAACCAAAATATCACTATAATAATCTATATCTATACATGTATACAGATATATAAAATGGAAGTGTCTGTTTGTAATTCCGATACTTTGTAATATACGGTACAGACTTAAAAAAAGCTATCTAAAAAGCTGTGAACCTTGTGAAATTTAATCGGTTTATGTGTGAGAAATATATACCGGTGGTCAATTCTTCGAAATTCATAAGTGCCTTACCAGGGCCTAAACTGAATAAATAATTTTCATTTTTATTTTTATTTTCTTGCGCGTAGTATAGTTGCGTGAAAGCCATTCAAATGTTATATAGTTTTTACTAGCTGTACCCCGCGGTTTCACTCGCGTAGAGTTAGTTTCATGGGAGTCCCGTGGAACGCTTATGTTTTTTTTTAAATAAAAGTAGCCTAAGTTACTCCTTGAAACATCAGCTACCTGCCAGTGAAAGTCCCGTTAAAATCCGTCCAGCCGTTTCAGAGATTACCCGGAACAAACGGACAGACAGATATAAACTTTAAAACATGTTTTTTCAGTATGTATACTTTCTAGTATGCATTTAGTGAAAAGCTGTAATTTTGGAATTACAAACAGACACTTCAATTTTATTTATCTGTATAGATTATTTATCCTACGCGAGACAGCATGATATATTTACCAAGTATATTTTCAGAACCAAAACTAACACCGATAAATATAACCAAAAAGCAATGTATGGCTGAACGGGAGCAAATGGCGACTGATACTAAATACCTAAGGTCTACGTACAAGTGTAAGGATTGCTTAAAAGGATTCAACTTTAAGGACAGTTACCTGAAGCATTTAGAAAGACATAGTGAGGTATGTTTTTATATTACACTAGCTGTGCCTGATTTAGTTTCTTCCTTACTGTCGCGGAACCCTAATATTTTTTATAAATAAAAGTAGCCTAAGTTACTCCTTGAAACATGAGCTACCTACCAGTGAAAGTCCCGTTAAAATCCGTCCAGCCGTTTCAGAGATTACTCGGAACAAACAGACAGACAGAGAAAAAATTTAAAACTTGGTTTTTTAGTGTCAGTATCGTGTATACTTTCATATGCATTTAGTGAATAGCTGTTATTTTGGAATTACAAACAGACACTTCAATTTTATTTATCTGTATAGACTAGCTGACCCGACAGACGTTGTCCTGTCTTAATTATGAGAATGCAGCACGTATTCTGTCAATTCTATGTCAAACATCATAAGGTTACATCAAAAAGTTTTTAGTGTCCAAAGCGCTAAGGTTAGATTTAAGAAGAAAGAAAGAATTTTATATGGTGGTTAAGAATACTTAAATTTTCAAATTTTAGAATACTTAACCACAAGCAATTTTCTTAGTTCTTTCTCTCATAAGAACCATCTCCACAATAAGGAACACGACAAAATTTTTTTTATCGAAATTGGTTCAGTGTTTTCAAAAAGGAAATATGAAAGTGGGTCCACAGGTTAAAAATATTACTCGTGAACCCACTGTGGGTCAATAGCAGTGGGACTACAGTTAACATGCCAAGAAAATCGTGGGGACACTTCAAATGTATGTGAAGTTTTTTAAAGACGTGTGTATAATGCTTGTGACGGCGATGAAATTGTCAAGTAAATCCCTAATCTACTTCAGTGAAATGTGTGTTTTTTAATACCTTGTCGCTATCCCTTTGGGGACCCTTTTGAGGAGCAATGAGATCTTATTTTAAACCATTAAAAAAATCGTTTTTTTATGGCATATTTATTTATATATACCGTTGTATATTCCAGAGCAACGGCGCCGTAGAGTGTGAGATATGCAAACAACGAATGGACACAGTCGATAAACTAAACAGTCATCAAAGATATCATTTTGTGTAAGTGTAGTTGGTTCCTTTACTATACGTAAAATTGTGGGTATACTTAACGAAAAATATCTCAAATGTGATCTAGTCGGTATCTGCTGACACTAAGAGTTTTATTCCATCTTAAGTTAAAATAAAAATGAACCTTACCCAATGTCTTTAGAGCATAAATCTCCCTGTTCCAGCCGCTACAAATGTCCCGAATGTGTTCTAGTCAGCATCTGCTGACACTAAGATATTTTCCCCTTGAAGTTTAATTAAATATGAACCTAAAACCATGTATTTAGAGTATAAATCTCCCTGTTCCAGCAGCTACAAATGTCCCGAATGTGTTCTAGTCAGCATCTGCTGACACTAAGATATTTTCCCCTTGAAGTTTAATTAAATATGAACCTAAAACCATGTATTTAGAGTATAAATCTCCCTGTTTCAGCAGCTACAAATGTCCCGAATGTGTTCTAGTCAGCATCTGCTGACACTAAGAGTTTTCTTCCACCTTTAGTTCAAATAAAAATGAACCTTAATCCATGTGTTTAGAGTAAAAATCGCCTTGTTCCAGCCGCTACAAATGTCCCGAATGTGATCTAGTCCGCATCTGCCGCCAGACTATAAGGGATCACTACACAGCCCTTCATTGCCAGGACATGTACCAGTTTGTCTGCACATTCCCTGGCTGTGGTAAAGTCTACAAGTGAGTATCTATTCACTTCAGAAGAGCCATGGTGGCTGGCGTCGCAAGTTCGAATCCCAGCGGTCTATCAAAGAGGTTTTCTGAAGACTAAAAGTTTTCAGAAATCCGATGGGATTCGACCTTGCGTCGCTTGTGTAGCAGGCGACTGCTCAAACCCCATGGTCACCACGGGTGTCCCACGGTACCCTGTTTTCTTAAATAAAATTAGCCTAAAACACTCCTTGAAACATTAGCTATCTGCAAGTGAAAGTCACGTTAAAATCCATCCAGCTGTTTACGCGTGATGCCGTGAACAAGGGAAATGGGGATTAATTTTTATAATGTTCACCTAAAAATCTATAGGTACGGTCGAATTGAGAAATCTCCCCCTTTATTGTAGACCCTATATAGCGTTAACTTGTTTGTTGCAGTCGTCAGTCGTATCTACGCAAACACAAGGCACACGCACACAAACGCAAGGAGCGAGTCACGTGCCAATACTGCCTCAAGACATACGCTTCTAAAGACGTGCTCAAATCACATATGACTATGTGAGTCGTTCAATTATATTTATTGCTCAATCATCATTCATTCATTCATTCATTTCAGCCGACAGACCCCCACTGCTGGGCATAGGACTCCCCCAACGATCTCCACGATGACCGGTCTTGGGTCATTGCTCAATCATCACCTTAATATTCTAATGCCGAGGATTTGTAGTATTAAAACTAGCTGTGTCCCGCGGTTTTACCCGCGTAGTTAATTTCATGGGTGACCCGCGGAACCCTAACGTTTTTTAAAAATAAGAATAGTCTACTTTATAAGTTACTAGAGGTAGTAAAATTAGCTTCCTGTCAGTGAAAGTCCCGTTAAAATACAGACAGACAGAGAAACAAATTAAAACTTGGTTTTTCAGTGTCAGTAGCGTGTATACTTTCATATGCATTTAGTGAAAAGCTGTTATTTTGCAATTACAAACTGACACTTCAATTTTATTTATCTTTATATATAGTCAGCACCCAAAAGAAGTGTCAGCGGTGGAGGTACGCAAGCTGTTCGTGTGTCAAGAGTGCGGGAAAGCCTTCAAAGTACCATCGCAGCTCAAGATACACAGCGTCAAACATAGCCAGTTCAAGAACTCGTACTGTGTCGAGTGTGACAAGTGAGTCATTGATGCATATATCATTTAAAATCTAGGGCCTGTAGACAAAATGACTTCACGCTCAGAGAAACCATAAAAAATGTATGGGAATGACATATGTCACGTGCTTGATTTATGTTATTTGCATACATTATGTATCGCTTATATTAGCGCAAACGCGAGAGAAAGTTACTTTGTCTAAGCCTACAGGGGGTCTACTCTCTTTCGACGAAGACTAAATCATCCGTCGTTTCAGTTTAATAATTAAATTTAAGTAGGCTAGAATATCTAAACGTGAAAGAATTTTCTAGCAGACCATGGAACGTTTGAACGTAATTTTAGAACGAATAAGAACCATGGTAAGACCGTCCCCTAAGGGGGTCAAATATAAAATCGAAGCAATTAATAATGAGGCACAAATATAACTACCATCCTATATTGTTCACAGGAGTTTTAAATCGGACTATATATTGAAACATCACTTGAAGACAGCAGCGCCTCATGTCAACTATGTAGAATTACCGTAAGTTTGTTAAATCTGTTCATACTTTTGTTATTATATCACTTCATCTATCTTTACATACAGATAAATAAAATTGAAGTGTCTGTTTGTAATTTCAAAACATCTTTTTGCTAAACGCACGTAAAAAAACATAATTTTTCTCGGTCTGTCTGTGTTTGTTCTGGCTAATCTCCGAAAGCGCTGGACTTATGTTAACGTGACTTTTACTGGCAGATAGCTGATTTTGCAATTTCAAACAATTTTTATACTTAGGGTTTCGTGACTGAATGCCGCAGAAACAGCTGTAGTTTTTATTCGATTTGTTTCAGCCTGGTGTGTTCACATTGTGACAAGAGATTCGCGATCAAGAGAGATTTGGAGCGACATATGAACAGGGTCCATTTGAACATTAAACCTTTCAAATGTGATAAATGCGATAAGGTATATTTCCCTTTTGGTATATCACATCCGTTGTACTTTGTGTCCCTTTTGGTATATCACATCCTCTGTTATTTTTGTCCCTTTTGGTATATGCCACATCCTTTGTATTGTGTGTCCCTTATGGTATAACAAATCCTTTGTAATGTGTGTCCCTTTTCGTATATCACATCCTTTGTATCTTGTGTCCCTTTTGGTACATTCCATATGTCTACTAAGCATATAATTTCTAAAATTATATTATGTTGTTTAGGCCTATGTGAACGGCTGGTCTCTGACGGAGCACAAGAGATACATCCACGATGGATACAAGAGACCTCTCAAATTCCCCTGCTCTATGTGTGATAAAGTTTTTGATGTAAGTATTTATATTGTTAAAAAAAACAAAATAATTCATAACATCGAGTAACAAAAAAAGCAGAATAATATAAGTGTACAGATGCCGTCACGAGCTATGAACACTGTCCTTGAATGCGCTGTTAATTATATATGTCTGTCTGTATGGCGCGACGCGAATACAATAAAACGCAGTTACCCCCCCTATTTTCGCTTAGCGCTCATAACTCTTGACGGCACTTGTATGCAAGTTCAACCGGTGGTAATTTTTCGACGTTCATATGTCTTCCCTGGGCCTGTAGACAAAGTAACATTAGCCTCACGCTTCACTAGTAGAAACGATACAAAATGTACGCGAATGACATTTGTCACGTGACAGATTTATGTCATTTCCATACATTTTGTAGCGTTGCTATTGCAAACGCGAGGAATGGTACTTTTCTAGGCTCCCAGAACAGACGGAGAGCGACAAGAAATGGTTCTAAGGAGCGTTTAGTAAAAGCTGTTAATTTTGAATTACAATCAGACACTTCAATTTTATTTATCTGTATGTATAGATAGGTGAAGTGTATATAACAAAAGCATGAACATATTTAATAAACTTACGGCAATTCTACATAATTTGACATGAGGCGCTGCTGTTTTCAAATGATGATTCAATATATAGTCCAGGGGCGTGCATTATATTTTCAGAGGGATAGGCAATAACAATAAGTAGGCAGGTAGGCAGTTTAAGTACATACCTATGTGTCGCGGCGTAGGTACACAAACGAACATAAACACACACACACACACACGACACGAGTATATTCAGTGATCACCAATTATAACTTCTGCTTTCCTGCTTATATGCAATGCACGCCACTGATATAGTCTGACTAGCTGTGCCCCGCGGTTTCACTCGCGTAAATTTAGTTACATACAAATTTTCATCCCCTATTTTATCTCCTTGGGGGTAGAATTAATCAAAATCCTTTCTTAGCGGATGCCTACGTCATAACATCTACCATGCCAAATTACAGCCCGATCCGTCCAGTAGTTTGGGCTGTGCGTTGATAGATCACTATGTCAGTCAGTCAGTCACCTTTGAGTTATATATATTTAGATTTGAAACTCCTGTGAACAATATAAGATACAGGGCCTCAACTGAATAAATCGTTTTCAGCGCAAGCAGATTCTAGCGTCACACGTGCGAACACACACAGGGGAGAGACCGTTCGCGTGTTCCCGATGTCCAGCCGCCTTCAGCCAGCGAGGAGTGCTCGCCACACACGTCCGCCTCGTTCACCTTCGGCAAACACGCACTGGACTGCCTCGACTTACCAATGCTAAATAAATTATACAATTCAAATTATAAAAGAACTGATGAAACTCATGCTTACCTTAATGTACCCACAGTCTACGATAAGAAGTCTTATCGAGCCTTGAATTAAATCCCAACCCTCAAATCAGTATTACTTGACACTGCGAATGTGGCTTAAAGACTGAAGCGAAGAATGCCCTATCATGAACACGACACACGCACAACACATTTGAATATGGTCTGGCGACAGATGGCTAATTCACAAGAAAAAAAAAACCAATGGCAACAACAAATACAAAACTGTCCTAAATGACACGACACTGTCTATTAATAAAGACATAACTCAATTATAAACTACCACAATGACATTGTGATAATGTCAACTAATATGCACGACACTGTCAACTAATATTCATTACACTGGTAACTAATAATTGATACTGTCAATGAATGCACCAGATATTATCAACTGATAAACACCAAATCAAACAAATATGACACTGGCAACTATTGAACACGACAATGTTTACTGATAACACGACACTGACAACTAATAAACACCACATCAAACAAATACAATACTGGCAACAAATTAATGCGAAATTTATAACATCGCTGTTAACTGATAAATACGACACTGGCAGCTAATAAACATGAACTGTTAACAGATAACAGCGATACTGGCAACAAATTAATACTACACTGGCAACTAATAAACACGACACTGACAACTTTTAAACACGATACTGTCAATTAACTAACACGACACTATCAACTGAAAAACACGACACTGTTAACTAATACACACGAGACTGTCAACTAAAAAAACACTAACAACTAGTTAATCACGGCACACTCAAATAAACATAAACATGATACTGTCAACTAATAAACACGACACTGTCAACAAATTCATGACACAGTCAACTATGATAAATGTATGTATTCCACTTAAATGTATAAGAATACCTTATGAATGTTAATAAGATTCAATATTTATTTTATTATTTTATTGTAGTCAATTGCCAATTTAAGTACAAGTTATATAAGAGTTAATTATTATAACCATTATGTGAATTGTGATGTTATGAATAAACTATTTCTTAAGAATTTTCATTTATTTCTTTTAAGCATCCATATCATAAAATAGCGGACGTCACGCGGTTTCGCCCGCGTAGTTCCCGTTCTCGTGGGAGCAAGGGGATAACATATAGCCTATATAAATCAGTGATAACATAGCATTCAAATGGTGAAATAATTTTTAAAATTGGTCCAGTGATTTTTGAGCCAAATCATTACAAACATACATACAAACCTTTCGTCCTTATAATATTGGTATAGATTATTCAAACACCTAGGAATGCCGAGGTCGTAGGTACGCAGTGACTATTTCGAAACCGTTTATGATACGCCCTAAATCCTGAATAAAAATAGGATAGTAGGAAGCTCCCTAGCCGACGAGCGTGGTAATTGTCGGTCGATTCGCGACCTGTCAATCTACATCACACGTGCCTACTGACACCGAGCTATGTTCGCATTGGCGATTATCTCCTCCGATAAATCTGAAGATATAAATTTAGATCTAGATTTTCGCGGTGATAGGCTCCCCATCTGTCACGCCTGTATTCCCCGAAGGGGTAGGCAGATATGTTGTAATATCAAAACCTACTTTACACAGAAGATGATTAAGTGCCAATGTGACAGTGGTGAGTCTATTGCCGTCTCAGGTACTATACATACGTCATTGAATTACTTCTCAGACATATGCAGGTTTCCTCACATGTTCTCCTTCACCGTAAAGCACGTGGTGTGAAATCACTGAACATAAGTTTTTAGAAAAACTCATTGTACGGGGCCCGCTGGGCTTCGAACTTCTGCTCAAGCCCAACAAGTAAGTACTTACTTTGTAGGTAAGTTACCTACAAACCTAAGTATTGTCCTGGGATATATCACCCGACAATATTCCCTGTGCAGCCGTGGTCCGGATGCGGTCTCATCCGCGCTCCCCCCCGGATGTGGCGCGCTCCCGTGGGACTCGCGACGCGAGCGACATCTACCTTACGGCTGGGAACTACACTTTTACTGAAAATACATACCATAAACTGAACTGCACCCGTCTGAAGTCGTCGAAAGGGTAGGCAGAGGTATTTTTATAGTACACTTGTGGCGCCTGACCTTTGCCCGGTTAAGCAGTAGAGGTAGCTGCCCCCCTACCAACTGCGAGAGATAATAACGAAAAAAAAAGAAAAAACCTCTCTGTGAAATGACAACTTATCTGTCAAAATATGTTACTGACATTTGAGAATCTAAAATGTCATATAGGTACTGTAAGATTGTTTGTAAAAAATAGTTACGGTCAAATTCAGAACCACCTATTTTTTTTCAATTCCCAATCTATACACATAAATCAAATTGAAGTGTCTGTTTGTTATTAAAACATAACTTTTCACTAAATGAAAACATAATATGAATGTATACTACACGCTACTGAGACTAAAAAATCATGTTATGAAATTTTTCACTGTCTGTTTGTCGGTCTGTCTGTCTGTCTGTCTGTCTGTCTGTCTGTCTGTTTGTCCCGGGTAATCTCTGATACAGCTGGACGGGACTTTCACTGGCAGGTAGGTCACCCATAAAATTAACTCTACGCGGGTAAAACCGCGGGGAATTATTATTATAAATTGCAAAAGTGCAACGCATCTCTTATTAAAAAGTGAGAGTGAAATCCCTCTGATCCCGAAAGGAGGTCAGTAAATAAGTGGGTCATGAGATCGATAGAGGCCGAACTTGAACAAGGCCCGTAGGCCCGTCCCAAGGGTCTCCCATACCTACAGCTGATTGTCCCATACACATATTCAACTAATTATTAAGATAAATTTTTGAAACAAAATATTTATAAAGGACAGTTACCCTCGGACAGACGGTTTAGGTATGTGGATTCGAACCGCACTAAAACCCACCCGGTGGCCATCCTCGATGCTAAAAGGGACTCCTGGTACTCTGATAGGTCGCACTGGTGTCACCATGCTCTTTACCACGGTGGCCATCCTCCATGCTAAAAGGGACCCCGGGTTCTCCCCGGGGCAGCTGTGTCGCCGCCATATCGAAGCCCCTAGAATACGGTGGGAACTTTAATCCAGGATCCTTAGATTGGGAGCAATTGCCTGGAACAGTTCTCCGATTTCCTTGTCAATAAAAGCAACCTTCCGAACCTGGCGGTAGCATGTATAATCCTGTGTAACTGTGTCATTCTGACGATTTGAAAGTACTTTGTATAAAGTCTAATCGAACAAAGATATTTTTGAGTTTGAGTTTGAGTTCGATAGATAATTTTAAATTTTGATTGACCGAACCTAAAATATATAATTCACATTTTCCAAAATTAAGTTCTAGGCCAATAATTTTAAAAGATTCAATAATCGACCTAAAATCTTCTAAGACGGTGAGTCCATCACCTCTTAGAGTTCCGTCATCCAGGTACCAAAGGTATAATTTTGACTGGAGGCCGAAATGGTGGGGTGGATAGTGAGACTAAACAGAGCTGGGCCCCAACCATGAGCTCTTATTGCAATGATAATTCAGTTGTGCGACAGTGACAGATGTATGCACGTCACATATATCTGTCTCATAAATGAGTGAAACTATCATGGCAATAAGAGCTCATGGTAAGGCCCCTGGTCCGAGTGGGTCACCCTGTTGACAGCCTGCCTCTGAGTGGAGGAGATAGCTTCGATATGTTAATTTGGATGGTGCCCCGTAGCACTGGTGAAGTAAAGGTGCTTTTGACTTCTAAATATATATAACTCAAAGGTGACTGACTGACTGACATAGTGATCTATCAACGCACAGCCCAAACCACTGGACTGGATAGTATTCTATAAATCTATTCATACAGATAAATAAATTGTAAGTGCCTGTTTGTAATTCCAAATAAACAGCTTTTCACTAAATGCATAATATGAAAGTATATTCAGTAGGTACTGATATAAAAAAAAACCGATATTTTTTTCTCTGTTCGTCTTTTTGTTAAGCTCCGAAACAGCTTTACTGATTTTAACGGAGCTTTCTCCGTCGGAAAGCTGTTGTGACTTTTTTTAAATAGGTTTCACGAAATAAAGTCTAAGCGTAATTTTTGTTTATAAGCGAAAATATTATATCAATTTTAATACCTTATTTCAATTCAACATGATTTCTTACAAAATAACACAAGTAATTCCTAAAGAGAGAAGAGAATGACGTCTTGATTAAATAGCTAGATTGAAATTTCTAAATTAACAAAACAGAATTGCGCCAACAGATTGCACTGTAGGTCTAAAAAGGCCACTTTCGGAGAATCATAATGTGATTTGAATATGATTCATCACCGAAATGACAAAATGGTCACTTAAGTGCAATTCATATTTATGATTTACGAATGATTACAATTATTGTAGATGTTAGTCCCTATGTAACTTTTTATGGTTCTGCTATTTGTCACAAAAGCAATTCATATTTTGTGGACCATTTTAGGAATTTTCATAGGAAAGTGTCAAACAGATGAATTGCGAAATATGAATTATTCCTGAATCATATTCGGATCACATTATGATTCTCCCAAAGTGGCCGTTTTAGACCTACTGGTATGTCAACAATCCCTAATATTTACGATTTAATTTGTACCATATTTACTTTATGTTAGAGTTCATCTTGTGTTAAATTGCAGCTGAAACTTTCCATGAAAATGAGACTGAAATAAAACTTTTAAAGTATTTATATTTGTGAGGAAATTTAAGTCTTACTTGATTAGAAATAAGGACAAGTATTGTTTAGAAGGGCGTTCACAAAAGGTATTTGTAAATAAGCTTTCGATTACGATTGGTTCTCGAACGAAAAATCCTTCAAAGTTACCATTTTTTATTCGGATATTTTGGTTACATACATTAGGAGTACACCTGTCGCGTATCGTCCTCTCTGCCTACTAGATGAGGCGGGTAAGCTGCTCGAAAGAGTGTTGGCGGACCGCCTCAGTACGCACCTGACGAGCGTCGGGCCGGACCTGTCGGAAGACCAGTTTGGCTTCCGACGCGCGCGGTCGACAGTGGACGCGATCATACGCGTCCGAACACTGTCGACGCAGGCTGTATCCCGGGGCGGAGTGGCGTTGGCTGTCAGCCTTGACATAGTCAACGCCTTCAATAGCCTGCCCTGGGACGCAATAAGGGGGGCCCTGGTGTACCACCGCGTGCCCCCCTACCTGCAGCGCGTGGTCTGTGCCTACTTGCGCGACAGGTGCGTGCAATATGTGGGCGGAGATGAACGAGTTCACCGGAGGGAGGTTTACTGCGGGGTCCCACAGGGATCGGTCCTAGGGCCACTCCTGTGGAACCTCGCGTACGATGCGGTCCTGCGGGTCGACCGCCCCGACGGCGTTAGCATCGTCTGCTATGCGGACGACACGCTGGTGCTAGCCGTCGGGGCCACTTTCGAGGAGACCAACCGGCTCGCCGAGCTTGGCGTGGCATGCGTCGTGGAGAAAATCCACGAGCTGGGCCTTCGGGTAGCGCCGGAAAAGACCGAGGCGCTGTGGTTCCACAAGATCCCGAGGGGAAGGGAACCACCCAGCTCGTCGGTTCGCGTAGGTGACGTGGATGTCCGGGTGGGACGGTACCTCAAGTACCTCGGTCTCACCCTGGACGGTCGCTGGGGCTTTGAGGAGCACTTCAGCCGCATGGTCCCCCGGATCAAGAGGGTAGCGGGTGCATTGCACAGACTGCTGCCCAATCTCGGGGGGCCGAGTGAAGGAGTCCGCCGCCTCTATGCGGGGGTCGTGCGATCCGTGGCTCTCTACGGAGCACCCGTCTGGTCTTCCAGACTGGGTGTTAGGCGCTGCAGAACTATGTACAATAGTATGCAGCGTCCTATGGCCATCCGGGTCGCACGGGGGTATCGTACCCTGTCCTTTGAGGCGGCCACTGTCCTGGCGCGGTTTCCGCCCCTGGACATCCTGGCGGAGATGGATGCTCGTATTTACGACCGTCTCCGCCGGGCGGACGGAACTGCGCCTCCAAATGCGGCTGAAGTGAGAAGGCAGGAGCACCGACATGCGCTCGTAACGTGGCGGGAGCGGCTCTGTGAGCCGCAGAACGCCCGCCAACGCGCTGTCGGTGCAATTTTGCCGAGCCTCGGGCCCTGGCTAAAGAGGAAGGACCACGTCACCTTCCGGCTGACGCAGGTACTCACCGGACACGGGTGTTTCGGAGAGTACCTGAATCGGATCGGTCGCGAACCGACGACGCAATGCCACCATTGCGGCAGTGACCGGGATTCCGCACAGCACACGCTGGAGCAGTGCCCAGCGTGGAGCTCGGAACGGCGAATCCTGGTCACCAGGATCGGGCAGGACCTCTCTCTGCCACGCGTAGTGACGGCTATGCTGGCAGACAGAGAGGCATGGAGGGCCGTAGTCTCCTTCTGCGAGACAGTAATGTCCCAGAAGGAGGCCTCCGAGCGGGATCGGGAGAGAGCCGATCCCTCTCGGAGACGACGACGACGGCGGGGCGGAGGCAACGCACGCCCCGGACCGTCCACCCAATAGCCAGGGTCTAAGAATTTGGCTATGGTATCCCCTGCCTGTCGTAAGAGGCGACTAAAAGGGGGCCGGAGGGCCTGCTGGCGGTGGTCGGGGTGGGAGCTTTGACCACCGAGCCGCGGGCCCGGGAAGGTGGCAGCGCGATGTGGCTCGCGCTGCCTTGCACAGCGAGGTCTCTAGGGGCGGCGACTCAGCTGCCCCGGGGATGTGCCCCGGCAAAGTGTGGGGGGACACCGGTGCGATCTATCAGAGTACCCGGAGTCCCCCCTGAACACTGAGGATGGCCACCGGGGGGGTTTTAGTGCGGTAAAAATCCCACATACCCCGATCTGCCTCTCCCAGGGCGGTCGGGGACCTTTTGAAGGTTTCCCCCTCGTCAATAAAAAAAAAAAAAAAAAAAAAGGAGTACACCTGTATTCCCCGAAGGAGTAGGCAGAGGTGCCTGAAATAACAACACCCACTTTTCACCGAATGTGAATGTCAACGTGACAGAGGTTGAGTCCATCGCCGTCTTAGGCACTATACATACGACTTTGAAATTTTTCTCAGACATATGCAGGTTTCCTTCACCGTAAAGTACGTGGGTGAACATTTTTATTACCTACTAATTAATGAAATATTATGAATGCGCAGTAGTTATTTTAGGACTCTATCCCTGTCTATATGTATGGCGTGAGACGAATAAAAACATGCACAATATCCCACTTGTAACCGTACCTTTATATAACAACTACCTATGCCCCGCGGTTTCACCCGCGTAGTGTTAATTTTATGGGTGTCCAGCAACCCTTAAGTTTTTTAAATAAAAGTTAGTCTAAGCTATCTGCCAGTGAAAGTTCCGTTAAAATCCATCCAGCCGTTTAGGCGTGATGCCGTGACCGAGGGAAATGGGGATTCATTTTTATATATAAAGAAAAAGGTAGATTAACAAAATACCAACTTTTATTTTTTTATTGAAACTCATCCCTAACTCACAGTTTTCTCACCCACCCAAAGCCAGACCTATAGTAGTGCTCCAGGACTTTTTCCCAGGTTATAGTGCGCATGCGTGTCACCCAGGATGTTGGATACAAATGTGTCTTTGTCCACAAACCAGGGACTCTTGGCTGGAGGAGCACGTTTCTTACCGAGCGGGCAACAGTGGGCGTACGCGGGAAAACGTAAGTACGCACTTAGTTTTACTTGCTACGTATTAAGTAAGTACCTACTGTTTTTTGGATATTCAAAAAACAATGCAAGTATGTAAAGTTGATTTCTAGTTAGTTATGTGTTGATACCGAATTCAAATACATTATTTCATGATAACTGGGTAACTGTGGTTTATATGTCTGTACATAACTGGTCAATCAGGTGCTGTTTTATTTTTTATTTTTTATTTATTTATTTATAGTTAATTATAACGGCGATACCAATTACAATAATTAACTCTAAGTTAATTTTAAAATGTAAAAACTATAATCTTATTCCTTATAAAATTCACACTTATAAAATAGTGGACACTCTCGCATACTTAACCTCACAGAATCTCAAACATTCAAACAAAATATAGTTCCATGCATCCGCAAACAGATCACATTCAGGGCTGGTATCTAGGAGGGCATTGAGCATAGTCAGGGTATGGCACACCGGAGACTGCGCCCTGGCTACAGTTCGGCAGGTCGGCTGCACGAACAATCGGTGCCGGCTGCTGGGTCGGTGTCGCAGATAATTGTTGGGCACGAATAGCCGACAGAAAAGTACATGGAGCTCGGGACTGTCAATAAGCCCTCGAAGGATCTTGCAAGCGACAATTAGCTGATCCAGACCTCGGCGTACCTCCAGAGAGTTGAATCCCAACATTCCCAACAAAAAATTGGTAGGATACATATAGGGATAATTTTTATATACCTTCTTATACAAAAACCTGACAAAAGTTTTCTGTACTTTTTCGAGCGCTAGTATTTGGGACGCTGCATGCGGGTTCCAGACGCAGCTGCTAGCCTCTATCTTACTCCGAACCAGGGACGTATATAAAATCTTTATTATCAGTGGGTCTTGGAAGTCTCGTGCATTCCTTAAAACGAAGCCTAAACGCCTGTAAGATTCCCTACAAAGGGCGGAAATATGATCTCGAAAAGTAAGACCGCGGTCGAAGATCACTCCTAGATCTTTTATGGTGGAAACACGCGTAACGACTTCTCCTCCCATACTGTAGTTGTAATAGATCGGTCGTGAACCTCGACCATAAGTCATGACGGAACACTTACTCATATTAAAGAGAAGCTTATTCTCTATGCTCCATCGGTGGACAGCGTCAACGTCTCTCTGTAGTCTTTTGCAGTCTTCATCAGTTTCAATAACCAATGCGAGCTTTAGGTCATCAGCATATAAAAGGCACTTCGAGTATGCTACTTTGAGTGTAAGGTCATTAACCATGATCATAAATAACAGTGGGCCTAGTACGGATCCTTGGCTTACCCCCGAGTGGGTAGAGTATGGTTCCGATTCATAGCACCCATGTCTTACAAACTGTTTGCGGTCCCGGAGATAGTCAGCAAAAAACTTAAGGAGTCCCGAGGAAAAACCAATGGCACCCAACTTGGTTAATAATACCTCGTTGTTTACTCTGTCAAACGCTTTAGAAAAGTCGAAATAAAGCACGTCGACTTGTTTACCTGCGTCTAAATATCTGGAGATGAATTCCACCTGAAGTAGCAGATTTGAGTTGACAGAGCGGCCGGGTCGGAAACCATGTTGAGAATCCGAGAGATACCCTTTGATGTGTGGGAAGAGCTTATTATGGAGTATGTGTTCAAACAACTTAGCAACGGTAGGAAGATTTGCAACTGGCCTATGAAGAGTGACTGATGATCTGTCACCAGTTTTTGGAATGGGGGTAACCCGGGATAGCTTGAATCGCTGTGGGTACACACTAGACCGAAGAGCCATATTGAATATATGACAAATCGGTACTGCTAGGTCTTTGCTACATCCCTTGAGGATGAAGGCGGGAATGCTGTCCGGACCGATCGCACCACCGAGTTTAAGTCGAGCGATCCCCTTTTCCACGTCTTGGGGGGTTAGATGAGGAAGGGAAACATTGCCACCGTCGCTTTTAAAGTGCAGGTCAGTAGTCTCCAAATTTGGTACTTCCTGTACAAATACGCTCGAGAAATAATGGGCAAATGCCTCAGCTGCCCCGACACCAGAAAAAGATTGACTATTGTAGGTCACAATCGGTTCAAAGCCACCTTTAGATCTTAAGCTGGATACATGCTGCCAAAACTGTTTCGGGTTATTTTTAAAAGTCCCTTCAATAGCGTGACAATAAGAAGAGTAAGCTTCCGCCGCTCTCTTTTTTAGGTCAGAGCGCAAGGATCTAAATTCATTGTACACAAGATCACATCGCGAGTGCTTCCATTTAGTATGGAGTTTTTTCTTACGGCGAGTATCGTGAATTAAATCTCTTGTGAACCACACAGGGTACCGTCTATTTCTAGAGAACATTCTATTTTTTTTAAGAAAACAAGCATCGAATATGTTATATATTAAATCAAAAAACTTGTCTGTAGCAGTGTGTGCATCATTGCAGGTGAGAACATCACGCCATGAGACTGTTCCAATTTTATCATACAGGAGGGTAAGGTCTCCTTTACTAAAGTTCCAGTCTCTCCCTTGGATATTACAAGGATCCATCTTTTCATTACACTTCGGATTCGCGATGGGTACTGTAACATCCAACGGGGGATGGTATAAGTCAATAGGTACCAATTCCATTCCCACCGCATGCCTGCAGGTCACTCCGATGTCCTCCCGCACCAACACAACATCTAATTTACTCTCTCGCATATTCATCACATCATTCATCTCAGCTAGATTACAAAAGGACAGAAAATAACAGTAGTAGTTTTGTATGTTTACAGACGCACTCTTAATATTAAGGTCTCCCAGAATTATTACAATACCACTCAAATTATGAATTAAACTTTCTACTGTGCAAAACCACTTCATATATTCATCGTCAGTCGCTGTGGGCCTCACATATATAACACACACAAATATTTGCCGACCATTAATAGTCAGCGATGACCAGAGGTCCTCGCCACTATCCGTCTCAAGCTTACTCATTCTAGTGATAATGATTCCAGGTCTTGCAGCCAGAAGTACCCCTCCACCCAGGGTTTCTCTATCTCTACGCAGTATAGTCCACCTTCCGCATGTTACTTCCGAGTCTTCGACCGAGTTATCCAGATATGTCTCAGTGGCGGCTATCATATCCTGTTCAGTAATCAAAAGACTAGACCTCCAAACAGAAAGCTTGGTTTTTAGCCCGCGCACATTTTGGTAGAGGATACTCAGATCAGAAACAGCACTGAGTTCATTTGGAGTTGGTCGCGCAGTTACGGGCGATACTATGTGGACTGTCTGTCTTTGTTGGTCGATCGAAAATTTCTATGCCATGGCTTCACGCAGATATCCTCTGTCCAGTTCTCAGGCGCCAGGACACACTCGGTCAGCCTCGATGGCACTCCAAGTTTGAAAGATGCGTAGTTTCCACGAGATTTAAGGATTTCGATCGTGCAGACATCACCACTACAAATCTTGGCAAGGTGCTCGCGTACTTGGCTCTCAGAGGTGCCCAGTTTAACATAAAAGAGATGCAAGTACCTCCATCTTTCTGATGCTTCTAGCGTGGAAGTACCTGGTGCTGCAGTTCCTCGTGACACAGTGCTTAACGACGAGCGGGTTCGCCTGCGACGGGCCTCCGTCCATCCTTCGTCTGCAACGTCTGGATTGCCATCGAGGCTGATAGCAGCTGTCTTTGCCCGGGTAATGCTGGGTTCAGGGAGATTCAGAGATGAGTTGGATTCTCTTTTTTTGGTTGTTTCTTGCGACGGTAATGGTCCAATTGAAATCGAAGACGGTGTACTCTCTCTAGCTACGTTTTTCTTCCTTTTGGTCTTCGGAGGAGCTGTTACAAAGACTTTTGTAGGAGCCACTGTAGTTATCTGAGTCGGTGCTACCAAGGATGACAGCGGCCGCACCGTATCTGCAGTGATTGCTGTAGAGGGACTAGTGATGACGTACCCCTGGCTTTTCGGCTGTGTGGTCAGTGGCACACTCGTACCAAGATTGGACGGTGATTTATTTTGGGCTTTCAACGGTACCAATTTCATCTCCATAGCCCCAATTTTGTCACTTAAGATTGCTATCGATTTTACAAGTTCACATTTATCGAGATGATCAGCTATTACACCGGCCAGACTATCCTTAATCACTCTTTCAAATTCCTCACGAATTATTACTCGTATACTATCAAGCGAGAAATTGTCAGCGATCGGGGGCCCTCGCCGACTTCCACCACGGAATTTGGTGACGTTATCTACAGCCATAGGGGAGTGGTATCCTGAGGTGGGCGTAAGTGTATCGGGAATGACATCAGTTCGTGGACACGAGCGCACTGGGGTGTTAGTGTTGTCTCCTTTTGGAAGTTTGCTGCGGCAGCACAGGCACATCCAGGTATCCTTAAACTCCATGGTTAAGCTAGCGAAAGCGGTCTTAGCAATATTTGCACACAACAAGTCATAAGCATTCCCACACTTTGAGCAATCAATACTGTCGTCTTCAATAGCGTTCTGGCACCCGAAGCAAATTGTAGGCTTAACAGTCGACATATTGACTATTGGTATATTAGTTGCAAAATATAAAATACGTAATAAAATAAGTCTATGCCAATTTCAATTACCGATTGACGGCGACGTAGGTGTTAGCACTGCTCAGGCGAAATTCACGGTTATGTAGTGTGCATAACCGTGAGAATCCCGTGCACTTTGTGTTGACACTGCACTTGAACTAGTGACAATTTCAAATTTCACTGAAACTACTTGAAATGCAAGAACAACGATTAAAAACAGTATTTTGGTAATTGTTTGCCAGGAGCAAGTAAAAACGCAACATTCAAGATGGTTGCGACGACCGAAAAAAAAAAAAAAAAAAAAAAAAAAAAAAAACCTGTTAGTATAATATAAAAGTATACTTAATATTATAAATATCTTTGCTGAGGACAGGGACAGTTGAAAAAGTGGAAGGGAGACCTTTACCCAGCAGTGGGATACAACAGGCTCATCTATATCTATACAGATAAATAAAATTGAAGTGTCTGTTTGTAATTCAAAAATTACAGCTTTTCAGTAAATGCATATTAAAGTATACACGCTACTGACACTGAAAAACCAAGTTTTAATTTTTTTTCTCTGTCTGTCTGTCTGTTTTTTCCGGGTAATATACAAAACGGCGGGACGGATTTTAACAGGACTTTCACTGGCAGGTAACTGATGTTTCAAGGAGTAACTTAGGCTACTTTTAGTTATTAAAAATATATAGTTCCGTGACATTAAGGATGAAACTAAATCTACGCGGGTGAAACCGCGGGGCACAGCTAGTTTTTTTATATGTTTAAACATCCGTTATTAAACATCCACGCTGAATAATTCTATAAAATCTATAGTATAGCTAGCTTAAGAATTATCAGGTTAATATTAATAGCGACCATTCATAGTGGATCTGATTAATTTAATGGTAGTAAACAAATATACAAAAAAAGTATATTAATTGAGTCAGTAAGTAGGTAGTCCTTGAAAACATGAAGCTTTACTTAGCAACTATGATCGTTTAAGCAGCGCGTATAAAGAACCTCTTAGCTTTGACGCTTAGTTTTACGGTACCAAAATCAAACGTCAAAGTTCAGATGTTCTTAATACGCCCTACTTAAACCGATGGTAGCCCTTTGATCACTAAGAAGTAGGGTTATATTTGCTTGGTACTCCTTTCCCCATGCTTTACTTACGGAACAGTTCGCAGGGACCTTTGGTCAGTCTTGGGAAGCAAGTCCTTTGCAATCGCAGTTCAAGACTATTTTGAATATTATGGGGTTTGTATCCACCGCGAGTGCTACCACTTACATACTTTTGATATCCTCCTGGTTCGTATGCTCGCCTGCTATTATGTGTCGGGTCAAAAATGGATATTGGGGCTTTCTGTCAAGAAATTTACAATAAAAGTCCCGGAGTTTGGAAGATCGCGGTGCTACACGTCGGTGGCCCTGCGCCTGATCTCTCTCCGGTCGTGTTTGGGATTGCCTCTCATCGACAGTGCCGACTATGCGAGTGAGGCAATAAAGAGTGCACCTGTGATTGCGTACACACTTAGGCACTATAATATCTCCTGCGCAGATGGCTAATCCTCGTTGAGATTAGCCGCTGTAACGGAAATTCAGTAGGAGATCCTCACGGTTAAGTAGTTCAAAACCAACTACGATCGTTTAAGCAGCGAATCCTAGTTATTTAGTTTGTAATTGTACTTTTACCTATGAATACATGAGTTTGGCCGCAAGGACATGTTATTATTCGTAGCCGAATCAGTTTAATGAAATAGTTTGGCCACGGGGAACACCCAACACCTTTAATTTTTCCTAGAGTTCCAGTCCTAGTCATAGTATATCAGGGCATAGTATAGTCTGCTTGTTTTCGGAAGGAAATGAGGCACAGCTATTTTAGTCCGACGTCCTCACCCTTACGCGGTCTATTGAGTCGCGCGATCAACAGATATATCCTGTGTTCAGTTCCGGAGGGTCACAAATGATCTGTCAGCGGAGTTGTATGCCCATAAATTCTTTCAAAGGCTGACAGTTGCGCCGTTCACAACCAGTAAACGGTACCATGTCCCGGCTAGGGCCCACATTCGATGTCAAGCATGTGGCTGAACAGCACGTCGTCTCTACCGCCGCCATATTGCCAAGTTTGACGTTTGACTGTCAACCTTTCGGGTAATTCGGATACGCGTACCGAATATTACTAGTTTTTTTTTCTTTAGTTTTTTTTTTATGGTGGTTAGTGACAATGTGTTTTGGTTTCGCTGTGGGATTGTGATGCTGTGTTGTTTTTGATGTAAGTGAATTCAAGTTTTGCTTTTTGTTTTTACCCCACTGAGGTGTAAACGCGGCTTATCTGATGGTAAGTGGTTAGAGGCATCACGCGCTAGTTGCCGACCCTGTTGGAATCTCTTCACTCTCTTCTTAAAGAATGCTGTTTCTTGAAAAAATCAGGTTGGGGAACCTATTCTATACCGTTACGTCTGGGGGAAGCTTCTTTGGGCCCAGTGCGAGTTTTTGGTCCCATGTTGTTCGAATCCCAGTGGGGCCTGTAGGTACCTATGAGTTTTTCTAAAAACTTATGTACAGTGATTTCACACCACATGCTTTACGGTGAAGGAAAACATCGTGAGAAAACCTGCATATGTCTGAGAAGTAATTCAAAGACGTATGTATAGTGCCTGAGACGGCGATGAACTCATCCTCTGTCACGTTGGCACTTAATCATATTCGGGAAATGTGTATGTATTGGCATCGACGTTAGGTGTCAAGCTAGCCAGTACGTGTATTAGGTATGCTCCTAATTCAATACGTATGGGAATCTAACCTACGACCCAGCAAGGCTCCGAGGCTGGTATTTTACACTGCCATTCTATTACTATTAGATCAGCAGGGTGGCATAAAAGGTTAGCCTAACAGTTCTCCGATCGGGCGACAATGCGGTCTTAATTCAAATCTTAGTAAAATATTGATCGGATATTTTTATAACAATCGCATCTAAAGTTTGGTTTAAAACTATAAAGACAACAACAGAAATTTAAGTTTTCCGCAAAATACGTTTGAGGAAATTACATACGCCTGTATTTCCCATGGGGTGGGCAGGGGAGTACTTATAGTACACCCACATTTCGTCAGTTATGAATAAGTCCCATGTAATAGGGAGCGAGCCTATTGCCATTAACCGGCCACTAATTCAGACTCCGGGCTGCTACTGGGAAATTACAGAAGGAAAATCCCAATAACACTTTGTCTGGTGATCGAACTCAGGATCTTCTGTTCCGCAGTAGCGTCAGCGACCACTATACCAACGAGTTTAGTAATTTTTTTTATTTACAAAGTTTTGCGGTTTCTCCTGTGGTTTTACATTTTATATTTTTTTACAAATAAACGTAGCCTACTCCTTGCTACATTAGCTGTCTACCAGTGAAAGTCCCTGTCTAATCGGTTCAGCCGTTTCAGAGATTACCCGCAACTAAACAGATAGACAAATAGAGTCAGTAAAATCTTATACTTTAAAGCTGTTACAAACGGACACTTAATTTTTTATTTATCTGTAAAAATAATTACCTATGCCGGTTTCGGCTACGGTTACCTAGCTCTCCTTATTGACTAGGGCGCTGATCGTGTGCCCTCATGTACCCAATCTTAGCTTTAAATGACCTGAGGCAGAATGGACAGCTGAGAGAACTACCCACGTAGTTGTAATGGACCATTTCATTTATCTGTATAGATGTATAGATATGTATTGCGTTTATAAATAGGTATGTATACAGGATCATAGACCGCCTAATAGCAGCTATTAAGGCCTGGGATCCGATTTAAACGATTTGTAGTTATTCTATTAACGAAAGAGGATCGTTCCAGCAAGTACTTAGTCACTGTTGCAGTGATTCATTTATCTGTGCTAGATCATAGGAAATAGGTATATGTAGAAAATAACATAAAAATACTAATACATAATAAACCATGTACTTATATGTACTACTAGCTGTGCCCCACGGTTTCACCCGCGTAGATTTTAATTTCATGGTTGTCCGCGGGTCCCTAATGTTTTAAAAAAAATCTAAGTAGCCTAAATTACTCCTTGTAACATTAGCTATCCGTCAGTGAAAGTCCCGTTAAAATCCGTCCAGCCGTTTCGGAGATTACCCGGAACAAACAAACAGACAGACAGACAGACGGACAGACAGTCAGGGAAAAAATTTAAAATTTGTTTTTTCTATGTCAGTACCGTGTATACTTTCATATGCATTTAGTCAAAAACTGTTATTTTGCAGTTACAAACAGACACTTCAATTTTATTTATCTGTATAGATGTAATAAAAAAGTAGCGAAAAAAATTTAATATGAAATAGTTTTTTTTTTAAGTTGTTAATATCATCTTATCATCTTCAGTGAAAAATGGGTGTTGGAATACTCATTGAAAAGCTGTTTATTTAATATTACATACAGACACCTTAATTTTATTTATCTGTTTATCTAAACATAGTGATCTATCAACGCACAGCCCAAACCATTGGACGGATCGGGCTGAAATTTGGCATGCAGGTAGATGTTATGACGTAGGCATCCGCTAAGAAATGATTTTGATTAATTCTACCCCCAAGGGGATAAAATAGGGGATGAGAGTTTGTATGAAACTAAATTTACGTGGGTGAAACCGCGGGGCACAGCTAGTAGATGTATATAGTATCAGTCCATTTACTTGGGAATCTCAATAAAATACCTTATTTCAATAAAGACAGGTAGGATTTAAAGAATCGAAAGCGTAGAGAAATACACCTTATAACCTTTGTAAAAGAATACTTTTTTCTCCAAACCAAATAACCCTGATCACGCCAGAGCCACTCATAAAATGTCTTCGTTGAAATACAATAGAGCTTTGGACATAAGCTTTCAAGGGGTATTTGGTTCTTGAAGTCATCTTTAAAGTGGAAAATGTAACCATTTTTCTTTCTTTTTATATTAGACAGGCGTTCTATTGGTTAGTAGGTACTTATATAGTCCACCCAGACAGGGTCTAAGAATTTGGCTATGGTCCTGCCTGTCGTAAGAGACGACTAAAAGGGGGCCGGAGGACCTGCTGGCGGTGGTCGGGTGGGACCTTTGACCACCGAGCCGCGGGCCCGGGAAGGTGGCAGCGCGATGTGGCTCGCGCTGCCTTGCGCAGCGAGGTCTTCAGGGGCGGCGATACGGCTGCCCCGGGGATGCGCCCCGGCAAAGTGTGGGAGGGGGACCGGTGCGATCTATCAGAGCACCCGGAGTCGCCCCTGAGCACTGAGACACTTGTATGGAGACGTAAAACTTCCTACACTTGCCGTTCGGGGCGCTTTTTAACGTACAAAATGTGGAAAATACGCAGACCTACTTGAGGCACTGGACTGTTATATTCGGTGTCACGGGTTTGATGTCCCGATTGCATTTTGTACGTAATATCTCTGTTGCTTAGTACCAGATAATTATCCTTCTCGTTATTGAAGTATGCTCACGCTATCCCAGAAGTGGTAGGCAGAGGTGTCGTTTTTTGTAGATAAATATTATGCTTGGCCTACCACATCTGACGATCCGTAATTGCAGATAATTCAATAATTAAAATAGGTACCTACCAATGTGAATCTTAAAAAGTTCTCTTAAAAGATAATATCATTGGAATAACCGTGGTGGTCGTGGGAATTGACATTCGCCTGCTACGCAAGCGTCGCAAGTTCGAATCCCAGTGGGACCTGTAGGTACCTATGAGTTTTTCTAAAAACTTATGTAGAGTGATTTCACACCACGTGCTTTACGGTGATGGAAAACATCGTGAAGAATCCTGCATATGTCTGAGAAGTAATTCAAAGACGTATGTATAGTGCCTGAGACGGCGATGGACTCACACTCTGTCACGTTGGCACTTCATATTCGGTGAAATGTGGGTGTTGTTGTTACAACACCTCTGCTTACCCCTTCGGGGATGGCGCGATATTATTTTTTTATTTGGTAGAATTTTAATGACCAACATTTTTAAATACGACTGCTGATAGATCATTGTTATGTCAGAAAGCCGACCCCATATTTAAAAAGGCTGGTTGGATAAACATAATATAAACAGCAGAGACCCTTGCTATGTAATTAATTATACTCAGAGCATCTGGCAGGGGCAGATTGTGTTTATATGAAAAATCTGGATGAGAGAAAATCACCCTTAAATGATTTGAAAAATGTTCTTTCCCTATGCGAATATTTTACAGCTAAAGAGTTTGTTTGTTTGAACGCGATAATCTCAGGAACTACTAGTTTGTATTGGAAATATATTTTTCTGTTGGATATTCCATTCATAGAGGAAGGCTTAAGGCTTTATAATATCACGCTCTGACCAATAGGAGCGAAGCATCAAAGGAATATGTTACAAAAAATATATCACTTTGTGACATAGTTTTTACTGTTAATCCCATACACGTAAAACCGCGAAGCACAACTAGTATTAGATGATTACTAGTGCGCTGCGTGTTGAAAAATTAACCTTATCAATTCTAGTATACAGTCTAAATTGCATTCAAATATTAATGACAATTCTTCTCATTGTTTCAGTTTCCCAAAACAAGCAAAGTTCCCTATCTAGTCATCGTACTATCATAAAAATGTTAATACAGCTCCCTTAGAACAAAACGTTACAGATAGTGTACATAGAAGGCCACATAAGAGTGCTGAAACTAACTTTGAAGAAGTGAAACTAACAGAACGAGCAATGGATACAAAAAACGATTCCCGTATCGATGATATCGAGCTGAGCGCACAAGGGACTAGCAATAAACCAAGGTAAGCTTTTTTGACAGCTTTATTTACATGATAGCTGCAATACTAATGATATATACATCTGTCTGGCCTTATCCCATGTATTCGGGGTCGGCATTTGTTCAACCCGATGTGGCTGATCACCTGCTTTTTATATGAAGCGACTGCCATCTGACCTTCGTAACTCCTTTTTCGAGGAAAATCGGCAATCTGGATTAAACCAGTTGTCAGACTTTCTTCAGCCTCTGAATGATCTGTAACGATTACCAAAGATGTTAAAGTGGCAACCAGGACCGACGGCTTAACGTGCTCTCCGAGGCACGGAGGGAACTCGGGCGGTCACCCATCTAACTACTGGCTAAGCGTATGGTTGCTTAGCTTCGCTAATCGAATCATATGCGCAATAGCAACTGTGCCACGAGCTCTTCTTCACAATACTAATGATATGTTAAATGTGTATTTGTTTCTGGGTGATGATAATCATGATGAATCATTCTTGAACGTGGTTTTAACTTAATGGTAAGATTAGCTAGCAATATACGTAAGCATAACTATTTAATAAGCAAACTATTTGTGAATTACCTGAGTATATTAACTTTTACAACGACAAAGTATTAAAACAATGTGAGATAATGAATGCCAAAATAATCATTGTTTGCCCAATAAAGATAACAACTATTAGTGCGGTCTAGCATCTCCTAGCTGACATTTAGGGTTGCTAACCTAAGACAATCCATCAAATAACATTTATAATTCTTAATCACATTATTCATTCGCAGTGAGGTCGCGTTGAAATCTGATTTACCCGAAAGAGGATCATGGGGCAGCAAACTGGACTTCATTCTCTCCGTGATCGGGCTCGCTATTGGTCTTGGGAACGTCTGGAGGTTTCCCTACCTCTGCTACAAGAATGGAGGCGGTGCCTTCCTCATCCCTTACTTCTTGACCCTCTTCCTGGCTGGCATTCCCATGTTCTTCATGGAGTTGGCTATGGGTCAAATGTTAACCATCGGTGGGCTTGGTGTCTTCAATATTGCTCCGATTTTTAAGGGTAAGTTTTTTTGCGAAACATATTCTCATGCCTGTATTAGCACTGCCATCACCGAAGCACTAGGCAGACGTGTACTTATAGTACACCCAAATTTCGTTAGATATGTTTAAGTCCCATGTAATAGGGGCGAGCCTGTTGCCATTGACTGGGCACCACACTCCGGGCTTGTAAAATATCTAGACTATCTTTTATTCGCGGCTCCACTCACATTGTAAAAATTATTTTTTAATAAAAAGTATCCTCTGTGTTACTTTTGATACCTTCAAGAATATGTATACAGAGTCAATGATGATCGGTTTAGTAGTTTTCGCGTGAAAGCGTACCAAATAAACTTACATTCACATTTATAATATTATAGTAGGGATGATTAAGCATACAATTAACCGAATTAATGTTTCTTACAGTCAAGATAATATTCAAAATAAAGATAACTTTCTCAAAATCCAATTCATTATTCAAAGGGTGTCATTATAGAATCTTGAAATATTTGGAGAACACAATAAGAGGAAAGGAATGCAACAAATGCCCACAATTTCGGATAATTACAGGGGATAAATGAGCGTTTTGATGGCTTTGTTGCTTCTTACACCCGTTCGGAATGTTTCAGTTACACTTTTAGCTGAATTGGACAGTATTTTCCTAAGCCATTTTATTTTATAGGCCCCAATACATAATGTATTGATCGCGCTCTTGTTAATAAATATTTTAAGTTATAATGTGGAGTTTATAAAGAAACAGAATATGTCTTAAGCTACTTATATTATAAATGGAAAAGTGTCTTTATTACTATTATTTTATGTATGATGGACCAATTTCGCTGAAAGGTATAAGGATACCTTTCACCTTTTTAGCTGCAATCTTATCTAAGTTGGAGGTACAGTCCTTTGTCAGGAAGCTCTGAAATTCAATCCGTTATATCCTTACTCTCTTATTTATATTGTATGTTGTTATCAGGCATTGGTTACGCGGCAGCTGTGATGTCCTGTTGGATGAACGTGTACTACATTGTCATCCTTGCATGGGCCATCTTCTACTTCTTCATGTCTATGCGAGCTGGTAACTATTAGTTTATCATATTAATAGAGTTCTAAATTTATTTAAAATCATAGAAAAGTAAAACATTTTGTCATAATATAATATCAGTTAAATTTTAGTCTTTTCAATATGCAAAATTATCTCGATGATGTAATTATAGTACGCTTTGTGGTCTTAGAACGCTTTTATTAACTGTTTTGAAGGGATAAATAAATGCTTATGGTAGGTTTTTTCATGAAATTCCTAATTTGCCATCACTAACTATTTTCATATCCCAGACGTCCCGTGGCGTAACTGTGACAACTACTGGAACACCGCCACCTGCGTGAACCCCTACACTCGCAAGAACCTCACCTGTTGGTCTTCTCACGACATGACCACCTTCTGCACCCTCAACGGGCATAACATAAGCAAGGCTGCGCTATCGGACCCCGTCAAGGAGTTTTGGGAGTGAGAGCTTATTTATTACTTTAACAATTAAAATTTACAGAATAAACATTGAATTTACATGTTAAAGGCACAAGTATGATGATGAAGATAATGAGGAAATATAAAGATTATTATTTGATTTAATATATTCTTATCCCCCAGACGCCGTGCTCTTCAAATCTCGAGTGGCATTGAAAACATCGGTAACATCCGCTGGGAGTTGGCTGGTACTCTCCTCTTGGTGTGGGTCCTCTGCTACTTCTGCATCTGGAAGGGAGTCAGGTGGACTGGGAAGGTCGTCTACTTCACAGCCCTCTTCCCGTACTTCCTGCTCACTGTGCTTTTGATTCGAGGTAATATGGCAATTATTAGATTAAATAACAGTTATACAAGCCATTTACTAAAAGCAGAACACAGTTATGTAATTCGATGTAACAAAACAGAAAACATACTATTATTATCCTCCTGGTACCCTACCCCTAACAGTCGAGTTACGCCTAGCAATTTTGCTAGATTACAAAACTTTATGTGTCCTTATAAAGATCACAGATACCTTTTTAAACGTACTAAGCTCACGTCCTTCAAGAAGAACCCCTGATGCGGCAGTGATAGTCGTTGAGTTAGTCATATTATGTCTTTGAGTTTCTATTAGACAATGTTTGAGTTTTCTCAGAATGATTTCCTTCACCGTTAAATTAAAACTATAAACTCGTGGTGATTATCATGGTACTCTAAATAAAAATTAGGTTTTTAATTTCCAACTTAAGTGTTATTGATCCTGAACATTTTTTCTATCTAATTTTCATCAGACACCAAATTTATTACTAATATCCCTTGCATCTTAGGCATCACCCTGCCCGGCGCCATGGAAGGGATCAAGTTCTACGTGATGCCCAACATGTCTAAGCTCATGGAATCCGAGGTGTGGATAGACGCGGTTACCCAGATCTTCTTCTCCTACGGCCTGGGTCTTGGCACATTGGTAGCTCTGGGCAGTTACAACAAGTTTACCAATAATGTTTACAAGTTAGTATGTTTGTAGATTTCATTTTAGGTGTCCTTAAATTTGGTGCACCTATTTCAAATAATATCATTGCAAGCATATAGATTTTTCTAAATAAAATAAGGTAATAAAAGCTAGTCGACGTATAGATATGAAATATGTATTACCTGTTTATGGCATTCGTCAAATTTGTCTGTCTCGTTGAGATTGGTCTTAAATCTTCAGGAAATATCTGGTATCACTTACACGAATAAGATGCAGCTGGAAACGCAATGGAATCTAGCTAAATTATTTTTGCAACAAATTTACAGAATCCATTTTACAGAATCATTGCAAATACAATTTAGTTACCAATAGTCCTCAAATAAATTGTGTTATTTCTAGGGATGCCCTGATCGTCTGTACGGTGAACTCCAGTACATCCATGTTTGCTGGGTTCGTGATCTTCTCAGTGGTCGGGTTCATGGCTCATGAGCAACAGCGACCGGTAGCTGAGGTGGCTGCGTCAGGTAACATTAATCTACACACTCCCTGCTCTTCGAACTATATAAACTGCATACTTCATCTAGTATTTGATCTTCAACACTGCATTAAACATATTTAGACACTACCCGTTTACGGGAAATTTCTGGAACACGGCTCGAAGTACCACAACAAGTATTAAAAATATTTACATGTAATCTAACATTACAGCTGGTGAGTCTGACGCTGACTCATGTCATGTCGCGAACTCTTCAGTGACCATTAAAATGATGGTAATAATTAGTCTAATAAACTAATAATCTTTTCCAGGTCCTGGTCTCGCCTTCTTAGCGTACCCATCAGCAGTTCTCCAGCTCCCAGGAGCTCCTCTCTGGTCGTGCCTGTTTTTCTTCATGTTACTCCTGATTGGTTTGGACAGTCAGTTCTGTACGATGGAAGGGTTCATCACCGCTGTTATCGACGAGTGGCCTAAACTGCTGCGAAGGAGGAAAGAGATCTTTATCGCCATCACTTGCGTTATCTCCTATCTCGTTGGCTTGTCTTGTATCTCTGAGGTGAGAGTTAATATATACATATAATTTTTTTTAACTTTTATTAGTCCGATTCTAAGTAACTATTCGAAGGCTTGAATACTGGATGGTTCATTATTAGTGAAGTCTTTTGGCCTGTGCGTAACTAAGGTGATTTGCTAGTAATTCAAAATAATGAAAATTAAGTAAATAATCAAAAAAATCAATTATTTATTCAGTTTAGTCCTTGGTAGACGAAGAACTGACGATTTCTGAAACTGCTTAGTTTTCTAATACAGAAGCAACAAGATATACAGAATTGCGGATTGTATAACACATCACAGAAAAAAAATCGGCTTATTTGGTTGCGTTATTATGAAACCCGTAAATACTATAAATACTCAAAAACAGTTTACAATTCAACTACAAAAGAAGCGTTAAGGGTTAAATCTGACGCCAAGTCACGCGATCTTCAGCTATTATGATTAACTGAAATGTTTAAAGAGGTATAAATACAGTGGATATCGTCTAAATTTTTTTCCAAATACGAATGAAACTTTTATAAAGAAATATTTACTTACCTTACTTTAAAAGTATATGAATATTAATAGCTATTTTTATATTTTATATTTATTCTCTTCTAGGGTGGAATGTACGTGTTCCAAATCTTGGACTCCTACGCTGTCTCCGGCTTCTGTCTGCTGTTCCTCATCTTCTTCGAGTGCGTCTCCATCTCCTGGGCATTTGGGGTGAACCGCTTCTATGACGGCATCAAGGAAATGATCGGATACTACCCAACTATCTGGTGGAAGTTCTGCTGGGTCGGGTTCACGCCTGCTATCTGCATTGTGAGTATCGTATATATAGTTAAGTATATAATAAGTATAATATTGCTTTATTGGAGGCCTTTTATTGTTTAAAGCTGATTTTGATAGTTCATTCCTTAAACCCTTTTTATATCAAATAGTTTTGATTAAGAACCTTTTATTTAACTACATGCATAGGAAGGACATGTGGAATCACTCGGAACATAAGTTGTATCATATTATAATAATGTCACACGCCACGTGAACGTCCCATGCCTCACGAAAGATACAGGTACTCCCGTCTACTCCCGATTTATTTTCATTCTTTTGATTCATCCCTCCAACTTCTTTTCTTTCTTCAATAATAGAGGTCAGTAATTGATCCGTATCCCCTACACTTTCAGAAAATACAAATGTGGGCATAAAAGAAAAAAAATTACAATAAGTAATTCAAAAATGTTTATTTCCAGAGCGTGTTCATCTTCAACTTGGTTCAATGGAAGCCGATCAAATACATGAACTACGAGTACCCTTGGTGGTCCCACGCTTTTGGTTGGTTCACGGCCCTGTCCTCCATGCTGTGCATCCCTGGATACATGGTCTACCTGTGGAGGGTCACACCTGGCACCTGGCGAGAGGTACCATCTTCCATATCTTTACAGATGAATATAATTGAAGTGTATGTTTATAATCCCGAAAGTTATGTTGAGATTCCAAATAATAACTTTTCACTAAATGCATATGAAAATATATACAGTACTTAAATAAAAAGAACGGGGCTTTCACTGGCAGATAGCAGATATCACATGGTACTTTTTTTTAAATATCCATTTACGACACATCTAGTTCTAGCCACTTTATCTATACATACAGATAAATAAAATTGAAGTGTCTGTTTGTAACTGCAAAATAACAGTTTTTCACTAAATGCATATGAAAGTATACACCCAATTTAAAAAAAAAATCTCTGTCTGTTTGTTCCGGGTAATCTCCGAAACGGCTGGACGGAATTTAACGGGATAGCTAATGTTACAAGGAGTAACTTAGGCTACTTAGATTTTTTTAAAACATTAGGAATCCGCAGGCTACCATGAAATTAAAATCTACGCGGGTGAAACCGCGGGGCACAACTAGTATTATTATAAAATTACCGAAGTGTTTGGTCAGTTATCAGAATATGAGGAGAGCATTTTCAGATTTAAAAACTGACATTGAGCAGGGGTCCAACCATGAGCTCTTATTGCAATGATAATTCATTTGTGCGACAGTGACAGATGTATGCACGTCACATACATCTGTCTCATAAATGAGTGAAACTATCTTGGCAATAGGAGCTCATGGTAAGGCCCCAGGTAACGCCTGGGTTCGTCTTGTGAGTCAAAACCTGTTACCTATATTTCTGAAATTTATAATAAACACTAGTTTAACAGGGCGCGACCGAAGTCATTGAAAAAAGCTAGTTATATAATATGACTGTAATATTTTCAGAAATTCCACAAAATCGTGCGCATCCCAGAAGACGTGCCATCTCTGAGAACTAAGATGCAAGCTGAGGAACTGGCTAAACATGGTCATGCTTAGATCTTTAACCAGGATCCCATGAAATCAGAGTGTCAGCTTGGCGTTTGGTGTTAGGACTTTTATTATAATAACATTAAAGGTATACCATGTATCTATATTCTATCTACTTTTAAAGCAAAATAAAATGAATCTTGGTATCGTTCAATTTTATTGTAATGAGAGTACTTTAATTAATGTTATAATTAATAACTTGAAGTCTAAATATCACGCACAAAATATATAATCATTATTAGATGTGCCAAATAAATATATTTATTGTGCCATTATAAACATATTATAATAAAATATATGAAACTATAATATATCATAAAATTTAATATTATCACGTGTAGTTAAATATAATAAAATGTATTTTATTTTAATTAGATTAATTAATTAAAGGCGATGATTTGATGACTTTCCGTTCTGTTGTGGTTGCGTTGCGACGCGTTCATGTATATTTATATTATTTTACGCTATATTTAAATATAATTTTGATTAGTAACTTTAATTATTTTTAAGTGAATATATTCTGATTATTTAATATAATAATGTTATTGTTACTGTCTTCCATTTAGCTGAAATCAATTATTTAAATCATAGGATGTAGAGTCTAGCTTGAGTCGATTTGAACAGATTTTAACACTTTGATAGTGTAATTGAGATACCAACTTCAAATACCAATTCAGCGTATGCCAAAGAGTGCGTTAGTGTAGTTATATCATCAAAAGTTAATGTTGTATTTAATTGATGTTTTGATTACATTGTAGAAGTTTAAAAATAAAAAATAATAAATGATAGTATAAAACACTGTTAAGCTTGTAATCTTTGAATCTATATGGTGTTTTGGAAATTATATTCATCAATAAAATTATAATATTGACAACTTTTTGAATAATAATTTATTTAACCGTTATTATAGGCCTAATATCATTATATTTCGTTATATTGTTATAGTTTAATTGTAATTTAGAGTGCGGTTGTTCTATCATATCTCTAGAAAATAATTTATTTTTGGTATATACTCGTTTGGTTAATCAGCTTTAATTACCTCATTAATATGAAGAAATATTTAATTTTTATATACACTTTAATCTCATATATTTCGAGTCCACGTGACATTTATAACATATTCTCATAAACGTTTGTGTTATATCTGAGACCAAAAATTATAACAAAATAAATGAGTTTTATACTGTAGAATTTCTATAACAATATTCAAAAGTAAATTAGTTTTTGTAAATCACATTTTATACAAGATAGGGCCGTTCGCTGTTAGCCACATTAGTGGTATAAAATATTATATATTCAAAAAAATATTAACCTTAGCGTGTTCAAATAATATTATAATGTTTATCAAAAGTTAATCGTATATTTCATGTCTATTAATATAGTCAATTTTGCTAAAATTATTAAAAAATGTGAACATTCGTAGACGTTTGTCAAAGTTTAGATACAATATTTATCTCAGAGTAATATATATTATATTTAATCTTGTCGTAGGTTTGATGAAAATTATTAATATATTATAATTATCAGAATTGAAAACTGCGTGTGAACAAAAATTATAGTTATTTCTTTTATTGAAATTATAATATATTAATAATGTTGAAAGTATTATATAAATGTAGGAACATTATATTAAAGATATAATAAGACTTTATTTAATAAAATTATCTATAGTTAAGTAAATATTATTAGTAATTAACACTCTGCTTAATCATACATATATTATACATAGTTATAGCCGTAGATGGTCAGTCATTGAATGACCATCCCCCCATTATATCCACTTATAAAAGAAGCTTGAACATTGATTAGATAAAATATATACATATACATATATATAATATTCATATACATCATCAACATCATCATTATATTATCATTTAATAAATGCTCTGTACACTTTATTCCATAAAACTTAATTATATATACAAGGAATAGTACTTAAAACTAATTAAAGGTAGAAAACTTGTCCCAAGTCGGTGTCTCTCGGGATCGTGCCAAGAAGGCTGGCAGCATTGCCACGTTGAATAGCAATGCTGATTCTCTGGGCGAGAAAAGCCCCAGCTCTCTTGTCACGAGAGGCTTCTACCAGACGACGTGAAAGCTCTTTGAAAAGCTGATGAGTATCCGGACCCCAAGGCCCCAGAGTTTCAACCGCAAACGCAGAAAATATGTATCCTTGACCAATGCAAGCATATTTCCGGCGCTTGAGGCACTCCTGCTGAGCAGCAGCAGCACCGGCCGCCACAGCAGTGCCGGGGAGATGGGACGGAGCCAACGTATCGACACACGTGGCATCCCACACCAGCGGCCGCCCCAATCTCCACGGCACCAGCGACATACCATCGGGTCTCCGGCCATCGCCGCGCGCCAAACCTACTGGTTCCAGTACAGCAGGCACCCCGGCGGTGACCAGAGCCCGTCGTATTAGGTCATTGATGGAAGAATGACGAGATCGCCGACCGGCGCTGCTGACGCATGACAGGCCATGGTGTCCGAAGATGTCTACACTATCACCACAGTGACACCGATGAGGGACAATACATTTTGCGCCTAAACGCAAACAAGCACACAATCTGAACGTTGTGTCATCCAGAAGCGTACCGATGTTATAAGATGGTAAGGCCTGAAGCCAAAGACCAGACTCCCATTTAGATACAGCCAAGAGGCGAGCGCGATCAGCAGAGATTAAACTACTTTCAAGAAGTGTATTATAATGCAACCTGCTGATAGGCTCGTCCCACTGCTTTTGAGATTGCGGTCCCAGCGGCAAGTCAGTGTTGGGGCAGGCCATAAGCCAAGTATTTCTGGCCTCAGTCAGGAACGAAACCTCACAGTCACTGAGTGACGGAAACAGAATATTGCCAGTGAGGTTGCGAACACTGTGAACTGAAGCCAGAAAAGCCGGCAGGGCCACATCTGAAATTTTGCGTATTCCCAGTCCACCATACCTAATACCACCATACATATATATTATTTTAATATATTTGAATTATATTGTTTTATCATTGAATACTTTAAATAATAACATACTGCGTTCTTCTCAGTAAAAGCAACCTTCCGAACCCGGTGGTAGCATATATAATCCTGTATAATCATGTTGTTCTGACGATTTTAAAGTACTTTGTTAAAAGTCTAATCAAAACATTTGAATACATGACATTATGCGTACATTATAATTATAATAATAATATATAATTATAAATTATATATATATAATCTTTTTGAATACATTTTCACGTTTACCTACTGTGTAGTCTGTCTCGGAATCGCTGTAATACCACATTTTTCGAGCGTTCGGCTAGAACTATTCTTTCATAAAGTAGGCAAGTTTTTTTAAATTGACTTTGTGCATGAATTAAGTTAGACTATCTATATCTATATTGATGACGGATGGAACAAACTATTGTTACACTGCATGGTGTTTTGCGAGAAAGGATGTATATTACTTTTCTTTTTTGTGAATTATATTTTTATGTATATTGCATTACCCATGTCTAATTAGTGTAATTGGCATTGTATGCCGTTCTAATTATTGAATAAATAAATACATATTATAATATGAGGCTGTATGTTTTAGATAATCAATGTCCAAGTACCGTTCATAAATTGAGGATCAAATTAATGTGTTGTTTAAGAATAGATCTGTGCTTCCATATATTCTAGAATTAAGCATAAATGTTTTTTAAGTATTGTGTTGAAATATAAACCATTAAAATAGTTACCATTATGTAATTATATGTCTATTTTTAATAAACTTACTTGACTGTTTAAAACTTTGTATTTTGAATATTTTGTTGGGAGTTTTTGTTTGAAATATTTTGAGTTATATTCACTTATTATTTGTCTTTTGAAAAATTGTGTTTTTTTTAAATATTCTTTTAATAATTTGTGTTATTTTTATGGTCAAGTAAGTTTTTTTTAATTGTTCAATATTAAAACGAACTAAATAGAGTATATGTTATTCGTTAAAAATATTATTATATTATTTTATTTAAATCTCAACGAGACATATCTCTATAATTAGATTTAATTAATTTTACGGGATGTAGTTTACGATCGTAATTTTATTTAATTCATTAAATAGTGAATATATAACAATCTGCGTTTGTTTATTCAACATACATGCCACTTATTAGGGAACCAAAGGGGATAAAATTTTATCTAAATAAAAATATATACTATAACTAGTTTCATCCTTATTGTCGCGGAACCCCAATGTTTAAAAAAAATAAAAGTAGCCTCAGTTACTTCTTGAAACATCAGCTACCTACCAGTGAAAGTCCCACTAAAATCCGTCCAGCCGTTTCAGAGATTACCCGGAACAAACAGACAGACAGACAGAGAAACATTTTAAAACTTGGTTTTTCAGTCTCAGTAGCGTGTATACTTTCATATGTATTTAGTGAAAAGCTGTAATTTTGGAATTACAAACAGACAATTCAATTTTATTTATCTGTATAGATATACGTAATAACAACATCCACTTATCACCGAAGATGATTAAGTGCTAAAGTTACAGATTGTGAGTCTATCGCCGTCTCGAGACCTATAATTCGCCTTTGAATTACTTCCCAGACGTATACAGGTTTCCTCACGATGTTTTCCTTCACTGAAAAACATCGGTGATGTGAAATCACTATACATAAGTTTTTAAAAACTCATATGCATAGGCCGTTTCCAAAGAAAAGATCTAAATTACATACTAAGCTTTGTTTTGCTTTCATAGTAAGATAATAATCAAACTACTCGGTTACTACGGCAAATTATAGTTCCATAATAAAAATAAGTCGTGTTTTCCTTCCTGACGCTATAACTCTAGAGCTCACGAACCGATTTCCACGGTTTTGCATTCGTTGGAAAGGTCCCGGGCTCCGTGAGGTTTCTAGCAAAGAAAATTCAGGAAAAAATCAGGACTCACCAACTTTTTATGTAGATGGCGCCGGTGCGTGATACATTGTTTGACAGCTACTCATTGTTCTCTGCTCAGTTAATTTCATGTGATAAACCGGTATTGTGTTCACTGTGAAATTGTGAAAATGGCGAAACGGAGTTCGCCGGGCTTGCTAGTAGTTCCATAAAAATCTTTGGCAACAGTCCCACTGCTATATTTGGACGTCAATTTTGTAATCCAATATGTATTTTTTTTCATCTAAACGGTTGAGTCCAAATGTGGATGTTTTACGGCCATGTCCACCTACGGAACAGCCGTTGCGATTTTGTGTCAATATGTCAAAATTATTACAAAGTCATTGATATATGATTCACTACGTACGATACTTACATTCAAAAAACTATGTTGAAAAACAAAAATAAATGTAAATAGTGATGTTCAGAGGATAGCCGGATAATGCTACTTTATTTATTTTATTTAAAAACTAGCTGTACCCCGCGGTTTCACACGTAGAATTAGTTTCACTTTCTAATATTTTTGATGCATAAAAGTAGCCTAAGTTACTCCTTGAAACATCAGCTACCTACCAGTGAAAGTCCCGTTAAAATCCATCCAGCCGTTTCAGAGATTACCCGGAACAAACAGACAGACAGACAGAGAAACATTTTAAAACTTGGTTTCAGTGTCAGTAGCGTGTATACTTTCATATGCATTTAGTGAAAAGCTGTAATTTTGGAATTACAAACAGACACTTCAATTTTATTTATCTGTATAGATTTCTTTGTACCTGTTAATAAAAGAAAATTTTAATTTGCTCGATTTGATGTGAGATGATGTGCATTCATAATTAATTAAGGCTACTTTTATCATAGAGAAAAAAATCATGCGCAATCGTTATGGTCATGCACGGAACCTTAAATAAATTTTTTGAACACATAAACGCTTGTGGTAGTGTGTAATTTCTATATAATGTATAACTAGCGGATGTAACACGGTTTCACCCGCGTAGTTCCCGTGGGAGTATGGGGATAAAATATAGCCTATTTTAATCAGTGATATGTAGCGATCAGATGGTGAAAAGTTTTTGAAATCGGTCCAGTACTTTTTGAGCCAATTCGTTACAAACCCACAAAACTTACATACAAATGTTTCCTTTTTTAATATTAGTATTGAGGTATTAATAGCTCAATGCACAAATTGGAGGATTTAACTGGAAGGCGATAAGTATTAAGTACACAAAGGTTATGACGTAACTTATGAAGATTGCCTTGATGTATGGTTGAAATACACGCGAATCTTGGTGGGCAGATTTTATCGACAGAGGTTCGTGACACAGATGGCATTCTATTAAATAACTTGATTGACGTGCAAAATGCCTATAAAATAATATTGCGAGTTAATAACTGAATGATCATGTACATTGTACTGGCTACAGGCTAAAGTTAATCTATATCTATAATCTATACAGATAAATAAAATTATTTTATTATTTATTTTTTCAAAAGTTTTCTTTAACTGACTGTCTGTCTGTTTTACCTACTAAAACTAGCTGTGCCCCGCGGCTTCACCCGCGTAGATTTAGTTTCTTCCTTATTGTCGCGGAACCCTAATATTATTAATAAATAAAAGTAGCCTAAGTTAGGTACTCCTTGAAACATCAGCTACCTGCCTGTGAAAGTCCTGTTAAAATCCGTCCCGCCGTTTTGTATATTACCCGGAACAAACAGACAGACAGACAGACAGACAGAGAAAAAATGTAAAACTTGGGTTTTCAGTGTCAGTAGCGTGTATACTTTCATTTGCATTTAGTGAAAAGCTGTAATTTTGGAATTACAAACAGACACTCCAATTTTATTTATCTGTATAGATGTATAGATATGTAAAAACTAACAACATAAAATATCTTAAATCTAATTAACTCAACTACTACCTAAACATATAACTTACCCGAAAGGACAAAAAAACAACATTTAAAGTCTTTAATTATCTCTAAAGAATATTTAAAAAAAATTACATTTATAAATGTCATTAGCGACAGTTTGTCATCAGTGTCAACATTACCCTATTCTAAATTCATAAAAATAAATTAAAACAGAAAACCATATAAAGAGTTTTCTTTAAATATATATACATACATATTCTATATATATCTAGATATAAAAGACGAGTGTGTCAATGGAAATTTTCCAAAGTTATGATTGACCAGTTTCGTATCCGCTACGCTCCACGGAACATTTTTGGTATTCCTTACAGGTTCGGGTCCCACAAGGTTTAAAATACAGTCCCATGTACCTACCTGGCCCTTATTAAAGATAATTACTATGCAGTCAAGGTAGAACACAATCTCATTACCCACTAGCTATGCCCTGCGGTTACGCTTGCCTAGACTGGGTCACTTATAATCGCGGAATCCAGGGAAAAAAATAGCATATGTTAATTTATTGATATTTGTGTATTGGAACTGTGTCCATAGGCTTATATTTCGTACTAGCTGTGCCCCGCGGTTTCACCCGCGTAGATTTAGTTTCTTCCTTATTGTTGCGGAAGATTTTTAATAAATAAAAGTAGCCTAAGTAGCCGTCCAGCCGTTTCAGAGATTACCCGGAACAAACAGAGAGACAGAGAAAAATTTTAAAACTTGGTTTTTTAGTGTCAGTAGCGTGTATACTTTCATATGCATTTAGTGAAAAGCTGTTAGTTTGAAATTACAAACAGACACTTCAATTTTATTTATCTGTATAGATGGGATTTTTTGAAAGTAATGTAATATTTTTGAAGAGTGACTGAGTTTCTTGCCAGCGTCGCTCTCGTCATCGAATGTCGATATTAAAGATACAAATTTGAACCTTCTTTCTCTATGTATTATGTATCAATTGTCTATGTATAAATCAACTCCCGTCGTCGTGTTCGCCGCTGAGGAACCTTAGTGAATAACGCAGGTTCTTCTCAATAAAAGCAACCATCTTAACCCGGCGGTAAGATTTATAATCCTGTATACTTAATCATATCATTCTGACGATTTAAAAGACTTAATAAAAGTCTAATAGTTTTTTTTTTTTATGGTTGAGTTTTCTCCGTGTAACCATTAAATATATAATTATATTTTTTACGCATTTAGTAGAGTTGTTAATTTGTAATGACAAACAGACACTCCAATTGTATTTATCTGTATGGATAGATTTTATTACGAGCCATTATGTAAGCAATAGTTCATACCGTATTCTTACAACGTCTCAGGTGACCTTGGGACTAGTAAAATATTCGTCGCCTCTCCGTTTCCGATCATTATTATATTAAATTGTTATCCTCAAGATAGGTGGGTGATTTTAAACGATAGTAATTCATATGCTAGTGGATTCAAACCATACAAGAATCTATATATATATATATCGGAATCTTCTTCTTCTGTCTCTGTGAAACCGCGGGCACAGCTAGTCTATATACAGATAACAAATATGTGTACATATAAATAAAATTGAAGTGTCTTGTAATTCCAAATAAACAGCTTATCACTAAATGCATATGAAAGTATATAAGGTACATACATAAAAATGATTTTTAAAAATTATCTTGTCTGTCTCTCAGTCTCTACAGGTAATGTCTGAAACGATTTTAACGGGACTGTTCCTGACAGATAGCTGATATTAAAAGCAGTGCCGGATTAAGCCAGCTCGGGGCCTCTAGCAAATTCAGCCAAGGGGCCTAGTTCGCTATAGATTTAATTTTTTTATAGGGAGAGATGCATAACCTGCGTAAAATATCTTACATGCCTTATGCAAGATATTTGACGCGTTGGTGCGCGGGGCCCCCCAATTCGCGGGGAATTTGCTTCTCTTGCTACGTTGGTAATCCGGCACTTGTTAAAAAGAGATTTTTTTAAATAAATGAGTAGCTATCATGATATTAAGTTTACGTAATATCCAATTCAAAATCCTGATTGACTGTTTATGACACACAAACAGAGCTTAAGCTGCTGGTCTTAGAAACATGCAATTCGGAGTGTGTGTTCAACAGTCCAGAGTCTGGAGTAGCGCCTTCCTTCTGCATTAATAATGATCTCCTATCGAATTTCGATTATCCATCTGCGCAGGAGATATTATATTGCACAAGTGTGTGCGCAAATGCAGATGAACTCTTTATTCCCTCACTCTCATAGTCCGATGGGAGGCAATCCGACACGACCGGAGAGACCAGGCGTAGGAAAAACGGCTTTACGTGCTTTCCGAGGCACGGGGATGGCAACACCGCCAACTTCCAAACTCCGGGCATTTTATTGTGAAATTCTTGTCAGAAAAACCCAGTATCTATTTTTGATTTGACCCGGGAATCGAGCCCGGGACCTCTACTAAACCTTCAAAAGTCTTCTGCATTAGTGGTCGCTCCATAACACATGGGATTTAAACATAACTGGCGAAATGTGGGTGTACAAGGACACCTCTGTCAATCAATAAATCCGCAATCAAACCCACTGACCTTATGAAGTGGGATGCTGTATGTAGTTAGCACGATAAAATGTTTGTTTATTAATGTTTCGTCACTAGACCCGCCAGCCGTGTTCGCTTATAATACCTAATTGGGAAGATTTAGAGATCCACGTTGTAAACTAGTATAATTATTAAATAGCGGACGTCACGCAGTTTCACCCGCAAAGTTCCCGATCCCGTGCACGGAGATAAAATATAGCGTATGTTACTCAGGGTGAATTTGGCTTTCCAATGGCGAAAGAAGAGCCTATCAATGTAAACAAACACACAAAAAACAATCAAATCTTTCCTCTTTATAATATTACTAGCTGTACCCCGCGGTGTCACTCGCGTAGAGTAAAATTTCACGGGTGTCCCTTGGAACTCTCATGTTTTTTTTTAAGTTTGTTCCACCTTTTCGTGACAAAAAACTTACTATCAGTGCAATAAGAGCTCATGGTTACAGAACCTGCATGCATGGAATGTTAATGGCCAATTTTATGTATACGGAACCAATATGATACCAAGCCTACTCGTCCATAATCTATGTTTACACTTTCTAAGTGTTTCCAAGAAACGCAACAGACACAGCATGATGCTTATATTTGTCGATAATTTGCCTAGACCCACTTCCTTTGATCTTAATTCTTCAGCAGAAGACAGACAGCCGTGGGATTTGAGCAGTCGTCTGCTTCGCAAGCGACGCAAGTTTGAATCCCAGCGGGGCCTGTACCAATGAGTTTTTCTAAAAACTGTGCATTGATTTCACACCACGTGCTTTACGGCGAAGAAAAACATCGTGAGTAAACCTGCATATGTCTTAGAAGTAATTCAAAGACGTATGTATTGTGTCTGAGACGGGTATGGACTCACCTTCTATGACGTTGGCACTTAATCATGTTCGGTGAAAAGTGGGTGTTGTTATTACAACACCTCTGCCTACCACCTCGGAAAATACAGGCGTGAGCTCCCCCATGGTATCCCCTTCCTATTCTAATAGGTAGCCTATTAGGTAGGCCGGAAACCCCTAAGATAAGTCCGGTCACCCATCACCACAGTAACCTCAATATAAACAATCAGCATTATGTCCGTGAAATGTTATCAGCCTGTTCACATGGTAATGAACTCGTATGTTTATTTATATCTGATAACGACTTGCAGTAAATAGCATGTTTAGCAGTAAATAGCAATATATCAGTCTGATTGAAGGTTTATTAATTAGGGAGGCATAAGAATCAAGCGCCCTTGGGGTAGAATTGTTGAGTAGTTGCAACGCAAGCGCCGCAAGTTCCAATCTCGCTGTTCTATATACTTAAGAGTTTTGCAGTGATCGGCGCAGCCGTTTGAGGAACAAACAGACGGACAGACAGATAATAATTTAAGATTATTTTGTTCTTTATGTAGGTACTGCGGTTCTATACTTACTCACCTAATAATATTTTTAGTGAAAAGCTTTTAATTTAGAATTACAAAAAGACACTTCAATTTTTGTATCAGTATAGATATATCTATACAGATAAATAACATTGAAGTGTCTGTTTGAAATTCCAAAATAACAGCTTTTCACTATGAATATGAAAGTATACACGCTACTGACGCTATAAAACCAAGTTTCAAAAAAAACTGTCTGTCTGTCTGTTTGTTCCGGGTAAACTTTGAAACGGCAGAACCGATTTTAACGGGACTTTCACTGGCAGGCAGCTGATGTTTCAAGGCGTAACTTAGGCTACTTTTATTAATTAAAAATATTAGGGTTCCGCGACAATAAGGAAGAAACTAAATCTAGTACAGGCACAGCTAGTACTTACATAAATACTTTATTTAAGTACCGACGGTACACGACAGTTCAAGTTGACCTATTGTTCCGAATCACCCGTATGTTAACTTCAACCTTTAACCTTTTACGAGACCTCTGAATACAGGTTGTATGAAAAAGTACATCACTATACAATTATGATAGTCCTATGGAATCCAGACGGGCCTGTAGATCGGAGGGCAATGATTATAATACTTGTAGAGTCGACAATAGGTACTGAGTGCCTAGTGCGAGTTTTTCACTGCCGCCGTCACAAGTCACCGCGTCAAAGTTAGCGCAGATTTCTATGGGATCGGAACAGCGCCTCTGTCGGCCTAAAGATGACACTATTGTGAGCCCATACAAATCTGCGTTTACGTCGACGCGGTGACTTGTGACGGCAGCAGTGAAAAACTCGCACTAGGTCCTCTGTACCCCTATCACGCGTTTGTCAAGGTTTTCCTAATCTACAATCCGCCTCCAACAATATTTGTTTGACATATTTTAGTTCTTCACGTCACCGCTTGGAGGCGCTGTACAATTTCTCATACAAATGTTCGCGGAGACGCTAGCGAGTGTAGATTAGGGAGACGGTGGCAAACTCGTGATTGGAGTACTGATATACATTTTATACATATACGCACTCTCAGAACGATAGGGGCTCAACTCAAAAATCCAGTTTTTTGGGAAATCGTAATAAAAGATCAGAAAGTTTGAATTTATAACTTTAACAGTACTTATGTTAAGTTTTGAGTGAAATGAGACTATTTTATATTATAATAGCAATGTTTAGGTTGTGCTTTTTTGGAAATGTAAGAAAACATATATATATTTGTGTACCTTATATTTTTTATGATTATTTTTTAAAACTTCGGGTAACATTAGCCTATCAATCTAAGACTTGCATTTTTAGAAAGGCATTTTTCTATCTAGAAAAAAAAGACCCAATTTTGTACAATATGTCACGTGCCTGATTCCGGTCATTTCCATACATTTTGTATCGCTTCTATTAGCGCAAGCGCGAGGAGAATGTTACTTTGTCTAGGCTTCCTGGTATTTATTGCATCGACCACAGTTTAGGAATAATATATCTAGTATATACTATATCGCAAGAAACTTTCAACAGTGCTACTAATAATGTTTAACGCCTTCTTGTGATACCTAAACTAAATCAATACCTCCAATTCTAGTTTTAACACCGTAGTCAAAGAACCAAAATTCTCTGAACAAAATAGCACATCTCAAACCGACGACACACAAAAATCTTAAAAGGAACACCATTATTATGAAAACAAACATCGAGTGATAAAGACCATCTGGCGTTATAATCTTTGAGAAGACAGAGACGAATGCAGTGCGAACATGACCGAAATAGAACGAGTCGCGCACGCGCGTCGTAAACACTCCTGCGCAGCGCGCGCTTAAAATTAAGGATCTATAGATCGTTCCTGATTTAAAATAAAATTGCACCTCCTACGTATATTAAATCATAGTTGAATATCATGTCGGTTCCCTAGTGTTTTTGCAATTTACGTTTCGTTATTGAATATTAATATTTGTGAAAATGTGGAAGTTTATTGCATTGTGCATATTTTCGTCCTTATGGTGTGCGCATGGTAAGTTCATTATGTTTTGTTTTGAATACTTTCTTGAACTTATATGCTTTTTGTTTTGAATTAGTTTTGTTATAAACGCGTTTAGATTATAATATTTATTTGAATTGTAGTCTTTAAAATGGTTTTGTTTGTCACTACTTAAAAAGCTTAATAAAACTGCTGAGAAAAATTACTAAATTCATATATTTATTTAAAATAATAATTTTGTGATTTCCTTGTTTATATAAATGTATTTTTTATCGTGTAACTCTACATCTCTCTAAATACGAGATACCTATGTTGTGTGGTAAAACTTTAGACTTGGAGTATATTAATATTATTTATTTATAGCAATAATATTTACAGAGCTATTCTAGAAAAGTGACCGTTTCAGAACGCAACCGAAATAGAATCCCTTTAATTAGCAATTAATTAGTATTGGTTACCGTTTTATCTTTCAGACTAACCATAAAACCTTTTACGCTGATATTATTAAGTGTTATTTTGTAGTTGCCTATTTACTTGTTCGTTATAAATTGTTCATTAAGTTTATTAAGTTATATTAGACTTTCGTTGTTTTATGGTGTTCATTGAAGTTTTTACACTCAAAAAGATTTATGGGGATAAAATATACCCTAAGTATGTTACTTACTGATGATGTAGCTATCCATTGCTGAAAGAATGTTCAATATCGGTCAAGTAGTTTCGGAGCCTATTCGATATTTCAAACAAAAAAACAATCAAACCTTTCCTCTTTATAATATTAGCGTAGGTTTAATTTTTAAAGTGGTAATACATAGTTGCAAGTTATAAAGGACTGTAATATATTTTTCCCAAATGTATTGGGTCGTAATATCTTACTGGAATGTAGGTACAGTTAACAGCTGTGGAATTCCTATTTCATAGCGTGTTTAGTGCATCTTATTGGTACTAACGACACGGACCAATTTAATGGGATACATTTCTCGACTTCATGACACGTGCTTATAGCGTGTAGGTAGATTGTCTAAACTATGATTATATATCCATTTTATACATTTATATCTAACAAGATAAATAAAATCGAAGTGTCTGATTGTAATTTCAAAATAACAGCCTTTCACTAAATGCATATGAAAGTATACACGCAACTGACACTAAAAAACCAAGTTTTAAAAATTTTCTCTGTCTGTCTGTCTGTCTGTTTGTAGCGGGTAATCTCTGAAACGGCTGGACGGATTTTAACGGGACTTTCACTGGCAGGTAGCTGGTGTTTCAAGGGGTAACTAAGGCTACATTTATTGATAAAAAATATCAGGGTATCGCGAAATTAAGCATGAAACTTAATCTACGCGAAGCCGCGGGGCACAGCTATTGTTCGCGTACATTTGTTCACGTTTGTATTGCCCGAATGGTAGGGATAGTCTAAGATGCATAATTACTGCGCTCATCGAGTTTTCTTATTACATTTTTCTTTATTTCTTTCTTTCTGTACTTACATTCACATTTGAAATAGGATGGAACAATTGGTCCCAATTTTCACCTTTGATTATGAAATCCAATATGGCCTTAGGGATCGCGGTCCCAAAATCCCCCCGACTTTTTAGGATCTTTTTGCAAGGGAACCCTAAAAAAGGTTTAGTTTTAACAGCTGTTACAAATCCCAGCAAAAGATATACTCGTGGGAACCTTAGACCTCTCAGCGCTAAGCCATGACTTTATTTATTTTCCTCAAACATGTGCTTTTAATTACATTGGCCCAATTTTATTTAGGTTATACATATGCTCACGCCTGTATTCCCCGAAGGGGTAGGCAGAGATGTTGTCTCAAGACCCACTCTTCACCGAACATGATTAAGTACCAAAGTAACAGACGGAGTCTATTTGCCGTCTCAGGCACTATACATACGTCTTTGAATTACTTCTCAGACATATACAGGTTTCCTCACGCTGTTTTTCTTCATTGTAATGCACGTGGTGTGAAATCACGGCACATAAGGTTTTAGAAAAACTCATTGGTACAGCCGTTGGGATTCGAACTTGCCACAAACATGTGGTCTTAATTACACTGGCCCAATTTTATTTAGGTTATTGTTTTATTATTACGCGTTTATAATGAGTTTACGTCTTGATTTATTGTCTATGTCACCATGTGCTTACCATTTTAGTTTATTGACGAGGGGGAAACCTTCAAAAAGTCTCCGTCCGCCCTGGGAGAGGCAGGTCGGGGTACGTGGGATTTTTACCGCACTAAAACCCCCCGGTGGCCATCCTCAGTGCTCAGGGGGGACTCCGGGTACTTTGATAGATCGCACCGGTGTCCCACCACACTTTGCCGGGGCACATCCCCAGGGCAGCTGTGTCGCCGCCCCTGGTGTTTTTACAAACTGACAAAAAAATTTTTTAAATGATTTTGATGTATGTTTGTAACGAATTGGCTCAAAAGTACTAGACCGATTTAAAAAAATCTTTCACCATTTGAGTGCTAGATTATCACTGATTAATTTAGGCGTATATTTTATCGCCGTACTCCCATGGGAACGGGAACTACGTGGGTGAAACTGCGTGACGTCCGCTAGTTTAAATATATAGAGTCATTATTTAGTTGCGGTCTTAGACAGAGGTACAGTCCTTATTCGAGCAGCTTCGAAAATTTAAAGAGATCCTGTTATCCTCACATAAAATAAGTTTCTTTTTTTTTCCTGATGTTCCTCAGGCTACCTGGGAGACAATATGGCGGAGACCATCCAGGTGTGCTGCGACACGGGCACAGAGCAGGCACGGAACACCTCGGAGTGCTCCTCGCCAGTAGTGCCCAAGGAGGTGCCTTCCAGCCTCGCTACTCTGTGCTCTATTGCTGGTGCACAGTGCTGTGACGAATATTTTCAGTGAGTCGTTTTTACTATCCAGATTTTTATGCGGTTACTATACAAAATGTTGTATATTGTTTTTTAGCTGACATCGTGCGTCACTCAGTGGGTCACACTGAAAATCTGCTCCGCTAGATAGAACTGATCTACACTCGCTAGCGTCTCCGACAATATTTGTATGACATATTTTAGTTCTTCACGTCACCGCTTGGAGGCGCTGTACAATTTCTCATACAAATATTTGGCGGAGACGCTAGCGAGTGTAGTTCAGGGAGACGGTGGCAAACTCGTGATAGGGGACCCCAGTTTGGTCTGCGGGTATAGTTGAGTTGTGGCCCTTTGATGACAATATGCAGCAACACCCGATGTTCTGGTGCGAACCACTTTGCACCATAACAGCACTAGTTATTTCGTTTTTGTGTATTCTTTTTTGTATATTTTTTCAGTCATATTTCAGTTTTATTTTTTAGTGGCTGCTTATTGTGATCAATAAATCGACTGCCGCAACGAACAGTATCGAAACTGAAAATTTGCCGTTTTTTTTTTATTTCACTAATCGATAGTGAATTATATTTAGTATTAGAAACAATTAAAACATTTTTGAAAAATACTATATTTTAACAAATTTTGAATCGAATACAATCGAAACTTCGCACTTTGATCAACTAACATCATCGAATGTTACGGTTCGATTGTATTCGTAGGTGTAGATACGCGCGCACACGCTGTATCTGCCAGATTCGTTAGTGTTCGCCGTGATGTGAGCGAAAAAGCGCGTGTTGGTTTTGTTTAATTTTAAGTAGTTTTCTATGAACACAATGAAAATCATCCCGGTAAGTGTCATTTTCTATTTAATCAACTTACGTTATATTTAAAATAATATGTTCATTTTGTATGTCTAGTTGTTTGATCTTCTAAAAATAATGAGCAATTATTTATTTATTTATTTATTTATTTATTTATTTATTAGTGTAAAGGAAACATACAGTTTTATGTAAAATGAATTAAACTAAACACATTTAAATTAAACATAAACCAATTAAGTTTCCAAAATTAAAAATAAAATAAAATATACAGCATGTCGGTGGGAAAAAAAATAACGAAAAAAACAAATTAAACTTTGATATACAACTGGCATGGGATAAAGATATTGATACATTTAGTTGAAATCTTTACAATTATGATCAGATTTGATCAAGCAACATCTGCTTTAGCAAAGTCTGAAATTGAGGTAAGTTTAAGTGGAAAATATCTACGTTATTGAATTTCTTATTATAACAGTTGGTAGTTCTGCTAATAAATCTATTAGTAGCATATAAAGTACGTGATGGTGGAACATGAAAAACTTCTTTACTTCGCGAGGTGGGTCTTCTACAACGAATACCTATTTGATGAAGTAAGTATGGAGAATCAGTCAAATTGTGCAGTAATTTATGTAATAGTACCAAGTCTTTGTAAGTGCGACGTTTTTCTAATGAAATGACTTTGTCTGCTTGAAAATTAAACTCTGAATTCCTGCTATTTTTAAAGTGTAATATGTGTATAAACTTGTTTTGGATGCGTTCTATAGATTTTTTATGGACAAGGTAATGTGGGTTCCAAACAGAAGATGCATATTCTAGATGCGACCGAACAAAGGAATTATAAAGGATAAGAAGCGTATGACATTTTTTAAATTCTTTACTCTGTCTTACGATGAAACCCAACATTTTATATGCTTTTCTAGTTATGTGATCAATGTGCGATCTAAATGTCAATTCTTTATCCAAGAGTACACCCAGGTCTCTCACCTCGTCCACTCGTTTAAGGCTGTGACCGCTGATGCTGTAATTAAATAATATGGGGTTCTTTTTTCTAGTAAAGGTAATAGTACTACATTTATCAATATTTAATTTCAAATTATTGGCAGAGCAGTAATGGCTAAGAATGTTTAGGTCATTTTGGAGAGAATTACAGTCAAACATTGAGTTAATTTTGGTTAATATTTTTGCATCATCTGCATATAACAGAATTTTAGAATTTAGCTTTTTAGATAGATCGTTAATAAAGATATTAAACAGGAGAGGACCAAGGTGAGAACCCTGGGGAACCCCAGATGTGACCGGCATAAAAGATGAAGTATACCCCTTTACAGCTACCGCTTGACTTCTGTCTCTTAAATAAGATTCAAGCCATCTTAGAAGATCACCGTGAATACCTAGAATTCCAAGCTTGGATATTAAAAGAGAATGCGAAATCTTGTCGAAAGCTTTGGAAAAGTCCGTATACACGGCATCAATCTGTTGGCCCTTATCAAGCGCTACCGACACAAAATCGACTAACTCGCATAAATTAGTTTCTGTTGAGCGCTTGTTAATGAAACCATGCTGAGACTCAATTATAATTGGTCTTATACAAGGGTAAAGTGAATCATATATGATTTTTTCGAATAATTTTGGAATGGTTGAAATTTTAGAAATTCCTCTGTAATTCTTGACATCTTGTCGATCTCCACCTTTCAGAATGGGTACAACAAAAGATTGCTTCCAACAGGCAGGCATAACACCTTGACGCAAAGAGCAATCAAAAAGTATATAAAGTGGCTCAGCAATAGTTTTGAAACATCTACAAAGAAAGACTGGATGAATACCATCCGGACCAGTACCTTTTGTAATGTCCAATTTTTTTAGGTACGATTGCACGGTTGGTATATTTAATGGTATTGAACTTATATCAACAGAAGGCATTTCGCATGGTTGAGGGGAAATGTGTTCATTACTAGTGGGTTCAAATACACTATGGAAATACTCATTAAATAATTCGGCAATTTGAGGGCCTTGGTCAGCGTTTCTATTAGAACTATGCATTATATCGGGAAGATCAGAATTATTAAGCATCTTTGATTTAATATAAGACCAAAAAAATTTTGAGTTACGCCTTATGTTTGCCTCTGCTTTGCTCAAAAATGAAGTATAACAAGTTATTTGAGCTTGTTTTTGGAGAGCCCTTAATTCTACAAATTTTTTATAGTCAGCGAGACGGCCATATATTTTCCACTTCTTATGATACTTCAGCTTGTGTCTTATTATGTTTTTCAATCCTTTGGAATACCAATTTGGAAAATTTCCAGTACATCTAGCAAGTTTAGAAGGTACATACTGATCAATAATGCTATTAATGATTTCATAAAATCTATTGACAGCTTCATTTATGTTACCTTTATCAAGTTCAGTATTCCAATTAGTATTAGCTATAGCTTCATTGATTAATTCATAATCTGCAGAAAAATACTGGCGCACAGTTCGTTGTGGAGGCACCAAATTAATAACATCATACTCAACAGACATATTTATTTTGAGTGCAGGGTGGTGTAATATATCTTCATACACAAGGGGTTCTTGACAATGAGATACCATACATTTGCAGTTAGACATAACTAAGTCTAACAGCCTGTTATTACTGTTATAAATTTGATTGTATTGATTCAAATCAGTTAGATTTAAAAACGCAGATATGTTATATTCAAGACTACCATTAGATGGGTTAGACACGTATGTACGGCTGGGGTCATGAGTTTCTTTTGTCCAGCTAGCATCAGTTATGTTAAAGTCACCCAATACTATGTATTTACCATTTGGATCATTTAATATTAAGTTAGTAAGATATTCAAAGAAGATAGACTCGGCATTCATTTGTTCAGGGCCATGAGGAAAGTAGGCACAAAAGATTCGAAGTCGTTTAGTTGGTGAAGACTCAGTCAAAGTAAGGGAAACAGTAATCACTTCTGTGTCGGGTAGGTGTGGGATAGTATTCATTAAATCGCGCTCGTCTATATGTAGTGTGCGTTTTACCGCTATAAGAACACCGCCTCCCCGCTGCATTCTTCTTAACTCGTAATCTCTGTCATCTCGATACACAATGTAACGCGAATCGAATAATTCTGAGTCATATATCCCTTGTAACAGCCAAGTCTCTGACAAGCAAATTATGTCGTAATTATTATTTAAAACTTGTAAATAAAATTTGTTGGTCTTAGTTCTTAGTCCTCGCACATTTTGGTAGTAAATTTTAAATTTAGTTAAATCGAAAATGGTAGATCAGAGATTACTAGTACATTTAAATAAACTGATATAGGTAAGTCAGAGTGGCTGTGACTAATTTGAGCAATATACACATTACAATCACTAAAGCACATTGACTGATGCTCGCATAATCCCATGTACTCAAAACAAAGTAATATAAGCAGACACTCACCCGCAAAAGTAGGATTACAGCAGTACACCTTGCAGCAAATAATTATATAATTTAATAACGAATCATAATTCCAAAAAATATATAACACAAATAAACTAAATTTACAGTAAAACCAAATATTATAACATGGTAAAAATATTCCTCTAAACTTTGCACGAAAAATAAAATAAGAATAATCAGTAATAATACTTCCTACTTTAGTTTTTTTAAGTCCTCTTCTTTATTTATGTATATCACTGGAGATTCTTTATTTCGTCGTACCATTATGGTGCAATTCCGTACCCAGCACATGGCGTAGTTCTTCTCCTGAGCCAAAGACCTCACGCGTTTGAGTAAATATTTGTTACTGCTAGTTAAGTGATCGTTGATGTAGATTCTATCACACTCTGAAAATCCGATATCTGTAGCTTTTAGGTCCTTGCGTGCTCTCAAGGCCGAGATGAAGTCGTCCTTCTTATAACGAGATTGGAGCTTTATGACTATGGGCTTGGGTCTCTTGATCTCGTTGTGTGACTTGACTGCCACCCGTGTTACGAAGTCGATATCAGTCGATGCGTTTAGGTTATAACCACTTTTTTTGGCTAAATTATTGACTATATTAATAAGATTTTCATCCTTCTTCTCTGGTACGCCGACAATTTCAATATTGGAACGCCGAGCCCATTGATCCCGATTATGGTTGTCTTCTACCAGCTGATGAACCTGCCTCTTGAGATCATCACACTCGGTTCTTAGGCTATTGTTTTCATTTTGTAATAACTTTATTTTCTCATCATTTGTTGCAAGCGCACTCTTTGTTTCTTCGTATTTCTCACTGAACCAAGCAAGCGAGTCCTGGAAGCTAGTTATATGCTGAGTTATGTTCTGTAATTCCTGCTTGAAGAGTTCCTTCATTGATGAGTTTGTTGCAGCGATCAATTCCTCCTGTATAATAATACGCAATTTTTCCTCCGTGACGAATCTACTACTAGCTGGCGTTGACTGTACCGAGGGTGGCTTAGAGCACCGCAGTGTAATGTTGTCATCGTCGCAGCCGTCATCTTGGTAAGGTTCAGGTGTAATTTGTGTTGCTTTTGGCTTAGAAGCAGTTGGTTTGCGTTTAATGTTTGAAGCTGACATTTTGAGGTTTTATAGCAAAAGTTCTAAGCGTGATATCTAAAGTAAACTCAGCTAAATGTGTAAATCATACAACGATGCAGGAACGGGCGAGTAGAGTAAACAACACTAGGATGCGTTAGCGTTGACGGTCTGGCAACGTCGCGCAATCATTCCCAGCCAAAGCGTAAGCCAATGAACCAAATATCACCAACCAACTTAATAAGTAATTCATAAAATAGGTTTAGTCCGGTAAACTTCCACTTATTCCACTAATTTCACTATATAGTACACTTTTTAAATAATCGAATGATATATATTTTAGATAGGTTCATTACTTTTAAGCACTTTAATTGAATTATAAACACGGAGCAGAAAAAGTACGTAGTGTCACCGACATGCGCTCAGCGCTTACTGTGTTATTTTTATGTTTTTTTGTATATCATATGAAGGTTAACAAATAAAACTATCGAATGTGGTAGAATCGATAGTGTCCCTAGTGCACGTGTGGTTGGCAAATATCGAAAGCGGCACCTTCGATAGTATCCGTGTACATTGTAAGTAAGCCCAATTATCGAATGTGGTGCTTTCGATTGTATTCTTTGGAAAACATTTATCGAATCTAACACTTATTATATTGTTCTACGCTGAATACTTAATTAATTGGTGGATTCGATAGTTAGCAGTCGGATTATGACTACTTCATGTGATATAATATTTAAACTCAGATGTTATATTATGTTTTTTTTCTTTAAGAATCCCCTGTACATAACAACGACTGCAGACATAATGAATGAACCTGCATTGAACGATCTTTATAACAATGTATTTTCCACTTCTGAAGAAGGAAAGTCTAATGAGAGTGTGGCAAATGACAATGTTATACTGGGCAGCGAAGAAGGTACACCAATGCCACCACCTCTCTCCGGTCAAGACTTTAATTTCGGAACAACGCTGACGGAAGACACTGTGGACCCCGTAGTTGCTGTAAATAAAGAAGTAACGCCGATTCAGGTGCCTCTCTTCGGACAAGACATTCTCATTGGTCATCTCAAGCTACAAAATTAAACGTATTGACTTTTGTGCACTGGAACTGTGTCCATGGGCTTATATATTTTTTGTGATTCATATTGTTTTACTCAAAATTACAAACAATTTAACCATGTACATGTACAATCCTGTATAATTATGTCAGTCTGACGATTTGAAAGTACTTTGTTAAAAGTCTGATCAAATAAACTTCATTGACACTACATCAACTTTAACTGAAGAGCCTATTAACCTCCCAAGTATAAGTTCACTGATGACTGCTGTGTTACTACCACTTCATCACCTTCACGATAGTTTGTTTGAACATGTTTTGTAGTAGGTACTCTTGCTATTGCCGATCATAAGAACATAGCATTCTAAATCCCGGAAAAAATATTTGTGCGAAAAGTGCCACGCATTTTCTAACAAAGTCAGCCCCGTTGAAGAATAACTCATAAGAAGCATATTTCAAGGAGACTGCAAGAAAATATAAAACAAAAGGTAAAGAGGAGGCTATTCAAAGTTGATGTTAGATACTATGCACTACCTTAGATATTCAGATATGACTTAAATGTCCATCTGGTGAAGTATCTGTTCTTTATTGTGAAAGGAAGTTACCACTGATGTATTTTACTGTTTTTGACTTTGGGATTAAAGAGGCTTAAGGAGCTGGGATTAAGGAAGTAAACGAGGAGCAAATGAGGTGGGAAGTTGCTTGTTAGATTGCATTGACAAAATGTATCTAGAGATGCACTAGATGAAAGGATTTGATCGGACAATTGCAATGGAGTGTAAATATTATCTTGAAACCACTCACAAATTTCTGGAATTTGGTCACACCCAACAAGAAGCTGACAGTGTACATGCTTTAATAGAAATATCTGTAAAAGGCAAATATACACCCCTGACCAATGGTATGCCTTGGTTCGGAGGGCAAAAACCAATAATGAACCCTATAACTTCATTGAAGTATCTCAACACATGTTGAAAGACACAACACATTTAAAAGAAATGTTGCAAAGTAGAAATCTTAATAAAAACACTTCAAGTCAAGTCGTGAAGTAGAATAATGGAAATATGTGTGATGAGATCTGAACCAGATATTATTTTATACAAGTATGATGTGGATTCCGATTATTTCAGGTTAAATACCTTGGTCCAAAGACGTTGCATCAAGAAAACGACCTGCAATGACACATTAAGTCACTGTATTCGCATAGTTTGCCAGTTCCGGAAGCCAAATATAAAGACTAAATACATAGGTCTTTGTGAAGCAGAGCATATTAAAAGTTTTCAATTTGAAAATGTTTCAGGAAGTGAAGAAGATTAAGAATAATTTTGATTTTTATTAGGTACGTTTTAGGTTTGTGAGTTTTTTATGTCGAACATCCAATAATAGGATTTTCTGTTAATTTTCATATAATTATGTAAACAAAAGATTAAACTAACGCTTATTAATTGACTTATGTATGATTAATAAGTTATGTGATAAAATTGTTTAATTTACATAAGAAGACTATTGATCTCAGGTCGCACAGTAGAAAAGTACCTATAGGTATTGAATCAAAACAGTATATTAGCAGAAAAGTATCTCGTGCTATATATGTGGACATTTTCGTTTTTTTTTTATACATATAAGTAATATAGATAAAAAACAAATATAAAATGTTTGTACCCCTTCCTCATTCCACAGAAAGACTCTTATTACTATCAAAATATTACAATCGAATGTACATTTTTCAATAGTTGGTTCTTAAATTGCCAAATAATAGTATCGAAACTGGTAAATTCAATATGTTCCATAATTGTATAAACCGATGAATACTATCGAATCTGCCACTTTCGATAAATTATCAAATTTAGAAAATGTATATTGACGCGGTATATAATCGAAATTGTAATTTAAAAAGAAAATTCAATTAAATTCTACAATCAGGTTTGAGCATAAGAAAGCACGTTAAATTACCCATCTTATAAGAGCATAACTTTTATAACTTTATTATAATTTATCATTAGAGATCAAAATACATCTTTAAACTGTGCTACTGAAAAGTATGCGATTTGTAGTTTCGATACTATTCGTTGCGGCAGTCGAAATGTTTATTATTTTTATAAAATACGAGTGCCCCAAGTATATATTTTGACACGTTCAAATGGTTTAATACTAGGCGCTTCGACATTTTGTTCCCGGCTTCTTTAAGTAAAAAAAGGTCTCCAATCTAGTGGATTCAGGCGACTGGGACCGCTAGCTAACTGGAACCACGTTCCCAGATGCCTGATTATGTGTATGTCGGGTCTGGACAGTCTGCAACTGAGGCGAAAATTGTTACTAGCCATTCATTACATACTGTTGTTACGTAATAAAGTAGATAATCCTGAAGTTACTAAGAAGATTAGTCTATACGTTCCGCGTAACTATATGCGTGGGGCTGGTCGCCGGCGGCATCAGTTGTTCGCGACGTCGACCCTGCGCACGCGCCACGCCAGTAACGCTCCCACGGCCCGGGTCATGTGTTTACTAAACAACTTTCTTTCAAAGTGTCAAGATGCTGACGTACTTGCAGACACCATGCCAAGTCTAATTCAAAGAATTAGACTATACATGTCGTGACTATTTTATTTCGTCCTATTTATTATCACTATTGAATTGTTATCTAAATGTATAAATGTGTTGGCGTTAGCTGTAAGTTTATATGTTGTCTAAAATAAATAAATAAATTAGTTTTTATTAATTTTAATTGTCAGGCGAGTGGGACCACTCGTAATTTTACCCAGAATTCCGAGGATACACAATTACATCCTTATTGTCGCGGAACCCTAATATTAAAAAGTAGCCTAAGTTACTCCTTGAAACATCAGCTACCTGCCAGTGAAAGTCCCGTTAAAATCGGTCCAGCCGTTTCAGAGATTACCCGGAACAAACAGACAGACAGACAGACAGAGAAAAATTTTTAGACTTGGTTTTTAGTGTCAGTAGCGTGTATACGAGTACTTTCCTATGCATGTAGTAGAAAGCTGTTATTTTGGAATTACAAACAGACACTTCAATTTTATTTATCAGCAACTTTTCATTAAATGCATATGATATTAGTAATCCAGTTATGTCCTACTTAATATGACCAGTAAAATATTATAATGAGCGGTTTTAAAACAAGGAAATTTAGAATTCCAATATTTACAGTTTGTAAACAAGTAGGCAATATTCTCCGAAGCTTGCAAAGATAACAAAAATAGAATTCCCTGCAGTCGAGTACTTTGTAATACCTACATTGTTGGTAAATAGGTACTTATTATGGTCTCTGATAAGGTTATACCTATAGCCATATATTTTTAACTTATCCACGCGACATTTCTAAAGCCAAAACCCAAGTGATTTACAAATGTATAAGTAGCGAAAAAGTATATACACTACTATATACGTTTTTGTAATTTATAGTCGCTAGCGTCACCGTCGAATGAAAATGAAAATGAAAATGAAAATGATTTATTCAGTTTAGGCCCTGGTAAGGCACTTATGAACGTCGAGGAATCTACCACCGGTTCGGAAACTAGCCTTCTGAGAAGAACCGGCAAGAAACTCAGCTGGCATCATGTACATTTCATTACACAGTAAAATAATAATAATTACAAAAAAAAAAAAAAAACATCATAAATTATTCACAATAGTGAAAATTGTATCAGCATGCATGTGTAAAAAATAATAATTAAAAACGTAAAAACAATACCAAATGATTTACATATCATGTTTGCATACCATGACATTGCCAGGAGCTACTTGTGCAGAGTTTTAATTCCATATGTCTTTATCATTTATGTAATCCGAAATTGTGTAATAAGCTTTCTTCATCAGTACAGTTTTAATGTGTGTCTTAAATTTATCATAATTTAACGCGTTTATTGAATGAGGAGTTGTACAGCGCCTCCTAGCGGTGACGTGGAGAACTAAAATATCTTATACAACTATTGTATGTGACGCTAGCGAGTATAGATTACGAAAACGGTGGCAAACCCGTGATAGGGGTATAGGTGCCGGCGCAGGAGCGCTCAATGAAAATAGTGGGGATAGCTGCCCGAATGAGGGTTAGATGGCAGTCGCTTCGTATAAAAATCAGGTGCTCACATCGGGTTGAGTCGAGTGCTGAACAATACATAGGATAAGGCCAGGGCGATGATGAACTGCTCATGTATTTGTTCGCTTGATACAATGTAATGTAACTGTAATATAGTAGCTAGACTATCACTTTTTTTTTTTTTTTTTTTTTTTTTATTGACAAGGGGGAAACCTTCAAAAGGTCCCCGACCGCCCTGGGAGAGGCAGATCGGGGTATGTGGGATTTTTACCTTACTAAAACCCCCCCGGTGGCCATCCTCAGTGCTCAGGGGGGACTCCGGGTACTCTGATAGATCGCACCGGTGTCCCCCCACACTTTGCCGGGGCACATCCCCGGGGCAGCTGTATCGCCGCCCCTGAAGACCTCAGCTAGACTATCACCTTAGGTTAACCTGTAATGACAGTGTATGTATGTAAATAAATAAATAAATAAACAATACTAAAATGATTCAAGACCAGCTCTCAAACCTGAAGACGGCTGCACCTATGAGCAATGATATCGTAACACTAAGATACGTTATGTTTTTATGTAGTAATCAACATTTAAAATCTGGGGTTCATTCTTATTCAACGAAATACTTTCCTATTCGTTCTAAAATTTTGTCAGAAAGTGGTCCGCAAGAAATTCAAGATTTGTTCTAAGTTTAATTAAATAATTTAAAGAAGAAAAATTTGAGTTCGTTGAAAACAAAACAATACTGAAATTATGATTTTCGTTCCTTTTCGGAGAAAGACAGTAGAACTACTGCTACTGCTACTACTGCTAACTACCTGAAAATTAGCAGTACCTAATGAAGATAGGATAAGCACGCGAGAAAAAAAGATAGAGCTTCACTTTAATCACCTGTCACTTTAGTTGCATAAGACATCATTGAATGAGTAATTCCTATTTTTTTCAGGAAGAAGACCGACTGTGATGTTGGTATAGATGCAGCTGACAGCACCGCTCGATGTGAATCATCGAAAAGCACTATCAAGGTACTCATTACATAATTAAAGAGCCGTGGTGGCCTCGGGGTTAGAGCAGTCGTCTGCTACGCAAGCGACGCAAGTTCGAATCCCACCGGGGCCTGTACCTATGAGTTTTTCTAAAAACTTATGTACATTGATTTCACACCACGTGCTTTACGGTGAAGGAAAACATCGTGAGGAAACCTGCATAATATGTCTGAGAAATAATTCAAAGACGTATGTATAGTGCCTGAGACGGCGATGGACTCACCCTCTGTCACGTTGGCACTTAATCATATTCGGTGAAATGTGAGTGTTGAAAATTACAACACTTCTTTTTTTTCTGAATGGGTTTTGAAGACAAACAGATGGACAGTTTTCCATTTATAATCTTGTGTAGCGATACTCCGTAGTATATAAGAATGCTCACGCCTGTATTCCCTGAATACACACCCACATTTCACCAGTTATGTTTAAGTCCCATGTAATAGGGGGTGAGCCTATTGCCATTAACCAGGCACTAATCCAGACTCCGGCCTGCTACTGGGGAATTACAGATGGAAAAACCCAATAACATTTTGTCCGACCCGGGAATCGAACCCTCATGATACGCAGTAGATATTTACCATGTGAAATTGCATCAAATAGGTACAATATCACATCTGACACATAACACCGTAACTAGGTAATTAGGAGTGCGTTATCACTCGCCAACAAGGAGTGATAACACTTCTCAGATACCACTGTTTACATTGAACACGTTGGAATTATTTAAGGCTTCCTCGTTAGCAAATTTTTATTGTGATTTATGCGATGTTATAATTCTATGATAAGAGCTCAATAGAGTCACATTGGCTCACTTTTTTAAATAATAATGAGATGATTATTCTTCTTATCTACACTTCTGTTTTTCTTCTCCCTACACCGAGCACTGACGACCTTACTTCCCAACACTTATTCAAATTCAAATTCAAAGTATCTTTATTTGATTCTTCTCTATCGTCAGAATCTATACGTTGTAATTTGGGCTAGGAAAGAAATAATAGTATATAAATAATAATAAAAATATATAAAGATAATTAAAATTAAAGTCTGCAAATTAACAGGTTTTCACTAAACATAATATATACTTACGGTATTAAAATAAAATATTTATAATAAAATATTTATACCTTTTATCGGTCTGTCTGTCTGCTTTTTCTGGTTAATCTCTGAAACGACTGGACCGATTCTAACTGCATTGGCAGATATGTGATGTTACTGGGAGTATCTTAGGTAACTATTTTTTTTAAATTAGTTTTCTGCAAAAGAACAGTAGCCTTAGGACGTAACTCAGCTTGTAAATAAAATATAATTGTCAATATCAGATTTGCTGCGATAGCTGTAAGAGGGGCGCTGTGGCCGGGACAGCAGGCGGACTGAAGGCCTGTGCCAGTGAGGGACACAGCACAAGAGCTGAAGAAATGCTGGCTAGTGATGCTTACGAACAGTGCTGTAAAGTAAGTAATCAGATACTATCATCCTTTACGACTTTTAGTAATAAAAGAAAGTAAAAATGTGGTAACAATGATTGTACAATACGTCACAAACAATACCTCTATCAGATTTGCACCATTGTCCTATACTTGCTAGCGTCTCCGCCGAATATTTGTATGAGAAATTGTACAGCGACTCCTAGCGGTGACGGTAACGTGAAGAACTAACATATCTCATACAAATATTATGAGTGGAGATAATATTAAGCAGTGCGAAACTCGTAATAAGGGTGCAGACTTCAACTCAGCAATTTGCTCGCGATAGGAGTAGTCTATCAGCGCTAGGGGCCTACCATCATCGGCTTAAGCAGAGCGTATTAAGAACTTCTGAGTTATGACGTTTCATTTTTGTACCGTAAAATTAAATAGTTGGCCCCCTGGTCTTCTATGACGATGTTTGGGTGACGTTGTGATTACCTTAAAGCAAGCAGTAACAAAACCGTCCGAGTAGAGAGAACAGCGCCGTTAATTTTCAGACGAACGATTCTTTCCACGATGGTTAATTGTTACAATGCTTTCTTCCGCTATTATAAGTAGATATACAAATGCCATAGTTATCCTAGTGAAGTGCAGGCCAGTATGAGCTAGGGGCCCACTAGCCTGCGCACGTCCGTCTGGTCTGCCTGCAGCACGCCCTTGCTGCCTTCGCCACGTGGTGACAATGTACTTGTACACAGTGTCGTCACGACACGTGTTTCGCATCCTGTATGGGACAACATTCGGGTGGAGCTGTAGACTTTCTGAATAAAGCATTTTATAACCATAAACATGGTCTTCCGCAAAGGAACGCCTGATTCTATTCAATGCACTCACGATAATTAAGTCTTGTGGAGTCTTGTGAAACTGAAGTAAGGGCCTAGTTGTAACTAAGTGTAAAAGATGTGGCAAATTTTCAGAAAGCCGCGGCTGAAATTGATGACATTTCACACAGAGGCGGTGGTGCGGTGACCCTACATAAGCGAGCTGATAGAGTTGGTGAGTACGAATGTTTGCACACATACATATTACGCTCACGGTTGTTTTTCCCGAAGGGGTGGGCAAATCAATCATGTGTCCCATGTAATAGGGGGCGCGGGGTGAGCCTGTTGACATTAAAGAGGTCCTAATCCAGGCTGCTCCTCGGAAATAACTGATGGAAAAATCTTAAAAAAATTTACCAGTAACAAGATATTTTTTTTAATATCCCAATCGCCGAAACGGCTGGACCGATTTCGTTTATGCATCGCCATATAGCTGATTTTGTGTTAGCTGCCAGATAAAAAATTGGACACCTATTTTAAAGTGAGTTTTTAACTATTTGGTGATTTTTTCAAAACATATTGCTTAATCACATCGTAATATCCACAGTGCTGCCGTCACTTTGCGAGGACTACGCGCCGAATGAGCTGTGTGCACACCACTGCATCCCAGTGCCGGGGTCGTACAAATGCGAGTGTAACCCTGGCTTTATGCTCATGGCCGATGGACGGAACTGCCGAGAGGTGAACTATTTTATAGACCTGTATCAATCGTTCATTCCCAGCGATTCGGTCGTTCAATTTGACCTCTTATTATTTGAAAATTTAGATTTTAGTACTTACCCGTTTGGTCAATGATCGATAGTTTCATTCAATCTAAAAAGAAAATTCTCAAATCCGTTTAAACTAAGTATCTCAGTATATTTAGATATGAATTAGATAAAGTATAATTCTTTTAAAATATGTATTATAATATTCTTATTGTTTTTATAAACATATATATTGTACGCATGTTTACGTGAGAAGATCCATGACAAGTTTAGCCGTTTCGAATTGTTGAAAAAGTAAGCAATGTGAAATGTGTTTTCTCATTAAGTGAATTATTGTTATTCTTTTGAGAAATAAATAATCTTAAACCCTAATATTCTTTAGGTAGGCAAGAACAGATGCAAGCCCCGTAACCCATGCCAGCATAAATGCAACGACAACGGCGTCGAGGTGAAGTGCTCGTGCAGGAGAGGGTACGAACTGAAGCCTGATGGGAAGTCCTGCCAAGGTATTATCATCCTTATCATAACGTAATAACAATATATGTTCATCATCTCCCTCGCCTTTAGCAGCGTTTCTCAGCTCCTTACATAGATGGCGCTACTCGCTAACAATTTGCAAGTTTATGTACAAAACACGAGAACCTAAATCGCGCTATGAGAGTTTTCGACAAAAATGCAGTATTTTTATAATATAATTTTTAATTCAATTTCGAAATTTGTTTAAATTTTAACAAAGTGCTTTCAAATCGTCAGATTGACATGATTATACAGGATTATAAATGTTACCACCGGGTTCGAAAGGTTGCTTTTGCTGAGAAGTGTGTAAGTATAGGTCTGTCACTGTCATACGGACAAGGCATCAAGACTGACTATTTAAAACATAAACCAATGCACCATCAATATTTGCGTGCACACTTTAAACTATTCCTTTATGTTATTCTTCCAGACATAGACGAATGCCTTCTGGACCTGCCAGTATGTCTAGCAGGAACACAATGTGTTAACGTGCGGGGATCTTACAAGTGTATCCCGAAGAGGAAGCAGGAGAAGGAGGACCAACAGGGGAAGGGCAAATGTCCTAAAGGGTTCGCCAGGAATGTTAATAACAATGCTTGCGATGGTACGTCTAAGATTCTTCTTTTATTATAACTATTCCACCCGCGTAATATTTAGTGGGCAAACATTCTTAATGGAGGCTAGAAAGTTTATGAAATTTCAGACGAGGGCCAGAATTGTATGTAAAATATATTTGTATACGTCCAGAAATTCTTCAGTGTGTTATTGTGAAATAATAGGGTCCACCTCTAAGAAATTTTCATAATTTTTGCCTCAAGTTGTGAAATTATAGACAGGGAGTAGAGGACTAAGTGGAATATACTTTATACTTCTGGACCGTACTGATCTTGTCGAAGGACTGTCGCCGGGCCAGGTTAAATGTTCTGCGGGCCGTACTGTGCCCAGGATGTTTTTCCTTCAGAAGGTCCCCGACCGCCCTGGGAGAGTTAGGTTGGGATACATGAGATTCATACCTCACTAAAACCCCCCTGGTGGCCATCTTCAGTACTTAGGGGGGACCCCGGATGCTGCCCATAACTGGTCTATACCAACAGTGCAGTTTTTCATGTATTATTTTTGTAGATATAAATGAATGCGAGCTCCTTCACCCGCCGTGTCCCTCATACGTATGTGAGAACACCATCGGTGGATACAAGTGTGATGGTGTGTCTGGTGATGTTGACAACCTGGACAGGTCCACCTACGTCAGACCTACTGTCGAGGACCGCTGTCCTCCAGGGTTCAAGCTTGGAGCTAATGATGAGTGTGAAGGTAAGGAGCTAAGGAGAATACCTGAGATAACTCACGCTGTCTCAGAAGGGGTAACAGAGGTGTTGTAATAACATCCACTTTTCAACGAAGATGGTTTAGTATCAACAAGACAGTTGTCTCAGACACTATACATAGGCCTTTGAATTAATTCTCAGACATGTTTCCTCACGATGGTTTCATTCACCGTAAACCATGTGGAGTAAAATCTCAAATAAGTTTTTTTTTAGAAACCCTGATTGGGTCAGGCCCCATTGAGGTGACTGCTCGGCCAATTTAATTCAAATATCTTTATTTGCTCATGGCACAGTTGCTATTGCGCATATGATGCGATCAGCGAAGTTAAGCAACCATACGCCTAGCCAGTAGTTGGATGGGTGACCGCCCGAGTTCCCTCGGAGAGCACGTTAAGCCGTCGGTCCCGGTTGTAAGTCTGACAACTGGTTTAACCCAGATTGCCGATTTTCCTCGATAAAGGGGCTACGAAGGTCAGATGGCAGTCGCTTCGTATAAAAATCAGGTGATTAGCCACATCGGGTTGAATCAAGTGCTGACCCCAAATACATGGGATAAGGCCAGGGAGATAATGATTTTTAATTGATTAGACTTCTAAAAAAGTAATTTAAACGTTATTACCGGGTTCTTAAGGTTCCTTTGAACATTTTAGTAAAATTTAACTATGTCTTCAGACGTAGATGAGTGCGCAGAGCACAAGGACGACTGCAACCCCCTGTCCCAGTTCTGCATCAACACCCACAACTCGTTCTATTGCCAGGACATGGGCTCCAAGCACTGCCCACCAGGGTTCAAGATCGACCTGGCCACTGATAAATGTGAAGGTAGGTCTTATTGGTTTGCGTTTGCAGTTGAAAAAAGAGGCTCTGAAGCCCGGATACTCATCATCTTTAAAGTCACGTCGTTGCAAGCGGGCTGGGGCTGTCCTCGTTCAGAAATTCGGCATTGCTATTCAACGTGGCAATGCTGTCAGCCTTCTTGGAACGGGCCCGAGAGACACCGATTAGTAGTAATTTTTCTACTTGTTATAATTTGTTTACAGTTCAGGGGGTTTCATTTTGGTACTGTCAAATTAAACGTCAGAGCTAAGAAGTCCTTAATAGCCGCTGCTTAAACGATCATAGCTGGCCCCCTGTTTCTTGTATAAATTGTTATATTAAAGATGTAATTAACGTTTCAGATATCGACGAGTGCGAAGACGACACTGAGATCTGTAGAGCTGACCAGGTGTGTGTCAACCAACTGGGGATGTATGACTGTAAACAGAAGGTGGATGAGACTAGGTAAGAGTCTTTTAGAGAGGTAGGTTTATTATAATAGATTCGGAAATTTTCTTGAATTTAACAAGGATAGCAGTTTTCTTCGTCTGCGGTTGAAACTCTGGGTCCTTGGGGTCGGATGCTCATCAATTTTTCAAAGAGGTTGTACGTCGTCTAATAGAAGCCTCTCGTGACAAGCGGGCTAGGGCTTATCCTGCACAGAGAATCAGTATTGCTAAGTATTCTTAAGATCCCGAGAGACGAATTGCGTCAAATTTTCTCCTTGTAATGAGTTCTAAGTACTGTTATAGATATAATAAAGATAATATTGATAAATTTATTGTATCCCTTAGATATCACTGTCCAGAGGGCTTCAGAATGAAACCGGGCAACAATCATTGTGAAGGTAATTTTTAATAATTATATGATGAACTGGAAGCTACAAGTTTTGCCCACAAGTTAACTTTTTTAATTATCTCCAGACGTGGACGAGTGCGTGGAAGCGACGCATCTGTGTGATCAATACCAGAACTGCCTTAACACTAACGGCTCCCACGAATGCCACTGCAAGCTGGGATATGAACTCGACATCACCACGGGAGCTTGTATTGGTGAGTACATGTCTAATTAATGTCTTAAGACTCAATGAGCAGCCGCATCTGTTTTACTGAACTATGGTAACTTGAATTGCTTATGATAATGTTTTTTTATTGTAATCAACATTCTTTACTGTGTAATAAATGTACATGCCAGCTGAGTTTCTTGCTGGTTCTTCTCAGAAGGCTAGTTTCCGAACCGGTGGTAAATTCTTCGACACTCATAAGTGCCTTACCAGGGCCTGAAATAACTGAATAAATTATTTTAATTTTCCAACAGCGTAGTTCTCTTTTCCAACTAAAACATTGTCAACAGACTTGAACGAGTGCGCGACCGGACAGCACAACTGCATCCAAGGTTCGCAGCGGTGTGACAACACTGTGGGATCGTACCTCTGCATCAGAATGACGTCATGTGGCACAGGGTACATCTTGCAACACTCCACTGGCCAATGTGAAGGTAACTCTCCATTTTAAATTTAAGCACATCAATCTTAAAGAGTGTGAGAAAAATCCTCTCGAATTTACATATGTTTTGCATCTTTATGCATGTTTCATATAGGTATAATAGGTATATAAAAATGAATGTTTGTCTGTATGTCCTTGAAAGAATCGCAAACTATGCATTTGATCATTTGATGATGACCTTCAGCAAAGTATTGTGCATGAGCCCACGAAGGTTTCGAGTTGGTACGACCAGTCTTTGACAAATGGCGCCACTATCATTCCAATGAATTACATAATACTGCCGTGACATAACTCTATACGGGTGATACTGCGGGGCACAGCTAGTAATATTAAGTTTTTAAGTGCATAGATGGAATCAATTTTATTCATTGTCATAAAATGTTGACCAATCTCTTTCATACCTTCTCTCTCCTCCAGACATAGACGAGTGCGCCTTGGGTACCCACAACTGCGCACGCGCCGGTCGCGAATACACGTGCGTCAACATCCCGGGGTCTTTCCGCTGCGTGCGCCCGCGCACCACCACCTCAACGACAACACCGTTACCTGAATACGAGTATGAATATTACGACTCGAGGTAAGGACTTTTGATAGCATATATTTTATATCGCGGTAACTTTTTAAAGAGGGTTTACAGGGTATAAATGCAGGACCCCTAATTCATCGTAGAATTGAGTTTGAAAGTCAGTAAGATTCATATATATTTATTGAAAATTAGTTTCATATTACACATATAAACTTAATTGCAGTGGTTATAACTTATGACTAACAACCCTGTTAGGGCACAGCAATATGTGAGGCACTACTTATACTTATAATTATAAACTATTTACCTTATATTAAGATACTTCATTGATTTAGGAAACTCAGGACCACGGAGTTGAGTTCAAAGGTATAGTTCATTAATGATTTATATTTTTTGTAAACCTGAATCCTGATTTTCAGCGAAGAAACATCAGAACCTCCATCTTCTCCAGATAATTACTCACCGGAACCACGACCTGAAGTATCGACTACAACCACAACACTAAAACCAGAAACAACCAGTGTTTTAATCCAAACGACACCAAGTAGTGTAGAAGTTACACCGATACAAATACATTTCAATCCAAACCCTGATGAAAACAATATTGTACCACCCTACAATGAAGCTGTTCCACCGTACAACGAACCTGTACCTTCGTACAACGAAATACTACCGTCACCGGAACCTACTAGACCAACTGATGAAGTAAGAAAAGAAACAACACAACCTCAAACAAATTACGATTACCAACCTTATGAGCCATTTACGCCGAAATACACGGAACCTCCTCGTGAATACGAAACGAAACCCGAACCACCTTTTTCTGAACTTAAGCCAACAGAGGCACAGCCAGAATACAGCCCAGACAATCCTGAGGAACCTAGACCTACAGAACGAGAGCCTGAAACGAAATATTCTATAGATACAAGTGAATCTGATTCGACTGAAAGAACAAATGATATATCACCGCATGTAGTGTACGTTAATGTGGGGACGGAGACAGCTACGGTGCCAGGGAATAGGGCTCCAGATGGTTCAGTGTCTGTCGATACTCAGGATGTTCCGAAGAATGAGTGGACCAAGATTAATACGAAACCGATCAATTGTCCCGCCGGGTTTGAACTTGATGATTATGGAGCTTGTTTTGGTACGTATAATCATTAAATACACAGTAAATATGATAAATAGGTATCTAGATGATGTTATGAGAGAAAAAAAATAAGGTACAATACAATACTAACAGAAATAGAAAATAAAAATGCTCACGACATCACAGAAGGGTCGAGGGGGTAAGCAGAGGCGTTGAAGGCCTTTTTTCATCGTAGGTTATTAAGTGCCAACGTGACAGATTCGAGAGATAGAGTCCATTGGCGTCTCAAGCACTATACATACGTCTTTGAATTTCTTCTTGTTTCAGAAGTAATGTGCAGTTTTCCTTCACCCTATAACTCGTGGAGTGAAAATCTCTGCACTTAAGTGCTTACAAAATCCCATTAGTATAGACTGACTGACAGACCTACGGTTCTTAGTAGAAGAGTTATTTAAGCTATCCGTAATTTAAATATCCTTTATACATTTCAGACATAGATGAATGTGCGACCAATCGCCACAGTTGCTCAGGCTTGACTGAAGTCTGCCGCAACACGATGGGAGGGTACCTTTGTGATTGCGCTCCTGGCTTCCGAAGAGACTTGGTGACCAACGCTTGTTCTTTGATCATCACCTCGTCTAGTACATCTACAACGTCCACTACTTCGACCACTACCAGCACGACTACAAGCACTACACCAGCGCCTACTTCCTCTACTACGAATAGTAGGTTACTTTGATTTGTGACTGATGGATCGATTAATTCTGACGTAAGCAACTTTCCAGAAGGGTCTCCAAAAATGTCCCAAAGATTCTTGACACCAAAGGTTCAGCTCAACGATAAATACAAAATCAGTAGTAATTTGTTTGGTTCTTATTAAAAAATTGAACATATTTTTTATATCCTGTATATATTTTTTATACAAATTTCAGAGACCTATTTCTGGGGTTACCAGGACTACAGACCATTGGTGACAAGGAAGTTCAGACCGAGGAACATGTGCGATTCTGGGTTCCATCTCAATTCCGAAACGGGGGTTTGTGAAGGTAAGGATTTGATTACCTATTGATCAATTAGGGGTAACTCGTGATAGGGGTACAGTTCAATATGGATAATATTGAACTGTACCCCTATCCCGTGTTTGTCACCGTTTTCGTAATCAACATAGAATATTTGCCCCGAAGCGGTGACGTGAAGAACTAAAATATACACATCATACAAATATTGTCGGAGACGCTAGCGAGTGTAGATTAGGTGAACGGTGGCAAACTCGTGATAAGGGTACGTATGTTAGGCTTTTTTTATCTTTCAAACGGCTGAGCTGATGTTGACGAGACTTTCACTGGCAGCTGGTGTTGTTGTGAATGCATTAGGTTTTACTTATGTTATAAAGATTAGGGTGCCTTTATCAAACTCATATCACTGATTCCATGTGGTAAAGTTAGAGATGGCTCTAACAATAAGGCCACCTGTTAGCCTTTTCCGGGTGACACCTGTTATTACCGGGTACAATATTGTGGTGTGCAATAAACGCTATTATATTTACTGCCACGAAAATAAATCACACTCTTAAAAATTAAGTCTATGTGGATGCCGCAGGGCAAAGCTAAGTAGTTACTAATAAAGTTTGATAGGCGGAAGACAAAGACGGTTTAAAGTGCGTAAGCGGTGTCTCAGTATAAATCATTAAATTTGCAGACATAAACGAATGTACGAACGGTCAAGAAAATTGCGCATCCGAAGAGATATGCGTCAACACTCAAGGAGGTTACAGGTGCGAATGTCCTCCCAACTGGAGGTTGGACGAGTACAGACATAGATGTGTGCCGAATAGGAACAAGGCACAATTCCCTAGTGGATATGGGAACGAACCTGGTGGTAAGTGTTCCTCATCCAGCCGTCGTTTGGATGTCATATTTGACTGAGGAATATATCTATTTCTTGCAGAAGATCGCAGTCAAATAATGCAGCCTTAGTAGTGTTCCGTTCACAAGTTTACTGGTCATCAGTGCTCCATGGAAGAGAATAGGAGCTTTGTTAGACAAATTATCCGTTTAAAGCCTAAGATTTAAATTTTCCCTAAGCCTTAGATTAATGGTAGCAATACTGCGATTTTCCTCAATCTTTTCACCAGCGACGATGCAATCAAATTTGAAAGACTTGATAGATAATAGTTTAAAAATAACTACTGAGTTGCGAAACTGCTCTATTATCATAATTATATTTTAAAGGATGTTTTTAATATTCCATAGCGTCAGTGTCAGGCCAGAGAGAAGTGTACAGCGGTACCAAAGGCACCCACTACGTAAACCCGGAGATCAGACAGATCGATGATGGTGCGTCGGTGCTGAAGTGTCCCAGGGGGTATAGACTTGGAGACGATAATTCTTGTGAAGGTAAAAGAATAAGAGGTCAAATGTTCGCTTATCCATTTCATTTTGGTATCATTAAATAAAACGCCAAAGCTAAAATGGATCATAATTGCACCCCTGTAGTAGGTATTGCAAGGACTTTTTTTATTTTTGTGAAAACACGAACAATCTTTGGTTTCATGTTTTTTCAAAAACTTTTTGATTATTGATCACGAGAAAGGATTCTGCCCCGTTATTCTATAAGCGTTGGTATCAACCATAGGAAATCGATACATAATCCATACAAGATAAAGTTCAATTTCGTATGAAACTTACACTCGACGTCGAGTGCGGCGCTGAGAAATCATACAGAATAACGAGGATGAGCTTAGCCGATCGATAAAAAAGTTAGGTTAGAATACAATGTTGTTAGGCTATCCTTTTCATTTCGCAATTTTTATTCTTATAGACATCGACGAGTGCGCGACGGGTCAAGACAGCTGTGGTCCGATGCAGATCTGCAGGAACTTGCCCGGGGGGTACAGCTGCAGCTGCCCAACAGGACACAGGCTGATCGGAGACCATGTCTGTGAGGATGTGGACGAGTGCTCTCTGGCTGGGAGCATGGTGAGTACCTTCTCAGAAGAACGGGATTTGACGTTTGATTTGCAGGGATTAGTCACTGAGTTTTATGTCGCTCAGCGAACTATGGAAAGAGCTATGCTCGGAGTCTCTCTGAAGGATAGGATTCCTAACGAATACATACGACAGAGAACCAAAGTAATCGACTCAAAGAATTAGCAACCTGAAGTGGCAGTGGGCCGGCCATATCTCACGAAGAACCGACAACCGCTGGGGTAAACGAGTTCTTGAGTGGAGACCGCGACTCGGCAAACGTAGTGTAGGACGCCCTCCGGCCAGGTGGGATGGCGATCTGCGAAAGACTGCAGGCAGACTGCTGATGCGGCAAGCCGAAAACAGGGCACTATGGCAATCATTAGGGAAGACGTATGTCCAGCAGTGGACTAAGATCGGCTGATGATAATGATGTCCCGGAGTACAGGCGCCTCACCATGAGGTCTTATTGCCATGATATTTTGACTCATATTATGAGACAGATGTAAATGACGTGTATACAACTGTCACTGACGTATAGCTAAACTATCATTGCAATAAAAGTTTAAGGTTGGGACCCAGAGGCTCTTTCAATTGCGATGTTGGGGCGTAAAAATAGCCGCCACAAAAAGTTCATTTACTGCACTGACAAGAGTGTAGTTCTTTTTTTAAGTAAAAGATAAGTGTACATACCTAAGTAAACTATAATTGTTTCAGCCAATATGCTCTCAGAACGCAGACTGCATGAACACACCCGGTTCTTACCAGTGTCGGTGTCACACTGGATTCAGATCTGCGCCGGTCAATGATAAGGTAACTCACGATAGTCTCCTAGACTTAAACCCAAAAATGAATGTCATCGAGATTTTATAAAGGTTTCACAGTGTGATATTTTAGAGATTAGTGTGATATCAAGGGGTAAATCTGTTACTAAGAATCCACTGTCTGTCCGTCCGTGTATATGTCTGCCTGTCTGTCCGTCCGTGTGTTCGTCTTACTTTCGTGTTTACTGCCACCCCTGAGTTGGGCGTCGTTCTACAATACTACACCTTGTATATAATGTTCAAAATAAATTCAAATTCAAATAACTTTGTTTGATTACACGTTTGACAGATCACTTTCAAATCGACAGAACACGATTACACAGGATTATACATGCTACCGCCAGGTTAGGAAGGTTGCTTTTACTGAGAAGAACCTGGCAAGAAATTAAATAAAAGTTGTGTCCAGGTGTGTGTGGACGTGGACGAATGTACGGAGACCCGTCCTGGCGAGCTGTGTCAGCACCGCTGTAACAACGTGTGGGGCGGGTACCGCTGCTCCTGCCACAGAGGCTATCGACTCAACGCTGATAACAGGTGACCAATTACCATCACAGCTATTGCCTTATCTTTTTCCTTGATGTTTGTTTTTAGCTTGAATTTAATGGGTCAAAGTCAAAGTCTATATATCTATAAGTCTATATATCTATATCATTATTCGATTAGACTTTTTACAAAGCACTTTCAAATCGTCAGAATGACACAATTTACAGGATTATACATGCTACCGCCAAACGGTAAAAATACTTATGCATACCTTTTCTAGAAATAATTCTAAGCTAACCTGAAATATGAGGAGATGATATGTCAATTTCTAAATTTCGAAAAAATATTTAAAAAGGGGGAAATTCACAGATTGTTTGAGATTTGTATAGGGTACATCTCAGCCGTCTTCGGTGCAAATTGTGTGTTGTACCATGTCAGGCTACCCGCTATCTTTAGGGACTCTTCTGGGAAGGTTTGAAGTTATATTCTCTATTTTTCCCCAGCACATGTTCGGATGTGGACGAGTGTGTGGAGTTCAAGTCTAAAGTCCCGTGCGTTGGTCGATGTGTCAACGAACCAGGGTCATACAGGTGCACCTGCCCTTCAGGGTATAGACTCTCTGAGGATAACAGGAGTTGTATTGGTAAGTATCATTCCTTTAGAAATGTTTTTGCCACTTATAAGCATCTTAGAGTCTGCTCGGACAGAGTACCTTCGCAGCCAAAAAGTCAACTATCGATACAGTTTCCACATTTCAACCAATCTCTGACACCTGGGTTGGTCTTATATTGATATTGATATCGTTTTTATTTTCTCTGTAAATTTATTAACTTGTTAACGCGTCATCTGTTTTATATGTCTTGTCTATGTCTATTAATGTCCAGACATCGACGAGTGTGAGAATGGTGAAGCGAGCTGCGCACGCGGCATCACTGGGGACACCAGCAACGTGTGCCTCAACACCAGGGGCAGCTACCGGTGCCAGCGCATCGTCTGCCCTCCGGGATACAAACTGGAGAATAAACAGTAAGGAAACTTCATACTATCTCTTATATTCCTTTTGTTGATGGCCATGATTTTTTTTTGACTGAGTCCATGTCGGAACTTCCAAGGAGAACTATTATTACTATATCGTGCCCTACGTGCCCCAGCAGCTGCACGCGGGTGCAATGTCTGTCACCAATAATGCTGTGACAGTAGCCAAGTTCTGTACCCCTATCACGAGTTTGGCACTGTTTTCGTAATCTATACTCGCTAACGTCACTTACAATAGTTGTATAAGATATTTTAGTTCTTCACGTCACCGCTAGGAGGCTCTGTGCAATTCCTCATACAAATATTCGACGGTGACGCTTGGCAAACTCGTGATAGGGGTACAGGGCTATAACAGTTTAAAATGTCTGTCATCGACGATAAGAAGAAGGAGAATTATTGAGCTAATAGGTAGGTCATAGATGTGAGTAAGTTCACTTAAATCGCTTTAAGCGCGCAGTTCTCACCTAGCCCAGCGGTCAGCAGAACCTACCAACTACTAATAAGGCAGTCACCAATTTTATTTACCACCGTAAAAGGTTATCACCATCGTCGAAGATGCTTTTATATTAATCTCAATTTGGTGCTTCGAGTAGCATTACATGGTGTATTGATCATTTCACAAAGACTAAGTAAATAATATCTTTGCAGCCGCTGCTCTAAGGTGGAACGTGTCTGTGGGCTGGGAGACTGGGAGTGTGCCCACCAGCCTACCACAATATCATACAACTTCATCACTTTCGTGTCCAAGCTGTATATACCAGAGTCCAAGGTAAACTCATACGCACATTTCATTCAAACACTTAACTGTTATACAAAATTGTTTTTAATTGTAATGTTTCGAAGAATATAGATTCCCCAGTATATATTTCGAGTACTCAGTGCCCGTCAAATAAATTCAAATCAAGATAGAGGTCTGAAGATGGTCCCTTTCGTGAAGACGAATAAAATATTTTTGAACTTTATTTATGTATTGCAAAAAAATTTTAATTTGGATAGAGTAATTATCGAGTTTCTTGCCAGGTTCTTCTCAGTAAAAGCAACCTTCCGAACCTGGCGGTAGCATGTATAATCCTGTATAATAATGTCATTCCAATTATTTGAATGTACTTTGTTAAAATTTGAATTTGAATTTAAAATATGATTTCAGGTGAAATTGTTCACAATGCGAGGACCGTCGTGGGCGCATGCAAGGATGCGGTTTGAACTCAAACTGGTTGATGTCAATGCTCCTCCCAGTGTCAGAGACAAAGCCGATATACACTTTTTCTTGTAAGTATATGACGTGTATAAGTCTGTCACTGTCACACTGCCGAACTGTCATGGCAATAAGAACTTATGGCAAGGGCCTTACCAATTTTTTTCTATATTCAATGGGTGCAACAAATATTTTTTACCTAACCTTTGACAACTCTAAGATTTCTGGGTCTTACAAAATAAGTCTAAAATAAATCTTATTCTCTTTTATCTTACAGATTATCTCAAAGCAACAACGAAGCAGTGGTGTCTCTGGTACGACCTCTAGAAGGACCACAGAGTATAGAGTTAACGCTGTCTATGGAACTGCACTCTGGCGAGCAGTTCGGTGGAGTTGCTGTGGCTAAACTGTTCATCTATGTGTCTGAATTTGAGTTCTAAGTTTGTCAAGCTGAAATAACTTTTAAATCCAGACGACTAGCTTTTAAATTTGAGAGACATTGGAGAATGTGATCCAATAATAAATTACATCACTAAAGACATGCATTTTCATCTGAGAATACTGAGATAATATACGCAACTAAATGACCCGTCGAACTTTGTTTCAATTATAATATATTTAAATGTACCGTTTTAAATTTTACCAGAACTTCCAAAAATATTCAATATGAAAATTAGCCAAATCAGTCCAGCCATTCTCGAGTTTTAGCGATTTTTTTTATGAAATAGAAGATAGAAGATAAATTGTCAGATCATTGGAATGTAAGATCTTGAATCGACAGATCTGACAGGACTTCCATAGTCAGTATATGGTTATGTAAACAACGACTTATTGAAGTTTCTATTTTATGTAACAGTTTGCTTTTAGAAACTGGGACTTCTTTCATTAGAAGTACTTATAGAAATATTGAAGTCAATGGATAAATGAATATTCATAAAGAACATTAATTCTTAAGACCACTACTTTAAATTTGATCATCATCATATTTTAAGAGTAATAGCTCTTGTCGGTGTAATCGATGCAACTCTTTCGTTTTGTCTCTGTCCAGTGCCATCTCTTTGACCACCCTATACGTCATGACTGATACCTTTTCCTTAACTTGTCTAATGTATGTTAGCCTTGATCTGGCTCGGGCTGCCTTCCACAGCGAGGTCCTCAGGGGCGGCGATACAGCTGCCCCGGGGATATGCCCCGGCAAAGTGGGGACACCGGTGCGATCTATCAGAGTACACGGAGTCCCCCCTGAGCACTGAGGATGGCCACCGGGGGGGTTTTAGTGGTCTTCCTCTTCCTCTCTTCCCTTTTACCTTTCCTTCTATTATGTTTATAAAGAAACTGACGTACAAGGTGGTCAATCATTATAATATTTTACATAAAGTAAAGTGCCATAACGACGGAACTCTGGACTATAATATTCGGATCAGTTCGACTTACAACCAGTATTTAAAAGTAATCAAATGTTCATGACTATCGTCCCAAATTAAACTAGGTACCATGATTTCCTATACATTAAATGTGGGATTAATAAATAAATTATAAAATACTATAATTGATGAATGAACAAGATTTTCCATGTGCTATCACTTTGTAAATTTAGGTTATGGTCTTCTGCTTATATCAGGATGTGAGGAATGTACAATAAAAGCATTATTAGCTATCTTAATAATACTATAGGTATATTTTGCTAGTATTTATTACAATATAGACATAAATATAATGTTTTGTTGTTTTATTTGTACCTGGTAACCCTGTGGATGAAACTACTAATTTGATATTAATAATTATTCCAAGTAATATTATGAAAAGCAGTTTTGTTTTTAAATAAATGTTCTGCAATTTATACTACACTTCAATAAATAGGTAAATGCATCATAAAATAAATTATATACAAAAGATTTTAAATATTTGATGTTTGTCACATATCTCAGATTAATACTTAGCTACTTACATATAATTATAAGTTGTGTATATATTTTTAAGCACGGTAAATCTACCTATGGTTTATATCATAGCTCGATGTCACTAGAAAATACATGATAGCTACAGAAGTAATTGCAATTTGTCAGATCCTATGTGCGTCAGATCAATCATTCTTCAGTTTCTAGTTTCGTCAGATCTTGATTTCTTTTACTCAATCATTTGTCAGATGCTTGGAAATTATTATTAACTCTTTCGAAACTTCACTTTTTAACTACATTGTGATTTAAAAGGTTTAAAACTACTACAAAGAGATTAATGTGTTGAATTTCTACATCTACATAGTGCAATAGTAAACATTTTCTTCCAAAATTACCTACTTGCTGAGATCCAAAACCAGTCGTAATTTTATTTCACTCTCTCCGCACCCAATACACTATCACAGAGAAAACTCACACTTATGACTAGAGCAATACATATTATAATAACTTTAAATAATTCATGTACGTACCTAACAAAGTAAGTCTTAAGAAGACATCAACGAAATAAAAAAAAAATTACGAAGGTGTTCTGTTTTTTTTTTAAACGGGACTTGTTCTGTAATTGAAAACCAGACAAATATTTCAAACAAAATACAAAATAAATTTTATAAAATACAAAAAACAAGGAATTTTCCTTTCTCCTATCTGCCAGTCAACGTCAAACCATTTTCAACCGATTTCCAAAGTGATAAAGCTTCGTTTTACTCGTTAGGGTCGACAATATTCAGGATTGTGAGGCAACCATCTTGGGATCCAATGACTAGTGCTTTTCCCCCGTGTGCGCTCGCGATCCCAGTCACCTCCGCTGGGGCTCTGTAGTCTGCTACGAGTCGCCCGTCAATGGTTCTGTAGAATAGTATTAGTATTTAGGCTTTTAATTCCTATTCGAAACAAAAAATATAATACTGTGCTCACGCCATCCCAGAAGGGTCCCCGAAACGGTAAGCAGTGTTGTAATAACAACACCCACGTTTCATCGAAGTCTACTACTTATAGCATGAGCTATCTGCTAGTGAATGTCCCGTTAAAAATTGTCTATTCGTTTCCGAGATTAGCCAGAACACAGACACACAGAAAATTTAAAAAATTAATAAAAATTTTCAAATTTGTTTTAATTACCGTAAATACTTACTCGTACATACTTTCACATAATATGCAAGTAAAAAAAATATTTTGTATCGATATTGTGTATAGTTATTATGTCGATATAGATTTCTTACAAACCTAAAGACCCGAAGAGTTTTTCTGCCGCTGTGGTAGTAGAACACGTACTGATCGGTCGAGCTGAACATGGTAATGATGGAAAAGACACCCTCGGCTGCTCGGGAGATGAGCTGCATAGTGGAGGTGCCTCGTTTGAGCTCGATGAGGTCCAAGCCGCCGCGAGACGGTGCGCAAAGCCCTGCGCGCCCATCGCCCGTGCATTGACCGTTCCACCGGGGCACAACTCTACAAACATTATATTATAGGACGTCACGCGGTTTTACCCGCATAGTTCCCGTTCCCGAGAAAGTATGGAGGTAAAATATAACCTATATTAATCAGTGATAATGTAGCATTCAAATGGTGAAAGAATTTTTAAAATCGGTCCAGTACTTTTTAAGCCAATTCGTTATAAACATACATACAAAACTTTCCTCTTTATAATGTTAGTATAGATTTTGCTCACGCCTGTATTCCCCGAAGGGGTAGGCAAAGGTATCGTAATAACAACGCCCAATTTTCACCGAAGATGAACGTGACAGATGGTGAGTCTATCGCCGTCTGAGGCACCATACATATGTGTCTGAATTACTTCTCGGACATATGCAGGTTTCCTTACGATGTTTTCCTTCACCGTAAAGCATGTGGTGTGAAATCGCTGCACATACGTTTTTAGAAAACTCATTGGTACAGGCCGCTGGGATTCGAACTTGCGTCGCATCTTCAAAACCCACCTTATGTGTCTCTTGGTTTTAATATCCAGGATGCCAGCTTTGTCGCTGCCCACGACCGCTACCCAGTTGGGCTTGTGTGGGAGAGCCACGATGCCCTGCATGTCTTTGATACCGCTGTTCTTTATTGGGATTCTGTAAGTTGATGACACATCATGATGATGAGAAATTAATGTCACACCTACAATTGTTTTTACAGGTCTAATCTGACGTGATATATGTTGTGAATGACTGAGATAACGCTCTACAACGCCGAATACCGAATGTATCTTTCCTGAGGTCGATGTGAAATATTTACTGCGGGTCCTATATCAGCGATTTTCTGAAACATGTTATTTTTATAATTTATTGTCGAGCCTATTGCCACTAATTCAGACTTCGCACTGCTACAGGGAAATAAAAGCTGGAAAAATAAAATTTTGCACGACTCGGGGATGTACACTGAACCTCCAACCACTATCAACGAGGCAGTCTTTAGGCAACATTTAAGTTCCAGTATTTGATGGTACCTGTGTAGTCTAGCGCCAGTTCTAGCATGGAACACATGCAAGCAGTCTCTAGAAGATTTGTCCACTCCAGGAACCACGATGTGGTGTTCGTCTGCGGAGACCACGGCAGCTCTGTACCCAGTGCTGCGGACCTCGAACTCTGCTGTGTAGATCCTTTCACCCTCTGTCGAAAGTTAAAGGGTTTATGCAAATTATAGACCCCGTACGTCGTTTGCAGGTTTCTTCACGACATTTCCTTATAGTTTTAAGTTCGTCATGTGATTCGCAAACTACTATGATGCAAACAGTACATATCGTGTATTGTCCAAGGGAATGGGCAGAGGTGTGCACCCACATTTTACCAGTTATGTTTAATTCCCAAGTAATAAGGGGCGCAACTATTGTCATTAACCGGGCACTCATCCAGACTCCACACTGCTACTGGGAAGTAATCTATTACTTGGAAAAACTCAGGAGACAGTCCAAACGAGACAATGAGGTAGTAATACAAAATATTACCAGGAATAGTCCTAGCCACAATATGAGCCATAGCCAGATTATCCACAGCAGCAGCAGACACCTTCATTGAAATCGTGATGAACTTCACTCCGTCTTCTAGAAGAAGTACTTGCTTCACGCCCTTCTGTTCTTCTTTGAAGATTACCTGACAAAATAAATGTATTATAGACTAGCTGTGCCCCGCGGTTTCACCCGCGTAGATTTAGTTTCATCATTATTGTCAAAGATCTCTAATATTTTGAATAAATAAAAGTAGCCTATGTTACTCCTTGAAACATCAGCTACCTGCCACTGAAAGTCCCGTTAAAATATGTCCAGCCGTTTCAGAGATTACCCGGAACAAACAGACAGACAAACAGACAGACAGGTAGAGAAAAAAATTAAAACTTTATTTTATCTGTGTCTATGCATATGCATTTAGTGAAAAGCTGTTATTTTGGAATTACAAACAGGCACTTCAATTTTATTTATCTGTATAGATGTATAGACAATTGTTACGGTTGATTTATTAAGTAACTTCTAATCTTAGCCTTACTTAGATTTAGCGTTTATTTGATTGCGTTTTGAAAGGAATACTTGGTTATTCATTCCATGTCAGCATTTCCAGGCTAAATAGGATGAAATGCCTTAATTCAAAGCAAATTGCTCTTCAAGAAATATTCTCAAAACAACGCAAAGTGAAATATTGTCAGGCTTTTTCCCGTGACTTAGGCCGCACGATGAATTTTTTAAGTACCATTTGTCCGTTCAAATCGAGAAGAAAATCCAATACATTATTTTATTGATCGCTAAAATGAATTTAGGCTAGAAACCTCAGCAGGCGCTTTTTAGTGAATGAATCATTTTGGATATAAATGAACACTTCCTTTAAATATCTTCCAGAAAAATCTTTACCTGTCTTTCAGGAGTATCCCAGATAACAACATTTCCACTTTCAGCAGTGACCACGTTGTCCCCATTTGGGGTGATGACGGCTTGCGTCACAATAGCTCCTAAGGGTGCGTCAGCCAGCTGTGCCAGGAGACGGCCTGTGCTGGTGTCCCAGAGACCCCAACAGCTTCTGGTGGCTGTTACTGCTAGTTTTTTATCGCGAGCCAAGCTGGAATAGGAAATACGAACATATTCTCAAGATGACAAACAGTAACGTGTTAATGACCAGAATTTAAAAGTGCTTTAAGGTCATACATATCCAAGTTGGTTAGTACTGTATCGTGCAACAGACAGACATTGTGGTCTTTTGATCTAGACAAAGAGTTTATATAGGTTATGACAACTAAGCATGAGCCTTCCCAGAATGATCACCGAAAGGGTATTTAGTCACAAGTCTTTTGCCTACCCCTAATGATTAGGATTCCCCATTTTGAATACTCAATAGGTTTGGAAAAATACGGATGCGAACGACTTCTTGGCAACCCTGAGGTTGCTCTCCCAATTAAACGTTTACGCGATCCTATGCACCCTAATTACTAACGCCACACATTAAATAAAACACAATCAACAAATCACAGAAAGTTTCAAACCTGATTGAATCAATGGGCAACTCCTGGCGATCAATCTTGTGCACTTGTTCGAAGATGTTGTCAATGTTCCAGATCTTAACAGTCCTGTCAATGGAGGAGGTAATGACGTTGTTCCAAGTGCCAACTGTCAGGGGCTCCAGCTGAACGATCCTTCCGAAATGGGCGTCTAGGATTTTGATCAGCTCTGTGGTTTCTAAGCTCCAAACGTAGAGATTCTTTCTGTGAAGGTAAAGGCTTTGATTAGAGATTTTAAGATTTCAAAGAATCAAACTGATCTTGACCGTCGCTACACAAATGTATTAGATATTCTCGACTGTGAGTTTATATGTCTTTAAGAATGGAGATGCCTAGGCTGGCAGTGGCCGTATTTTTTTTGTGTTAATTCATTATGTTTTCATTCAGTTCAAAGTTAGCATCAACTAAGTAAATATATTCTAAAGGCTCAACGAGACTCCTAAAACACCACAAAATAAGGGAAGAATAAATCGACACAAGGTATGCTCGAATCTCAAAATTTGAATCAAAGTAAGAACTGTAGAAATTAAAATATCCTAATTCGGGTTCGGTTAGCCTAGTTTATAAGCTCGACCAAATTATAAGGTTTAATAATTTTTTCAAAATTCTTAACGTAATGAATATAAATACGAACAAAATTTCCCGACTCGTGTTTTTAATTTTCCTTTTACAAATTTTAAGCCAATAATAAATCATTTACCTGACGCCAGCAACAGCATAAGTGTTATTATTGCTGATCATGAAGGAGTTGGAGAGGGTCATCTTGGTGGAGATGTTGCGGATAGTGTGCGGCAATTTGAGCACTATTCCGTGAAGCCGATGGTCCTTTTCTGGTTGATCGTCTAATTTCTCATCCTGGAAATTTGTTTTTGTATCATTAATTTTATATTCAGTCTTAAATAATTCAAGATTTCCTATAGCGTCTAATAACTAAGACTAAAAAGTAAGACTGTTAAGAATAATATTCGACAAATTATTCTAAGGAATTTATTCAGGATTTTGTAGGAAATTTGGTCAGGGGGCGACCAAATTTCCTACTGTGCTGTTATTATTATTTTAAAGTATATCTGACCATACTTTCTATGATGCAGATCTAGGTGAGATCTAAAATTCTGAATGGTGTATATCATAGTGGCTTTTTGGTGGAGTGGTCATTTGCTACACAAGCGACGCAAATTCAAATACTGAACTAATTTTTCTAAGACTTAACTGCAGTGGACCTCGAGTTTTACGGTGAAGAAAAGGATCGTGAGGAATCCTGCATAAGTCTTAGAAGAAATTCAAAGACGTATTCCTTGCGTTCACGTTGGCTCATGTATCCTTGATGATAAACTAAGTGGGTGTAGTCGTAACAACGCCTCTTCGGGGACATCCTTTTAAGTTCTTACCTCTTCTTCATCCTTCTTGTCATCATTATCATCTGTCTTCTTCTTGACCTGTGTAATGTGTTTATCACGTGGTATCACGTGGTCGAAGTCCCACACTACGAAACTGTACGTGGTTGTTGCTGGAACATTGGAATAGATAATTAATCCAGTATTAAATAGTTGGAACATTAACGCATCCAGAAATTGAAAGAGAAAAAAAAACGCTTTTCAACTGTACCTACAGTAAGAATGCAATTTTTTTCAAAAGAGTACTTTAAATTATTGCTAAGTACTAGCCTCAATGGAAAGTCAATGGTAAATATTTATTTCATTCCTTTTTAAGCACTTTATACAAATGTTAAAAGCCCTAAAGCTTTGATATACCAAGTAACATTTTAAAAGTAAGTTTAACACGTCAGACGACCCCATCCCCTATAAGTCGCAGCTTTACCTAACAGCATCCTATCCTTCCTGCCTCGTTTGAGTTGCAGCATAGCTTCAGCCGTATCAGTTTCCTGATGATGGATTTCTTCCACTTTGATCCAACAGCATTGTTCCTCGTTCAGTTCGAAGATTGAGATCTTAAAAAACAGTTCTTACATTAATTGAAAGAATTTGAAATTCTTTAATTATTGAAAGAAGTTCTCCAGCCTGAGAATATATGTCCACTTTATAGGAGCTAGCTGACACACTATTTCCCCACCTAACAAAATTACGGTCGGTGGTTTGATCAGAGGCCGTAGTTAATAGTCGTCTATAGATAACCAAGTGTGCGTTTTCTCATTACCGCCGTCGCACGCCGTGGCGTAAACTTATCTGAACACGGAATCCTATTCTGTCGATCTCAATGCTGCTTGAATCCCATACAAATCTGCATTTTAATTTACACTACGGGGTGCGACGGCACTGTAGCAAAACTCGCACACTCAGCATTATTTACCTTTGAATTCGAGCTCGCAAGCGTGACAATACTCTTGCTTCCAGCAGATCGTTAAGAATGACATAATCACATAATTTACTTTACAATTATTTACCTGATAGCCCCTCTCAGGATCGCTAGTATAGATCTTGGTCCAGTGTTTGTTCAAGGCCATAGCCCCCCGGCATCGCAGAGGCTGCATCCACACCCCTGACTTGCAGAACTGTATCAGAAGCCTGTCCTCGTCTAGGTCTCCACTCCACATCACCACGCAGAAGTTTTCCAGATCTCGGAATTCCATTGCTAGATTGAATATTTACATTCGTCATTATACTAGTCAAGAAAAAAATATTAAAGTCAAAGTACAAATCTATAGTAAAAAGTTTTTTTTTGAAATAATGATTTTAGCACATTTCTGGCCTTTTTAAATTAACCTAGTCCTTAAGAATCAGTAGTAATATTTATTAATAAGTCTAAGTCTAAGTAAAAATGTCATTCATAGTAAATAGTCTATATAAAAATGAAAACATACAAAGAATCTCCCAAGTCACGTCATCGTAGGGTTGAGTCTCAGGAGCTGGTCTGGTCTCCTCCAGCTCCCCTCGCATGCTGTACTGCATCCAAGACTTGGGACCGTAGATGAACATGTGGTGGTTCAGTACCGTCACACCACGAACTGTTTCACCTAGATTACGATTGAATGTTACACACACACGGATTTTTTGATTGGCTCAATTAAGGTTGACTCCAATTAGATACCGCCTAATTGTACATATATGTACTTAAATGAACCCCCAAATTTTTCCAGCTACGTTTGAGTCCCATGCGAGCCTATTACCATTAACCGGGCACTAATCAAGATGCGGGCTGATGCTGAGAAATGACACGTGGAAAATCTCAATAATACTTTGCCCAACCCGGGGTTCAAACCCAGGGCCTCGTGTTAAGCTTCTGTCTGTACCTTTTTTAGGCCTGAATTGATTTTACTGAAATTTGTAATAGAAATAGCTTGGACGGAAATATAGTACTCACAAGAATCATTACTAAGCCGAGGTAAAATCTTCTAGTCACATAGCTAAATTAAAAACAAGGCTTGATAATTTTGAATCTTATGTGGAAGTAAATAGGGTTCGGATTCCTTACCTTCTTCCAAGGGATTATCGATGGTGATGTACTCACTGGTCAGCATATTCAGTAGCATGGACTGAAAAGAAAAATACTTTTATACCATTGCGATTAAGTAAGTAGATATACTATATAATGTTACTTCGTCTACAGGCCCTGCTGGCATTGCAAGTCCATAAGACTGTGTAAGACACTTACCATCAGGTTACATATGTTTGTTTGCAACCTCAATGGTATAAAAATCTGCTATAAATAATTGCTATTTACGCTTCTGCAATTGAAACTCACAACAGAATTGTTGGTAGAAGCAGCTGCCCACTTGTTATCTGGTGAAAGCTCTAAGTTCTGCATGATGCCTTCCAGCTGAGGACACAGATCCCTCGCCAGGTCCGAGGTTGACAGGTCCCAGGATATGACTCGGCTGGAGATGGAGACCACGTAGCGCTTGTCTGAGGATAGACGGAACGCGAATACTGCGAACTGGTGACCTTCTAGCGAGTACTGGAAAAAACCAACAGCTTTATGAAAAGGAGGAGATTATTATAGAATTTACGTTCAAAATCGTGCCTTTGTATTTTTTTCTTTTTACGAAGGTAATCGTTAATCTTGAAGCCAGAGTTTTTTTGGCATCCGACTGACCTATTAGAATTGCCTCAGATGACGCTTACAACCGAAACCGACAGCTTAACGTGCACTCCGAGGCACGAAAGAAACTCACTTGAAACTTGTTCACTGAAGCTTAGCTAGGTGAATATACACCAAAACAATAGGCCAAAATCTCTGCTGGTGCACACCTATTGGTGGATTTTTCCGCATAGCCACCTCGCTCAGTGGACAAACACTTACTAAATCTATTACTAGACTGAGTTGTGATTACATAAATTCGCTGCTATGACATGTGTAATAGCTACTGTTTGCTAGTTTATTAATATTATTTACTAGGACCAAAAGACCTAAAATATTTCACCTTTAAGGGTCCCCCCGGAGTATGCAGACAATGATGCGAAGGTAGTAAAGCGCAGTGGTTCTTCCCTTTATCATGGCACTGTTTTAGCAAGGAGGCCACTGCTGGGTTCTGCTGGGCTTCAGGCAGCAGTCTGCCTACCAGCTGTGGCGCCAGCATGTCTGGGTAATGGCCTATAATTGCACTTCCAAGGCGTAAAGCATCCGCTACCAACATTATTTCCCTGAAAGGAAATATAAATTAGATAAATAAGCGCCATCCCAGAAGGGTCCCCGAAGGGATAATCATACACTTTGCAGCAACAGCACCCACATATCACCGAAGCTCATTAAGCGCCAACGGGACAGATGGTGTGTCGCCATCTCTTCAAATGTCTTTGAATTACGTCTTACCATGCAAGTTATGTAATGTAATATGCAGGATCTAAAATCGAACAGCTTACCTGACAGCATCCTTGCTAACGTGGAACTTAGAGTCTTCAAAGTCAGCGAGCACGGCCTGCAATGGACAGCAGTTGAGCTTGGCGTGCAACCACTCGTAATTGAACAGGACTTCAGCGTACAAGTCTGTGAAGCGCTTCGAACGAACCAAGTGGAAGGGGAGCTCGCCAAACTGAAACAGAGTTGGTGGTTACGCAACGGGCAATCCACTTCATCCAGTTAATTCCATAATTACTCTCTTAAGTTGTCTCTTATCATATTTTAAACTAACTTATTAGTAGCTATCAATATTAATGTACGGTACACGTTCTTATTGCACTATTTTACGACATGCTGACAAGGTCACATTTGGTGCAATTGCTGACAGACCAGCATACAGGCTAAAGCACAAAGGAAAAGGCTTGGAGATGGTTCGCTTTGAACAGACACTTTAGAATTACAGTGATCTTAAAATTCCATGCTTGATTGATTTGTACGTAGGAATACCTTTCTCAAGTTGTATCTTTTGGTAGATCCATCAGCAGAGGTGAAGACAAGCGGCTGTAGAGGAACCTTCCTGTCTGCCACACCCTCTCTGTCAGCCAGATTAAACCGGTGTCGTTGGATCTCCGTGTATTTGAAGGGCTTGGGGACTCCTCCTCCCCAAATACCTGAGGAAGTAAGTCCTCCAGTAGAAAAACTATCAATATTGTAAAGGTCGCGTATGACTTTTCGTTCTTTTATGGTTGTAAGTGGATAACAAACTTTCAGTAGCCTATCACGAAGAGTGTTCCTAGCTTACCCGCTCATCCTTACCGGAGGAATACTGCAGTACCGTTCGAGGAATGACTGTGCCTAATTATGTTAACATATAAGCAAAATACAATAGTTTGATGATTTTGATGATGAGATGGTTCACAAGAAGTACATCCTCACGCCTAATATTGATAATCTAGAGACGGCAGTATCTTTCGGTGGGGTTTATATTACTAACATTGATAAATAAGCTGGGAAGCTAGGTGTTAACAAAATAATATCAAACGTAAAAGATACCAAGGTAGTAATCAGCAATCATAGAGTGGAAGTACATGGCCATGTTCATGTTCTTGAAGTATCTCTCACGGGCCGTGTCCCTGAACTGTCTGTGGTACCAGTTCATCACGGAGACACCATCCGCCTCTCGCTCTGATAGGTAGTTGGGGAGATCGTTACGGATTCTGAAAAAAAAAACATAAGGGTTCTAAATTTTAATAAATGCTCTGAGATTCTGGATAACTCGATTAGACAAATACAATTTGCTTAGCAGGAGTGAGTCAAGCGTCAGATATATGATTGTATTGATCAAGGATATTTGCCGCGTTTGCGGTTGAAACTCTGGGTCGCTCATCAACTTGACAAAGATGTTCTCTCTTGACAAACGGCCTGGGACTTTTCTCGCTCGGACAATCAGCATTCTTATCCAGCGTCGCAATCCATTACTTTTAAATCTTAAGAGGTACAGTTTTGGGAAACTTGATGTTTATTACAAGTTTATTCAGATAGGTAGTCTCAGGCTTTGTTTCGGGAACGAAAAGTATTTTGCAAAGTAGTCCTTACCTAGTCCACAAGAGAGGTGGAATTCTCCTGACAGGTGGCAAATGGTACTGGTACACGTCATCTAACACCTTGTCATCCAAGGAGATCAGATCTTCCAGTTCAGTTTCAGAGAGGCCACTGCGAGCTGCCGTGATGTACGCAAGCGCGTGGAAGACCAGAAGACGACCATGCTGCAAACATTTAGAAGAACTATGTTTGGTCGAGTTATTTGCAAAGGGGGGCCGACTATGATCGTGAAGCATCGAGTAATAAGAACTTCTTAGCTTTGACGTTTTATTTTACTGTACATAAATAAATCAATTATTTTTAGACAATGGAATGATCTCCCAATGAATATTAAATACGAATGTTATTGCAAGGGTCCATTTCATTTTGGCTCCTCCTACCCACATGGTCCTCAGTCTGGAATCTTTCTGCATCAACAGTAATATCCACTTTCTAGGATATGTTTTGGATTGATCGAAGGGAAATGAAGGGCATTGTTGTGATCGCAAACGCACCTGTTTCTCAATCCTCTCGAATAGCATCATGATAGAATCCATGACGGTAGACGCTAAGTGTGTATCTTGGGGTTTTGTGTAGCTCCTCCACCTGCAAACCTGAAGACAATAATTTTCCATACTTTAAATCACGACTCAATTTCGAATCCCAGCAGAGCTGCACCGATGAGTTTTTCTAAAAACTTATGTGCAGTGATTTCACACCACGTGCATTACGGTGAAGGCAAACATCGTGAGGAAACCTGCATATATCTGAGAAGAAATTCATAGACGTATAGTGTCTGAGGCGGTGATAGACTCACAGTCAGGTTGGCATTTAATAATCATCTTCGGTGAAAAGTGGGTTTTGTTATTACAATACCTCTGTCTATCCCTTCGGGGAATATAGGTGTGAGTATAATGTAAGTATGTATGTACTCTAAATTATCCTTTTAAATGAAGCACCGGAAAATCATCGAGTGGTTGCCCCGGTGATAAATTTTTAGTATCCACTACAACACTCGAATAGACAGTAAAGTTACCTCAGCAAACACCAGCTTTACAAATATAGGCAAGGAGCATTGTGCTATGGCATTGGATACCAGCCGCCATTGGTAATTAGACAAGTCGCGCGCTGCTCTAGCCATCCATAACCTGAAAACAAATATACAGCAAACTTGTAGTATTCTGAATGCAAGCAACTTTGCAATATATGCTGGTCCTTCGAGCAGTCACAAATTACATTAAAAAAATCTGTTTAGCTAGTATTAACGAATTGATTATTTCTTTTCATTTTCGAATTTATAAGGTTACTCATCTTAGTATATCTCTCTCTCATTTTATCTTTTTGTAGTAATATTGGGTCCGGTCGCCCGGAAGCACGTCGACCCTCGGGATCTCCCTGATACTCTCTGAATACTGCTTGCATAATTGCTTGCATAAGTTACTTACTTCAAAACCTGCATAGCCAAATCCTCTCCAAGTGCTTTTACTTCAAGAAAATTGTCTTCACTGTCTATCATACGCCGCAGAACATCATATTCCTTAGAAACTTCAGGATTCGTTTCCTCGCAGGCGCATGTAACTATTATCTGAAAAAAAACATTAAAACTATTTATTACAATCCCTCTCACTTCAGAGTTTTGGTCAGGTTGCACAGAAGAGAATCAGCAGTTTGAATTCAGAAGGTCCGACTGAAGCCTACATTAAGGCAAGTTTCAGGCATTTAGGGTTCGGTTACATTCCACCAGTCAGTTTCTAGACTTGCATACCATCTTTGATAAATAACTAAGTAACTAACTAAAATCTTTGATAAGTAACTAACTAAAAGTTTTGAGCGCTAACCTTGATTGTGCGGTTTTTATTTTTGTGTCTTGTTTGAAGCGATCAAATACGATGCCCACTTCTTTCACTGAGCGCCCATAGTACGCGACTATACCACAACATGTTTGTTCATTACTATACCACACCTACCTTGCAATTTGGAGGTAGCCTGGTAGGCAGCCAGGACACCTTATTATTCTCTGTTCCTATCCCAGTGAGCTGGTCCACGGAGTCCAGGAAGAGGAGCAGCGGCTGTTGCTGTGTTGCCATCGTTAAGAGGTGCTTGAAGTGAGCTGTTAAAGGCACCAAGTCATCTGGGATACCCTCGAAGGGTAGAGCGAAGTTGTAGGAGATCTGCAACCATTTAGGAGAAAATTATTAAGAGTATCAAGTGACATTTACTTTCTTGACGCACTCGCATAATAAGCAAACAGCAAAATATGAAAGTGCCTTCCATCCCAGTTCAGACAATGTTTTTTGCGAACCGTAACTCAAATTTAGAATACGTTTGAACTTGCCTATCAATTAAATTTTATTGCAATTGAAAATAGACCTTGTCAGTGGTGCAAATAAAGGACATTCATAGAATATTAAAAAGGCGTATAAGAAAACTCTCGTTAATATGCATTTGTTTAAAACCCAATATAAGAATGTCACAAAAAAAATTCAAAATTATTAATTCTTCCAGAAAGTGTTTCTCACCTGCTGGCAAATAGAGATGAGAGTAGGAGTAAGGGCACTGGAGTCTGGAGTGGTTCCTAAGAACCTGATGATGTTGGTGGGGCGAACTTCTGCGAACCAGTTGTCGAGGCACATGGCTGCACTTTTAGCCAGTAGACTGGTTTTACCGCAACCACCTGAAATTTTAGGTCTTCAATTAGGTACCATATTTTTTTTCTTTATTCAAGTTGGCCCTAAATTGGTCTAGAACACTCGTGAAGTTGCAAGAACTTAGGATTGTCAGTCACTCATGATTTCGTGATTAATCAGTGTGTGAATTCTTCAGGCCAGCAGTTTAGCACGCTATTCTACGAACCACTAACGAAACCTTACAATAAGATAACTTAAATTCTGATGTAATGTTATATGAGAGCAGTGTTTATTATATCTTCTTTTAAATATTGTATGCTAAGGCTCTCTTGAAGTTACTGCGATTAGCACGCAGAGCAAGAAATAATTCCGAGCATCAACTCCAAAAATCTGTACAGAAGCAAGACGTACCTTCTCCGTACAGAACCAGAGGTTTATCAGAGGCATCAATCATGTAGTTATGGATGTAGTCCAGGTCTGGTTCCCTCCCGTGGAACACCTTGACAGAATTGTTGCACGCATGCAAATGTTGCAGGATTTCTGTCACTATCTGTCCTTGGGCACTGCTGTCCTCTTTTCGCATTGCTCTGGAAAAACATTGCTGGTTAATTGCAGATTTCTATGGATGTTTATAAGGGGAATTAGTGACGATAACTTAGAAAGCTTAAGGGAATAGCCAGAATAAATAGAGAGTAGGTTTAAGACTTAAAATCGAGTTCTCATTTTAGTGAACCGGAAAACAGTTGCAATTGAAATGATTATAGACCATTTGCTTTCTTCCCAAATTATTTAAGAGTGACTCTCACTGGTTGTTTGTTGTTTGTGACGTTTGTGACGATTGGTTTAGCAATGAATTGATCTGATGATTCTTGGTAAAAATGTCTTATATCATAGTTTTTTTGACTGTAACCTTATAGTAATCCTCCTTCTCCTCCAAAGTTCCTTACCTATCAACCAGTTTGATGATGTTCTTGTAGAAGTGAGATATGAAGTGGTTGAGATACTCCCCATGAGTTTCAGGATCCAGACCGTCTCTGCCAATCCACTCCACTGTGTATCTATAAGATAAATAAGCAAGTTATTAAGGAAGACACCAATAATTTGTATGTACACGTAAGGATGGAAGTGTTAGCTCTCAAAAATAATGGACATGTATATTTAAAGATAGGGATTGTAAAAATATATCTAAGAAGCCACTCGAGTGTCGTAATTCTACACGCAAAAGATTTTTCGCACGAATTCACGTTCGATAAATAACCTTTTGGCCTCAGTGAAAGACATAAATCCAAACCTGCCAAACTAGACTCTATCTAGACATATAATAAACTTACTTTTGAATATTAGTCGTCTCAATTTTATCGGGCAGTCGAACATCCCGGAGATCAGCCAGGAGCTTAGAGGCTTCAGCATCCAGACTCCTGTTGAGGATGTCGACGAAGTTGCTGGCCTTCTTCAAATTCTGCAGGTTGATGTTGTTGATGTACCTCAAGTAGGCGAGGCAGTGGTTCTTCGTATTCTTCACGTTGAGAATACCGTTGATCACCTCGCGTTCGGTTACTAGAAATACAATAATTAAATTTAGAATTTTTTTATATCTCATGAATATGTATAGGTAGCGTTGCGAAGGCCAGTAACTCCACCCGTTACTGGCTTTCTTGTATTCCCTACTTAGATATTCCGCTACTTTCCGTATTTCGCCACTTTTTGGAATTTGGCACGACAACAATTTTTTTGTTTGGTAATTTAAGGGACCCTTCGGGGACCCTACTCCGATGGGGTGAGGATACGTAATGTAACTGATTAAAACTTTTTGCGTTGAGGTTCGTTATGCTTACCAGACATGAAATAGTTATGCATCGTGTCCTTGTCAATCTTGCCAGCGTTATACAGCTGCAGAGATGCTCTTCGGAATAGCTTCTGCATCTTCCCAAGGGTGTCCCACCAGACTCCTTGGTCTTCAGCTTGGAGTTTCGGGACACGCTGGAATTGTATAAAAAATATTTTCCCAATAATACTTTGTACGTACCTGGGACTGAAACCAGGACCTCGTCATCCGCAGCAGCATAGGCGACCACTAGACCAAGAGGCAGTGTAATTTAAAAATGAGTTCGGGCTGCTACTGGGATATTGCAAATTTTCCAGTAGCAGCCTGAACGAAAAAGGCTTAAACTATTTCCATTAACTATTGCCAGGTTAATGGCAATAGTTCAAGCTTAAACATAAATGATAATGAAATAGAAAACGATTTATTCAGTTTAGGCCCTACTAAGGCACTTGAACGTCGAAGAATTTAGTATGGTTCGGATTCCTTCTGAGAAGAACGGGCAAGAAACAATGGCACGGTACATTACACAACTGGCGAAATGTGTACTACATGTACCTATGCCTACTCTTTTCTTGTGTCCTAAAATAACTAAGCGACAAACAACAACCGCCAAATACGTAAAGCAATTTACTCCTTAATGAAATGAAATAGGAAGCCATTTAAGAACGTCACACGGCTTCCTTCGCGTTAACACTAAATATTAGTTTGACCCTTGACCTGATAAAGTTGCTAAAATTACTATTTGATGTATCGTATTTCTGGCAAAATATTACTGTAATAATGTTACCTTGGCCGATATTATAGTAATACTAACGTTACAAGAAGGAAACATTTGTATGTTTGTTCGAAACATAGGCTTCGAAATTACTGAATTGAATTTTAAAAGTGCCATGGTGGCCGTGGGTTTTTTAGCAGCCCCTGCTACGCAAGCGATATAAGCCCGAATCCCAGCAGAGCTTGTACCAATGAGTTTTTCTAAAAACTGATGAACAGTGATTTCACACCACATGTGAAATATAACAACATTTTACTGATGGTAGCACTAACTTATGGGCTTTGGGCATGATTTTCTTTACCTTATTATTGAAGTTGATGAGAATAGAAGAAATAGGTTGAAGCACGGAGACAGGAGGAACAGCGTTTGAATCCTTCTTGTACCAGGTGTCCAGCAGGATGACATCAACACCGCCAGCTGCCAGCTCATCTCTCAACATCTGCAGCTCTGATGATAGCACGTAGGTGGGGATTGGCCTGGAATAATTGGCATATGCACTCACTCACCACGTTGGTGCGTATTTTTTATTCTACAAAGGTGGCATATAAATCGTATAGTCTTCATGGAAGACAGCTAATGTGATCAATACAAAAAAGTATTCTCTGCCAAATGTGTTAACATAGCAAGAGAGGAAAAGGTCCCTCTCCCCCTCTCCTTTGAGACCTTACTCAACGCAGGAACAACACATCTCTAAGGCGTGCTCTCTGTGCAAACCTCTTTATTCTATTGTTCTGATGCAAATAAACCTCTACTCTAAGGTATATTTGGCTGTGTAAGATATATGTGGCTGGCATTCTGGTCATACTTGTGAACAGGTGCTGCTTGTGGGGGCTGGTCATCTCAAGCTACGCATTTAGATATAAATAGAACTACTAGACTTTTCTTTATGTAAATTTTTATCGACATTTGTACATTGGAACTGTGTCCATGGGCTTACATTTCTCAAATGATTTATTTTGTGTTTTTTTTTTTAATTGTATAATATTTTTGAAAAGAGTAATTACTGAGTTTCTTGCCAGGTTCTTCTCAGTAAAAGCAACCTTCCGAACCTGGAGGTAGCATGTATAATCCTGTAAATTGTGTCACTCTGACGATTTGAAAGTGCTTTGTATAAAGTCTAATCGAATAAAGATATTTTTGACTTTGACTTTGACTTTGACTTTATGATCTTCTTTAAGGTGGAGGTAAAGTCCCACTGCGGGTAACTTCGTATTATTTCATTAGCCCCGATTTTCCTCGTATTAGGGGTTGCGAATGTCAGAATGCAGTTGCTTTGTGTAAATCAAGTGCCGACCAATACGTATGGGATGATGCCAGGGCGAGTATCTCGAAAAAATTACAAAAATACCTTATTTTTTTAAAAATTGCAAATAATTGCCTTAGAATATAACATTACGCTCCTGCACGAACTGTAATGTAATGCTTTTATGATGATATATTTTGGGATACTCACCTGTACCCATACTTCTGCCCCAGGAACACGACAAAGTTGGGTCCCATGGAGAGTCGCTGGCAGTTCTTGATCTCTCTCATACACAGCTCTGTGGTCATGTGGTCATCCGTGGCCTCGTCTCGGACGCCCCAGCGCATGTCTACCACCTATAGACATTAATAGGTTCAAAAGTTGACAAAAGAAATACCGTCTTGTTGGTTTTTGAAAATGAAAATGAAAATGAAAAATGAAAATGAAAAATATTTATTCAGTTTAGGCCCTGGTCGAGAAATCGAGAATGAAAGTCGAGAATTTACCACCGGTTCGGAAACTAGCCTTCTAAGCCTATTAAGCGCTATTCTTCGTAGTGTCTTTGTAATTCCAAATAAACAGCTTTTCACTAAATTCATATGAAATTATGTACGATACATAGAAGAAAATACCTTTTTTTTCCTCTGTCTGTTTGTCTGTTTGTTCCGGCTTATCTTGGAAACGGCTGCACCGATTTAAACGGGACGTTCTCTGGCAGATAACTGATATCTGTCATCTGTCTGTCTCTCCGTCTGTCTGTCTGTCTGTATGTCTGTCTGTTTGTTCCGGGTAATCTCCGAAACGGCTGGACGGATGTTAACGGGACTTTCACTGACGGATAGCTAATGTTACAAGGAGTAACTTAGGTTAGATTTTTAAAAAACATTAGGGATCCGCGGGCAACCATGAAATTAAAATCTACGCGGGTGAAACCGCGGGGCACAGCTAGTAAATCATAAAAATGGAAAAAAAACCAAGTAAACTCTACTAGCCGTGTCAGTAAAGCATTTAGTAATTACAACATGCGCGTGCGCACGTGGCCGTTTCCGGCGCACAGAAATAACACCCGGGGGTGGGTATTTGGTTTTTGTAAATGTTTACAAGTGGCCCGCGCCCAGCTATTACGGTACGGCCGTTCAACTGCGGTTTCGTGGTAACTAGGGGCTTGCTAGCTCTTAGTTGTCAGTAATTACCAATTTACTAGCGCACTACTCTTCAAGTCAAAGTCAAAGTCAAAAATATCTTTATTCAATTAGACTTTTGAAAAAGCACTTTCAGATCGTCAGAATGACATTAATTTACAGGATTATACATGCTACCGCCAGGTTCGGAAGGTTGCTTTTACTGAGAAGAACCTGGCAAGAAACTCAGTAATTACTTTTTCAAAAATATTATAATATTTTAAAAAACAAAGTAAATCACTTAAGAAATGTAAGCCAATGGACACAGTTTCAATGCACAAATGTCGATAAAATTAGCATAAAGAAAAGTCTAGTAGTTCTACTTATATCTAAATGCGTAGCTTGAGATGACCAGCCCCCACAAGCAGCACCTGTTCACAAGTATGACGAGATTTTGTAATATTATTTAGCAGTGAGCTAAGTACTGTCGGAGGTACAATTCCCATTCGGGCAATTCCGAATTTCGAACGGAACTCTTTTTACCTGATTACGTGTATGTATGCAGGGGCGGATTTGATACGTTGGCTGCCCTAGGCCTACGAAAGATAGCCGCCACCCCTCGACCCCCCCCCCCCCCCATGTGCTGTAAAGCGTGCAAAATTAAAACAAGTATAGAAATTAAATAAAAATGAAAAAGATAGTCAGTAAATGATCTAATTATCTTAATCAGTATTTCAGATACTGATTCTTACACGCGGAGGAACTACAAAAAAAAAAAACACGACCAGATTTTGCCGCCCTAGGCCCGGGCCTTCTCGGCCAATAGGGAAATCCGCCCCTGTCTGTATGTATCTGTTCCCTCAGAAGTACAAAACTACTGAATGTAATCTGACAAATGACATATCGGATGCGTTTTGCGTCGTTCAGCTTATTATACGGTTAATAAGATCACATAAAATTGTGATCAGAGAAAATGGAGCAAATTTTTTTTTAAGCCGTGTTTATTTTCATACGCAAGGGCTTAATATCTATTACATTTCATATAATTTTACTATAGATAGATCTATACACTTATAATATTATGTAGTTTCGGAGATATGACTGACAGACACCGTAAATTTCTAAGGGTTTATTTATAACGGTTTCACCCTCGTGAATTTAGTTTCATACAAACTTTCACCCCCTATTTTATGCCATTGGGAGTCCTTTCTTAGCGGATGCCTAAGTCTTAACATCTACCTGCATGCCAAATCAAAGATCAGTAGCTTAATCTGAATGATCTACCAGTGAAAGTCCTGTTAAAATCGGTGTAGCCGATTCAGAGATTAACCTGAACAAACAAACAGGCGGAGAAAATAAAAAAAAACGGTTTTTTTAAGTATAAAAATAAATATATTTTGTAAAATATGTTGTATTTTTCTAGATTTTTGAGCAATTTATTTGTATTTATTTGTAAACAATTTCAAAATCTCCCACTTATCCGTTGGCCACGTAATAATATTTATTCAGCAACCAGCTTGCCCTTAATAGAATAAGTTCTAAATCCAAGATGGTCGGAAATCATAAATTTTTATATTGACACGAATAATAAACGTGGCCGTTTATATTCCTGGAATTAAAATGATTGTGCCACAGTTAAATAAAACACGCAGTAGGACATCTACATAGTAACAGTTGGTGTTCTTTGCCCATTTTCACATTTCAAAGTCAAAGTCAAAAATATCTTTATTCTATTAGGCTTTTTACAAAGCTTTTTAAAATCATCAGAATGACACAATTTACAGGATTATACATGCTATCGCCATGTTCGGAAGGTTGCTTTTACTGAGGAGAACCTGGCAAGAAACTCAGTAATTACTTTTTCAAAAATATTATACAAAAAAAAAACAAAATAAATCACTTGAGAAATGTAAGCCCATGGACACAGTTCCAATGTACAAATGTCGATAAAAATTAACATAAAGAAAAGTCTAGTACTTAGTTCTATTTATATCTAAATGCGTAGCTTGAGATGACCAGCCCCCACAAGCAGCACCTGTTCACAAGTATGACGAGAATGCCAGCCATCGCCTTCCTCAACCATTATAGAGGGAAGTGAGCGACCCGTCATCCTGACGCCGCCGCAAGCAAAGGCATTTTAGTGAGCATGACATTTTCAAGATAGAAACCGGTTTATTTCACTTATTCGAGCTACCCTTATGTAGATTCATTTCAAGATATAATTTTTTATTATTTTACTAGCTGTGCCCCGCGACTTAACCCGCGTAGATTTAGTTTCATCCTTATTGTCGCGGAACCCCAATATTTATAATAAATAAAAGTAGCCTAAGTTACTCCTTGTAACATATATCATATATAACAGCTATCCGTCAGTGAAAGTCCCGTTAAAATCCGTCCAGCCGTTTCGGAGATTACCCGGAACAAACAGACAGACAGAGAAAAATTTTAAAACATGGTTTTTTAGTGTCTGTAGCGTGTATACATTCATATGCATTTATTGAAAAGCTGTTATTTTGCAATCACAAACAGACACTTCAATTTTATTTATCTGTACTGTATAGATTTTTGATCTTATAAAACTACTAGCTGTGCCCCGCGGTTTCACTCGCGTAGATTTAGTTTTATCCTTATTGTCGCGGAACCCTAATATTTTTGATAAATAAAAGTAGCCTAAGTTACTCCTTGAAACATCAGCTACCTGCCAGTGAAAGTCCCGTTAAAATCCGTCCAGTCGTTTCGGAGATTACCCGGAACAAACAGACAGACAGACAGACAGACAGACAGACAGACCGACAGACAGACAGAGAAATTTTTTAAAACTTGGTTATTTTTTTTTCAGTAGCGTATATACTTTCATATGCATTCAGTGAAAAGCTGTTATTTTGGAATTACAAACAGACACTCCAATTTTATTTATCTGTATAGATGTATAGATTGACAAGAATATTGTGTATGTGTGTGTACGGATAGTCTTAAGATCATGGGATTGACAGATGTTATCCAAAGATCCGTTCCACATAATTTCAGATTAAAAATATCTCAAAAAAATATAGCAAGAACACCATTCGAATCAAAATTCAAATTCCAAGAAAGAACGGACTTCAAAACACTTAATTCGAATCATCTCTCATTTTCCGAATACGAAGAAATTGACAGGATGGTCATAAATACAGGTGTCTTCCGGCACTTATTTCGGATTCATTTCTTAGAGATTTGAGATATTATTTTTATTGGCGATGGGGAAACGAAATAGTCTCATTGAAGTTTTGTTTACGTTTATTGTAGTAGATACAATATTATAGTATACAAGTAGGTACTTTGAACACGTTGGTGTTGCAGAAAGGTATTGCACGCACAGTCATAACGGTCACGGCGCTTGAGACGTTGGAAAATACCTCGTAATTATTGTATCTAAAGGTAGACAATATTTAAAAAAAAAATTGTTTTCACGGAGAATACTACTCTATATCGATACATTTACATTGATCCACAGAGTTCAAAGGGCACAGATGAGCACAAACACAACTATTTTATATAGATATTCTGGGAGCCGTGGCGGCCGTGACGTTATAGCAGTTACACAAGCAACGCCAGTTCGAATCCCAGCGGGGCTTACGAGTCTTTCTAAAATAATATGTGCAGTGATTTCACACCACGTGCTTTACGGTGACGGAAAACATCGTGAGAAAACCTGCATATGTCTGAGACGTAATTCAAAGACGCTTGTATAGTGCCTGAGACGGCGATAGACTTGCCATCTGTCACGTTGGCACTTAACATCTTCGGTGAAAAGCAGCTCAGCCTATCCTTCTCTATGTAATAGTAACATCTCTGCTTACGTTTGGGGACCCTTCTGCTTTGGAAACCTGTTCTACTAATCTGTATAGTATACCTGAAACTCTAATCCATGTTTCTCTCTACAGTAGTCCTTGATCCGAGGATAGCATTTCGCCATAAGGGTGTTGCGCTCCATAGTTGTATCTGAAAGCAAACAAATCGTAAAAAAACTAAACAATTCAAAATGGCTATTCATCATTATACCTTATGTCGACAATTTATTACATATTGTAATTCATCTTCATCATCTTTATCATCATCATCATCAGCCTATATTAGTCCACTGCTGGACATAGGCCTCCCCTAATGAGTGCCATAGCATCCTGTCTTCAGCTTGCCGTATCCAGCATCTGCCTGCAGTCTTTCGCAGATCGTCACCCCACCTGGCCAGAGCGCGTCCTACACTACGTTTATCGAGTCGCGGTCTCCACTCAAGAACTCGTTTACTCCAGCGGCTGTCGGTTCTTTGCGAAATATGGCCGGCCCACTGTCACTTCAGCTTGTTAATTCTTTGGGCTACGTTCTCTGTCGGATGTTGGTTACGAATCCTATCCTTCAGAGAAACTCCGAGCATAGCTCCTTCCATAGCTCGCTGAGCGACTTTAAACTGGTGGACCAGCGCTACCGTGAGTGGTACCTACATTACGGGTAGGACGCACTGATTAAAAACCACATCTCCGTCATCCATACCACAAGTACGGATGACGAAAACTCGTCGTAGTTTCCCAAACAATATATTGTAATTATGACAAAGTATTTACATATATTTTTGAAATAATTGTTGAGTTTCTTGCTGGGTTATTCTCAGTCATACCAACCTACCAAGTGGTAACGTTTATAATCCTATATAGTGTAAGATTTTGTGCCCCGCCTATGGAGCACTGGCGACCTTACTGACCGCAGGAACACAAGACTACTCCAAGGCATTATTTGGCTGCGATCTTCTGTAAGGTGGAGGTACAGTCCCCAGTGGGGCAGCTCCAAATTCCAAACGAGATCCGTTATACCCTACTCTCATAACTGATCACGTAAAAGCTAGTATAAATATAAGTTGTGCATGCAACCAGTAAAGAATGCCGACAGACAGAAGAAAAAAAAGCCTTTCATAAAAATGAACGATTGCTCCAATGACTAAACTTCTTGGAATTTAAAATTTACTATTTTACTTACTGTCAAAAAAATTTAGATTGTGATTTAAAATTTTAAAAAAAATTCATTAAAACACGTGAATGACATTTCCGCGATCGGCAAAGACGTGACACTTCTTAATGTCTTTACGCCTATTCTTCTTATTTTCTCGTATAGCGTATCATTTCATTTGTTTCCTATGCACATACCTAACTGCTTTTTAAGCTTAAGTTTGAACTGTGTACAAATAAAAGTACACTGACCTAATAGTAAACAAAAGACCGCGATCAGATTCCGAGTTTAAAATAAAACGAACAAAAAATCTCATTCATTCACCCTTTCCTCTTTTTCATTCAATGAACGAATGAAATAAAAGCATTGTCAGTTGTCGAGTGAATGGAACGAAAATAGACGTTGTTTATATTGAATCAATTACTTGGGCAATACAGTTATGCGTGTGAGGGCTGGGGAATGAAATGACATCGTAAAATAAACTCAATGGTGCCTGTAATAAAAGCTAGTAACGTACGTAGATTTTTATGGCTTAACTGGCTGTGTCCCGCGATTTCACCCGCGTAAAGTCCGGATAGATCCGGATACATATATCTCTTTTTAATTCCAAAATTACAGCTTTTCACTTAATGCATACGTGAATATGGGAGATAATTTCGATCGAACAACTTTAGACATTCAATGATATTTCGATTTGTTACGTGAAAACGGGCAGGTATGGTGTGAGCATCAAATTCATTCATATTCATAATAAATACCTGATGAATTAATGAAAATGATTTATTCAGTTTAGGCCATGGTAAGGCACTTATGAATATCGAGGAATACCTGCTTCTCCTGACAGGCTTACTTTTGGAAACGGTAGTAAATTAACTTAAGTTAGCGTAAGAGAAATGACGTTCAATAAGTGTTCCAAGTGTCCCTTATGTTGAATAAAACTTTTTGATTTGATTTGATTTACCATCAAAACCCATACATATGCCCACGCCTGTAGTCCCGGAAGGGGTAGGCAGAGGTGTTGACCCAACGCCCACTTTTCAGATTAGCGACAACCCTACATAACTCAATAAGGTAGTTTTATATGAAATCCGCATTACGGCATTAATGCAGTTTGATGCAGTACTTGCTAGAAATGAGGTCGATTGAGTAATGCCACGATTGTATAATCTCACGTGCATTATGATGAATGAAGAGCCGTGGCCGGGGTATTGAGCAGTCGCCTGCTACGCAAGCGATGCAAGTTCGAATCTCAGCCTGAACCAATGAGTTTTTCTAAAAAACTTATGTCTTTCACACCACCTGCTTTACGGTGAAGGAAAACATCGTGAGGAAACCTGCATACGTCTGAGAAGGAATTCTCTGCGTATGTATAGTGCCTGAGACGCCGATAGACTCACCATCTATCACGTTGGTACTTAATCTTCTATGGTGAAAAGTGGGTGTTGTTGTTACTACACCTCAGCCTACCTCCTCGGAGAATACAGGCGTGAGCATATGTATGTATGTAGTTTTGTAAGTTATCGAGCGATCATTGCATATTGCGGGTGAAGGAAGCCAGACCTAGATTTTTTTCATTCATGCGATAGCTTTCTGCTTGCTATCGACTTCTAAGACAATCTATATATGAATAGGTATTAAAAGTATATGGAGAAGGTTGTAAATATCGTATAGTATCACCGTAAGAGGGCAGTGTCTTCGTGTCCAATAGTAATTTACCTTAATAAACAACCTTAGTTCGTTTTACATAAGGTACATTAAACGAGACCGAAATATAGGCTTCGTGTCAAAAAGCAATTTAATTTAGGCCATATCCGCGATGTGATGGGCGGGGGAGGGGTAGGGGTAAGAAGGGGGGGGCTGAACAACTTTTAATTAACAACATTATCTGATAGTGAAGACATCGAAAGCAAATTAATATTTCGATCATTTATTTGAATTGAATAGAGGTAAGGTAGGTGGGTGGTGGTGACGAGGAGCTCGTGGCACAGTTGCTATTGCGCATCTCATTCGATCAGCGAAGTTAAGCAACCATACGCCTAGCCAGTAGTTGGATGGGGGACCGCCCGAGTTCCCTCCGTGCCTCGGAGAGCACGTTAAGGCGTCGGTCCCGGTTGCCAATTTAACATCTTTGGCAATCGTTACAGGTCAGTCGGAGGCCTAAAAATAATCTGACAGCTGGTTTAACCCAGATCACAGATTTTCCTCCTAAATGGGGTTGCGATGGTCAGATGGCAGTCGCTTCGTATAAAAATCAGGTGATCAGCCACATCGGGATGAATTAAGTGCCGACCCCAACAATGTATGGGATAAGGCCAGGGAGATGATGAGGTGGGTGGTGATAGGCAATACCTGCTTACCATCAGGCAGGCTGAATTAATGTATTGCAATTTACATACACACATATGTTCATTCCAGTATTCCTAAAGATAGGCAGAGGTTTACTTAAAACACACTCGTATTTAACCAGTTATATTTAAGTCCCATGTAATTCCAGACTCCGGGCTGGTCCTGGGATATTACAGATGGAAATCCCAATAACACTTTGACCGGGGATCGAACCCAGGACCTCGTGTTCCACGGAAGCACTTGCGGTCATTAGACCAACGACAAGAGAGGTATAGGATTGATCAGGTACCTGTAAAAGTGGAACTGGTGAATATCCTCACGATCTTGGAGCTGACTGGAGGCAGAGACTTCAAGGAGCCTCCGAAGATCAGGTCCACTGTGCGGTCATCCATGGTTCAGGCTTGGTGATGGGGATCTATAATTATAAAATATGTTAAAACTAGCTGTGCCCCGCGGTTTCACCCGCGTAAATTTAGTTTCATACAAACTTTCATCCCCTATTTTATCCCCTTGGGGGTAGAATTAATCAAAATCCTTTCTTAGCGGATGCCTACGTCATTACATCTACCTGCATGCCAAATTTCAGCACGATCCGTCCAGTGGTTTGGGCTGTGCGTTGATAGATCACTATCTCAGTCAGTCAGTCACCTTTGAGTTATATATATTTAGATATCTTAACCCAAATGAAAATGATTTATTCAGTTTAAGCCCTGTACCCCTACCAGGAGTTTACCACCGCTTTCCTAATCTGCACTCGCTAGCATCTGCGCTGAATATTTGTATGAGAAATTGTACAGCGCCTCCTAGCGGTGACGTGAAGAACTAAAATATCCCATACAAATATTGTAGGTGACGCTAGAAGTATAGATTACAAAAACAGAGGCAAACACGTGATAGGGGTAACTGGTAAGGCATTTATGAACGTCGAAGAATTTACCACCGGTTCGGAACCTAGCCTTCTGAGAAGAACCGGCAAAGATACCAAAACGGGGATTATTGGTGACGCGAATATGCCTTAATTCCTGAAATAAATAGTTTAATTTAGAAATAATTTATTTCTATCAGAGTCCAACGACATGTGACACTGAGATTTTGTAAAAAGTTATGTGAAATGTAGGTAAGATATACCATTCCATGAAGGAACTTGCGTATATCTGAGTAATAATGCTTATATGTATGTGCAAAAGTATTAAGTACGGTGAAACGGCTATCCGTTCGAGCTCACTGATAAATCTTCTTCAGTGAAAATAGGGTGTTACAAAACCTCTGATTACCTCTTCGGGGACCCTTCTCAGATGGTGTCTCGTCAACATATTTATTTTAAACTAGCTGTGCCCGGCGGTTTCACCCGCGTAGATTTAGTTTCATCCTTATTGTCGCGGAACCCTAATATTTTTGATAAATAAAAATAGCCTACGTTACTCCTTGAAACATCAGCTACCTACCAGTGAAAGTCCCGTTAAAATCCATCCAGCCGACAGACAGACAGACAGATGGAGAAATTTTTAAAACTTGATTTTTTTGTGTCAGTAGCGTGTATACTTTCATATGCATTTAGTGAAAAGCTATTATTTTGGAATTACAAACAGACACTTAAATTTTATTATCTGTATAATATAATATTTATTTATCTGTATATAGATTTACAAGTGTATTTGCAGTCGAGATGCCAAAATTTAAGTACAAAAATTCAGGCCTTTCTTTACGCATAAAAATCTTATTTTAAGTCCCGAGTAATATACTCAAAATAAATTTGCATAAAAATGTTTCGCCGTCAAAAATTATTCGGAACTAATTTCCATTTTACACGGAAGCAAATCGTTGAAATAAACTTTTCATATTTATTTGAATGAAATCATCCAATAGCTGATATTTTTTGAGTGCTTCTAAAGGCGTAACAATATAGATGGCACAAAAGGCGAAATTATTTTGGATGTTTAGTGCTTCATATACCTAACGTTGCATGTTTTATCTACAACGTTATCATTGCATACTTATCAATGCTCTTGTGATAAAGGGCTTTAGGCGAAATTTTTGCACTAATTAGGAAAATCTTAGTTAAACCAAGGTTTAAAAGTAGTTCCACCACTTATCGAGATAACGAATTTCAAAAAGTATGGATATACATTTAATCCGAGTTTGGTCTAGTTTATGGTTTAAACTATGTTTTGTTAAAAGAAAGGTTTCAAAAAACGTCTTCTGTATTCCCCAAAGGGGTAGGCAGAGGTGTATAGTACATCCGCATGTCGCCAGTTATGTTTAAGTCCCATATAATAGGGAGCGAGCCTATTGCCATTAGCCGGGCACTAATCCAGTCTTCTACTAGGAAATTACAGATGGAAGAATCATAATCATACGTGTTCCAACATAGTGTAATGTTTGCACCTTTACGAGGCAGTCTAAGTAAAGTAAGCTTTAAAAGCATTCGTTGGTAAGTCAGTTTGCATGTAGACAGGAAATGCAGTCCGCTAAATAGTAATACTGTGCCTCGTAAATCTAAATGCGACTCGCGGACCGCGGAACATATGCGTGCACTGACGTTTTACGACACCGCTGGTTCGCCTTAATATATTTATTGCTTTTTAAATGTTATTTATACATTTTCCAACGCAAATACTGTGTAAGTACTCAGCTGAGGGCAACTATGATCAACCAATAATAATCAATAACCAAGCTAAGACGAGAAGACGGAAGGTGGATCAAAGTGGTAACCGAATGGTGGCCGAGAAAAGGGCGAAGACTAACGGGCAGACCACCCGCCCGGTGGGCCGACGATATCTGCAGACGGCTGGGAGACTGTGGCGGAGACTCACTCGGGACCGAGAGCAGTGGCGTGTCACAGGGGAGGCCTATACCCAGCAGTGGGTGCATGTGGCTTGAGTATGATGATTGATTAAAAAATTAAACAGCGTTTTTGAAGAACTTCTCAGCTTCATATACTTGGAAGGTTCTAATACACGCTCATAGTTTTGTCAGCCCTCTGTTCATAACTAAATACTAAAATTAGTATTTTTGACGTTTATGTTTATGTATTAAACTAGCTGTGCCCCGCGGTTTCACCCGCGTAGATTTAGTTTCATGCTTCGTGTCGCGGATCCCTAATAATTTAAAAAAATAAAAGTAACCTTAGTTACTCCTTGAAACATCAGCTACCTGCCAGTGAAAGTCCCGTTAAAATCGGTCCAGCCGTTTCAGAGATTACCCGGAACAAACAGACAGACAGACAGACAGACAGACGGACAGACTGACAGACAGAGAAAAATTTTAAAACTTGGTTTTTCGGTGTCATTTGCGTGTACACTTGCGTATGCATTTAGTGAAAAGCTGTTATTTTGGAATTACAAATAGACACTTCAGTTTTATTTATATGTATAGATATAGATATATAGATAAAATACGATTTATAAAAAAACCCTGTGTGTTGCGATCAAATGCGAGTAAAACAAGAATAAAATACACAGAATGATATCCTGTGCGTAACTACCGCGGTAAGGGGAATCATTCTTTTGCTTATAAATACCGAAATGGTGAAAAAAAAATATACAAGCAGCTATTGCAGCCCATAAACGTGGCAAAGGATTTTATCACTCATGCAAATTTTATGCTTTATACTTTAAATCGCTGTGCTAACTGAAAACAAACTCGCATCCTCTAACTCAATGCACTGTCAAACTTCTTCAATTTCTATTGTAGTTTACGTAACGTGACTTCAAATTATCTAACCGACTTAAAAATAAGAGGACGTACTTATGTTTCCAACATCTAAGTAGGTAAACCTATAGATAAAACATATAAGTAACAATTTTCGAAAATAATAAGGTGTCTTCGTAAATCTTTCTTATTTTTTCCTGTTTACTGTCTCAGCTCTGTAAGCATAACATCTCGTCTCAAAAACAATGAATATTTATACAGATAAATAAAATTGAAGTGTCTGTTTGTAATTCCAAAATAACAGTTTTTCACTAAATGCATATGAAAGTATACACGCCGACACTGAAAAACCAAATTTTAAATTTTTTCTCTGTCTGTCTGTCAGAGAAAGTCCCATTAAAATCGGTCCAGCAGTTTCGGAGATTATCCGGAACAGACAGTCAGACAGACAGAGAAAAAAAAATTAAATCTGTTTTTATTATCAATACCGTGTATACTTCATATGCATTTAGTGATAAACTGTTATTTTGGAATTACTTATTAGATATATAGATATATAATGAAGACAGGTATTATAAAGAAAAATTTAAAAAGTAAATTAGCTGCTACGCTATAATAGGTAAACTAAAATAGAAAATAGACAAAGCCACTCACTTGCCCTAGTTTCAACGCGTCAAACTTTAATCAATACATTGCACCATTCCAAATGCTAAGGTCGCGGTCGTCAAGTATCCCTTTTCACTTTCCAACGAAATAATATCGATATTGAAACCGAATACGTTCACACCTTAGCCTCTCGATGTATCGAGAAAAAAACAAAACAAGTTGTCAATGATTACAAATAAAATAAAAAATTAATTTCGAATTTGGAACACGTGATATTCAATTGTGGTGTTCTGCCGAACTGCAAATATGGCGATTGGGATTTGACAGAGCTGTTATTCAGTTGCTTGGAGACCGATTTCATTTTACTTTTCCATTGGTATTTTGCGGAAAAGTTGTTTGACGTCAACACGGAACACATTGTTGAAATAAGTGGGTGAGTAGTCACTCTATAGAGAGCTACCGATTAGGGCCAAGTTTTCTACTTATAATGATTTTTAAATACTGGGGCCTTACCATGAGCTCTTATTGCCATGATAGTTTCACTCATTTATGAGACAGATGTCACTGTCGCACAATTGAATTATCATTGCAATAAGAGCTCATGGTTGGGCCCCTGTTCCTTGTATATATAATTAAGTTTTTATTCAACAAATGTTTGGTTATAATGTATACATCTTACATACACAGTATACATACAGTCCATACAGATGAATAAAATTGAACTGTCTGTTAGTAATTCCATAATTAATTAACAGTTATTCATATTAAACTACCGTATTTATATACGGTACTTAAACAAAATATAACAATTTTTATTTTTTCTGTCTGTCTGTCTGCTTGTTCAGACTCTCTGAAGCGACTATATTAATTTTAACGGGACTTCAAAGAAGCCTATGTAACCCCCTAAAACATTAGCTATCTACTGGTGAAAGTCTAGTTAAATTGGTCCAGCTATTACAGAGATTAGCCGTAACAAACAGACATATACAGACAGACAGTGAAAAGAAAATTAATTGGCTTTTATATACGTGCCGTAAGTATATTATCATACTTTCATATGCATTTAGTGAAAAGCGGTTGAAAATGAAAATGATTTATTCAGTTTGGGCCCTGGTAAGACACTTATGAATGTCGAATTTACCAAGTGGTTCACTTGGAATTACACAGACACTTCAATTTTATTTATCTGTATAGAAAATAACAGCACTTAAAGCCGCATCTAAGATAACACCACCATGGTACTTCCTTTCATCTATATCTATATAAAAGAAACTTTGTCTTTGTGTGTCGATCGATTGTAGACGGGGAAGTTTGAAAGCGTCATGTAAGCTTTTAAAAGACTTGAACGTTTGATATTGATTTGAAGCTTGGCTATACAACGTCTGTAGCTAATTTATACCCGACTAGCTGTGCCCTGCGGTTTCACCCGCGTTGATTTAGATTCATGTTTCATGTCGCGGAAACCTAATATTTTTAATAAATAAAAGTAGCCTAAGTTACTCCTTGAAACATCAGCTACCTGTCAGTGAAAATCCCGTTAAAATCGGTCCAGCCGTTTCACAGATTACCCTAACAAACAGACAGACAGACAGACAGACAGATGGACAGACAGAGAGACAGAGAAAAATTTTAAAACTTGTTTTTCCGATGTCAGTATCGTGTACACTTTCATATGAATATAGTGAAAAGCTGTTATTTTGGAGTTACAAACAGACCCTTCAATTTTATTTATCTGTATAGATTAGCAGACGTCACGCGGTTTCACCCACGTAGTTCCCGTTCCCGTCGGAGTACAGGGATGAAATATAGCCTTTGTTACTCGCTGATGATGTAGCTATCCATTGCTGAAATTTTCAAGATCGGTCAAGTAGTTTCGGAGCCTATTCAATGCAAACAAACAAACAAAAAAACAATCAAATCATTCCTTTTTATAATATTAGTAAGGAATTGCAACGAAACTGGTTTAACCCAGATTGCCGATTTTCCTCGAAAAAGGGTTACGAAGGTCAGATGGCAGTCGCTTCGTATAAAAATCAGGTGATCAGCCACATCGAGTTGAATCAAGTGCCGACCCCAAATACATGGGATAAGGCCAGGGAGATGATGAAGTACACGAGAACCTAAATCGCAGGGCACAGCTAGTTTATCGATACAAATCAAATCACAAGAAAATCCATAATATAGATATCCTTAGTGCATGTAATCACGTCAGTTGACGGTGAACGATGGCTCGGGGTTCAAACGATACAATAATAAATAACTATAAAAAGCAATCCATTAGCCACATTGTATGCAGGCCGCACCTTGCGCCTCTACTGGGCGGAGGCTAGGGCGGGGGACGGGTCATGGGCGGGCGCGGAATTATATACTTAATCTATATCCAAAATAACAGCTTTTCACTAAATGCATATGAAAGTATACACGCTACTGACATTAAAAAACCAAGTTTAAAATTTTTCTGTCTGTCTGTTTATTCCGGGTAATTTCTGAAACGGCTGGACCGATTTTAGCGGGACTTTCACTAGCAGGTAGCTGATGTTTCAAGGAGTAACTAAGACTACTTTTATTTATTAAAAATATAAGGGTTCCGCAACAATAAGGATAAAACTAAATCTACACGGGTGAAACCGCGGGGCACAGCTAGTTGTATTATAAACTAGCTGTGCCCCGCGGTAGTTACTACGCGGGTGAAACCGCGGGTTTTCATGGGTATCCCGCGGCACCCTAATGCTATTAAATAAAAGCCTAAGTTACTCCTTGTAACATCAGCTATCAGACGGTGAAAGTCCCGTTATAATCGGTGAAGCCGTTTCGGAGATTACCCGGAGCAAACAGACATAAAAAAATTTAAAACTGAGAGATTTTTTTTTTAATTTGTTTTTCTTTGTCTATGTTTAATTTATATTGTAGTATGCAGCAAGAAGGCCAGGGCATATTTTAATACTGGCCTTATATAATTAAAAATAAGAATGTTTTTAAATTTAAATAGTTTCGCTCGTCTTTTGTTTTTCCTCACACACTCATTACTATTGCTATTTGAATTTCATATTGGTCTTGTAAATCTTATTTTTATTGTTTTGTCTAAATATAATATTACTATTGAAAGTTAGCCCTATTTAATTGACGAGTTGACGATATTGGTTTAGTACAACTGAAGCAAAATTCATGAATAAACTTAGGGTTTATTCAGTCAGTACCGTGTATGCTTTCATGTGCATTTAGTCAAAAGGTGTAATTATGGAATTACAAACAGACACTTCAATTTTATTTATATGTATTATATATGTATAGATGTATTAGTAAATTTGACATCGCTAACCGCTAATGTCTTGGGCGTCATACCAACGGAAATAAGTCTATTTTTGTGTCGATTCGTACCTGCTTTTCCACGATTAGTGCTGTAAGCCGGATCCCACCGCAGCTAGTATGAATTTCAGGTAATTTTACAGCCCTACCTCGTAATATCGGTTTTACAACTGCTGTTAAGTTCGCTTTAGACATCCGCTTAGGTTTACAACATTTGCTGAAATGGTTCAAGTTATTTTGTATGCGAGAGTTCGTGGCACAGTTGCTATTGCGTATATTATTCGATCACCCAAGCGAGTAGTTGGATGGGTGACCGCCCGAGTTCCCTCCGTGCCTCGGAGAGCACGTTAAGCCGTCGGTCCCGGTTGCCAATTTAACATCTTTGGCAATCGTTACAGTCGGACGGAGGTCTACGAAAATCTGACAACTGGCTGACCCAACTGGTTTTGCCCTTAGTCTTAATGTCATCCGGAAGCCTTGTTTTTTTTTTAATAAAAGTTGACTATGTTCCTTGTAAAGTTTAAAGGTAAGATTCACTTTTTTTTTATTAAAATACTAGCTGTACCCCGCGGTTTCACCCGCATAGAGTTTATTGTGTTATACTACGATTTTTGCCAGGGAACGAATCTAAAGGGAATAAAACGTATTGGATATCCGTCCTTCTCCTGGTTCCAAGCTACCTCCCCACCAATTTTCAGCCAAATGGGTTCAGTAATTTTTGAGTTATAAATAGTGTAACTAACACGACTAGCTGTGCCCCGCGGTTTCATCCGCGTAGATTAAGTTTCATCCTTATCGTCGCGGAACCCTAATATTTTTAATAAATATAAGTAGGTAGCCTAAGTTACTCCTTGTTATATTAGCTATCTACTAAGCTAGCTGCTGAAAGTCCAGTTAAAATCTGTCCAGCCGTTTCCAAGATTACCCGGAACAAACAGACAGACAGAGAAAAATAATGAAAATTGAGTTTTCTACGTCAGTACCGTGCATACTTTCATATTCATTATGAATTTAGTGAAAAGTTGTTATTTTGGAATTACAAACAGACATTTCAATTTTATATATCTGTATAGATTTATGTTTATTACAATAACCACCGTACCACCAAGGGTATGGCCATGGGTATGGCAGATCTGTAACGAGTCAGCCACTTAGAATATAATTATTATGTATTCACAAAATTCAGCGGTCACAAATTCACTAGGTAATTGTGGTACTGTTGATTTATTTATTTACTAGCTGTGCCCCGCGGTTTCACCCGCGTAGATTTAGTTTCATGCTTCATGTCGCGGAACCCTAATATTTTAATTAATAAAAGTAGCCTAAGTTACTCCTTGAAACATCAGCTACCTGCCAGTGAAAGTCCCGTTAAAATCTGTCCAGCCGTTTCGGAGATTACCCGGAACAAATAGACAGACAGACAGACAGACGGACAGACAGACAGACGGAGAAAAATTTTAAAACTTGGTTTCAGTGTCAGCTGCGTGTATACTTTCATATGCGTTTAGTGAAAAGCTGTAATTTTGGAATTACAAACAGACACTTCAATTTTATTTATCTGTATAGATCTGTATAGATTTATTTAATATACATTTTGAACGGCCAGTAACCAATTACACAAAACGTAGCAATATTACACAATATATACAGTACACAAGACATTGATTTATATACAGCATATTATAAAAAATACAAACACATTTAGACATTCGCCTCGCAATACTCCAGACATGCCGACATGATCATCTGCCATTCATCCGCAAACAAATCACACTCAGAGAGTGTCTCCAAGAGAGCTTTAAACGCAGAGGGAGTGCGAGGGACGGGAGAGTATGATCGCGACTTAGTACGACCTGCAGATATTGAAAACAGCCTGTGCTTCCTGGCGCGTGTGTAGTTGTCAGGCACAAATGATGTTTGTGCATTGTGGTAAAGCTCGCACGTAAATTTATACAGGTTTCCATTACCGTCCATCGTTAATATTCGTACCTAATTAGGTTAAGTAATGCCATTACAATTATGATTTAATAACAGCTTTGTAGGAGACTTGGAGGTATTCTTACAAGCTTTGCTTAAAAAATATTTAGGGTTTTGTTACATTATTTTATTTTAACGTTAAATATTATAATTAGGTTCTGGAAACGTAAAGAAACCTGCATAATAATAATGATCTCCTACCGAATTTCGGTACGGCGGCTAATCTCAACGGGGATTAGCCATGTACGCAGGAGATATTTCAAAATCAAAATCAAAAATCAAAATCAAATATATCTTTATTCGATTAGACTTCATACAAAGTACTTTCAAATCGTCAGAATGACACAATTACACAGGATTATACATGCTACCGCCAGGTTCGGAAGGTTGATTTTACTGAGAAGAACCTGGCAAGAAACTCAGTAATTACTCTTTTAAAGAATATTATACAGTTTTAAAAATACAAAATAAATTGTTCAAGCAACTATAAGCCCATGGACACAGTTCTAATGCTCAATTGTCAAAAATAAAAACTAAAAACTAAAAATATAGTACAAATATATGTGAGCATGGCAAATTCCAGCCAGTCAAAGCAAAATTAAGATTAATTAATTGTAGCAAAAGTACAGTGCCAATGGGATTATTTACAAACATTATCAGGTACATCCCAGGCTCCCTTATCACAAATATAATCACTTACAGTATAATATCCTTTTTCAAGCAAAACTGATTTAATTGTTTCTTTAAATTTGTTGAAGGGCAAGTTTACAATTTTTGTTGGTAATTTATTATAGAAGCGTGTGCTCTGTCCTAAAAATGAGCCATGCACTTTTTGTAGGCGATGCGCAGGCACTACAATTTTATGTTTGTGTCTTGTGTTTACGTTATGCACATCACATTTCCTTTGAAACGATCCAATGTTTTGATGCACAAATAATAAGTTAGCTAAAATATACTGTGAGGCCACTGTCAAAATTCCAATTGATTTAAATTTTTCCCTTAACGATTCTCGCGGTCCCAAATTATATATAGATCGTATAGCCCTTTTCTGTAGTGTAAATATAGAGTCTATATCAGCAGCTTTGCCCCAAATTAAAATAGCATAGGACATAACGCTATGAAAATAAGAAAAATATACAAGTCGAGCTGTTTCTATGTCGGTGAACTGTCTAATTTTTCTAATTGCATAAGCTGCGGAGCTGAGTTTTCCTGATAACTTGGATATGTGTGGGCCCCACTGAAGTTTATTATCAAGGGTTACACCTAGAAATACTACAGAATCTACTATTTCCAAAGTTTCACCATTTACCATGACCTTTGTATCAACAGGTTTGACGTTTGGTAAAGTGAATTTAATACATTTAGTTTTTTTGGCATTTAAAACTAAGTTATTTACATTAAACCATTTCAATACCTGATCAAGTGCACTGTTTACATCTTCATAATTCGTTTTGGCTCTGTCGACTTCAAACAAAAGAGATGTGTCATCAGCGAACAGTACAATATCACACGTATTCTTTACTAAATTTGGTAAATCATTAATATATACTAAGAATAGAAATGGTCCTAGGATTGAACCCTGTGGGACGCCCATTAGTACTGGAGAACCGGAAGATCTGACCCCATTTACTTCGACTTTTTGAATCCGTTGACAAAGATATGATTTGATTAGGTCGAGTGCCCTACCTTTGACACCGTAATAGTTTAATTTAACTAATAAGGTTTCGTGTTGTACACAATCGAATGCCTTGGATAGGTCGCAGAATACACCTATCATGTCGTGAGCGTTTTCCCACGCTCTATAAATATGTCTAAGAAGTGCAACACCAGCATCAGTGGTTGAACGACCTTTGGTGAAGCCATATTGCTCACCATGTAGAATATTATTAAGATTAAAGTAAGCGACTATTTGATTCAGCATAATTTTTTCGAAAATTTTGCTGAGGGCTGGCAAGATAGAGATCGGTCTGAAGTTAGTAGGGTCACTAATATCACCACCTTTAAATAATGGAATAACTTTACTATATTTCATGAGATCCGGGAATACACCGCTCTTAATACAACTGTTAAAAATGTCAGCTAAGTAAGGGGCAATTATGTCAATAATATCGTGAAGTACTTTCACTGATATATCCCATAAATCACCAGTCTTTTTGGAATTCAAACTTTTAAATGTCTTAATTATTTCAAAAGGCGTGATAGAACAAAAACTAAAGCTAGTGCCGCACTTAGAAACATTTAATTTCAGTAATAATTCGGCGTCTGTGGGAGATGAATTTAGGGAACTAGTAGTTACTATAGGAACATTTGCAAAGAACTTGTTGAAAGTTTCAGCTATTTCACCATCGTCTTGGATTACTTTGTTATCTATATTTAAAGTTAAACGACAATCGCGACTTTTTGCCTTTCCCGTCTCGGCATTAATAACGTTCCAGGTAGTTTTTATCTTATTATCAGAATTCTTGATTTTCTGGGCAAGATGCAAGGCTTTAGCTTTTATACAAACTTTCTTAAAACATTTAGAGTATCTAGTTACGAATGCTAAGAATTCAGGACTATGATCATTTCGTTTCATACCATAAAGTTCATACAACTTCCTTCTACTTTTATGGATACCTACAGTTGCCCACTCATTGAATTTAGCTTTACTATGTTTCTGAACTGTTTTTAGTTTAAATGTACTATTGAATTCCGTTTGTATAACGTTAAACAAGCTATTGTAAAGAGCATCAGGATCTTCTTGTGGCCCTTGCAGATAAGGTATCTTGCTTGCTAAGTTAGACCTGAAATTTGCTACAAGTTTCTTAGTAATAGGTCTGTAAGTGGTTTTACTTACTACATTATTAGTTTTATTTAATATTGTGATTTTTTGACCACAATGGTCTGACGTTAGATCACTGATAATAGATTTTTCCAGGGCCTCACAATCGCAGAACACATTATCTAGACATGTCGCAGAAGTGGCAGTTATTCTAGTGGGCTCCAGAAATAAATGCTTTAAATTAAAAGAGTTAAACAAACTAATTAAACGCACCGAAAGAGAATTATTTTCTAACAAGTTAACATTAAAATCACCACACACTACAATGCCTTTATTATAGTGCACAAGTGTGTGCGCAAACACAGGTGCACTCTTTATTCCCTCACTCTCATAGTCCGATGGGACGGCGATCCGACACGACCGGAGAGAGATCAGGCGTAGGACCAACGGCTTAACGTGCTTTCCGAGGCACGGGGGTGCGAAATTCCAAACTCCGGGCATTTTATTGTGAATTTATTGAAAGAAAAACCCAATATCTGTTAATGACCCGACCCGGGAATCGAACCCGGCACCTCGTGATCGGCAGGCGAACCTTCTAACCACTAGACCAACGAGGCAGTCCTGCATAATATGTCTGAGATAAAACGAATGACTGAATCAGTCGCCTGCTAGGCAAAAACTTAGGCATTGATTTCACACCAGGTGCCTTACGGTGAAGGAAAACATCGTGAGGAAACCTGCATATGTCTGAGCAGTAATCCAAAGACTTTTCAATAGTGCCTGAGACGGCGATAGACTCACCGTCTGTAACATTGATATCACAACATTTCTGCCTACCCCTTCGGTATAGTGCCTGAGAAGGCGATGTACTCACCACCGCAATTATGTTACTAAGTGATATTTTTGTAACATTTTCCATTGATGGTTCGCTCCTATTGGTCCCAGCTAAAATCTTTATCCACAAGTAATGAACTATTCAACATAAAAATATTTTTTTTCTTCAAACCAGTAGTTCCTAAGATTAGCGCGTTCAAACAAACTCTTCGGCTTTGTAATATAAGTATATTAAGTTATTATTGTAATAAATTATGCAGCGTGTACTGTATAACAAGTAAGCGTACATTTTAATTCATTCACATCCTGAATTATATTGGCAGTTAGCGGATCTATTAGGTACAGTTGGATACAATTATTTTTATTTTTTTATTATTTTTATTTATTTAACTTATAGAACGGCTTGAAGCCACAAACTAAAGGAAAACTTTCATGCAGTCTCCTCACAAAACTGCAAAGGTACAGACAAAATATTCTTCTATTCATCCGCATTATATGACAGAGAATCTCGAGACCCAGTTGCTATTGCGCATATCAATCGATAAGCGAAATAAAGCAACTACCCAAGCCAGAAGTTGGATGGGTGACCCCCCGAGTTCCCTCCGTGCCGTAAAAAACCGATTATAACTAAGTGCTAACGTGACAGATGATGAGTTCGTATCCCCGTCCCATACACTATACATACGTTTTTGAATTACTTCTCAGACACATGCAGGTTTCCTTCAACTTAACGCACGAAGTGTGAAATTTCTGGACTTAGGCTTTTTAAGAACTCATTGGTACAAGTAGCTCGAACCACACGGCCACCATAGCTCGCAGACGTCACGCGGTTTCACCCGCGTAGTTCCCGTTCCCGTGGAATTACGGGGATAAAATACAGCCTATGTTTTCGCCGTTGATGTAGCTATCCATTGCTGAAAGAATTTTCAAGATCGGTCAAGTTTCGTTGCCTATTCAATGCAAACAAACAAACAATCAAATCTTTCCTCTTTATAATATTTGTGTAGATAAATATTAGCAGTATTCCAAGCCAAGTATACACAGCAGTAGCCAAGGTAATAAGTAAATATAGCATTCACCTGCCAGCACGATATTAAGGTAGATAGCATTGTGCCTCGTAAATCACAAGTGCGAATTTATTGTCTATATAACAATCAGTCGGCACAGGCTGATTTGTATTCTATTGCTCCAATAATGTTTAGGATATCGTTAAACCACCGTTACATTCAAGTAATCCGTAAAAGGTAGCATTGTGGAGGTTATCCTAATCTATACATACAGATAAATAAAATTGAAGTGTCTGTTTGTAATTCCAAAATAACAGCTTTTCACTAAATGCATATGAAAGTATACACGCTACTGACACTAAAAAACCAAGTTTTAATATACATACAGTACATATATAGATAAATAAAATTGAAGTGTCTGTTTGTAATTCCAAAATAACAGCTTTTCACAAAATGTATATGAAAGTATACACGCTACTGACACTAAAAAACCAAGTTTTAATTTTTTTCTCTGTCTGTCTGTCTGTCTGTTTGTTCCAGGTAATCTCTGAAACGGCTGGACCGATTTTGACGGGACTTTCATTGGCAGGTAGCTGATGTTTCAAGGAGTAACTTAGGCTACTTTTATTTATCAAAAATATTAGGGTTCCGCGACAATAAACATGAAACGAAATCTACGCGGGTGAAACCGCGGGACACAGCTAGTCTTTATATATATTTAATGGTATATATACTAGCCCTGGTGGCCGTGGGATTGTAATCCGTGGCAGATGATGAGTCCATCACCGTCTCAGGCACTATACCGTCTTTGAACATATTATGCAGGTGTTGTTGCATCTAGAAACTTAATCAAAGTGCTACCCAACCTCCGAACCGCTAAGATCTTCAAGAAGAGAACATATTCCTTCCTGTAGGCCTAGACTAAGTAATATAATATACTCCTCGCGCTTGCGCTTATGGACGCGATACAAAATGTAAAGAAATCACATGAATCAGACACGTGACATACTTAATTATGTCATTCCCATACATTTTGTATACGCATATGCAAGCCCTTGGATGTTTTTTATTCATTTATTTATTTATTCATTTATAGTTAATTATAACGGACATAATAATTACAATAATTAACATTGACATTTTAAAACAATGATCTTATTCCATATAAAATACACACTTATAAAATAGTGGACACTCTCGCATACTTAACCTCACAGAATCTCAAACATTCAGAATATAGTTCCATGCATCCGCAAATAGATCACATTCAGGGCTGGTATCTAGGAGGGCATTGAGCATAGTCAGGGTATGGCACACCGGAGACTGCGCCCTAGACAGTTCGGCAGGTCGGCTGCACGCACAATCGGTCGTGGCTGCTGGGTCGGTGTCGCAGATAATTGTTGATAGAAAAGTTCATGGAGCTCGGGACTGGTCGGTGTTGTAGGTGTTCATGGTAATTATCAGTTTTCATCAGGTTCTTCCTGTCCTTTAGCCTCTAAACATACGGTTCCGCGGGCCACCTATCTAATTAATTTTACGTGAGTGAAACGGTCGGGCTTGTATTCCATAAAAAAAAATTGCATACGAGAGTACCTAATACACGTACTACAGAATACTAGTATATATACCTAATTGGTTGTTAAGAGGTAGTGTTCCATTTGTAACAAGGATCACGGATGTGCCTCGCTGCGGCTCGTGGGGTCGCCGTGCGTGACTTGACAGACACTGTGCGCATTGTACTACGACATTGGGCGCTACCTGTAAAGACACGACACGTCATGATGACTGCACGATATCGTATCTTAGGAATGGTAGTTTGTGCGTTAACTGTAACGACACGACACGATAGCTGCACGATATCGTCGGACTGGTAGTTTGATACAATCTATACATGTATAGTCTATTCCATACAGATAAATAAAATTGAAGTGGGTGGTTGTTATTCCAAAATTACAGATTTTTTAAAATGTACACGGTACTAACATAGAAAACCAATAAAAAAACACTTTCCGTCTATTTGTTCCGGTTAATCTCCAGAATGGCTGGGCTTATTTTAACGGGAGTTTCACTGGCGGATAGCTTATGATACAAGGAGTAACTTAGGCTACTTATAATCTATACTTCTATACAGATAAATAAAATTGAAGTGTCTGTTTGTAATTCCAAAATAACAGTTTTTCACTAAATGCATATGGAAGTATACACGGTACTGATAATAAAAAAAAAAATTAAATTTTCCTCTGTGTGTCTGTCTTTGGAGTGGAGTTTGAGCAGTCGCTTGCTACACGTGCTTTACGGTGAAGGAAAACATCGTGAGGAAACCTGCATGAATCTGAGATGTAATTCAAAGACGTATGTTTACCTGAGACGGTGATAGACTCACTCTCTGTCACGTTGGCACTTATAAATCTTTGGTGAAAAGTTGGTGTTGTTATTACAACACTTCTGCCTACCCCTTCGGGGAATACAGGCTCACTAAAATGCCTTTGCTTGCGGCGGCGTCGGGATGACGGGTCGCTCACTTCCCTCTATAATGGTTGAGGAAGGCGATGGCTGGCATTCTCGTCATACTTGTGAACAGGTGCTGCTTGTGGGGGCTGGTCATCTCAAGCTACGCATTTAGATATAAATAGAACTACTAGACTTTTCTTTATGTTAATTTTTATCGACATTTGTACATTGGAACTGTGTCCATGGGCTTACATTTCTCAAGTGATATATTTTGTTTTTTTTTTAAATTGTATAATATTTTTGAAAAGAGTAATTACTGAGTTTCTTGCCAGGTTCTTCTCAGTAAAAGCAACCTTCCGAACCTGGCGGTAGCATGTATAATCCTGTAAATTGTGTCATTTTGACGATTTGAAAGTGCTTTGTATAAAGTCTAATCGAATAAAGATATTTTTGACTTTGACTTTGACTTTGAGAATATGTACGTAATATTGTCATGTTCAATGGAAACAGGTGTGTAAACGGTTGATCAGATGACTCAAAAGCAATAGTTCAATGTCCGGCGGGCAAACAGCTGTTTTTTGTCGACTATTTGCAGACGCCACGAATTGGACTGTTCGGAGAATTGTTCATTAGTTCAGTACCTAGCTCTCGGTGGAAATAATTGTAATACAATATGGAAGGTTAACGGGACCGACGGATTACGTACAGTTCTGTGATTCAGAAAATCTAGCCAAGTGGTTACTTATATTAAAACCCAATCTATACATCTATACAGATAAATAAAATTGAAATGTCTGTTTGTAATTCCAAAATAACAGCTTTTCACTAAATGCATATGAAAGTATACACGCTACTGACACTAAAAAACCAAGTTTTAAAATGTTTCTCTGTCTGTCTGTTTGTTCAGGGTAATCTCTGAAACGGCTGGACCGATTTTAACGGGACTTTCACCGGCAGGTAGCTGATTTTTCAAGGAGTAACATAGGCTACTTTTATTCATTAAAAATATTAGGGTTCCGCGACAGTAAGGATGATACTAAATCTACGCGGGTGAAACCGCAGGGCACAGCTAGTACCCACATAATAACAATAAAACAAATTGTATTTTTTTATTAAGTACTCCTTATAGTTGAAAGTCCCGTTAAAATCGGGCCAGCCGTTTCGGAGATTAGCCGGAACAAACCGACAGACAGACAGACGGAGAAAAAAATGTAAAACTTGGTTTTCTTGTGTCAGTATATCATTATATACTTTAATATGCATTAAGTAAAAAGCTGTTATTTTAGAATTACAAACAGACACTTCAATTTTATTTATCTGTATATTATGTATTTATTTATATAGAAGCATAGATAAAACAATGTAATTCACCTTTATATAAAAACATAAAGCAAGGACAACGGGGACCTCAAGCGGCACACGTTAACCGGCAATCCAATATACTTGTAAAATCCCGGGAAATAAATTAGAAACGGTAATCCCGGGACGATTACTCCCCGGGCTATCCGGGCCGGAATTACTCTTGTTTCCCACTCGGTTTGTTTCATTTTTCCTTTTTAAATGTACGGATACGAACTGTATTATTTTTCCTTCTGAGTGATGTTTTTTTTGTTGGTACTTTAATATTTTGTTTTAGATCTATAGGTATTTAGATTTGTATGTATGTTTGTAACGAATCAGCTCAAAAAGTACTAGACCGATTCTAAAAATTCTTTCACCTTTTGAATGCTACATTATCACTGATTAATATAGGCTATATTTTATTCCCGCACTTCCACGGAAACGGGAAATATGTGAGTGAAACCGCGTGACGTCCGCTAGTGTTTAATAAACAAAGAAGGCGAGTGTTTTGAATAGTCGCCTGCTACTCAAGCGACGTAAATTATAATCCCAGTGGCTATACCAATTCCTTTATTTCTCAACATTTGCCTTGAAAATTCGGTGTTGTTACACCCCAGCTTAGTAATTAAGGTACGTACGAAAAACGTATAGAAATCCCCGGGTCTACTCTACGCGGGTGAAACCGCGGGGTACAGCAAGTAATAAACATTTTACAACAATAAGATTATGTAAATGCATAATAAAATGCCAGTAAAGCAAAAACTGTTTTACCTACATTCATTTAACACCACATAATGTGTTTGTTTGTAACTATTGTTTAAAAGTATACATACATCTACAAGTACTATAGCGTAATGACCGCGTCGTGGTTATAGATACAAAGCAGTTTTATGGAAAAATGTCTAGTAATCTCGTGTCCGTATAGCTAGCGTACACATGGTGGAATCCAGGGTCGGAAGTAGTCTTAAAAAATAGTGCCTAAATAGTGCCTAAATAGTGCCATATTAAAAAAAATAGTGCCACAATATTTAGGGAAATATAGGGCTTTCTTTTTGGTACGCTAGCTTGACGTCAAGCTAGCGTACACATCCTAGATCTCGATAACGGCTTGCACTAGGATGATGCTTTTACTGCCAAAAAATAGTGCCTAAATAGTGCCTCCGGAATGCAAATTTTCAGAATTATTGCTCCACGGAGAGCTTCACAAATAGGCAAGCAACTCAAATGACATTCGTCCCATCGTCAAGCTAGCGTACACACGCTGTTCATAGGGAAAGGCGATGGCACTAATTATGAGGAGTATACCAAAAAATAGTGCCTGAAATAGTGCCTCGAGATCTGCAAAAATATACTGGAAATTCGCAGAGGAACCGTTTCAAAAATCGATGTAAACTTCTACATACAAAATGACTTTTGTACAGTCGCGCACAGCAAAAAATCATTTTTATTTTACAGAGGTGATACTTTGATCAAACTGTATTTTTATCATCATTGTATTTATTAGTGTGCAGTAATAATAATAATAAAAACTCACCTACCTCACCTTACAAAAAGCCGTGATGCTAAATACTTGCTGAATTACAGCAAATTGACCTATCGCTACACGTGCTCACCACACACAATACTATTAGTGATACTCACTTGGCCCGTGAATATATAAAAAACCATGAAAAAGTAAATAAGTCAATAAAAAAAAAAAAAAAAAAAAGGCCCGTGCCATCAGAAATCCGGTTAAAAGCCGAGAATGATAAATGAAAAAATGTATAATAATAATAATAATAATTTTATTTCAGTCACATTAGTAGCCAAAAAGGCCGACAATTGCCATCTACATCACAATGCTAACACGTTAATGATTATTTTTCGAGCGCTATTTTGGTTTTGAAAAGTATTCGATTGTAAAAATATTGTGCCAGTCTCAGTAGGGACCTACTACTGACGGGCGTACCCAGATATTAGTTTCGGGGGTTCAAGAAAATAAAACCCGACCAAGTGCGAGTCGGACTCGCGCACGAAGCGTTTTGTAACATCATCTAAAATCCCGATATATATATGGGTCATATATATGGGCCAATTTAGATTATTGTGAAAACTTGTAAAAGTACAAAAATTTTCTTATTTCTAAAAGTACAAGTTTTTGAATTTTCTAGAATGTTTCCTTTATTTTTGTACATGTAATGTATTATACAAAAAATAGAAGTATGTTTTATAATTATTTGGATTTTTACTCTTAAATACCTTGAATGGACCCACAGTGGGACCACGATTAATATCTCAAAATGACAAATATTTTGTAATATTCATTAATAATTTATTAATTCGGGAAAGTTAATATAATCCATCATAATGTTCGCTTTGTCGTCATATTTTTGTCGGGTACCACTGTGAAACTTATGGTTTTTTTTGTAATTTATCACATATCTAGTAGCTGATGACATATGTCACATCATCGATTACCTTCCTCTCTGTGACGTATTACCAAAATATTTTTAATCACTTCTTGACTTGCCAGTACCTTCACTATGGTAGAAGTTTACATAGATTTTTGAAACGGTTCCTCTGTGAATTTCCTGTATATTTTTGTAGATCTGGAGGCACTATTTCAGGCACTATTTTTTGGTATACTCCTCATAATTAGTGCCATCGCCTTTCCCTATGAACAGCGTGTGTACGCTAGCTTGACGATGGGACGAATGTCATTTGAGTTGCTTGCCTATTTGTGAAGCTCTCCGTGGAGCAATAATTCTGAAAATTTGCATTCCGGAGGCACTATTTAGGCACTATTTTTTGGCAGTAAAAGCATCATCCTAGTGCAAGCCGTTATCGAGATCTAGGATGTGTACGCTAGCTTGACGTCAAGCTAGCGTACCAAAAAGAAAGCCCTATATTTCCCTAAATATTGTGGCACTATTTTTTTTAATATGGCACTAATTAGGCACTATTTAGGCACTATTTTTTAGGACTACTCCCGACCCTGGATTCCACCATGTGTACGCTAGCTATACGGACACGTAATCTCATTTATTTAGACATTTGTGGTTTCGTACAACATTATTAAGTAATCAACTTAAATCAAGCAAAATAATTGAAATAAGATGTACAAAGAGAAATTTAAAATAAATAGATTGATATGTAAATAATTTCACAAAGGATACCAGGATAAACTTTGATTGTAATTAACTATCTTTACTAATAATATGAGACGAATTATGTGTTTGTTTGTTTACACTAATATGCTCCGAAACTATATAATATAATGCTTAAATATCGCTGAGTAACATAAGCTATCTTGATAATCTTACATACAAATAGGAAAATTTGAGTGTCTGTTTGTAATTCCAGATTTACAGCTTTTCACTATGTACTCGCATAAAATAAAATTATTACAAAAAAACTATCAGTCTGTATGCTGTCTGTAAGGTTAGATCTGGCTTACAACCAGTATCTCATCTTTTTCTCCACATTCATCAAAGGGTCCGATTGCCCAGAAGCTCGTCGACCCTTGAGATCTTTTGTGCCGCCCTTGCCCTTATGCTCCACGTACCTGACTCCTCTAATACTCCCTGAACAAGCCGGCAGATCTTGCCTATGGGGAACACACATATTAACAATAATGTAATTTTTTTGTCTTCACCAAAATTACCAAAGGATTTGTATATACATACATATGCTCACGCCTGTTTTCCCCGAAGGGGTAGGCAGAGGTGTTGTTATTTTCAACACCCACATTTCACCGAATATGATTAAGTGCCAACGTGACAGAGGGTGAGTCCATCGCCATACCAAAGGATTTGTCTGAAAATTATTCCTTCTTCTTTCTATCAGACATTTCACATGTTGCCAACATCGGATCTACGTCCTGTGACATACGTAGGACGCCAGTAGGTACAACAATGCAAGTGACATCACCCTGCAGAGAGCCGCGCTGAGCCAATCGTGATCAGAATCCAGCGGACGTGTGATTATGTAACTACCGTCATTTGCATAAAGCCGCGGTTTCTGTAATTGTTATAATCTTGCTATGTTTATTTCTTATATAATTATGTACGTTTTGTAGTCAGCGAATTTGTCTAACTTCCCTTAGATATGATTATTATGCCGTAATAGTGATTTTTGCAGTGGCCTGCTACGCAAGTGCGAATCCCAGCGGCCAGAAGCTAAGAGTTTTTCTAAAACTTTAAGTGCAGTAATGTCACATGTGATGGAAAACATTGTGAGAAAGCTTGCATATGTCTATGCAGTTATTCAAAGACATGTATAGTGACTGATTCAGCGATGGACTCACGATTTGTCACGTTGGCACTTAATAATCTTCGGTGTAATGTGGGTGTTGTTATTATAACACTTCTGCTTACCCCTTTGGGGACCTTTCAGGGCTGGCGTGAGCATAATTATTTTATTTTAGGTACTGCGCAAGTGTTCCACATACTTTACTTACTCAAAATAAGAGTTAATCTCACTGCCGTCACGAGTTATGAGCGCTGATATTGAAAACGCAGTAGTCACGTAATAAAACACATGTGGAGTTACCCCCAATATTTTCCCAGAGCACGCATAAAGGTACCTAAAAAGGCCAGTCTTAAAAAAAATTGCTTCAACCAACCTTCAGAAATAATGATTTTAAATTTTATGGTTGACTTCACATATTATTTAAAAAAAGCGATAATTATGTACTATACAGTTCGCACCTACAATGTTACAAAGATGCGGAAATGTTCATTGTAATATTAAAAAGAACTGGGAAATAGGTCAGATATACATATATGTTTGAAGAGGTTTTATGTTAGAATGATAGGCAACGTGTGATCGGAAAAAATAAAAGAGGAAGAAGTAAGAAGTGACGGATGACAGAACGATGGTGGAAGACGTGAAAGACGGACGACGAAAGGTGTGAAGATTATTTTATTATTTAAAGATGTTTATTTAAGTTGATATTATATTAAGACGAAGTACAGAAGATCCATTCAAACATTCCTCGTTATATTTTATTAAATCCCACATATATAGTCCTCATCCTTCATCAAAATAGTCCATCGACGAAAAATAACCATTTACTTACATCCGACTATCATCATAAATTCCTACGGAAAATTTCCAACGATACGTAAACTGCTCTAACAATGCGCTTAGCTGTCCATTACCAACATATACGTGTTTTATTACCCCTATTGCACCCCTAGGGTAGAAAAAAAACCATAAAAATGACCCATAAGATCGTAAAACAGACGTCAACTTGACATTTTGCATTCAGTATTGCCTGTTAACAAAATCGTGGTGTTGCCATTTTACACGTCGTTGATTTTTATATTTTCATCATCGTTGGGGTAAGGGGTTTGTTAAGGGTTGATAAGGTCATTTTAAGGGTGGGTTTGTGTTTTTATTGTGATGGCTTTATTAAGGGTTGTGAATAGGTCTTGTTATGAAATATTGGTCTCAAAGGGGGTATTTTGAAAGAGCAAGTATCTTGACACCCTTCTTTACGATGGAAAGAAATCACACGCTTATTAGAAGCTTTCATAAAGTTTCTCAAAATGCACTCATTAATTTCACAGCCAAGTTGTGAAATTCGCCGTGAAATAAACTGCTACCTTTTATTATTTTTATTCGGGTCCTTCGCCAATAATTTTTGATGGATTGTAACATTTTGGACTATCCCTTTGTGAGAATAGCCTGAATACCCTTTGTGGAATTCGTCTCTGCAAACCATATCATGTACCTTTTAATGCCTATACATAATTTTGATGTATTTATGTACATGCCTGAATTTCTTGCCGGTTCTTCTCAGAAGGCTAGTTTCCAAACCAGTGGTAAGTAAAATTTGCCTGGCTGATTTTGAAAATGATTTATTTTATTTATTTATTTGGAAAACAAACAGCTTATATACAAAAAATTAAATTTACATGATTTAAAATTTACAAGCCTTCAGTTTTCGCAGATAAAAAATAAAGATATTAATAAAGATTTATTCAGTTTAGACCCTGGCAGGGCAGACAAACTCAGCAGGCATCATGTATTCTAAATCTATCTATATCTATACATCTATACAGATAAATAAAATTGAAGTGTCTGTTTGTAATTCCAAAATAACAGTTTTTCACTAAATGCATATCAAAGTATACACGCTACTGACACAAAAAAAAACAAGTTATAAAATTTTTCTCCGTCTGTCTGTCTGTCTGTCTGTCTGTTTGTTCCGGGTAATCTCTGAAACGGCTGGACGGATTTTAACGGGACTTTCACTGATAGGTAGCTGATGTTTCAAGGAGTAACTTAGGCTACTTTTATTTATTAAAAATATTAGGGTTCCACGACAATAAAGAAGAAACTAAATCTACGCGGGTGAAACCGCGGAGCACAGCTAGTATTACATAGTAAATAATGATTAATAATTACTATACAATTATTCACAATAGTGAACATTTTATAAGCAAGCATTTGATGATTTGCATACTTATATTTGCATACCATGTCATTGCCTGGAGCTATTTGTGTTTTAATTCCACATATTATGTTTTAATCATTTATGTAATCCGAGTTACTTACCGGTTCTTCTCAGAAGGCTAGTTTCCGAACCGGTGATCCGGTGGTAGGTAATTTTATCGACTTTCATAAGTACCTAACCTGTATAGATAATTTTCGATATTTTCTATAATATTTCACGAATCGCCCCAAAAACGTCCTTTAGACGAATGAAACAGGGCAAAGCTAGCATTTAATGTAATGCATGCTTAAAACTTCGATATATACATGCATATGCTCACGCCTGTATTCCGCGAAGGGTTAGGCAGACGTGTTGTAATAATACGTGGGTGTATTTTCACCGAGATTAAATGCCAACTTGACAGATGGTGAGTCTATCGCCGTCTCAGCCATTATACTTCATATTGAATTACTTCTAAGACATATGCAGGTTCGTCACGCTGTTTTCCTTCACTGTAAAGGACCGTGAGTGAAAGAGCCGTGGTGACGTGGGGTTTGAGTAGTTGCTTGCTACGCAAGTGACGCACGAATCCCAGCGGGGCCTGTACCAATGAGTTTTTCTAAAAACTTATGTGCAGTGATTTCACACCACGTGCATAACGTTTTTTCTCTGTCAGTCTGACAGTCTGTTTGTTCTTGCTTATCTCTGAAATGGCTGACTTTCCACGGGACTTTGACTGGCAGATATCTAAGGAAGAAAAGTACATACACATCTATCCAATAAAAAATCGCACTTAAAATGCTCTTCACCGAGGAATCCATGTTGGTTTAAGAGCTAATAAAAGTGTCATATAGTTTACAGCCCCTGTGTACACAATATTCATGGCGGTATAAACATTATACTACCCTCTTTATGGATTTGATAGAATAAACGTGTCATGGAGAATGGCGGTAGAATAATCAATTTGAATGTGTCTATCTTCTATATACAGATAAATAAAATTGAAGTGTCTATTTGTAATTCTAAAATTACAGCTTTTCACTAAATTCATATGAAAGTATACACGCTACTGAGAAAGAAAAGACAATTTTTAAATGTTTTCTCTGTCTGACTGTCTGTCTGTCTGTTTGTTCCGGGTAATCTCTGAAACGGCTGGAGGGATTTAACGGGACTTTCACTGGTAGGTAGCTGATGTTTCAAGGAATAATTTAGGCTAGGTGTAATTAAAAAAAATGGGTTCCGCGAAGTAAGGCATGAAACAAATCAACGAGCGTGAAACCGAAGGGCACAGCTAGAAGATTTATAACCTTAACGATATGACATGATATTAGCAAAACGCAAACGCAGCTACTTGGAGCTAGGCTTTTCACTCAAACTAAAGTCAGATTACACTGGAATATTTTTTTAGGGGCTAGTAAGACGATTACCACCTAGTTTAAACTTAATTACGTTTTACTCACTTACATTTCATTTAGTGCGTGGCTTTTCACATAACGATAATTTAAAAAAAAGATGTGACTCCTTGTGGCCACCTGTCAGTCTTATTAAAATCTGTCCAGCCGTTTAAGATTTTAGCGGCTAGCCGGAACAAACAGACACACAGTCGGCCAGACAGACTGAGAAATTAAAAAAAAAATGTTTTACTTACCGTACATACATGCATATGCATTTAGTGAAAAGCTGTTAACTTGGAATGAAGTATGTATGTAGGTATAGATTTATAACAAAATAAATTCTTTATATTTTAAGTTCCCTGTAAATTATACACAAAGTTAGAACACAACTGAAAAGCAAAAACGCAAAGAATCGCACATTCAAAAATCTCTCAAAGTATCCGCTAATGACGAATGCTATCTTCCTTCTTCTCGGTAGCGTCATCTCTTCTCTTCACAGTAGTAAAGTCGGCACTAACACACCTGAAAGTTTGCTCACCTAGTTTAAATACAGGTAAGAGCAACAATTCAGGCCCATCAGTGTACCGTACTTCTCTTCTTGTTTCTGTTTTCTCTTCCTCTCTCCTTTTCACCTCTTCTTAATTGAAATCCTTGACCTTGCAGCAGCTTCTCCTCTCGCTACATAGATGGCGCTACTCCCTAACAATTGCATAGTTTGAGTACAAATACAGGAGAACCTAAATCGCGCTATGAGAGTTTTCGAGCGCATTGCAATATAGGGAGTGGAGACATTTCTGGCGCACATTTTTGGCACAGATATAATTTAAATTTTTTCGTTGTTATACTTTCGCAAAGTTCGTAATATGATTTAGTATAGTAATCATTCCATGTAGGTTTACCATAATATTAATTGAATGCAGTGAAAAGGTAAAGTTATATTGTATTATCTTGACAAATATAAATGTCTAATTCTAATTGTTTTGAAAAACCTTCATAAAACTACAGCTTTATAAGTACTTGTAGGTCACAGGGTCCGAATAGTTTGCAGAATTAAGTATAATTTATTCTATCCGTAGATTTCTGTATAGATGAAGTTATTCAGCTCCACCTGTATAAGCAAACGAATAAACATCCAATTAACGTAAGAGCCTTCCGAAACGAGTATCGTTTAGAAAAGCTCTCAAATTCATTTGATTGACAAACATGACCTCATTTAACAAGTAGGTATTCAATTCGTATGTAACATGCCCTTGCAAGTACATTTTAACGTGATACCTGATACACGTTATTTAATCTATACATATATACAGATAAATAAAATCGAAGTGTCTGTTTGTAATTCCAAAATAACAGCATATGGAAGTATACACGCTATTGACACTAAAAAACCAAGTTTTAAATTTTTTCTCTGTCTGTCTGTTTGTTCCGAGTACTCTCCGAAACGGCTGGACCGATTTTAAAGGGACTTTCACTGGCAGGTAGCTGATATTTCAAGGAGTAACGTAGGCTACTTTTATTTATTAAAATATTAGGGTTCCGCGACAATAAGGATGAAACTAAATCTACTCGGGTGAAACCGCAGGGCACAGCTAGCACCTACTAATACTAGTGCACCCAGTGGCGTGCATTGCATATAAGCAGTGCTTACAATTTGAGATGAGTAAATACACCGTGTGTGTGTGTGTGTTTATGTTTGTGTGTGTGCCTATACCGAAACGTATATACTTACACCGACACATAGATATGTCCTGCCTACCTACTTAGTTATCGTTTATGCCTACCCCTCTGAAAATCCAATGCACGCCCTTGTGTGTACCTAGTAACTGTGGCTGTTCAATAGTATGAAAGGATCCCAAGACACTTTTATCATAAAAATGTATGTAAAAGACAAAATCATAAACGAAAAAAGAGGGCGCGTGTGTTCAATCAACATAACAAAACACTATCTGAAATAAAATCTACACCATTATGGCGGCACATAAAATGGCGCGAAAAAGGCCACGATTTGACAGATGTCAATTAGAACCGAGCGTTTGACAAACGATCTAAGCGGGTGATATTCTAGACGACACCATAGACAATATAACATTTTGTTTTATACAGTGTTCCGGGAAAAATGGATCTAATGAAATCCGTGCACGGTTAGTAGCTGCACACACATAGTACTATTGGCAATATAGTTTTACTGCTATGTACATTTTATTTTGAATATTTCAGATGTAGTTTTTTTTTTATTTTGGTAATTTTAATTACAAACCTAATTCATAAAGTGATCTTCAAAAAGCTATGAAAGCTAGGTTATATTTGATTGTTTGATGTCAGATTGCTATCGACATACAGAATAATGAAATTTTTATAATGGATACAAAACCTGTTTGAAAACTAGTCTTTTGAGAAGGGTGGAAGAAGAAAGTTTGACATAGGACCTATTTTTAAAGCCAGGAGAAAGTACGTCTATGAAATAAATAGAATACATAATATCGAAATGACATTCACACCCTACATACGCTTTGATTTTTATCCATACTTCCAGAGATACCCTGTATAACAACTGTACCTTCATTGCGTTCAAATAAGGATAGTGTTTGATTTGTCAAGTGGTTTCGTTAGTGGACGTCATTATTTTCGTGACAGTTTTATTTGCTGATCATTATTTTTGTTTCCAAGTGTCATAAGAATAATGACACGGCACATAAGAGAAATTACACATACATTAGTATTGATGAGCATAGATAAACAATGATAAAATAGGGGGTAGAATGTGACGGGCAGTGAAATGTTTGTGTATAAAAAAGTCAAAGACGAATATTATAAATGAAAAAATGTCTATATCTATCTGCCCGCCACTTTTCAAATCTAAGCCGATTTATCTATAAAATTGATAAGGGTATAAATTTGAATACATTAATGAGGAAAATTTATAAACCTATTCGTTCATCTTTGCTTCAACAAAAGGCAAAATATAGAATTTGTAGCAGTGTTGTTGCATTGAATTGCAAAGTTTGAGTACAAATACACGAGAACCTAGATCGCGCAATGAGAGTTGACAACTAGAAGAGACATGACATCCGCCTGGCTGGAAGATCCCTTTGCTAGGGTTGAGCATGAACACTCGCTCTCCCCAAAAATTAGAGGACTTCTTTATCACTTACACTTTACACCTAATATAGTTAAAAGTGCTCAATGACTATTCAATTAGCGAGTACAGATAAAACAAAAATAAAAAAGCCAATTTATAGCTAAGCCAGTAGTAACAAGGCACTCCCCACACCACACTATTAACGTTTAATGAAGCCAATAAAAAAACGATTAAATCAATAAAAAAGCAATATGAAAATTGCTCGCGCTATTAAAATAACTCGAAGGAGGATGAGTAGGGATAGCATCATTTATTGGAAACAATAAGGGTGGGACCCTATTTATATCACACATGCGTCAAAAATTAAAAAGAAAAGCTTTATTTGATTAGACTTTACAAAGTACTTCCAAATAGTTAGGACATAGAAACATGATTACATTATACAGGATTATAAATGGGTTATTTAAGTTGTACTGTACTATGTGGTTATTCGAGAAACAATTGTTATTGGCCGTAATTTTGATATTAAGGTGCTGAGAATAGATGGCTTCCAATGAAGACGTGTTTAATCTGTGCTCCCACCAAAAACTTACATTGGCGACGAGGATGGGATGGAGCAATTTCAAAGTTATCAATACGAATGGGGGATACAGTACATAGGCATATCGATCAATTACGAAAAAGAGTGAGTGACAGTCGCCTATCACTCACAGCATTCTAAGAATTAATCTATGTCATGTTACAGGTGCCGTCACTAGTTAAGAGCGTTCAGCGAAAAAAGTGGGAGTAACTGCGCATGTATTTGTTCTCGCTCACTCCATACAAGACCCAAAAAATGACTACTGCGTCTTTCACGGTCAGCGCTCATAGTTTGTGTCGGCTTATAGATACATTAGTTTTATATTGAACCTTTTGTGCCTGAAATTGGTTCAAGTTGCTTTTTAGAAAATCTATATCTATACAGATAAATAAAATTGAAGTGTCTGTTTGTAACTGCAAAATAACAGTTTTTCACCCAATGCATATGAAAGTATACACGGTACTGACACAGAAAAACCAATTTTTTATAATTTTTCTCTGTCTGTCTGTCTGTTTGTTCTGGGTAATCTCCGAAACGGCTGTACGGATTTTGACGGGACTTTCACTGACGGATAGCTAATGTTAAAAGGAGTAACTTAGATTAAAAAAACGTTAGAAATCCGCGGGCAACGATGAAATAAAAATTTACGCGGGTGAAACCGCGGGGCACAGCTAGACTTTTATAAAATTGTAAAAAATACATAATTACAATCGAATTCGTATATACAACTAATTTAAATCAAAATAGTAATGACTAGCGGACGTCACGCGGCTTCACCCACGTAGTTCCCGATCCCATGCTAGTATTGGGATAAAATATAGCCTATGATACTCTCTGATGATGTAGCTATCCATTGCTGAAAGAATTTTCAAGATCGCTTAAGTAGTGTCGGAGCTTAAAGCAAACAACCACACAAATCTTTCCTCTTTATATAATACTAGCTGCGCCCCGCGGTTTCACTCGCGTAGATTTAGTTTCATCTTTATTGTCCCGGAACCCTAATATTTTTAATAAATAAAAGTAGCCTAAGTTACTCCTTGAAACATCAGCTACCCGTCAGTGAAAGTCTCGTTAAAATCGGTCCAGCCGTTTCAGAGATTACCCGGAACAAACAGACAGACAGACAGACAGACAGACAGACGGACAGACAGAAAGACAGAGAATTTTTTTTAAACTTGGTTTTTTAGTGTCAGTATCGTGTATACTTTCATATATATTTAGTGAAAAGCTGTTATTTTGGAATTACAAACAGACACTTCAATTTTATTTATCTGTATAGATAACAGGATTTTTCTAACATCTGATTTTGATGTTTTCTTGTTCAAAACCGTCCAGCCATTTAAAATATAGTTCCTGAATTCCTTTTATAGAAGTCGGCCAAAATAGTATATTTATTTTATACAATCTCAAGGCTGATTTGATTTACCCCAAAGCTAATATAAAAACGAAGAAAAGCTCGTCCATTTGCTTTTTCTAGGGATGCGCATTACAATTGGATTTTTATGTTCGATTCAAGAGTGAGCGACTATTTGAATCGATTCAATTCGTTGTGAAGTTTGAGTGAATCATTTGAAAAGTGGCGTGAATCGTAACCGCTATGTCATACATATGCTCATGCCTGTATTCCCTGAAGTGGTAGAGAGAGGTGTTGTTATTACAACTAAGGATTCCGGGATTAAGTAGTCGCCTGCTAAGCAAGCGACGCAAGTTCGAATCCCAGCGGGGCCTGTACCAATGAGTTATTCTAAAAACTTATGTACAGTTTCACACCACGAGCTTTACGATGAAGGAAATCATCCTGAGGAAACCTGCGTATGTTTGAGAAGCAATTTCAAAGTCGTGTAGTCCCTGAGACGACGATAGGCTTACCATCTGTCACGTGGGCAATAAATCATCTTCGGTTAACAGTGAGTGTTGTTATTACAACACCTCTGCCTAACCCTTCGGGAAATATAGGCGTGAACATATGATGTTGTTTTGTTAATAACAGAAGTGTTTTGAATTGAATTTTCTGTAATCGATTCAAATGATTAGGATCACATTGATCAGAGAATCGATTCCGAGAGATATGTAGTACAACACTAAAATGGAGTAAGCGTTACCCATTTGGGTAATGTACACAGTAGGCTATCCATCTTAATTGACTTGTTTGTACTCGTAATAACGCCTTTTGGTGTGAGTCACTACCGTATTTTCCTTTGATACGATAATGTTTTTATTTAGCTTAGTATACGAGCCGCATTGGCTGAGTGGTATTTAAATCCCATAGGATTATTGAAAACTTCTAGCTGTGCCCCGCGGCTTCACCCGCGTAGATTTTAATTTCATGGTTGCCCGCGGATCCCTAACGTTTTTTTAATCTAAGTAGCCTAAGTTACTCCTTGTAACATTAGCTATCCGTCAGCGAAAGTCCCGTCAAAATCCGTCTAGCCGTTTCGGAGATTACCCAGAACAAACAGACAGAGAAAAATTAAAAAAATTGGTTTTTCTGTGTCAGTACCGTGTATGCATTGGGTGAAAAACTGTTATTTTGCAGTTACAAACAGACACTTCAATTTTATTTATCTGTATGTATAGATTGTTTCATGCTGTTTTTTTAATAAAATTTGAATAAAACACTCCTTGAAACATCAGCTATCTGCCAGTGAAAGTCCCGTTAAAATCCATCCAGCCGTTTAGGCGTGATGGCGTGACCAAGGGAAACGGGGATTAATTTTTTTATGTAAGATATATCTATTTAGATAAATAAAATTGAAGTGTCCGTTTGTAATCCCAAATGAACAGCTCTTCACTAAATGCATATGAGAATAAGTATGGTAGGTAGGTAGTAGGTACTGAAATAAAAAAAAACATTTTAATTTTTTTTATATTATGTCGGTCTGTCTCTCAGTCTTTCTGTTTGTCCTGGGTACTCTCTAAAACGGCTGGATCGATTTTGACGGAACTTTCACTGGCACATAGCTGATGTTACAAGTAACTTAGGAGTAACTACTTTTTTTTTTAAATTAGAGTACCGTAAAAAATCGCCACCCATGAAATCTAATAGAATTAAAAATATATATATATCGTATAATTACATTCTCAGTACTTAACTAAAGAACACGAGTACATACAGACTTCATTACACATATTGACTACATCTGAACCTTGACACAAGCGAAATACAACCTTAATATAACAAGCATAGAAGTCAAACTAGCATGCCTTAAGTCAATAAAGGCGCGCCCACACTCGCGTGACTTTTAGACCAAAGACTCCTAATTGAATTAGCCAATAGCCATTAAATATCATCCACTTATCTTTATATGTATCTATCCATCGGGTTGCCATCGTAAAAAATGCAGCCATTTTTTCTTGCCTTTTCAATTAGTTTACGTTGAACCGTCCACCGGAAGTAGGTTAGATTAATTCCACGTTTAAATAAATTGCTTTGGGAATTGCGGGTAGTCTGCAAACGTGAAATACATGAAACCTTAATTTCTAATAGGATTAGGAAGTTTTCTATGTAGTTCTCACAGTAAAGGCAAATAAGTATTACTGAAATCATAATTCTGACTGCCTCGTTGGTTTAGTGGTCGCAAGCGTTACTGCGGAACTAGAACTCAACGACGAGCGTTGGTTTCAATTATAGGAAACTAGCTGTGCCCCGCGGTTTCACCCGCGTAGATTTAGTTTCATCCTTATGGTCGCGGAAACCCTAATATTTTTAATAAATAAAAGGTAGCCTATGTCCTTTCTCAGGGTCTAAAGATTGTCTGTGCCAAATTTTATCAAAATCGTTTGAGAGGTTTAAGTGGGAAAGCGTAACAGACAGACAGACAGAGTTACTTTCGCATTTATAATATTAGTAGGGATTAGTAGGGATTGATATATAATGCATAGAGGATAAGGTTCAATTTCGTATCTTTAAAACCGACACTCGACGAGTGCGCCTTGGGTTCGATCCGCATAGTCATGTTAGGTTTTCCATCTGTAATTCCCCAGTAGCAGCCCGGAGTCCGGATTAGTGGCCGGTTGATGGCAATAGGCTCGCCCTCTATTACATGGGACTTAAACATAACTGGCGAATTGTCAGTGTACTACAAGAAAACCTCTGCCTACCGTTTTGGAGAGAACAGAGCAGGTGTATGTCTATATATAATTCCACTCAAATTAAATCATTATGTTGGTAGACTGAAACCCAAAAATATCTTTATTCGATTAGACTTTTTACAAAGTACTTTCAAATCGTCAGAATGACATAATTACACATGCTATAGAGATATTCCATCCATAAGATTAAGTTAGTCCTCGGTTTAAAAGTATCTTCACCTCTGTCTGTAATACGGATTTAAAAAAGATCGACATAGTTTTAATCCGAGTTTTGACTAGTCTAGTTGTGACTAGTCTTCGTTTTAAGCCATGTAGTGAAATTTTCCAACTTTCATGCCATGACCTAAACCAGATTAAAAATTCAATTCAAAAAGTCTCCACGTGAAAAGTTGCACTATTGTTTCCAACTTTCCTGAAATTGTAATTTCATGTTTTCAGGCCTTTAACACCATTATCAATTAGCATAAACTCCAAACACACAACCCACATGAACTCTAGAGTATACGTGAAAAACTGAAATGTAATTAGGTACGGCAGTAATTTGGTATGGCCTAGAAAACATACTGAATTTATGTCTTTACTAGCTGTGCCTAGGGTTTCTCCCGCGTAGATTTTAATTTCATGGTTGCCCGCGGATCCCTAATGTTTTTAAACAATCTAAGTAGCCTAAGTTATTCCTTGTAACATTAGCTATCCGTCAGTGAAAATCCTGTTAAGATCCGTCCAGCCGTTTCGGAGATTACCCGGAACAAACAGACAGTATGTTAGTTACACTATGTTAGTACCGTGTATACTTTTATATGCACTTAGTGAAAAACTGTTATTTTGCAGTTACAAACACACACTTCAATTTTATTTATCTGTATATAGATATAGATGTATAGATTATCATATAACCTATTTTATAAATTAAGTGATAATATCTTTGTGGAAAATGCAGTAGGTACACACCACACCTAACTAGAAATTGTTATTACTTTATCTACAACTGAGGCCTTACCATAAGCTCTTATTGCCGTCATAGTTCCACTGTGTGACAGTGACAGACTTATACACGTCATATACATCTGTCTCATAATAAGAGTTAAACTATCATGGTAATAAGAGGTCATGGTAGAGCCCCAGCGCTTAGCATTTGGATCAGCGCTGCTATTCTGTAACTTATGACTGTTTGCGATGTATAACGATCAACTGTCAAACAGTCGTTTTGGTAATTATTAACATCAGTGTCCAACTAAAATTACCCTTAAAAAATACTACAATCAATACATCTGATACAGATAAATAAAATTGCAGTGTCTGTTTGTAATTCCAAAATAACAGCTTTACGCTAAATGCATAGGAAAGTATATACGGTACTGGCACAAAAAAACCAATTTTTAAAAATTTTCTCTGTCTGTCTGTTTGTTCCGATTTTAACGGGACACTGGTAGGTAGCTGATGTTACTCCTAACTTAGGCTACTTTTATTTATTAAAAATATTAGGGTTCCGCGACAATAACGAAGAAACTAAATCTACGCGAGTGAAACCGCGGGGCACAGCTAGTATAAAATAAGAAAGGCTATTCGTAAAACATACGTAGAAAACATGCTATATAGGTAGACGTTTCTCGTCGAGCTATTTATTACATGCACCTAATGATAAAAATTAGGTTAATAGACAATTTACCGGCTCCGGCCTGGAGTGACTCATGGCCTAGATCTGAATTCGCTAACTGACACGTTTTACTTTCAGGGGGTTTGGGAGCACTTAGTGGCATTAAAATAATGGAGTATTTGGTTAGTTGCTACCTGGGGACCAACTATGATCGTTTAAGCAGCGTATTAAGAACTTCTTAGCTTTGACGTTTCATTTAACGGTACCAAAATGAAACCAGTACGTCATCGAGTTCGACGATGAGAAACCTTAGTGAATAACGTGGCTGTTGTTCCCGAATTGATCTTCTCAGCTAATGTCGGAAGTGCCGTCATAACTTTCCAAGTCAATGACGCAGACTTCAATCATCTTTCAATCTTGGAAAAAAATATGGTGGTATAAGAAGAGTTTTTTCTTTGAATATGAAAAACAATATAAATATAACATAGAGGTAGGCAGAGGTTTACAGTTCCCCCAAATGTCGTCTGTTATATGTATGTCCCATTTGATTGGGGGAGAGCCTATTGTCCTAATCCAGACTTCGGTTTGTTAGTTCTGGGAAATTACATAGGTATTGAAAAGCCAACTTTTTTTATTTATTGACCTTTAAAAGGTCCCCGAGCGCCCTGGGAGAGGCAGGTCGGGGTATGTGGGATTTTTACCGCACTAAAACCCCCCCGGTGGCCATCCTCAGTGCTCAGGGGCGACTCCGGGTACTCTGATAGATCGCACCGGTGTCCCCCCACAGTTTGCCGGGACACATCCCCGGGGCAGCTGTATCGCCGCCCCTAGAGACCTCGCTGTGCAAGGCAGCGCGAGCCACATCGCGCTGCCACCTTCCCGGGCCCGCGGCTCGGTGGTCAAAAGTCCCACCCCGACCACCACCAGCAGGCCCTCCGGCCCCTAGTCGCCCCTTGCGACAGGCAGGGGATACCATAGCCAAATACTTAGACCCTGACTATTGGGTGGACGGTCCGAGGCGTGCGTTGCCTCCGCCTTCGCCGTCGTTTCCGAAAGCCCACTTAGCCCAACCCGAAATCGAACCCTCGTATTCCGCAGTAGCATTTACGACTACACCAACGAGGCCGTCAAGTATAAAAAGGCAAGTAGAAAAATATGTATAACAAGATAGATGGATGTATCTAGAAAGGTAGTTAGTACAATCACGACCGAAAGGGAATGGCAGCGAATGACATATTGCGCCAACCACAAATAGCGAAAAAGATTATTACAAGATATGACTGAGTGGCAATAAAAACTGATTCAAATGCATGTCTCGTAGATAATACGAAAGCTAGTCTATGTAGTCAACTAATGAGTTTTGTTATAGCATGAACTCAATTTTGTGGGTTTTCTTTATTTGTAACACTTCTGCTTACCCCTTCGGGACCCTTCTGGAATGTCGTGAGCATATTTAACTATTTACTAGATGCGTACAAAGCAACAGACAGAAAAAAATACTTGCTTTTTTATATAATATAGTAACAAGCCGTCATGTTGTTGTTACAATAAGACAGTTCGATTTTATTTATCTGTATACGAAATGTTATATGAAAACTTTGATTAATGCTTATTTTCAGGTACCGTTCTTTGCAAATTTATAACACGTGCCATATCCAAATTTATAACAGTTTTTTCTACAAGGTTGCGAGTCGTCTTTCGAAATTGAGCTTTATTACTAAGAAATAGAGCACAAGCTATAAATCTGTAAGTCGATCTGGTTGCCAGGTAAAAGTAGACCTTGTTGGATTGAGATAGGACTTTGCCAATAAATCTGCGCTAGAGACTAGATTGACGGACACATGCCAGACATTTGCGCGTGCGCGTGAGATTATGGTATTTTGAGTTAGGTGTAAAATAAAAGATCTCAGTTGCTTAATAAATTGATTTTGAAGACTGAAGAATAAAACTAAAATATCTGTTTGTTATTCCAAATTAACAGATTTTCACTAATTTCAAAGGATAATGAAGCCTACTCGCTTTCTCCGAAAAACGAAGCTTCGGCCGAAAGTTCGCAAAGTTCCTAACACGGTTATTATTCGTTCTAAAATTACGTCCGAACGTGGTCCGCTAGAAAATTATTTGATGTTTATTTTTTCTAAACCAACTTTAATACAATTATTAGACGAAGAAAAATTTGAGTATGATAAAAACAAAGCGATAGTGAAACTACGTTTAATTTTCGTTCGTTCACGAAGTTTCGTTTTCCCCCCTGAACTTAAAAACACTTTTTTTAAATTCTCTCTTTGTTCCGGCATATCTTTAAAACGGCTTTACCAACTTAAACAAGACTTTCATTCGCAGATAGCTGATGTTATAATGAAGTAAATTAAGAATAGCATAAATTTAAAAAAATTGCTTCCGCAAAATAAAGCCATGAAAGTAAATCTACGCGGGGGAAACCGCGGGGAACAGCTAGTCCTGTATAATCCTATAGATTCAATTCTTCTCAAAAAATTCTCAAAAATTAGATATGGATATTTTTGTATTCGAATTGAATTTAACCCTGTACAACTATTATCCATTGGATATTTTTCATCCGAAATTGCATTCGGTATCACAATATATAATACTAGCGGACATCACCCGGTTTTGACCGCGTAGTTCCCGTTCCCGTAGTAGTACGGAAATAGAATATAGCCTATATTAATCAGTGATTATGTAGCATTCAAATGATGAAAGAATTTTTAAAATCGGTCCAGTACTTTTTGAGCCAATTCGTTACAAACATACATAAAAATCTTCCTCTTTATTATATTAGTATAATATACCACATTCTAAGCGAATAAAAATAAGCCCATACAAAAATAGTAACGGTATGTTTTCCTTAGCTCTTGGAGCACAGATGTATCCTATGACTTGATCCACATCTGCCGATGGGTAGTGGGATCGATCTCGCATTAAAGTGTATTTTGGGATGCGAGATTAATATTTTTTGGCAGAAACTCAAAGAACCCATGCGCCGATAGAAACATCGCACGCTGTACTTGTAAAATATAATACAACTTTCATAATACAAGCATAGCTGTTAGGAAATGTATACGTTGGTTGGTACGTTAGTTTTAAGAGAGACTAATTGGCCCAGTGAACTTCGTATCACATTTCCTTTTAGTTTCTTCCTTATTGTCGCGGAACCCTAATACTTTTAATAACTAAAAGTAGCCTAAGTTACTCCTTGAAACATCAGCTACCTACCAGTGAAAGTCCCGTTAAAATCCGTCCAGCCGTTTCAGAGATTACCCGGAACAAACAGACAGACAGACAGACAGAGAAAAATTTAAAAAACTTGTTTTTTTACTGTCAGTATCGTGTACACTTTCATATGCATTTAGCGAAAAGCTGTAATTTTGGAATTACAAACAGACACTTCAATTTTATTTATCTGTATGTATGTATGTATAGATGTATAGATGATATGGCATAAAGTTATCTTTCGTTTGAAATTCAGAGCTGCCTGACTGTACTTCCACCTTACAGAAGATGCGTTCTATGCGCTCACCTCTGCCTATACCATCGGGGAATATTGGCGTCAGCATTTATAAGGTTGGAACAAAGCGACGCTCTTATTACATATTGCAATAACCGCTTACCATCAGGTAAAATGTACGCCTGTTGACCACCTTTCATCATCATCCTCCTGCCCTTATCCCATGTTGTTTGTGGTCAGCGCAATGTGTTCTTCTCTTCCATTTCTCTCTATCAGCCGTCATATCTGTATTCACAGCCATTCTAGTCATATCATTATCATTCTCCTGCCCTTATCCCTTGTTACTTGTGGTCAGCGCAATGTGTTGTTCTCTTCCATTTCTCTCTATCAGCCGTCATATCTGTATTCACAGCCATTCTAGTCATATCATTATCATTCTCCTGCCCTTATCCCTTGTTACTTGTGGTCGGCGCAATGTGTTGTTCTCTTCCATTTCTCTCTATCAGCCGTCATATCTGTATTCACAGCCATTCTAGTCATATCATTATCATTCTCCTGCCCTTATCCCTTGTTACTTGTGGTCGGCGCAATGTGTTGTTCTCTTCCATTTCTCTCTATCAGCCGTCATATCTGTATTCACAGTCATTCTAGTCATATCATTATCATTCTCCTGTCCTTATCCCATGTTATTTTTAATGGGCGCAATGTGTTGTTCTCTTCCATTTCTCTCTATCAGCCGTCATATCTGTATTCACTGCCCTTCTAGCCAAATCCATTCATCGTTTCTTGTTGACCATCTTTATTGTATCAAACAGATTCCAAATATTTAATTGTGTGATTCAGTTTTTCCAAATGTTTCCGTGTTAGAAGTTTTAAAATAAAATGCGTGCCTGAATGTACGATGTATGTGACCAGATGTGTGGTCAAGTTTAGTAAGTGAGGCACGTAAATTAATTCTGCCATGCGCACTGCGAGATTACGTCCCAACCTATAATAATAGCATGTATAGTTGGTATATTGTCGTAATCTATAGCTATGCAGTAATCCTAAGTAACAGTAAAGTAAAAAAAAATATGAGAAAAATCATACATAACATCACCTATCGGCCATTTGAGAAATTGTTTTTTCCACTTCAATTTTATTTATCTGAATGGATTTGACTGCTCTCGTGATTAAGGTGGGAGTACCGTCCCTCTTTGGGCATCGCAATTCGGAAGAAAGACCTCTATTGAACCTGTACTTGTCTTCAGAGTGCCTAGTGCGAGTTTTTTTTTATAATCGCCGTCACAAGTCATCGCGTCGAATTAACGCAGATTTGTATGGGCTCACAATAGTGTCATGTTTAGGCCGACAGAGGCGTTGTTCCGATCCTATACAAATCTGCGTTTACGTCGACGCGGTTACTTGTGACGGCGGCAGTGAAAAACTCTTATTAGACACTCTGGACCTCGTCACACTCGAAGAAGTATCTTTTTACTTACAGGTTAGTTTTGTTTGATTACAGTTCTCGAAATTTCAGCTGAAACAAAGAAAATTAATCGTTAATATGAGTTTAATTATTGCTTTCACTAATTACAATCTAAACATAAAGATAAATTAAATTAAGTATCTGTTTTTGAATCCAAATAAACAGCTTATCAAAGTTCTCACTAAATGCTTACCTAAATACATAAAAGAACTACTTTTTTTCTCTGTTGCCTGAAATAGCTGGACCGATTTTAACGGAATTCACTGGCACATAGGCGATGTTACATGGAATATCATAAGCCACACATGAAAATAAAGCTAAGGGTGAAACCACGGGTTTTATTTATACAAAAACAGTACTTAATAGTCATAACATCGGACATGACTTAATAATTACAAAGAAAATCTTGACCCATACCGTCATGCCTCGGGATCGTGCCTTAAGGCTGTCATGTATTGTTATGCTGCCCGAGAAACTCAGACATAAGACTATTGATTTATCAATAATTTCATACGCATACATACAATATTCACGAGTCACATGACATTTGTATCATAAAAGGTCAAGTCACTAAATAAACAGTTACCGAAGGACAGCTCTCTAGCTTGCTTCTAAATTTTAATTCAATTTTTTTTTCGAATACATTTTAAAAAAACAGTTTAATATCTGCCGAACGACATGAGGTTGCATTTACTAATAAAAGACCAGGAAAATATTCCAATTACAGTACGTTTATAAACATTTTATGACTTCAGATGACTATCATCGGTTAAAGCAGAGCGTACTAAGAACTTCTGTGCTTTGATATTTCATGTTGGTACCTTAAAACTAAATGTCAAAGCTAAGAGGTTTTTAATACGTGCTGCTTAAGCGATCATAATTGGTCACACTCACTGAGTGAGCGAAATCTGAGGGTCTAGTGCAAGTTTTTCACTGCCATCGTCACAAGTCATCGCGTCGACGTAAACGCAGATTTGTATGGGATCGGAACAGCGCCTCTGTCGGCCTAAACATGACACTATTGTGGGCCCATACAAATCTGCGTTTACGTCGACGCGATGACTTGTGACGGCAATTTTATGAAAACTCGCACTAGACACTCTGCGATCCGTGAATGCATATGTCTCGAACGTCTGCGACTCGACCAACTTCTGGAAGCCGGCTTTCTATTACGTTTCCGTGTTGTGGTCAAGTGTGTGAAACGAAACAGCTGGCTAAGTCGTTAAGCACCCTCTTTTTACCAACTTGGTGTTTGTTACGGAAAAATTCAGCTTATCTAGACCACATAAAGACACTTTTCTAATAATATTACTTGCCATCAGATCGTTAGACCTTCGAATTAAGAAGTCTATACCCTGGGATTATGAAGCGCGCAAACAAACAAAAGGTACGAAAGCATAATTCTTTCATTAACACAAGATAAAAAGACGTTTGTCATTTGTCCATCGAAAAAAAATATCATCTATACTCTATATAGATAAATAAAATTGAAGTGTCTGTTTGTAATTCCAAATAACAGCTTTTCACTAAATGCATATGAAAGTATACACGCTACAGACGCTAAAAAACCAAGTTTTAAAAAATTTCTCTGTCCGTCTGTCTGTTTGTTTCGGGTAAACTCTGAAACGGCTGAACCGATTTTAACGGGACTTTCACTGGCAGATAGCTGATATATCAAGGAGTAACTTAGGCTACTTTTATTTATTAAAAATATTAGGATTCCGCGACAGTAAGGATGAAACTAAATCTACGCGGCTGAAACCGCGGGGCACAGCTAGCATAAAAATATAAAACATAAGGGCATTTTGCTTTGTAGGCATTTTAAAGGTTAGTTGTTTTGCCACATAGCCTTATAGCGGTGTAGAAGTAATCCTTTAAAGTCGTTTTGCGGCGTAGGCATTGTGATAAAGGGGATATACGCCTTTGATATTCTTCTCAGACTTCTTCACTATAATTTATTCTTCACAGTGTGACCTCAATCCCCTAAACTTTTTGGAAAACTCATTAAAACACTCGGTCACCACAGCACGTTTTCACTATATTTTAAAACTGAAATGTAATATATCTATCACCAATCCTAAACTTCTTTGAAACTGCAAAGCAATGGGGTTTTTCCTTGGATCTATTCTGGCGTACGATAAACATAGGCGTTTAGATAGCATCTGTTTTGGATCAACCAATATCAAAGGCGTGAGCTGGAAATTGTCAATTAAATTCTTACGTCTTCAGAGGCACTGTTGGGTAGTAAATGCTACGCTATCATGCGAAGTAGCGATAAATACATCGAAACAAATAAACGTAACGCTACTTTCTGTGCCGAAAAACAATTTGGTTCTAACGTACATTGTTTATGGAAAGGATTTTTTTTTTTAAATTCTTAATTATGATGTGAATAAGAGGTTCTATTATTATTATTATTTTTTAAACGTATCCTGTTATTTAATATCGGATAAACTAACTAATACATAATTATACTTTTAACTTATATCTAAAACAATATAACTAAATTAAATTGAAAAAAATTATAGGAAAATTTTGAAAATTAGAAGACATATAAGACCAAAGAGCTCATGATTGGTAGTGTAGTGATCAGATAGATATAAAAGAAACATTATATTCACACCTGTATTCCCCGAATGGAGAGGCCAAGGCATTCTTAACTTATAGTAGACCTAAATTTCGCTAGTGAAGTTCCATGTAATTGGGGGCGAACCCCATTATCCGGGCATTAATCAAGGGCTACTTCGGGACTCTTACCAAAGTCTTCGTGATGCGACAACTAGACGAAAAAGGCAGACATTAAATCAAACATTGATAAAAAGCAACTTGACACAAGCGTGACTAACGCCTACTACGTCATCACACGAGACTAGTTCTCTATGAGTAATGACAGAATTTCGTCATCTCATTTTATGCACAGAATTCCATCTCATCCAAGGTTATCTAAATTAGCAAGTTCATTGGTTTAGTTAAGAATATGTGAACATTGGATTGGTGCTACGATACTTCAAATTATCTTAAGTGGAAGGAATATAGGGGTTTAGGCACCGAATATGATTTTGTCCCATTCGGTGTCGAGACCCCTGGTCCGTGGGGTCCTAGCGCTATTAGGCTTTTTAAAGAAATATCTAAAAGGTTAGTCGACACCAAAGAGCTGGCAGTTACCTCAAAGAATTAGTCTAGCCATCCAAAGGGGGAATACTGCCAGTATCTTCGGAAATTTGCCTTCAGGGACTCCTTTTAGTAATATAATATTTGAATTAAAATCTTATATTTAATTTTTTTTATGTGATAGATAATTATGTCATGTAACTGACGTTATGAGGAATCAGATGAACATACATACCTACCGAACAAAAGCATAGCCTTCGTTTTGCTTTGCCGTAGTCGGGTAATAAGAAGTGACCTACTTCTCTGAAACAAAGTAAACCGTCTATAAAAACCAACAGTTCTCCCGAAAAGTGAATTTAAACCCGAATTCGAGTCATTCGATCACACGGGGTAACTGTGCAATCCGCAGGGGAATGAATGAACGGAATCGGGGAGGATAGGAAAATTCCAAATGCAATTGTTTCTCGTTTCGTGGTATTTCATTTTGATTTTACTGGGCATTTGAACAAATGTTACATCCACCTCTTATTTAAAACGCTTTGATCAGATGAGATTGTTTTCTCTCTTTCCCTCGCATAGGATTTCGTACAAGTGGGAGCAGAACACAATCTATACAGATAAATAAAATTTAAGTGTCTGTTTGTAATTCAAAAATCACAGCTTTTCACTAAATGCATATGAAAGTATACACGCTACTGACACAAAAAAACTAAGTTTTAAAATTTTTCTCTGTCTGTCTGTCTGTTTGTTCCGGGTTATCTCCGAAACGGCTGGACGGATTTTGACGGGACTTTCACTGACGGACAGCTTATGTTATAAGGAGTAACTTAGGCTACTTAGATTTTTAAAAACATTAGGGTGAAACCGCGGGGCACAGCTAGTTTAAAATATATTTCCACCAAAAATATAATTCTCGTTTGTACTGGTATATTCGGGGAATATCTAAAGGTGAATATTTCTATTGTGTGGGAGATTTGTTGTTGAGATCTCAATTTTAATGAGGTCTGGTTTCCAAGAAAAAATACGTCACGTGTAATATCTTTCCAATAAAAGAAGCATTATAATTTGAGACGACCCCGTCTCAAATTATAATGCTAGGTATAATGCTAGGTAGGACTGTTGCTAGTTATCGTTAGTTCTAAAGGTATCCAGATAAATATTTCGGGGAAGCAATTTATGTAATTCTACGAAACCACAGAATACGCGAAAATGAGACCGTCAATAACAAGACAGGACAATTCGTATTTCTTATAATATAAGATCAAATGGAAAAAAATATAGATTGAAATGTGACAGCTCTGATTTCAAATGCTCAAATGCTGAAGAGACGGATGATAATACTTTTCTATTTTGTAGATACGTAACATTTTATTATGTATCTAAGCATATACAGGGGTAGGCTTATAGTACACCCATATTTCGTCCGTTATGTTTAACTTCCATGTAATAATAGAGGGCAAACCGATTGCCATTAACCGGACACTAATCCAGACTCCGGGCTGCTACTGGGAAATTACAGATGGAAAACCAAATCAAAAAGGGATTTTTTGTTGAAAGTCTATGCAAGTGAAACCACGGGGCACATCAAGTACAAGATACAATTAATTTGTTGCATGCTTTGTTAAATAAAAATCTGTTTCAGTCTGAATTTGTGGACCAGATACCTAGTGGTTCTCAAGAGCAATAAAAGTACTTATCAATAAAATCCATTTATTGTATCTAAAGAAAAAGTATATCTTACATCAACATATTTATCCTGTTTCCTAAAATGTAGTATAACAGTCGTGAATTTACGAGATCCCATTTTCGAATAGTTACGTAACCAACAAAGTTTCGAATCAGAATTCCTAATATCCCCAGGCTATATGGAACATTGCAACTGCATTTCGCTATTCGCCCCACGTGACGTCAACCTAGCTTTTAAACGTCCATCAAATGTTAAGGCCTTATAACTGTCTGCTGAAATTATTACCAGTGTTGCACGATGCACTGGCCAAATGGCGAATGGACCTACTGGGTAAGGCGTATCCGAAACCAGGACTACAAGCTCTTCCCCATGGGCAACATCTGCCGGCTTGTTCAGGGTGTATTTGAGGAGTCAGGTACGTAGAGCATAAGGGCAAGGGCGGCACAAAAGATCCCAAGGGTCGACGTGCTTCCGGATAACCGGACCCAATAATGCCACAACAAGATAAGATAAGATTACCAGTGTTCCGACTGTTCTAGCATAAAATAAAACACTTTTTTTTTCTGTCTGTCTGTTTGTTCCCGCTACTCTCTGAAACGGCTGAGCTTGTTTTATCAAGACTTTCACTGACAGATAACGAATGCTACAAGGAGTAACTTAGACATTTTTTTTAATATAAAGCCACCCGTGATAGTAAGTAAGTCTTACGTAAGCACAGTAAGTCTACGTGGGTGATACCGCAGGACCCAGCGAATAAGTAAAACTGTATAATTATTATATTAGTAACTAGCGGACGTCACGAAGTTTCACCCGCGTAGTTCCCATTTCCGTAAGAGTACGGGGATAAAATATAGCTTATATTAATCAATGATAATGTAGCAATCAAATGGTGAAAGAATTTTTAAAATTGTTCCAGTACTTTTTGTTCCAATTCGGCACAAACATACACTATACATACGTATAGACTAGCTTCAGTCCGCGGCTTTGTAAATTATTACGAATCCCTTATTAACCTCGATTAACAATATAACATAATATGCTACTCGCTGTTTAACATACAAAATGTACAGAAATGACGTATGTCACGTGATTTATGTCATTTCCATATATTTTTATCGTTTCTACTAGCGAAGCGTGATAATGTTACTTTGTCTAGGCCTGCAGAAAATAAGTAGCTATAGATATAGAAAAGACTACAAAACCTAGATTTACGTAAAGAAAAACATTCTTGTATAAGACATGTAATTGAAAAGAATACAATCTTAGAATCGAAAAAGGCTGCAAGTTTAAAAAGGGTACGTTGAGGCCCTCAAAATTCCTTTTTAGAGAGTGTCCCTTTATCCTCGGCTGAGTGGGTCAGGGTAAGGAGCCCTTAAAATTGATTTTGGATATCTAATTGGGTGTAACATTCTTTTTCACGTGCCAAAAATAGCGAAGGAATTTCACAAAGCTTTTTCAAGGTTCATTTTGATTTAAGGTTTGAAGGGTTCATGAACTCTGAATTAATATATAATTTAAATACGTCTATATTTATATAGATAAATACAATTTAAGTGTCTGTTTGTAATTCCAAATTAACAGCTTTTCACTAAATGCATTTGAAATCAATAAAAATACTTTTTTTCTGTCTGTGAGTCTGTCCGGTTGTCCATGTCTCTGAAGTAGCTGGACCGAGAGGACTTTCACTGGCAGATGTTATAAGCATGTAACTTAGGCTAACTTTATAAAATACGGCGAATTACCCGACTCCAGGATCGAACTCAGGACCTCGTTTTTCCCTCAGTAGCTTTTGCGACAACCACGCAGTGAGTTAAAATCAAATATTATTTTGATTTCAAATATTCGTTTATCCTGATTCTACACTCTTTTTCCAAAAACGATATTTCGGAAACGAACGAAAATTTAACGTAGCTTCAGTATCGCTAATAAAAAATTTTGTGCGATAAATAATTTAACTACAGTAGGTGTAGAATATATAAATGTCAAATAATTTTCTAGTAGACTATTTTTGGACGTAATTTTAGAACGAATAAGAACCGTGGTAGGAACTTTTCGAACTTTCGGCCGAAGATTCGTTTTTCGGAGAAAGCGAGTAGGCTCCCAGACTTCAAACACCTCTATACTAATATTATAGAGAGGAAAGATTTGTAAGTATGTTTGTAACGAATTGGCTCAAAAATAACCGGACCGATTTAAAAAATTCTTTCACCATTTGAATGCTACATTATCACTGATTAATATAGGCTATATTTTTTATTCCCGTACTTCCACGGGAACGGGAACTACGCGGGTGAAACCGCATAATGTACGCTAGTTTGTAATAAACCTGAACTCGTCATCCCTGCAGGATAATCCAGGGTATATAAATACGGCTTAATATTGGAATTAAAAGGCCTTTGTCTAAGCGCGTTGTTTTTAATTATTATTAACCGACTAATGCGAGTGTCACTTGGATTGATCGCGAGGCTTTGAGCCGGTGACGTCTTTAATTTAGCCGGTTATTATTTAGATTATCTTGTTATTATTATACAAGGTGTGGTTTTACATTCGTGTATTTCATAGAGGTTGATATATTCATCGTATAGTATATTAATGAATCATGAAAAATTTACGTATTTTTTTTAGATTGGTACGAAAAATTGGCACTTAATCATATTCGGTGAAATGAGGGTGTTGTTTTTACACCACCTCTGCTTACCCCTTCGGGGACCCTTCTGGGATGGCGTGAGCATATTTATTATTTATTTAATTTTTATGGTAAGAAAAAAAAACCGTTCGTGTTTAACGTTTCTTTTTAAAAACCCTATGAATCATTGCTCTTTTCACAAAACAGATAAACAAGCAATGTTTTCCTGAATATTTAAGATTTTCCTGAATAATTAAAAAATAATACGTCTATCGTTTGCTATGTTTTATTCTATGTATATAAGTGTCATATTTACATTCGTAAATATCGCTTCTTTATTAAGGAATAAAGAAAGACACGTGACATAAGTCTTAGCTTAAGCGTGAGAGAATGTTACTTTGTCTCCTACAGTTCATTTCTAACGTCAAACGCTGACATGCCGAAACGAAAACGACGTAAATTCACGTTCGAAAAAATCTGTTTCTAATCACCCCAGCCTCAACTCATAAAGGGAATATAATTTGTCTTCGTAACCGCAGCGCTGACGTTAATAAATGACCGAAATAAAAATATAAACTGTTACCCAACACCCCAAATGGCATGGCAAATATTTGTGATTGTTAACGATGTTTGGCCAATACCCCTTTAGTGGGACGAGGGTTGCATGTAATGATTTCATTTTAGCGTCCACTTTTACGGCGAGCCAATAATATTTGCGCAACCTTACTGAGAGCTGTCAATATTTAACGTAACGTCAAAGTTCGTCTGTCAAATTATTCCGGGTCTTCTACTCTCATATTAAAAAGAGGAAAGATTTGATTGTTTTTTTGTTTGCATTGAATAGGCTCCGAAACTACTTGACCTATCTTGAAAATTCTTTCAGCAATGGATAGCTACATCATCAGCGAGTAACATAGGCTATATTTTATCCCCGTACTCCCACGCGAACGGGAACTACGTGGGTGAAACTGCGTGACGTCCGCTAGTCGGTAATATATTGAATAGCCTATGGCAATCCTGAAAGTCTATAAAGAATAGACTACAGTCACAATTTATAAGTTTATCAATTAGTGTGAAGTTTCTTGCCTGTTCTTCTTAGAAGGCTAGTTTCCGAAGCATTGGTCAATACTTCGACGTGCATAAGTGCCTTACCAAGGCCTAAACTGAATAGATCATGTTAATTTTCAATCTAGATAAGATATAAAAAAAAGCATTTGCTATTTTTGCTCCATCGAGCGTGAGGGCTGTCACTCTTAAAGTTTTTAAAATTTACTCCTTAATTTATTGACAAAGTACCGTTGAAAAATGTTTGTAATACTCGTAAATGACATATACGCGTTCGGCCACGACGTGACTACCCCTTATTGATATACGCCGGGGTCGCTTATAATCTCGGAGATGCACGCGTCTGTGTAAGTGCGTCATCTCGTAAGATTTCTGTCTAGATTCCATACTGCTTGGAGTAGCTCATCAGTCAAAGCATGAACACCACATCGGCTGATGTGAAGAAAACATTAAATTTTTTTTTTAATTATTCGACCTAAACCACACCATATTTTTATGGTTAGACTTTCTATAACCGTGGAGGAGCTCGTGGCACAGTTGCTATTGCGCATATCAATCGATCAGCGAAGTTAAGCAACCATACGCCTAGCCAGTAGTTGGATGGGTGACCGCCCGAGTTCCCTCCGTGCCTCGGAGAGCACGTTAAGCCGTCGGTCCCGGTTGCCAATTTAACATCTTTGGCAATCGTTACAGGTCAGTCGGAGGCCTAAAAATAATCTGACAACTGGTTTAACCCAGATCACAGATTTTCCTCCTAAATGGGGTTGCGAAGGTCAGATGGCAGTCGCTTCGTATAAAAATCAGGTGATCAGTCACATCGGGTTGAATCAAGTGCCGACACCAAATACATGGGATAAGTCAAAGTCAAAGTCAAAGTCAAAAATATCTTTATTCGATTAGACTTTATACAAAGCACTTTCAAATCGTCAGAGTGACACAATTTACAGGATTATACATGCTACCGCCAGGTTCGGAAGGTTGCTTTTACTGAGAAGAACCTGGCAAGAAACTCAGTAATTTAAGGCCAGGAAGATGATGACTTTCTATAACCGCGACGTAGAAGCTTTTCTTCATAACCGTACTTAAAAACTCGTACGTGTATAGATGTCGTGGGAAGGAAAATAATATTCTATATTCTAATTTTAATTGTCAAGTAAAAGTGTTAAAGTGGATGTCGTGGGAAGTAATGTATGAATGTTTATTTTTCAAAATCTATGGGCTGTGGATGTCTAGGAATTAGCCTTTAAAATAAAGCATGAAACACATTGAACTATAATCGCCCGTCATGCTGACCCAACAAACGTGTGTTATTTCAACAAGAACACTTGTTTTATTAGTCAAATACACACACATCCATACTAAGAGTGAAGTTTATTGCGTGATTTTTCTTACATTCAAATTCGGGGATTCATAGTTGTAGTTTTGGCTCGTCATACTGACGGAGAGTATTTTAGACTATGGGGCCCTACCATGACCTCTTATTGCCATGATAGTTTAACTCTTATTATGAGACAAATGTATATGGCGTGTATAAGTCTGTCATTGTCACACAGTGGAACTATGATGGCAATAACAGCTTATGGTTAGGGCCTTGTGTTGGATATTATGGTACTAGTGACTTTACTTCGGATAAAGTTTTTTTAAGACTGAAAAATGAAAATGATTTATTCAGTTTAGGCCCTGGTAAGGCACTTATGAATGTCGAGTACTATTACAAATCATCGACTTTTCTCCGGAGCCGTAGTGACTGGGGGGTTTAAGTAGTCGCCTAACTACGGAAGCCAATCAAATTAAAAAATGTAACACTACTGCCTAATTCTTCAGGTTTTTGGGAAAGTGAGCTTATAAGCGAATTTAAACTAAAAACACTGACCAATAGTGTAAAATAACTGACATTTGCAACGGAATAAAGTCAGACCTATTAACAAGAAGACGTTTTTTTCCTAAAATAGATGTGAGGGTCAAATATGATCGTTTAAGCAGCGTATTAAGAACTTTATGGTACGAAATTTAAACGTCAAAGCTGAGAAGTTTTTAACACGCGCTGCTTTAACCGATGATGGTAGGCCCCTAGGTAAACCTACAGGAACATAACTGTAGTGGAGAAGTCCCTGTTGTAAGATTAAGGATCTGCACATTCGGGATTCGACACCGCTGTCCTATCTAACTATGTGAAATCTTGATAAAGTTTACTCAAGCGTTATAACTCTCGTTTAAAGGGAAAATGTAAAAGGCTTGAACACGATTTCCTAAAATACACCAAACAGGCTTTGATACTGGCTGTTCGCTTATCATCAGACTAAAATCTAGCCTTATTAGTATTAAAGGTACGCGCAGACGTGGCAGGCCTAGAAAAAGATGGCAGGACGAACTCAACCCCTACCTGAAAGCTAGCCTGAGTTAGCCCTGGATCGGAAGGGATGGAAAGAGGACAGGGAGGACTCTGCCCAGCAGTGGGACACATAAATGATAAAATAATGGTATTGTAAAGCTATACCTAAGCATTACATAAAGGTATTATTTTGCAATAATATGGTTTCTTACCGAAATCCCAAGCGAGGAACCTCAATCTGCGAAAAAAATGAGGTTGGAACGAAAAAAAATGCTTTCGAAAGTTTTCTAATGAACTCCTATTAGATACCACTAAAACTTTCCTAATAAACAGTACAATACACCAGTAGTGTGAACCATCTAAACGAACCAAACCTATAATTATCGAGTCTAATTAACAAGCGGCAGCGAGTCCGGCTGAGTCACTCGTTTAACAGAACACGATCGAAACAAATTATCACTAATTAACTTCATAAATAGATGTGGCACGAGGTCCTTGCGCCCCGGAGGCACGTGGACGACTGAACAATCCCCAAGAAACACACTTCTTATAAGCCACCGGGGGGTTGCGCGCGCACCCACAATAAAGGCGAAATGCTAGCGCGCCCCATAAAATGTCCTCATTAGAGAAAGGGCGCGCCGGTTTGCAAAGCACACACGTCTTTATTGCAGGTGTGTGCCTTCACCGTACACCATGGACACCCTCATTTGGCGGATCATCTGTTTATTTTACTTTTAAGGTCGTCCGTAATCTTTATCGGTCGTTTTTGTGACTTATTTGTTGCGCGAACGCTTGCACGGTCTAATAACGCGATGGGATAGATCGAACGATTACGGTGGAGGTAATAGAGTTATATGGGGCCTCGCCCTGTTCTAAACAAATGTCGAAGAAAATGGGTGGGTACGGGCCGGTGTTTATAGTTAGTAGTTAGGTCAGTCGGGGTGCGGCCAGCCCCGCCCGATACGAAACGCTGATTTATCAAACGTAGAAAAAAGCATTTGACTCACAAATTGGAACCTCGTTTATTTTTATTCGTACTTTTAGGGGTGGTTTGCAAGACCTTTTTAACTATTAATATAGGACAATCAACCCCCTATTTTATCGTGATAGCATAGTTAAGTGCATTTTTACGTAGTATGAAGGGGGGAGATTTTAAATAATCTAAATATTTCATTGCAATTTTAGTCTGGCAAACTGGCACCACTTATACCATCGCCGATTTAGGCACAAAATATTTGAATTTCCTATCAGACATATTGCAGTGTCTAAGAAAGTGCTTCTGAAATTCCACTCCAAAGGGGGTGAATGGGGTGTTAGAATTTTGTAAGAAGCTTTTTATATTTTGAATCGATATTCCACCCCTAAGATGGGTGTTAAAATTTTATGTGTTTTTTTTATTCTTTGAACCGAGTACCACGCGGGTGAAGCCGCGGACTCAAGCTAGTCAATATAAGTATATAAATAATATAAAATTCCCGCAACGTACCTAAACAAACCTTTTGTGTAAATTTAGACGTTGGTGTATTTTTAACAGGGTTGTGTAATAGGGGTAACAATTTGGGCTTCAAATCCCGTTGCGTAATTGAGAAAACGAATATAATTAAAATATTTATTTTTCTACCTTAAATTTATATTGTTATTAAGACTATCTCGTTGGTCTTGTGGCCGCAAGCGCTACTGTCGAACACGAGGTCCTGGGTTCAATCCTCGGGTCGGGCAAAGGATTATTGGGTTTTTCCATCTGTAATTTCTCAGTAGCAGTCCGGAGTCTGGGTTAGTAGCTGGTTAATGGCAATAGGCTCGCCCTCTATTATATTACGAGGAAATTCGGCATAGCTGACGAAATGTGGGCGCACTGTAAGTAAACCTCTGCCTACCCCTTCGGGGAACATATACGTGAGCATACATGCATTTATGTATTCATTTTAAAGGACTGTTAATTGTGAATACACTTTACAAAAGGGTTTGCCGTAACTGGATTTTTAGACTGCAGGCACACTGGTCCTGGACATGAGATTTTGAGAGTTTGTTCTTTGTCTACGTCCTGCAGGATAGGTTTTTCAAATATTCCAGTCCTATGGGAATAGTGATACCATATTACAACATATGTCATAGGCTCAGCTCACGCCTTATACGCGCCTAATTCACCCACACTTCGCTATATTTAATTCTCATGCAATTGGGGGCGAGCCTATTGCCCTTAACCGGGACTAATCCTGACTCCGGGCTGCTACTGGATGGAACATCTGGAAAAACCCAATAACATACTGTCCGACCCGGAGATTGAACCCAGGACCTCATGTCTGGCAGTTTTGCAACCACAAAACCAACGAGGCAGGTTATCTGATATCAAATTGAGTATATCGGATATCATATAAGGATAAAAAAAGTCTAGGTATTTTTTTTATTTAATAATCTCGAAACTACATCACGTACTTAATAGGCTATTGTTTAAAACCTCAAAATAACTTCTTTCAAAAGTTATAGTGTACTATAGTTGTTATTATACGTTGAACAATAACATCACATATATAACATCACTCGGGAATTGAATGCGGGACCATTCAATGACTAGCCTAAAACAATCACTCCTTATTGAGAAAAATCGTAATGGTTGCGTCGAAGTTGGGAACTTGTAGCGTAGAGGATGATTCAATTATGGGCAATATTATAATTGGCTGTGCCCCGCGGTTTCACCCGTGTAAACTTCCATTTCACGGAACACAATAAATGCATTCGTTTTGGAGCACTCGTAACCAAAGGAAATGTATGAAGAGATGCATAAAAGGGGATGAAGCGAAAGAAGTATGTTAGGATCGTAGCATAACAGACAAACAGACTGAAAAATTTAATGTTTTTTTTTGTGAGTACCGTAGGTATATACTTTCATATGAATTTAGTGAAATGCTGTTAATTTCGGATTGCAAAGAGACACTTAAATTTTATTTATCTATATCATGGTTCTATCTATTAAAACTATAGTAAATACAAATATTAGAACATTCGTCTTTAAAAAAAAAATTAAAAAAAATCGCTACCGCCCATGACTTGTACCGTCCGCCAAATTATAATTTAGTTCAATATCGTCCGTGTGAGTCACGCGTAGCACAGTAACGACTGTACACACATACATACGTACTGTATATAAACTACTGTTCTTAGTTTAGCCATGAGGCTTCAAGGTAGCCGTGGCATTGATGAGAATTACAGCTTGTAACACTGTCCGGGGTTCATGTAATTTATGTAACACATGAATTAATTCAAGGAATTCTGGAGGAATTCTTTTTGCATTACATACATTACATTCAAAATACTTAAAATGATCGGGAAACATTTGAACACGAGGCGGGACTCCTTGAAATTACTTTCCATCGTGCTTTTCAATTGATTTGATATTAGATTGGTACCAATACTAAGAGGAGCTCGTGGCACAGTTGCTATTGCGCATATCATTCGATCAGCGAAGTTAAGCAACCATACGCCTAGCCAGTAGTTGGATGGGTGACCGCCCGAGTTCCCTCCGTGCCTCGGAGAGCACGTTAAGCTGTCGGTCCCGGTTGCCAATGTAACTTTTGCAATCGTTACAGGTCAGTCGGAGGCCTACAAATAATCTGACAACTGGTTTAACCCAAATCACAGATTTTCCTCCTAAACGGGGTTGCGAAGGTCAGATGGCAGTCGCTTCGTATAAAAATCAGGTGATCAGCCACATCGGGTTGAATCAAGTGCCGACCCCAACAATGTATGGGATAAGGCCAGGGAGATGATGATTAGATTGGTACCAAGACATATTAAGAAGAAAAATAAAATCTGTTCGGAGATACGTCCATTCGAAAAAGTCCCAATTGTGACGTATCACTTTACGCGCGCTAATGACAGATCGGCCTCTTAGATTGTATTATATCACTAGCTGTGCCCCGCAGTTTCACCCGCGTAGATTTAGTTTCTTGCTTCATGTCGCGGAACCGTAATATTTTTAATAAACTCTTCTCAGAAGGCTAGTTTCCGAACCGGTGGTAGGGCCTAACTGAATAAATCATTTTCATTTTCAAACAAAAGTAGCCTAAGTTACTCCTTGAAACAGCAGGTACCTGCCAGTGAAAGTCCCGTTACAATCGGTCTAGCCGTTTCAGAGATTACCCGGAACAAACAGACAGACAGACAGAGACATTTTTTAAAACTTGCTTTTTTAATGTCAGTAGCGTGTATACTTTCATATGCATTTAGTGAAAAGCTGTTATTTGGAATTACAAACAGACTTCAATTTAATTTATCTGTATAGATGTATAGATTGGACAGTAAGATCACGCTATTTCTGATGGAAATTTTTTTGAGGTAGGTGTTACAACACGCAATTTACACCGGTAGGCAGAGGTGTTGTAATTTTCAACACCCACATTTCACCGAGTATGATTAAGTGCCAACGTGACAGAGGGTGAGTCCATCGCCGTCTCAGGCACTATACATACGTCTTTGAATTATTTCATAGACATATGCAGGTTTCCTCACGATGTTTTCCTTCACCGTAAAGCACGTGGTGTGAAATCACTGTATATAAGTTTTTAGAAAAACTCATAAGCACAGGCCCCGCGGGGATTCGAACATGCGTCGCTTGCGTAGCAGGCGACTGCTCTAACCCCGAGGCCACCACGGCTCTTATTATTTAAGTTAATTATTATTATTATTTTTATTTAAGTACCGTTATAACTTTAAGAATGCATTTCGTGAAAAGCTGTTTTGGAAATACAGACACGTCAATTTATTTATCTGTATAGATGAAGACATTTCACTCAATCGAAATAATAATTAGTATTTAATTTCGCAACCAACGTTACACTTACAAAATAGATTACTTCAAATGATTTGGCAATTTTACTGTAAAGCTCGCGAGCTTTTACGAGAGCCCAGAGCTTTTGGCGCGTATAACAAAACGCTTTTGAGTAATAAAACTTCCATTTCGCGAACAGGTTTCAGTTTGCTACAAATACAATGCGAATGCAACAAATATCTAACCTACACACCGCTTGCAGAAAGTCCGGGGGTAATTTTTAGGGCAAAGTATACGCTTTTATAATAAATTACCTGCATGTATTGTAAACTTGCCCTTTGATAAATTTAAAGAGACTGTTAAATCTATATTACTTAAAAAGGGTTATTATACAGTTAGTGATTATATGTGTGATAAGGAAACTTGGAATGATGTAATACTAGATAAATATTGTAAGTAGTCTCATGGACACTGTACTTATGCAACAATTTCTTTTTAATATTATGTTTGATTTTTGTCTTGACTGGCTTGAGTTGTCATGCTCACTAAAATGCCTTTGCTTGCGGCGGCGTCAGGATGACGGGTCGCTCACTTCCCTCTATAATGGTTGAGGAGGGCGATGGCTGGCATTCTCGTCATACTTGTGAACAGGTGCTGCTTGTGGGGGCTGGTCATCTCAAGCTACGCATTTAGATATAAGTACAACTACTAGACTTTTCTTTATGTTAATTTTTATTGACATTTGTGCATTGGAACTGTGTCCATGGGCTTACATTTCTCAAGTGATATACTTTGTTTTTAAAAATTGTATAATATTTTTAAAAGAGTAATTACTGAGTTTCTTGCCAGGTTCTTCTCAGTAAAAGCAACCTTCCGAACCTGGCAGTAGCATGTATAATCCATGTCGTTCTGACGATTTGAAAGTACTTTGTAAAAAGTCTAATCGAATAAAGATATTTTTGACTTTGACTTTGACTCTATGGCTTCAAGAGTTCCTATTAAAAATTTCACTACTAATAAATAATAGTTTAAAAAAACTAAAAAAACACGCTTTCATAAAAAATCCAACTAAAAATCAGAAAATAAAATTTAATAAATTTGGATAAAGAATATTGTAAATTAGAAATGAATGTACATTTTTGTAAAAAAGCGTAGGGTGCATAGGGTTAATAATTATAAACATTTTATTGACAGATAATGAGTAGAAGAATCATCACTTTGATAATATAATATCTTAAAAAGCGCATTGAATACACCCCACGCTTTTTTACAAAAATGTACATTCATTTCTAATTTACAATATTCTTTATCCAAATTTATTAAATTTTATTTTCTGATTTTTAGTTGGATTTTTTATGAAAGCGTGTTTTTTTAGTTTTTTTAATCTATTATTTATTTTTCATTTTTTAGTTAAATTTTTTAAACTATATATTATTTAGTTCGATTGGCTAACTAAGTGTGGAACTGCACGCATGCGTAGTTCGCGCACTAGCTCTATCTCTCTTACTCGCATGCAAAGGATGCGGAAAGAAATTAATTAATCCTGGCGAATCTAATTAGGATAATCGGATGCTTCGATCGGATTATTGCATTGTCATCGACTTTTGACAGGTGTGCAAAGTTTGAATTAAATCTGATCGTACAAAGTAGGACAAAATCGAGCTCAAAGGGGTCGGTTACATACATACATACATACATACATACATACATACAGGTGAAGCTAATAAAAGCGTGTTAAAATTGATATTACTTAGCAATTAAATGTGATGCCAGCTGAGTTTCCAGAAATGATACTCCTAAAGTTGTTAAGTATGTACTTACCTACTGTTCTTCTGAGTAAAAGCAACCTTCCGAACCTGGCGGTAGCATGTATAATCCTGTGTAATTGTGTCATTCTGACGATTTGAAAGTACTTTGTATAAAGTCTAATCGAATAAAGATATATTTGAGTTGAGTTGAGTTGAGTTGTCAATGACAGATGGTGAGTCTATCGCTGTCTCAGCCACTTCACATACGTCTTTGAATTACCTCTCAGACATATGCAAGTTTCCTCACGATGCTTTCCTTCACCGTAAAGCACGTGGAGTGAAATCACTGTACATAAGGTTTTAGAAAAACTCATTGGTATAGGCCCCGTTCGGATTCGAACGTGCTCTAAACCCACGGTAACATGACAAAGTCATTGATATAAACAGTGAGTATTTAACTGCGGACCACTCAATCATCGCGACTCTTAAAAACGTTTAAGGCAGGGGTGTTCTGACACGCATATTTCGTCAGTTATGTTTCAGGTCTCATGTAATAAGGAGCCTATTAGCATGAACCGGGTACTAATCCAGACTCCGCGCTATTACTGGGGAGTTACAGACGGATAAACCCAATGTTACGTATAACGTTATGGTATGTTTATATCAGTATGCTAAAGCTCGTGGACAGTTGATATTGCGATCATTCGATCAGCGTAATTAAGCAACTCCAACGCACGCCAGTATTTCGATGGGTGACCGTTCATGTTCTCTCCGTGCCTCGGAGAGCAAGTTAAGACGTCAGTCCCGGTTGCCAATTGAACATCTTTGGCAATAGTAGGTCAGTCGGAGACGTAAGAGAATCTGATGGTGTAACCCAGATTATCGATTTTCCTCATAAAAGGGTTACGATCATCTGTTACGAGATAGCAGTCGCTTTGTATAAAAATCTGGTGATCAGCCTCATCGAGTTGAATAAAATGACGACTCCAACAACGTAATAAGGCCAGAGAGATGACTGTCAAAGACGCTGGTTTTAATAAGGTCAATGTGTCATGTAATGAGTTAAAGGATCATCTCGTAACAAATGCGAAAACTCACGTTATCTCGTAACAATATAATCCTATAAATCCGTTCGGAGCAGTACCGTTACGGTGACGAAACACGGAGCAGACAACAAAGGGATTTGCATACGTTTCCGAAGAACGCACGTGCGGGCGAAACCGGCCTACATACGTAGCCAAGGCAAACATAACCTTACCCACTCAGCAATAAGGACAAAGTTACTGCTTAAAGGGATTGCTTAAATTCATTTGCAGCCTCGGATTTAGATGGAGTTGGAAATTGAAACGTATCTGCAGGGAGTAAGGTTGGGAAGAATTAGTGAGGATTCTCCTGATGAGAGCAAAAGGGCTTCAAAGAAGACACTGCTGGTTGAATGGATGTCTGAAGGCGTAAATGAATAGTGTATGCGTCTGATCGTACGAGACATGAATGTAGTAAATTTGTTTGGATTATTGTGATGATATAAAGGCTTGTTTAAGTGAAAGGAGATTTGAATCGTGACGACTGTGTTTTGGTGTGATCAAATAATTTGATAGGATTCATTTTCTGCGCTTGTAGATTGTAGTTTGAGAATAGTGATTGCATTTTATCAGTTTTGAAAGTGTTGATAGTGGAGTTGGAGCTACGAAAAGGGGTGATGACAAAATGTATAATGATTCAAACTTTGAATGTTTGGTTGTTACCCAATTACATAAAAATCAATGAATGGTTTTGCATGTAATTTGGCACACTGATAGTTTAATACATGGATTAACACATTTCTATCCTAGAACTTATAAAGGAAAGGAAAAGCTTTATGTTGAAGAACTTAAATATATACTTTAATATAAATAAATGCGTTCACGGCAGCCCAAAATGGATCCAAACACCCACTTTTCACCGAATATGATTAAGTACCAACGTGACAGAGGGTGAGTCCATCGCCTTCTCAGGCACTATACATCTATGAATTACTTCTCAGTCCTATGCAGGCTACCTCACGATGTTTTCCTTCACCGTAAAGCTGAGTGAAACCACTGCACTTAGGTTTAAGAAATACTCATTGCTACAGGCCTCTGGGATTCGAACTTGCGTCGCTTGCATCGTAGGCCACCTTACACCCCACTGTTAATCTATACATCTATATTCTATACATCGTATACAGATAAATAAAATTGAAGTGTCTGTTTGTCATTCCAAAATTACAGCTTTTCACTAAATGCATATGAAAGTATACACGCTACTGACACTAAAAAACCAATTTTTCTCTGTCTGTCTGTTTGTTCCGGGTAATCTCTGAAACGGCTGGACGGATTTTAACGGGACTTTCACTGGTGGGTAGCTGATGTTTCAAGGAGTAACTTAGGCTACTTTTATTTATTAAAAATATTAGAGTTCCACGACATTGAGGATGAAACTAAATCTATGCGGGTGAAACCGCGGGGCACAGCTAGTACTTGAGTATGTATAATAAGAGTTACAACGATTGTAATTTTGAAAAGTAATTCTATCGAATGGCAACAAACAAACGTACTTAATGTATGCTTCGTGATCGGCTTAATAATCAAACGTACACACAATCATCCTATTTCAAAGTCGGTCAAACACATGTAACGTAATATGAATATACAAAGAGTAATATGTCACTGACAGAAACACAGGAATTATTACATAATGGCCGAAATTTAAAAAAAAACTACATGTCAACATTTGTTCGGTCCTCTGCAAACAAAGAAGGAATAAATCAGTATAGAGCCAGCGTATACAGACCCCCTTCGCTCCTCTGAAGTAGCTCAAATAGCTCCGAAACGACAACTCACAAAGGACGCTCAGAGGTCAAAATATACTGGATCTCTAGCGGCCTACATCTGTTGCTGCTTCACCCAAATTATTTTTGCCGTCATTGTGACGCTATAAATTTAAATTGAAACTTTACTACTTTACAAATAGAGTTCCTTTTGACTCTTTTGGTGGTATTTTTAAGTTTGTACGTATACTATGAGCCTCTTTGAATTTCGAATGTTTTGGAGTCGAATTAAAAAGTTACACAAAGTCGGCTCCCATACATTAACAGGCGCATCAACATGTAGACGCAAACTTACGAAGTTTCTGGATCTAAAGTTACATTATGGGTGCAAGATATAATTCTCGATATTGCTGGGACTACATTAATTCGAAGATTCGTTGTGCCGGATTGTGTTGTATTGTGCCACCGACAAATTCGGTATAAAAAAGAAAAGTACGAGGAGATGTTGGACGAATCTGAAGCCATCAAGCGAATATTGTCGTGACAAATCCCTTTATTGTGTTAGTATATCTTCTCTTTAATACTAAGCGTTGCAATGATCTACCCAGCCGTCATCGGGTTAACACGAACATTCGCCGTAGCTCATAGATCCAGCATAAATGTAGAAGACCGCCCTTCTGCTAACGTTTTATTTGGCAGTTATAGACAAGTAGTAATGAGTTTTAATTGAAGACAGAGACAAATGCTGTGGGTTTGAATATGGATTGCCTTTGTCTGGCGCCGTTTGATACTTGAATTAAAAAAATAAAGTCGAGTGGGTACTTTCTTTTAGGTTTTCGTAAGTAGAAATCCGTTCATCTGTTTTTGGTAAGAAGGTCAGAGACAACTTATTATAGAGTTTTAAAACGTTACCTATCTACACATTACTTTAATTTCAAGCATAATAATTATTACCCGGTGTTTTGATGAGAATTTTACACCTGCAAAAGTGTACGTTGCAAAAAGCCGTTGAAAAGCTTTTGAAGTTATTTCAAAGTAAGTAATATCTTTTACACAATTTTATTTTTCTTTTTTTAAAAGCGGTTTACTTCTTATAATTCATGGTGGACCGAAAATGTCTCTCGAATGATAACGCGATGACGTAACAGCAAACATGGCTCATATACTATGTTAGTCCTCGTAAGTAAGGCTTTATATCTGAGATAACACGTGTTAGGCAACGAACGATTTATCCAGGTACTCGTTATGAAACGATTAGAAGAAGCTCGTGGCACAGTTGCTATTGCACATATCATTCGATTCAACAAAGTTTAGCAACCCTAACCTACGCCAGTAGTTGGATGGGTGACCGCCCGAGTTCCCTCCGTGCCTCGGAGAGCACGTTAAGCCGTCGGTCCCGGTTGCCAATTTAAAATCTTTGGCAATCGTTACAGGTCAGTTGGAGGCCTGAGAGTCTGACTGCTTTAACTCAGATTACCGGTCATGGGATGATGATCTGCGAAAGACTGCTGGCAGATGCTGTATGAGGCAAGCTGAAGACAGTGCGCTATGGCACTCATTAGGGGAGGCCTATGTCCAGATATGTGAATGATGATGACCGGTTTTCCTAATAAAAGGGGTTACGAAGGTGAGATGGCAGTTCGATGCATCGAGTTGAATCAAGTGCCAACACCAACAATATATGGCATAAGGCCAGGGACGATGATTGATCGTTTTAAAACGATAGGATATTCAAGTGATGAGATCACTAGCTCGTTGGTATAATGGTCACAAACACTACAGTGGAACGCGAGATTCTAGGTTTAATACCTGTAGTATCCAAGGGTTGCCAATTTAACATCTTTGGCAATCGTTACAGGTCAGTCAGAAGCCTAAGAAAGTCTGACAACTGGTTTAACACAGATTGTCGATTTTCCTCAAAAAAAGGGGTTACGAAGGTCAGATGACAGTCGCTTTGTATAAAAATAAGGTGATCAGCCACATCGGGTAGAATCAAGTGCCGACCCCAACAATGTATGGGATAAGGCCAGGGAGATGATGATATGGTACACGAAGTACCAGGCGCACATAACGGATAAGGAGTTAATAAGTTGATTGCGACTAACATGGAGCCACATCAGGTTGAATCAAGTGCCGACCCCAAATACATGGGATAAGGCCAGGGAGATGAGTAAGGGTTATAAAGTGTTGATGAATATTCCATCTGTAATTCCCCAGTAGCAGGCCGGAGTCTGGATTAGTGGCCGGTTAATGGCAATAGGCTCGCTCCATATTACGTGGGACTTAAACATAACTGCAGACAAATGGATGTCCTATGAGTACACTGCCTACCCCTTCGAGGAATACAGACGTGAGCGTATGCATGTATGAACTGTCATTCAAATTTGTAGGATATTCTCAAGAGTCCTTCTAAGTGACAATTTTTCCTCGAAGCTTTTAGACTTGTTATAATATGATTTTCAACGGAGAGACCATTTTTTTCATATAATATTGATACGTAAAAATAATTGGAAGCTTAGAGGCTTCTTGAACTCCTAATGATATAATTTCAAAGGAAAACATAAAATTTGTTATAAATTATTCTGGTCCTTTATTCTCATTTCTCACAATTACATCTATACAGATAAATAAAATTGAAGTGTCTGTTTGTAATTTCAAATTAACAGCTTTTCAATTAATACATATGAAAGTGTACACGGTACTGACATTGAAAAACCAATTTAAAAATTTTGTCTCTTCCTGTTTTTTCTCCGAAACGGCTGGACTTTTTACTGGCAGATAGCTCAATATTACAAGGAGTAACTTAAGCTAATTTTTTTAAAACATTAGAGTTTTGCGAACCACCCATAAAATTAACGCGGGTGGAACCACTGGGCACAGTCAGTGTACATATAGAAGTAATGACTGAAATAAGCACACAGCAAAAATTGCTGGTGGTACTACATCTCTACATACAAACACATAAATAAAATTGAAGTGTCTGTTTGTAATTCCAAAATTACAGCTTTTCACTAACTGCATATTATGAAAGTATACAATTAGTAAGAAAGTAAATTTTTTCTCTGTCTGTCTGTCTGTCTGTTTGTTCCGGGTAATCTCTGAAACGGCTGGACGGATTTTAACGGGACTTTCGCTGGTTGGTAGCTGATGTTTCAAGGAGTAGCTTAGGCTACTTTTATTGTTAAAAATATTAGGGTTCCGCGACAATAAGGATGAAACTAAAACTACGCGGGTGAAACCGCGGGTCACAGCTAGTGGAACATAAATGTGTTCTTGATAAGGTATAGGTACTAAGAAAGGGATTTAGGAAATTCCACCCATATGAGTTTGAACATACATGGGACAAGTTAAAGAAAAGGTGTCTGTCATGTCGTATAAGGAGGTCAAAGAGCTGGCACTGGACAGAGACAAGTGGAAAGAGTTGCATCGGTTACACGAAAAGAGTCTCATTACTCTTAAATTCATCATGATGATGAGTTTGAAATAGAGGATGAGAGTTTGCTGCCGGCAGAAGCTAGGCCAATATGCAGTTTGAAAAAAAAGGTGTTCATGCTGACATATAAGAAAAGTTCACTAAAAATTGTCTATAATAATGTTATAAAGAGCAATGGTTTGTACGTATGTTTGTAACGAATTAGCCCAAAAAGTACTCGACCAATTTTGAAAATTCTTTCACCATTCTAATGCTACATTATCACTGATTAATGTAGGCTATATTTTATCCCCGTACTTCCATGAGAACGGGAACTACGTGGGTGAAACCTCGTGACGTCCGCTAGTATGTGTATATGCAGTTGTCCACACGTTGTTTTCCTTCACTATGAAGAAACAAGCAAATGAATATACGTTATAATATTCACGTTATTGAATCATCAATGAAATATCAACATTGCGAAACCGCTTACAAAACAAACAATATTTCAAATTAAACAATTCAATCCTGAAATTGAGCTGGGTTTCAGTATTTCAGCTTACCTTGTTAAACATTCATTTGTCATGGTGGTTGGATCTGAAACAAACGAAATATAAGGTTTAGTTTTTCATCCCTACTATATCTATATCTATATACTTTCATATGCATTCAGTGAAAAGCTGTTATTTTGGAATTACAAACACACACTTCAATTTAATTTATCTGTATAGATTAAGTTTACAAAGTAGCACCGGATCTTTTTCAATGTTTCCAACATCATAAAAATTTATCGTTTAACCTAGTTCATGTCAGAAAATCTTTGAAACTACGTCGGTAAAAGCAAATAGATTAGTCTAGCCGACATTTGTCTAAGTCTAGTTAGGTGAGGTATGAACCAGTTATAAGCGGTAGCCTTCATACGTCATCACACGTCACATGACTCAATTGACCGATGATAAAATGGTGAACCAATTTAAAAAGATATGATTCAGAAATTCGGAGCTCTAAGTGATGGAAGTATGAATGTGGACGAAGCGAAAGAAGTACTCTAATCGTAGCATGTGGCAATAGCAAAAATGAGGTGTACTTATAGTACGCCCACTTTTAGTCAGTTTTTAAGTCCCATGTAATAGGGGGCTATCAGCTTCCGAGCTGCTACTGAGAGAGTTCAGATGTAAAAACTCAATGACATGCCCAACTCGGGGATCGAATCCAGGACCTCGTATTCCGGAGTAGCGCTCGACGACCACTAGACCAACGAGGAGATACATTAATAGAGTCTACTAAAATGGAAGTATCCCAGAAAATTCAGTTCAAAAGTCAACAAAGTCTTCACTATATATATCTATACAGATAAATAAAATTGAAGTGTCTGTTTGTAATTCCAGAATTACAGGTTTTTACTAAATGCATATGAAAGTATACACGCTACTGACACCGAAAAACCAAGTTTTACAATTTTTCTCTGTCTATCTGTCCGTCTGTCTGTCTGTCTGTCTGTTTGTTCCAGGTAATCTCTGAAACGGCTGGACGGATTTTAACGGGACTTTCACTGACAGATAGCTGATGTTTCAAGGAGTAACTTAGGCTACTTTTATTTATTAAAAATATTAGGGTTCCGCGACAATAAAGAAGAAACTAAATCTACGCGGGTGAAACCGCGGGGCTCAGCTAGTTGTGAATAATTTTATATAAATTAAGTATATTGTAATTAATAATTATTTACTATGAAATGACATTTAGGTACATGATGCCAGCAGAGTTTACCAGTTCTTCTCAGAAGGCTTGTTTCCGAACCGGTGGTCAATTCTTCGACGTTCATAAGACAAGTGATTTACCAGGGCCTAAACTAAATTAATTTTCATTTTAAATTTACAACAACTCTTTAATACCTTGCAAATTCTTTTTAAATTGTGCAAAACGAGAATTGTAACACGAGGGAGTGTAAACAGAAGTGAATTATGGTGCGGCAGAGGAAATAAATTCCACTTTACAACTAATTAGCGTCCCGAGGGAGCGCGATATCCTGCTAAGATAACCTACGATAACTTGGCCCTGGTTTTTTAACAGGAAACCGTTACGTGGAATAGGTCTGAGCTCAAACTATACCTAAAAAAACATCAAAAACAGCTTTCCCCGCGGTTTTATCCGTGTAGAGTTAACAAGGGTGACACCTCGGAACCCTAATTATTTTTCTAAATAAAAGTAGCCTAAGTGATCCCTTGTAACTTAGTCAGAGAAAATCCTATTCACATCATGCCGTTTCGGAGATTAGCCGGAACAAACAGACAGACAGACAGAAAAAGAAAAATGCAAAAATAGATTTTATTATGTCAGTACCGTATATACTTTCTGAAAAAAACATTAGGGTTCCGCTAGTCACCGGTAAAATGAACTCTACGCGAGTAAAACCGCAAGGCACAGCTAGTTCTTTATCTAAACACAGTAATATTTAATGCGCTCTACTGTTCAGAACGTCACCTTGCATTCAGAAACTCAGAAACACGAAACAAGTTTCTGCTCGAGAAATGGAGTTAGACTGAAAAGTTTCGCGTCATGCCGCATTCAAATAACTAGAGCCGAGCTGAATAATAATGGCTGAATATGAAAATGAAGTATTAATGCTCTTCCACTACTGGCACATAGTAAGAAACATCTATACATGATATCTATACAGATAAATAAAATTGAAGTGTCTGTTTGTAATTCCAAAATTACAGCTTTTCACTCAATGCATATGAAAGTATACACGGAACAGATAGAGAAAAACCAATTTTTAAATTTTTTCTCTGTCTGTCTGTCTGTCTGTTTGTTCCGGGTAATCTCCGAAACGGCTGGACGGATTTTGACGGGACTTTCACTGACGGATAGCTTTATTAATACTACTACTAATATTTTTTATAAATAAAAGTACCCTAAGTTACTCCATGAAACATCAGCTACCTGCCAAAGAAATCTCCGTTAAAATCGGTCCAGCCGTTTCAGAGATTACCCGGAACAAACAGACTGCCAGACAAAAAAAAAAAAAATTAACCTTGGTTTTTCAGTGTCAGTAGCGTGTATACTTGCATATGCATTTAGTGAAAAGCTATTATTTTGAAATTACAAACAGATACTTCAATTTTATTTATTTGTATAGATGTATAGATTATCTGTATAGATATAGACTAGGCTCTTGTCGGTGAAGCAATCCCCAATCCTCTCTATTGTCCGCTAACGTTGTGACTTCCTTGTACGACATGACGCTGACTTGTTCCTTCAGCTGTTGTATGTAACTAATCCTTGGTCTCCCTTTTCTTCGCTTTCCTTCTATCTTCCCTTCTACTATGTTTTTAATGAAAATGAACCTTCTTATAGTACATCCATATTTCGCCAGTTTGGTTTTAGTCCCATTTCCCATTTGAGCGAGCCTATTGTCAATAACCGGGAACTAATCCAGACTCCGGGCTGCTACAACTTACATGCCTGTATTCCCCGAAGGGGTAGGCAGAGGTGTTGTATTAACACCCACTTTTCAACGAAGATGACTAAGTGCCAACGTGACAGATGGTGAGTCTATACATACGTCTTTGAATTACTTCTCAGAGATATGCTGGTTTCCTCACGATGTTTTCCTTCATCGTAAAGCATGTGGTGTGAAATCACTGCATATAAGTTTTTAGAAAAACTTATTGGTACAGGTCCCGCTGGGATTCGATCTTGCGTCCCTTGCGTAGCAGGCTCATGCTACAATTTTCAGATATATAAGCCTAATACCATTTATGCTTATATTATTTAGGTACCTATATTCATACTATGCATTCAGTAAAAGGCGGTCAAACAGACATTTCAATTTTATTAATGTGTATAGATAAAGATTTGTTTATTGCACAGAAAAAGGAAGAATCGTAGCTGCGCCGGCGCATGTGGGTGGGCGGTGATCGTTATTTTCGTATCTAATATCAATAAATTGATGAATCATGTACATCTGTAATACACACCGGTCATGGTTGTCCATCTGCCAGCAACTAAAATAAAAACACGTACCCCCTTATCAATAAACATGGTTTAAACGAAGACTAGTAGCTCTGAGTAAAACTACGTCTATTCCTTTTTAAATCCTTATCACAGAATGAGATGGAGCTAACGAAAGGATAGAAAACTCGTAATGTGATAAGGGCTAATAATTTTTCTAAAAATTGTTGTATACCATAGAGTAGTATTTAATAATTTAATAGCTACGGTGACCACACCACAGGAGCAATCCTGTGGTGTGGTCACCGTAGCTATTAAATTGTTAAAATAAACATTTTGTCCCAGATGATCAAACACACAGTGAAAAAGATATTCGTATCAAAAAAATATTTTGTTTTTGGGAACCCTAAAACAGATAATTTAATTCTTCTTTGGTTGCTAACCCTATAACACAGGCACAGTATAAATATAAGCTTACTAAGTAGTATGGAATCAGGATCAAATTTTGAAATAAAAATAATAACGTTTGACATCCTTAAAAATTTCATAATTTACCTATTACTTTACTAACATACAGATATAAATACTTATATAACATATATGAATAGAACTACTAGACTTTTCTTTATGTTAATTTTTATCGACATTTGTACATTGGAACTGTGTCCATGGGCTTACATTTCTCAAATGATTTATTTTGTTTTTTTTTTTAAATTGTATAATATTTTTGAAAAGAGTAATTACTGAGTTTCTTGCCAGGTTCTTCTCGGTAAAAGCAACCTTCCGAACCTGGCGGTAGCATGTATAATCCTGTAAATTGTGTCATTCTGACGATTTGAAAGTGCTTTGTATAAAGTCTAATCGAATAAATATATTTTTGACTTTGACTTTTGACTTTGACTAACATAAAGTAATTACTGTTTGTCGATTAAAAAAGTGTATGTAAAACCCATAAATTACATAGTATGCGATCGGCCACGTGACAACCCTTACTGACATTATGCCAAGGTCCTTTATTATATCGTAGATGCGCGTTTCTGTGTTAGTGTATAATTTCGAACCACTTGTTCCTAAATCAATTATGATAACAAAATTATAATATACAAGGAAGAGTACTCAAAACGAATTACAAGTACTACTCTACGCGGGTGAAACCGCGAGGCTTAGCTAGTTTGTTCATAAATTCCGTACTGATATTAAGCTTAAATGTACACTGTGGCACAGGGCTTCAACACACGTTGTTAAGATAAGGACATCATGTACACAATGAGGTAACTCTTATCAATTTTAATTAAGATAACGGTGGTCGTTGTTTTACTTTAGCATTATACTAGGTGTGCCCCGCGGTTTTATCCGCATAGAGTTAATTTCAAAGGTAACCCGTGGAACCCTAATGTTTTTTTAAATTAAATGTATTGACCTAATTCTGTCCGTCTGTATGTTCCGGCTATTATGCTAAAAGTAAATAAGGCTACTTTTATTTAAATAAAATTATATTCCGCGAAATAAAACCTATGAAATTACATCTTCGTAGGTGAAACCACTATTATCTATACAGATAAATAAAATTGAAGTGTCTGTTTGTAAATCCAAAATAACAGCTTTTCACTAATTGCATATGAAAGTATACACGCTACAAACACTAAAAACCAAGTTTTAAAAATTTTCTCTGTCTGTCTGTCTGTTTGTTCCGGGTAATCTCTGAAACGGCTGGACCGATTTTAACGGGACTTTCACTGGCAGGTACCTGATGTTTCAAGGAATAACTTAGGCTTCTTTTATTTATTAAAAATATTAGGGTTCCGAGACAACATAAGGATGAAACTAAATCTACGCAGGTGAAACCGCGGGGCACAGCTAGTTTAATTTAATTATATACAAAAATAATAAGGCACGCAAATTAGGGTGAAGTGCAATGAAGGTTATCAGTAAGCATAAAAACTATGTTAAGTTGCAATTTCCTGTTAATTAACTCAATAACATTAGTTGAAATCATTTGTTCTTAGAGAACGATAAAATATTTTTCTTTCAACCTTGACCTCATCAGATTGTAGTTATTTGAATAACTTTAATGGTGTTTTTATAATACCTAAGCTGGCTGATGGCAAGCGGTCACCGCCAAAGGAGCATAAAAACCCACAGGGTCTTATGAGAGAATGTTGAGTAGTTTCAGTAATGTCGTCCGAATGTGTGAAATTAAACTAGTAGCGACACTGTATACTCGTATAGGGACTATTTATTTATTTATTTATTCGATAATTAGAACGGCATACAATGCCAATTACACTAATTAGACACAGGTAATAAAGACACATATAAATATAATCCATTAAAAAAAAAACAAATTAACATTCATCCTTTCCCGTAAAACACCATGCACTCTAACCATAGTTTGTTCCATCCGTCATCAAACACATCCACAGTAGGGTTAGAGTCCAGGAGAGCATTGCGTGCAGTCAACGAGCGAGGTATGGGGGACGTAGCACGAGCCACTGTTCGACTGTTGGGGACAGCGAACAGCTTGTGTTTCCTACAACGCAGGTACCTGTCAGGGACGAAGAGTCGACATAGTTCACCAATCAGTTCAGGGGCGTCGATCACTATACATACGTCTTTGAATTAGGCAGGTTTCCTTACGGTGTTTTCCTTCACCGTAAAGCACGCGCTGTAAATCACTACACGTAAATTTTTAGAAAAACTCATTGGTACAGGCCCCGCAGACTCTTAAGCCCCAAGGCTACATTTCTAAATCACTTCCTGAAAATATCGCTCCATTGAATTCTGTTTCAGTTTCAGCTATAAGTTGATGGATACATAAATACGTCATCCCGCCCGTCGGAGCGTAAATCAATACATTCCCTATCTATGTATGTATGTATGTATGCACGTGTCTGTGGATGTGACTCGTGTGTAACGGCCAATCAGCGCTTTAGAGTGAGGTATAAAATTACACATAGGGTGGCCATGGGTTGAAGGAAAATGTGAGAACGTGAAATTTTGACCTTTTTTGATGTTGTAAGAAGAATGCAATCAAATGAAATTATTTATTTATAGTTAATTATAACGGAGATACCAATTACAATAATTAACATTGACATTTTAAAACAATAATCTTATTCCTTACTAGCTGTGCCCCTCGGTTTCACCCGCGTAGATTTAGTTTCTTTCTTATTGTCGCGGAACCATAATATTTTTAATTAATAAAAGTAGCCTAAGTTACTCCTTAGTTAAACATCAGCTACCTACCAGTGAAAGCCCCGTTAAAATCCGTCCAGCCGTTTCAGAGATTACCCGGAACAAACAGACAGACAGACAGAGAAAAAATTTAAAACTCGGTTTTTTAGTGCCAGTAGCGTGTATACTTTCATATGCATTTAGTGAATAGCTGTAATTTTTTAATTACAAACAGACACTTCAATTTTATTTATCTGTATGTATGTATAGATAAAATACACACTTATAAAATAGCGGACACTCTCGCATACTTAACCTCACAGAATCTCAAACATTCAGACAAAATATAGTTGCATTCATGAAATAATTTTGTTCAGTATAAGGGACTATTTGGATACTCATTGAACGTCATTTTTAACAACTTAGGATATTTTACAGCGTTTTCAAATTGAGACCTGGAGAAGAAACGGTGAAAAAAACAGCCCGGATTTTTTTTAATTAGTTTTTGATTAACGTGGTTGTTTTCGTACAATTGCATTTAATTGTGAGCATGTACATCATTTGTTGACAAAATTTATGAAATAGACCCCATTTGTTTGACGTTTTTTGTGTTATTAATTCCAATAAAATACTTAAATCTGTAGCGGCGTTTCTCCACTCGCTCATAGATGGCGCTACTCGCTAACAAATGCGAAGTTTGAGTACAAATACACGAGAACCTAAATCGCGCTATAAGAGTTTTCAAGCGCATTGCAGTATATATACAAGTTTCCAACTAGAACAGTTGGTGATATCACGATCCTCCGCCTTCTGTAACCATGTTCGGCCAGCCGATTCCCTGGGAATCCACGGCCAAATACCTAGGCGTCATCCTCGACCAAAGGTTGTCCTTTGCATCCCACACAAAGAAAGTACGGTCACGTGCTTCCTTTGCCCTTGGTCGACTCCATTACCTACTAAATGCACGGAGCAAATTGTCACTTAAGTCTAAGTTGAGAATTTATCTCTCGTGCATCCGTCCCATAATGACATACGCCAGTGTTGTTTTCGCACACACGGCCAGCTCTAACATCCATAGAATGCAGGTCCTCCAAAACAAATTCTTGCGAAAGGCCGCGGGAGTCCCGTGGTATGTTCGCAATAGTCAACTCCATGTAGACTTCAAAATTCCCACCATCAAGCAGTTTATGAAAAGAGCCTCTAAGCGCTTTTTCGAATCTGCCGAAAAACACCCGAACCCATTAATCGTATCGGCCGCCCGATATACCCCATCTCGTATCTCCTCCCGACGCCGTCCGAGGCACGTTCTCCTTGACCCTGACGACGATATCACATTGCTTCAGCAAGCAATGTCTCAAAAGCACACACCAAACCGACCATTGTTCCGTCCTCGCCGGCGAGGCTCGTCGCGAACTCTACGTCATCGTCCCCCCCGTCCCCTGCTAGGGCCGGCGCGCGCCGAGCCACTAGCCTTAAACACGTCCCTAAATAATACAACTCAGATCCAGCTCCCTAGCTCATCCCCCAGCAACGCCCTAAGCCGAGGTCCGAGCCCCGCACCGGGGCGCCCTTAGCTGTGTTGCTTAGTATTTAAGTTTAAGCTCGGCTGGAGGCCCTTGGGTCTCGCCCTATAGTCCGGTTAAGCAGTGGAGGTAACTCCCCCCTACCAACTGCGAGAGACCATATCCTAAAAAAAAAAAAAAAAAAAAATAGAACAGTTGGAGCCGCGGTTTCCCAGGCATGACACCCGCCTGGCTGGAAGATCTTATCTTTGCTGGGGATAAGCATGATCACTCGCTCCCCCCACAGATCAATAACAATTAAAATTTCCAAATAGTGTATTTTCAATCTATATGATGAATAGATTTAACAGAAAGATTCGACTCATCATACTAATGACATCCCCAGTTAGACTTCGGAATTATACGGGCTAAAATGCCTACAAGACCACCATTATAGTAAAAAAATATTATTTATCTTTAAAGCTGTCGAATTCACAATCGTCATTCTATCCTTTGTATTATTCTTTCTTTTTTCTCAAATAATTATCCACATAATAACGAAACTCATGTACCCAGTACGTGTGCGTCAACCAGTGAAGTGGTTGATTATCAGCCGAGTGATAACTCCCTCGTATCGAACTTACCCGCATATTATAATGTACGTGTACTACATGTCACTAAATTGTTCACCAAACGGTGATGACAGAGTGACAATTTTTATTATACAAAAGCTCAGATAAATATATGCTTACTAAACAGTATCTAATCTAAAGTTTTTTTTGAAATAAGAACATATTTTGTTACATAGAGAGTGAGGATCATCAAAATTTTTTTTTTAATTTTTTTTAAAAATGTGCTCACGCCATCCACGCAGGAGGTACGCAACGGTGTAACAATCACACCCACATTTCACTGACTATGATAAAGTGCCAACGTTACAGATGGTGAGTCCATCGCCACCTCAGGCACTATACAGACGTCTTTGAATTACTTCTCAGACATATGCAGGTTTCCTCACGATGTTTTCCTTCACCGTAAAGCACGAGGAGTAAAATCACTGCACATAAGTTTTTATAAAAAATCTTTGGTACAGGTCCCGCTGGGATTCTAACTTGCGTCGCTTGCGAAGCAGGCGACTTCTCAAGCCCCACGGCCACCACGGCTCATCCATCATGAGGGTATATTGAGATACTATTTTATTATTATGTAACATTAATTGTCTGGTATCTTCTGTAAGGTCCCCGGACTAGCCCTGAATTTCGAACTGGATTCCTGTCTTACTTTGAAAAGTTCTGGGGCCTTACCATGAGCTCTTATTGCCATGATAGTTTCACTCATTTATGAGACAGATGTATGTGACGGGCATACATCTGTCACTGTCGCACAACTGAATTAACATTGCAATAAGAGCTCATGGTTGGGCCCCTGTTTTTCTAAACTAAATACTTGATACCTTCTTTGAAACGAATGGTGATGAATTGATGACGTAATGTCCAAGTTATAAGCGTTTGTAATTGCACAGCTAGGCAAGGCGTCTTGTATTTGACAAGTGGTTTAAAAGGAAACTTGATTGCAGACGTGTTATCTCTCAGAATTAATAATGTGATCGTTTGAAGTAATTATATAACCATATATAATTATTAGAAAACTGTATTCTGAGTGGCTAGTGCGAGTTTTCTTAAAATCTCCGTCACGTAAACGTTCCGATACGTATGTATAGTTACCGTGGTAATAGAGCACATCCTATGGGCTTGATGATTTTGTACTTAGCAGAATATTTTTTTTTGGTGATGTCTCTTGCAGATTAAGCTACGGGAGCTATTTCTGCTTATTCTTCTAAAAGCGAGACTAAATGAAAGTCTCCAGCCAGATAAAGAGATTTAATCTAAACAGCTAAGGGCGCCCCATGTGCTGGGGTGCCCTTAGCAAGTGGGGCTCAGACCTCGGCTTAGGGCTGGGCTGGTACGCGAGCTAGAGAGCGGGGATGGTCTTATCTAAGCAGGAATCGAACCTTTGACCCAAAGTGTAACAGGTGAAAAGCCAACCGAATCAGAATGTATGGAATATTTTACGCCATTTTTTCTTTAAAGTTTTAAAATAATTCAGTACACGAAACGATACTAAAATACACATGAAGTAAACCGTACATATGTAATCTTTTATACCATCTGCAGCGGCCAACAAAAATGTTAATAAAAGGTAACAGAAGGTCAGCCACTAGTATCTTGGTCGATAATCTTCGCACGTTCGCTGACGCACGCTTTAGTTGACCCAAAGTATAGGTTTTGAGGTATCTCAACGTCGACGAATTTCCGATTGGAAATGTTTACATCTAAAAAGTATCATCAAACAAATGCCACGCTCAAACGGAAAGAATTTCGTTGTCGTTGAGACATGCATGACAAGAATCTCAGATCGAATCGGGCCAAAGAACCGTGGAGGCCGTGGGATTTCAGCAATCGCCTGCTATGCAAGCGACGCAAGTTCGAAACCCAGCGGGGCCTGCACCAATGAGTTTTTCAAAAAACTTATCGGCAGTGATTTCACTACGTGCTTAACGATGAAGGAGAACATTGCGAGGTAACAACCTAGATATTATGTCATAAGTAATTCAAAGACTTACTGTTAGTCTTACTGTCGTACGCCTGAGACGATTATAGACTCACCATCTGTCCCGTTGGCACTTAATCATCTTCGGTGAAAAGTGGGTGTTGTTATATTCTGTGTACTCCTTCGGGGAATACAGGCTTGAGCATATCATAATATAAGCCTTTATTTCAGATACAATAAGTTCCAATGCACACAGTTTAAATAGGGCTCATGATGTCGGCTCCGCTGGGTCCGTTTGCCATCGTGAGCATATCAATGAGTTTTATATGTATGTCAGCTTCATAGGGCTGACTTTTTGTATGCATTTATTTGGTGGCCATAAGGTCCTCTATGGGTGTATAGACAACAGATGTGCAAGATAAACAGGACGCGCGTGCGCTGTGACTCACGTGCGCCCGCGCAGGTACAGACAGCTGCACAACTGTTTGCTTTTTTATATTTTTTTAACTTTTTTTTATGTTCAGAAGTGTTTTAAGGGTCTGTTTGATTGCTTGATCATTTTAAAGGTGTGAAGTTATAAATAGGTTGCTAGGAGGAATATAGAATCTGGTTGACCAAGTTTCTTGCCGCTTTATAGGGCAAGTTTTCTTCATACAAAAATACATATATATGCTCAAGCCTGAATTCCTTGAAGGGGTAGGCAGAAGTGTAGTTATAGTACATCCAGATTTCTGTCACATTTCGCCAGTTATGTTTAAGTCCCATAATAGAGGGCGAGTCTACTAATCCAGACTCTGGACTGCTACTGGGAAATTACAGATGTAAAAACCCAAAAAAACTTTGGCATATTTTTTTTGCTTTTTGGGTATCAAACCCTGAACCTCGTGTTCCACAGTGGCGTTTGCGACCACTAGACCAACGAGACTGTCATAAAAATTGTGTTCTAAATATAGGTATAAAACTATCTGTGTCCCGCGGTTTTATGGATGGCCTGCAGAACCCTATGTTTTTTAAAATACAAGTAGCATAAGTTACGCCTTGTAACATTAGCTATCTGCTACTGAAAGTCCCGTTAAAATCAGTCCAACCGTTTGAGAGATTAGCCGGAGTAAATAGACAGATAGACGATAAAAAAATATATTTTTGAATATTTATCTAACAGTCTAGATAAATATTCAAAAATATATTTTTTTAAGTGCCATTGGAATTACAAAAAAAAACTTTAATTTTATTTATCTGTAGAGATATACAAAATGCTGCAATAAAATGTTAGTAAAATGAAGATGACCGTATATTTCGTCCCCAGTCTTATTCTCATCAAGTAGTCGCATTATGTTCTCCGTATGTAATCAAGTCGAACAACGGGTAAGCACGACTTAAGTACCAACATACCTAACTTAAATGTCACTTGGCTAACTTAACTTATTTGGAATGTTCAGTGGGAAGACGTAACTTAAGTTTATTTTGTTACTTCAAGGTAAAGTTTCACTTAATTAGGAACAATGTAAGTTAGTAGCCAAATATTGGATTTATTTTTAGATTTTGATGTGATGACCGTGTTGTTTAAGTAGTCGACTGCGTGGCTATGCGGATTCAAATCTGGGTCCGTACCAAGGCTGCAACATAATAAACCATAGTCACTTACCAAAGTTTCATTCAAAACCTTTGTTCAGCATTATTATGATAGTAGTAGATGATGGAAAAACTTAAGTGCAGTAATTACACCCCACGAGTTTTACGGTGAAGGAAAACATCGCGAGGAAACCTGCATATGCCTCAATGCCTAGTGCGAGTTTTCTTAAAATCGCCGTCACAAGTCATCGCGTCGACGTAAACGCTGATTTGTATGGGCTCACAATAGTGTCATCTTTAAGCTGACAGAGACGCTGTTTCGATCCTATACAAATCTGCGTTTATGTCGACGCGGTGACTTGTGACGGTGGCAGTGAAAAACTCGTACAAGGCCGTCTGAGAAGCAATTCAAAGACGTAGGTGGTGCCTAAGACGGAAATGGACTCACCCTCTGTCACGTTGGCAATCATATTCGGGGAAATGTTACAACACCTCTGATCACTCCTTCGCAGACGCTTCTGGCATGACGCAAGCATATTCATTTTATATATTTTCTAAATTATTGTAGAGAAAATTCAACGTTCTGAAATCTTTACAAAACATAACTGAAAGGGGGCAAGGGAGGGTTACTAGTAAATAGGTAAAGTCTGTAAGTATAAACGCAGAAGTAAATCCTTTTTTGAAAGAACTCATCCAATTTAAATTTCATTTAATGTCCGCAGAGTTTAATCGATGTATGGTTTAACGGTAGCAAATGGATTTTCATGCGGTTTTTCACCATTATCTATACAGATAAATAAAATTGAAGTGTCTGTTTGTAATTCCAAAATAACAGCTTTTCACTAAATGTATATTAAAGTCTACACGATACTGACACTAAAAAACCAAGTTTTAAATTTTTTCTCTGTCTGTCTGTCTGTTTGTTCCGGGTAATCTCTGAAACGACTGAACGGATTTTGACGGGACTTTCACTGGTAGGTAGCTGATGATTCAAGGAGTAACTTAGGCTACTTTTATTTATTAAAAATATTAGGGTTCCGCGACAATAAGGAAGAAACTAAATCTACGCGGGTGAAACCACCACGGTGTAGGCTCGGATAATTTACTGAACATTCAACATTTTTCAAAACTTTAAAACGAGGAACACGACGATGAATTAATTCAAAGACGTATGTAGGTATAGTGCCTGAGACGGCGCACTCACCCTCTGTCACGTTGGCACTTTAGCATCTTCGGTGAAAATTGGATATTGTTATTACGACACCTCTGCCTACCCCTTTGGGGACTACCTACAGGTGTGAGCATATGTCTGTATGTTTATAACGACATCTACATTACTACATTATCTACACAAATATTACAAAGAAGAAAGATTTGATTGTTTTTTTGTTTGTTTGTTTGCATTGAATAGGCTCCGAAACGATGTTGAAAATTCTTTCAGCAACTAATAGCTACATCATTAGCGAGTAACATAGGCTATATTTTATCCCCGTACACCCACGGAACGGGAACTACGCGGGTGAAACCGCGTGACGTCCGCTAATACAGGAATATAAATTTTACCACTGGGTTTGGACGTTGCTTTTGCTGAGAATAACCCGACAAGAAACTGAGCAATTACGCTTTTCATACTAAAACTGTGTCCCTAGTTCAATCTGAATTAAGACCTAGAACCACACAAAGATTATCTATATCAGTGCCTAGACCATTGTATGCTGTCATCAGTCAAAACGAGTTGATAGAATCGATTGAAATCCGAATAAATGTACGATTCGATTTACGTTAATTGGTTATTCAGAGGAGGCAGTCGGGTGGAATACGGGTGATGCATAGGTTATGTATATGAACTCCAATCTAGCTATCGATCGCAAAAGGTGGGGCCGAAAGCGCGCGAACACACGGCTCTGACAGATGTCAAATAACTGTCAAAGATATAAAAAATGGCTGCCGTGTTGCAGACAATGTGGAAAATGGAGTATTTTATAGTGTTGGAAGAGCTTTTGAGCAACCATTTTTTAATATTGCTAAGAGTGTTTTTATTCATCACTAAAGATAGGTAGCGCGTGTATTGCCCTACTAGCTGAGCCCCGTGGTTTCAACCGCGTTGAGCTAATAAAAAAAAAGTTTAAATTACTCCTTGTATCATCAGCTATCTGACACTGAAAGTCCCGTTCACATCGGTCTAACTATTTTAAAGACAGGAACAAAAAGACAGACAGAGTTTTTTTTCTATGAATTTCCCATATTTATGTACTCTCAAATGAAAAGCTATTATTTGAAATTACAAACAGACAAATTTATTTAACTTTACAGTTTATAAGCAGCAATGTTTAAAACATTCTGACACTAGCACAGCATCATCAAGTGCCAAAGATTACTATAATGCCTAACCTAAAAAAAATGCCTAAATTGACTCCTGTCAATATTTAGAAATGTTTTAGTTATTAAAGTATATTTTTAAAGTTTTTAGTCAAAGTTACAAAATTACGTTATTTTCGTATAATATTACATGTGTATTAAGTATATAATATGCACTTTTAACATACCATACATAAAATGCTCAAGCGATAATCGAACCCGCTACATAGCGCAAGCGAACAAAATCTCTTGCTAGGATTAGCGACGTGACGTCACGGGAAAGCAACTCAAGTATTTCAAACTTCCTTAAAATTAGGCAAAATTGTGTAACAACAATTTAATTAAACGAACAGCCTAAGTGTTAATACAGCCACCACGAGACGTTAATAGGCGATAAAAAATGGCTCGAATGAAAAAATCCCGGAAATATTCCCCTTACAACGAAATTGATGACTTTTAATCCCGGGAAATAATTGCGGGAGGAAAGTTAGCTCCCCAATCGCCCTTCCGATCAATTGAGGTCCCTTCATTAAATAGCCCACTTTAAATCCCTTTACCCTTAGTTTTAGAAAGGTATTTTAAATTCAGATATTTTGGACTTTATTTTTTAAGGTTAGTAACCAAAGGCTGACAGGACTGTTGCTGAGACTTCGCTGTCCATTTGTTCGCCTATCCTTCTATCCGTCTGTTTGTCTGTCACCAGGCTTTAGATGATAACATTTTCAGATGATGTATTTTTGTTGCTGCTATAAAGGCGAATTTATATGATTATGAGCGAAACCTTGTTGCTGAGACAATAAGTGATACCGTATTCAATACGTATAATTTTCGCTCATATTCTGAGATATATAAGACGGGATGATCTCTCATATCTTATGAACCATTACTTTGGATAATGCGTAAATATGGCACAGTCTCGTTGGTCTAGGATTCGATCCTCGAGTACCCGGAGTCCCCCATGAGCACTGAGGATGGCCACCGGGGGGGTTTTAGTGCGGTAAAAATCCCACATACCCCGATCTGCCTCTCCCAGGGCGGTCGGAGACCTTTTGAAGGTTTCCCCTCGTCAATAAAACAAAAAAAAGGACTCGAGTCGGGAAACTGATATTGGGTTTTTCCATCTGTAATTTCCCAGTAGCAGCCCTGAATTAGTGCCCCGTTAGTGGCAATAGGCTCGCCCCCATTACATTAGACTTTAAAACGCTTGGCGAAAAGAAGCCCCATCGGGGAATACAGACCGTATGTTGAAGTGAACATACAGAAATCGCTACTTCCTAACTACTCAATCAAATTGCTCAGCTGCAGCAAGTTGAGCAATGGGTAATATATTCGATTTTATAACAGGCAGTCCCACTAATCAATTAAGTTGAGCAGAAAATAGTTGAGCTATAGAGCAAAAAATGGTCAGTAATACAAACTAAGTCCTACTGCTCAACTGATCGACTAGTTGAGCAGTGGGACAGAAGCAACAAAATATGTGCCTTAACTCATAAATGCCATAGTATAAAAAAGTAAACAGTAAAAAAAACCTTTATTTAAATTGATATTATACATCAAAAGAGCCGTTCAAAAACCACGCGACGATTAATAATCATGCACGCATATGTAATTAACGATAACTTATCTCAAGGTTCTGCAAACATGGCATCTAAATTATAGTACGATAAAATGGAATCTTCTTTGAATCTGCGCGATTGTACTTTTAGCCTACGGGCTTGTTGGCGCCTGATGGTCGCATCCAAGCAATAATTAAACTATGTAGGTCGGTTGGACGCCCACAGTCCACAATGACCGACGTTGTGCCCACCACCAGCCTCGGCAGACCCACCCCACCTCCCATGGACAATCGCGAGGAGAATGAGAGGAACACACGGCGCGGCTCAGGTTACGCTGGCAGAGCATGTGACCTCGCCGACCGCACAGCTCCTCTGTTGTTCTTTATTCAATTCGAAATGCGTTCCAGAGACGAGTGGCTTATAAATGGCGGGTCTGTTCCAAGTTTGAATATTTTTTTAAAGGATTGTTTAAAAAAATGTTATTATAACAGATTTGTGTCATATATGAGGAAATAGCAGCTTCTTAAAAAAAATTAAGGCTGTAGCAATTTTAACCTTATTATTTTATTTAAAAAAATTGTCACATGAAAAAAAATGCGCGAACATTTTTTTATTTATACCGGATACTCAAATGAATACGTTCACGGATTCTGTATCATTTTTAATACTAAAAACCATAGGTATAATATTTTTTGCTCATTTAAAAAAAAAGTGGCAGATAAAATTTTAAATCAAAAAAAGATAAGATACAATGAAGAGTTGATAATTAAAACGTATTTCCTATGCTCCAAAGAAGTGCAACAATGGAATGGAATCCCAGTACCTACCTATCTGTCAAATGGAATAGCGACAAAATAAAAGAGATTCGTTTTTCTTCCGCGCAATGATAAATGCACTGTTCGCCTGTCATTTGTCATGATTTTGTCAACTGGACGAGTTCCGCCTTGTTATTAAATACATTAGTCTTGTTTGCTCTCGTGCAAAAAACTGTTGATACGTTGCTCAGGTTTTTTTCCCTACTTTTGTTTAAAAATGCAGAAATTCTTCTTTTAATTTTATTTGCGATCTATACGACGTTTTTGTTTCATTTGCGCGTATTTTAAAATATGTTTTTTTTTTCTCTTTTTGTTCTCAAGCTCGATGGTTTTTTTTATTTTTTATTGAATGTAAGTATCAAAGACAAAAATAAATTACTAAAATTTTTTGACACTTATTGGTTCTGAAAGTCTTTGTCTAAAAAATATCTGTCTTAAAAATTTCAAACCAAATACAGTCTAGCATTACCCTAATTGTGCTTTCCCAAGGCGGTATAAATAATATACGACATTATTCACTCAACCATAAACCATAAAATTATTCCTTCCTTCATTAAGCTCGCATTTCAAACGCCATCGCGCAAAAATCTTTTTTTTAATGCCAAAAAGGAGGACGTAGACTTTTTGCGCGAATAAAAAATATACACAGTCAATTTGATACGTACGAAATTGGACACCGAAAGAAAAAACAATATAATTTACAAGTACTAAGCGAAAAGTTATCGTTTCTCAACGGCCGCAAAAAGCTCGAAAGCTTCCAATCGATCACTCACAACGATAGAAAAAAAATACTTACTCCTCGTCCGGCTCCTTGCAAGTCCGTGTAAAAAAAACAGCAAAGTAATAATTAATAAAGACATTAAATTACACAAAAACAGCACATATTGGTTGTACGCGTGCGTTCGGAAACGGTTCCGAAATAGGTTGTTTCACACGACCACTCGGCGCCCCGCATGCTAGCCACTGATCTAATTTCAAAACGTACGGCTGTGAAAGTGACGTAATGACGGCGCCATCTTGCCCCCCGCTCCCCCCGCAGGCCGCGCCTAGCCTGCCCACTGGAAAAATGCACTATTTAATCAATTTCAGAAGTTGAGTGGAGCGACGGAATGTTAGCTTTATAGCTTTATATCACGTTACTAGCGCGTTAACGTTTTGCCGCAAATCGATCGAGTCTTATCTAAAGCTTTTAAGACGCCATATTAAAGTATGCCTAGGTATCTCTCTCCGCTAGACGTGGAAATATGATATTCAAGAAGGGAAAGGCGTTTTCCTTTTAAAATTCTCGTCTCCAAATTCAAATTCAACTTATTCGATATTTGAACGGTTGAAATAACAATCTCTTTTTGAAATGGTTCATTGCATAATGGAAATAAAGTTTTCGAAGGGTTAGTGAAGTACTATTTCTCTGAAAGTTATTATTCTTTGAGCGGCAAAGATTTTTGAAAAGAAAAGCGGAAAAGCTTACCTGTATTTTTTAAATTCACAACGATAGTGGTTTTGGGAAACAGAATTAAAAATATGAAAATATTTCTAAATATAATTTTTTAGCAAAATAATAAAAGAAAAGCGTTGGTTTTCAAATAGAATCACGTCATTATTATACAAGAAAATAGGTCCTTTGCGTATAGAACTGGCTCGTAAAGCTGTTGGCCATAAAAATAATACATAAACTTTGCATATTCACACTCCAGTGACATAATAAATACAGACTAATGAATATGTAGCAACTCTGCCTTAGGTAGGTGGACATTATAATACTGCGGTTATAATTATTAATGAAGGACTCATTGTTATTTGCATTACATTTATATCTCATCTCTCTCAGATCTCACAGATCTAATAAAAAAGTGTATCTACATAGATAATCTATTTTTAATCAATTAAACATTTTGTAAAAAAAAACTTTTCTTTTTAAGTCAAAAAAACATACCTAAATTTTGTCTTTTCGTTAAACCTATATTTTTGGCAATTTCCCAACTACTTATGGTCATCTTTCCAGCTAGTCAACAAAAAAAAATTTTTAACAAAAAATTTCAAAAGAATCACCCAAGTATTAAAAAACCGTAACTGACCATCTTGATATTATGTAGTAATCTGTAACTAGCATCATTATACTAGAGCGAATCTGAGGGAAGGAAGATAGACAGAGGTAAATGAGGAAACGGATGAATTCTTGACGTCACCGCTGCTAGAATTGAGGAACTCAATTGAGTGAAGTGATATTTCTTGACATACTAGTTTGTGTACTACATAGCCGCGCAAAAAAATCCAAAAAAATTTTTTTGTATGTATTTTTTAGTTCCCATTGTTTCTTTTATAAGATATTAAATTAATTTATATCAGTTAATTTGTAATGTTTTTCGAATACAAAAGAGTCCTCAAATAAAACACTTCACAAATAGATACGTATCAGTAGATATATATTATTATACGTTTTTTTTAATATCATAAAATGGACCAAAAAAGACATGATTTTTTTTGCAATAATCCGATAATGTTTAGACCCGGAGAAAAAGCAACTTTTCATAAAATTTCCCGGATAAGTCTGCACACATGTATTACGTAATATGCAAGTACATTTTGGCACTGATACGACGCAGACGAGGTCACACACGGCTTAAAAACTAATATTAAAGTTCGATAGAAAGAAGATAAAAGACAGATAGACAAATAAATTTGAACCACATTAAGATAATGAACATAAAAACGCCGTAAAATACTTTCCAAATGAAATAACATTTAGTTTAACGACGTCCGAAAGGTAAAATCTTTAACTTTCTCAGAACTTCTGCATAAACTTTTATTTAGATTCTGTTTATACTTTAGTTTCAAAGTTTCGTGAGTTTACATACCTACCTGTAAAACTCCAAGTATAGGTTTGTACATGTTTGACATTCGAGTTCGTATTTGGTGAAACGTAACGTAACGGAAAAAGTATCAACACACTTTAAGCCAAACTAAAACCACGTTTGAATGTATACTTGGGGGTTTTGGGTACTGTTTACATATACTTTACTAGAAGACCCGACAGATGTCCTGCATACCGACTGCAGCGCCATCTGCCGAGCTGATTTGTGAATGTAAACCATCCAGGGCGAGACCCAAACGCATAAAAAAAAGAATCATCAAATCGGTTCACTCAGTCAAAAGTTCCGAGGTAACAAAGATAAAAAAAACCAATCACTCAATCAATCAAACCAATGAAATTGATAACCTCCTTCTTTTTGTGAAGCCGGTTAAATCATTTAAATCGGTCCAGCTGTTATGCAGTAGGTCAGTGACATACACACGCACAGCAGAATTATAGATATATAGTCTTTAAGCCTAGTTTCAAGGATTTCAGATTTTAAGTTTATTTGGCATACATTATTGCACAGTTTAGCTATCGATGACATAGTTTAGAAATTTGGTCCATAGGCTAAATTTTTTTCGTGATGTCTATGCCTGATTTTGACGTTTAAAAGACAAGACGCAAATTTTAATCACACAAGCTTTCTTAGTTATGTGCTTAGTATTAGTAAGGTCTACTAATACTAAGCTAATCAATGTATGCTCTCGAGTTTTCTTTTACTAATAATAGCAGTAGTTTTCAACATAAGCACGTGTACATTTTCATTGTTGACAGTCAATTTGGGAATGCAATCAAAAACGCAGTTCTCAATTCATAAATGTCATTTTTATTGTCACCTGTCAAACGATACCATAGTCAATTCATTTATATTTCGTGCAAGCAACTACGGAGTAACCCGTCACGAATCACAATCTACCCTCGATTGGAAAATTATTGAAAATATTTTGTGTCTGTAGTAATATTTCGATCGTAAGTCGCGAGTTTGTGAAATTCAGACAAGTTGAAATTAAATTTCGTGAGTGTGCTGCTGGGATGGAGATTCTTCAGATGCAGTCGGGGGCTAAGGTAGGTGCGCATGATTGTTTTAAGGCTGAACACAAAAAATAATTTCCCTTGTATTCTGCATGATGTTGTTATTTTAACTCACTTACAACTATGCTAAATCACTCCTATTTCAGCTTCATTTGATTGCTACCTACCTTTTTACAGTAGTATTGAGTTCTTTACAAATTCTATTAAATTGCTGAACTATTGTGTATTCCGTAACTGGATGTATATATGTGGGATCAAATAAAATATAACGAGGAATGTTTAACTGGACCTTCTGTACTTCGTCTTAATATAATATCAACTTAAATAAACACATCTTAAAATAATGAATAATCTTTACGTCTTTCGTCGTCCGTCTTTCACGTCTTCCACCATCGTTCTGTCCTCCGTCACTTCTTACTTCTTCCTCTTTTATTCTTTCCGATCACACGTTGCCTATCATTCTAACATAAAACCTCTTCCCACATATATTATATACTGGATACTGTCAGTTGCCTTTTTTACTCGTACGTTAGACAAAAAATAGACAAAATTCTAAATATATTTTTTTGTCCGGCCGCTTCGGAGATTAATCGGAAAAACAGACGGAAAGACAGACAGAGATTTTTTAAAATATTTTTTTATTTATGTATCGTATAGGTATGCATTTAGTCATGTGAATTTATTGAAAAGCTGTTAATAAGAAATTACAAACAGGCACTTCGATTTTATTTGTCTATACAGATTCAAGTAGGGAACCGTAAACGCAGCTGTTGTCTCCTAAAACTCATTTAATATAAAGGCACCACAAAATACTTAAGATACTTATACGTTACTAGCTGTGCCCCGCGGTTTCACCCGCGTAGATTTAGTTTCATCCTTATTGTGGCGGAACCCTAATATTTTTAAGAAATAAAATTAGCCTAAGTTACTCATTGAAACATCACCTACCTGCCAGTGAAAGTCCCGTTAAAATCGGTCCAGCCGTTTCGGATTACCCGGAACAAACAGACAGACAGACAGACAGACAGACAGAGAAAAATTTTATAACTTGGTTTTTTAGTGTCAGTAGCGTGTATACTTTCAGATGCATTTAGTGAAAAATCGTTATTTTGGATTTAGAAACAGACACTTCAATTTTATTTATCTGTATAGATGTATAGATTAACTCACATTGGCAAACATAGTCACAGTGTACCTAACCCTTATAAAGGGCTCGCAATATATTCGGAACGTAAGTCCTAAGCTTATATCAGCTACTAAGATATATTAGGGATTAGGAGCACTTACTAACTCCCTAGCATTTAGGGTAAGACTCAATTTTTCCTCAACTACAGGCTAAGTTATATACATGAGCTGTAATAGGTAATTGAAAAACCTCTTCATAGAAACTAAATAATCATTTGGGTAACGTGCATTAATCTGTAGGCCTAGAAGGCCTTAAACTAACATTCCCTCGCGCTTGCGCTGATAGAAACGTAACAAAAGTATAGAAATGACATGAATCAGTCACATAACTTTTTTTTTTTAGGGTAAGGTCTCTCGCAGTTGGTAGGGGGGAGTTACCTCCACTGCTTAACCGGACTATAGGGCGAGACCCAAGGGCCTCCAGCCGAGCTTAAACTTAAACTAAGCAACACAGCTAAGGGCGCCCCGGTGCGGGGCTCGGACCTCGACTTAGAGCGTTGCTGGGGGATGAGCTAGGTAGCTGGATCTGAGTGAGTCACATGACATATGTCATATGTCATTTAAATCTAATCAGTAGTCCTAGACAAGGTAACATTCTCTCGCGCTTGCGCTAATAGAAACGATACAAAATGTATGGAAATGACATAAATCAGTCACGTGGCATATGTCATTCCCGTACATTTTGTATCGTTTCTACTAGCGATGCGCGAATGTTACTTTGTCTACAGGCCCTGATCTATTTATTGACTAATAATTATACACACACACATGCGTCTAATTCCCGTATTCGTTTGAAAAACTAATATAAACAACAATAATACGAGAGTACGAGTCATAAACTTTTTTCTCGGTCGATTGAACGCGACGATACGGCAACAATGTCGATCCAAGATGGCGGCACTTTCCCGCGCTTTCCTCTGTCAACGCAGTTTAAGTGATGCTTTTAAGGAAATACTATTTTTATCGCGCGGATAATGTATTATTTATAGCCTACTTAACATTTACAATATCCATCTTTGTTGCTGTTTGCTTATATTATGATTTAATTGAATCATCTTCTATGTATGTGTATAAAAAAAGTTACAAGTCTTTTAAAAAAGCACTATATTCAACCCTAGTTTGGGCACGGAAAGTTCTTTTTTGCTTTTTGCAACATTACCACAGTCTATATACAAGCTTACTAAGCAATAAGGAATCTAGACCATTTTTTTTTACTTAGAACGTTTAGTTTTTAAAATTGGCTCCCAAATTTACTGCCAAAGTAAAATTTTATTTGACCATTTGAAGTTTTGCATAATATATGTTAATTATGTAAGTAAATGACAAACACATTACGCTGGGGCCGGTTATAATTAGAAGCGTTGCTTGACATATATCATTTTTAACGATTTGTTCCGACATTCCGTACTGTTTATAGTAAACTTATAATGTATACTATGGCATTACAAAACCTCTAAGAATTCCTTGAGATTAATTTACCCGAAAACCAGCGAGGTACGTAAACAATCATTGTGCTTAAGCGGAATTTATATCCAAAGGAAACTTTCACAGATAACGAGAGATGCCTTAGAGTCGGAATACGATACAGGGGGCCTACTCGCTTTCTCCGAAAAACGAAGCATCGGCCGAAAGTTCGCAAAGTTCCTACCACGGATCTTATTCGTTCTAAAATTACGTCCGAACGTGGACTGCTAGAAAATTCTTTGACATTTATATATTTTAATTCTACTTTGACAAAAGTATTAAACGAACGAACATTTGAATTTGATAAAAACAAAGCGATACTGAAACTACGTTTAATTATCGTTCGTTTGCGAAGTTTCGTTTTCGGAGAAAGAGAGTAGACCTCCTGACGCCCCATTTTTGCCGATTAATATCCTAGATAAAAACTTTTCTTTGCGATATTCAAGAGGTTTTAGTTCCCTTTGAGTTATTGCTGTTATATATATTATAGAGTTGTGAAAAGGTGACAGACAGACAACTTATTTACCCAATACACACACATCGGTTTTAAGTTTATATAATTATTAGATGAGGATGACTTTTTCTAAAATCTGCATATTATGCTCTACTCATCTGATAACCCAACTTTGAACACCCATAGTGTATACTAGCTGTGCCCCGCAGTTTCACCCGCGTAGATTTAGTTTCATCCTTATTGTCGCGGAATCCTAATATGTTTAATAAATAAAAGTAGCCTAAGTTACTCCTTGAAACATCAATGCAATGAAATTCCCGTTAAAATCCGTCCAGCCGTTTCAGAGATTACCCGGAACAAACAGACAGACAGACAGAGAAAAATTTTAAAACTTGGTTTTCTAGTGTCAGTTGCGTGTATACTTTCATATGCATTTAGTGAAAAGCTGTTATTTTGGAATTACAAACAGACACTTAATTTTATTTATCTGTATAGATATCTTTGGCATTCATTACAGTTCAGTCAGAGGCCTAAGAAAATCTGATAACTGGTTCAACCCAGATTACTTATTTTCCTCTAAGAAGGGGTTACAAATGTCAGATGGCAGTCGCTTCGTATAAAAATCAGGTGATCAGCCACATCGGGTTAAATCAAGTGATGACACCAAATTAATGAGATAAGGCCAGGGAGATGATGGTTATGAATATTGACAATAATATTGTGTGTCTAACCGAAGACAGCGACAAAAAATATATATTTTGGCATTTTAAGCTTCGGTGAGAAGTGGGTGTACTAGCACCTTTGCGGAATAGCTCGATACGATAGTTTTCTTGCTAAAGTCGTTCCAAATCTTATTTGCCCTATCGTAACGTGTAGTGAATAATATATTTTCTAATTTAAGTTTGTTCTCCGCTAAAAGATTTACGAATCATTCTGAAGTTACTGCATTGAATTTGTGGTGTCAGTATTCTCTAAATCTATACATACAGATAAATAAAATTGAAGTGTCTGTTTGTAACTCCAAAATAACTGATTTTCACTAAATGTATATGAAAGTATACACGGTACTGAAACATAAAAACCAATTTTTAAATTTTTTCTCTGTCTGTCCATCTGTCTGTCTGTCTGTCTGTTTGTTCCGGGTAATCTCCGAAACGGCTGGACGGATTTTAACGGGACTTTCACTGACGGATAGCTAATGTTACAAGGAGTAACTTAGGCTACTTTTATTTATTAAAAATATTAGGGTTCCGCGACAATACGGAAGAAACTAAATCTACGCGGGTGAAACCGCGGGGCACAGCTAGTATCATGATATTATAGGTGAAAGAGTCTTATAAGTTAAACTAGCCGTGCCCCGCAGTTTCACCCGCGTAAAGTTAATTTAATGGGTGCCCCGCGGAACCCTATGGTTATTTTAAATTAAAAGTAGCCTAAGTTACTCCTTGTAAAAATAGCTACCTTCTAGTGAAAGTCCCGTTAAAATCGGTGCAGCCGTTTCGGAGATTACCCGGAACAAACAGACAGACAGACAGACAGAGACAGAGATTTTTTTTTTTTATTGTGTCAGTAGCGTGTATACTTTCATATAAATAAAATTGAAGTGTCTGTTTGTAATTCCAAAAAAACGGTTTTTCACTAAATGCACATGAAAATATATACGATACTGACATAAAAAATATCTGTATGTGTAGACGATAGCGAATTTAAACAAGATTAGAAGAGCAGTGAAAAAAGCAGCTGACATAACAACGTATTTATTTGACAACTTAACTTCTAAACAACTGAAAGATAAAAAATACAACAATAAAAACCTAACCATAAATAATAAATATATCAAAATAGTTTCCAACAGTATGTCTGTCTGTTTGTTCCGGGTAATCTCCGAAACGGCTGGACCGATTTTAACGGTACTTTCACTGGCAGGTTGCTAATGTTACAAGAAGTAGCTAAGGCTACTTTTATTTAAAAAAAAAATTAGGGTTCCGCGGGACACCCATTAAATTAACTCTACGCGGGTGAAACTGCGGGGCACAGCTAGTTTAAAAATAAAATAAAAGATCTCTTAACTTTGTTAAATTATTTCGTCGTTTTTTCTTGAGTTTCTTGCCAGGTTCTTCTCAGTAAAAGCAACCTTCCGAACCTGGCGGCACCATGTATAATCCTGTGTAATCGTGTCATTCTGACGATTTGACAGTACTTTGCTAAAAGTCTAATCGAATAAAGTTATAATATAAGTTAGTATATAAGTTACAATATAAATAAGCTAATTTGAGTTTGAGTAACGGGTTAAGGGCGAAGACTTCGGACCCTTCACACTGGGTCTATAGGGTGGGAGGCCAAAGAAGTCGCAACAATTTGCAACTATAACAAATAACAACCAGCCAATGGAGTTACGGAAACTGGTACCTTTTTCCTGTTATCTTTTACACTTACAGCCAAAAAATTCTTGTTACTTTCAATAATTATTATCATCTTAACATAGTGTTAAATGAAGTCGTTTCCGATTATGGTTCGCTTTGATCTTTAAAACTGCTTTAATGATATTAATTCAGTTTTAATAAGTAGTACCTGGTGGACCGAGCTGTGCTCGGTTTCTTTTTCTCACAAAAAACTAAACTTTTTCCCACAAAAGAAAAAAACTTGTCAAAAAAGCTAGTAGAAAAAAAAGGAACCAAAAGAAAAAAATCGAAGCAGTAAACGTCAGCCTCGAACCGGGGTACTCTAGTTTCGTTATCACCTCGTAAGCTGACAGCCTCACCTCTGAGCTATCATAACTTGACAGTTGTCGGCGAAATTTACTGTCGTATTGTATTGATATTTTATGAGTTTTTCAGTGCATGAAAACATGGTCAAAACGATGTTTTCTGGAAGTGAAACCTAGCTAGATCAATTTTTTGCCCCCGAAACTCCTTACATACAATATTTCATGAAAATCTTTGCAGTCGTTCCCGAGATTCAGATTATATATATATATATACAAGAATTGCTCGTTTAAAGGTATAAGATGTAGAGTAATTCAAGAGGAAGATTTATATGTATTGCATCGCACGGGTGCAATAGCATGTTATTAATATTATAAAGATGTGAGTACGTGTTCGTATGTAATATAAATAAAAATCGGTATTTTCTCATTTATAATACCAGTTTGTACCTGCAACTTCGTTCGCGTTAAATAAGTTTCTTGACCAAATATATTTCGTCTCAGGGCTCAAACTATTTATCAATCAAATGAAATCATTAAAGAAGGTTAGTCGTGGAAGGATACGGACAGACAGACAAAGATTCGTTTATATCATTACATAGTATGGATTAATTTTTGACTTCGTGAATAATTTTTCGAGTGTACTTATTAGAAAATATCAGCGACCACAATTCTTGCACCTGATTGTAAGGGCACGCAAAAGATATAAGCCCATGGTTATTGGAAGGCCCTCGCATTGTGAAGGGACTCCTTATCTATGGCTTCGAGGACCAATTGAATCCTGACCTTATCCCATCCCTATTCTATCGATATTTGCATATCGATATTATTTGCTATATCGATATTGGACTTTGGAAGTAAGAAAGCCTTAATACTGAAGTTTATATAATATATTTTGTAGCTGAAATGTAGTCCAATTGAAAATGAGTTAAATTCCTATCGAACTACGATCGACTTACGTCAAACTAATTTATTCATTCAACGACATTTCAATTATTTATTTTACGTGAATACTCATATATTATGACAAACTAGCTGTGCCCCGCGGTTCACCCGCGTAAATTTAGTTTCTTCCTTATTGTCGCGGAAGCCTAATATTTTTAATAAATAAAAGTAGCCTAAGTTACTCCTTGAAACATCAGCTACCTACCAGTGAAATTCTCGTTAAAATCCGTCCAGCCGTTTCAGAGATTACCCGGAACAAACAGACAGACAGACAGAGAAAAATTTTAAAACTTGGTTTTTTTAGTGTCGGTATCGTGTATACTTTCATATGCATTTAGTGAAAAGCTGTTATTTTGGAATTACAAACAGATACTTCAATTTTATTTATCTGTATAGATGAATTGCTGTTTTCCAAATGTCGCTGGAAAATATTGTCTACTAGCTGTGGCCCGCGGTTTCACCCGCGTAGATTTAATTTCATGTATGGCCCGCGGAAATCTAAAATATTTTTAAATAAAAGTAGCCTTACTCCTTGTATCATCAGCTATATGTCAGTGAAAATCCTGTTAAAATCGGTCCAGTCGTTTTAGAGATTACCCGGAACAAACAGACAGAGAAAAACTTTACAAATTGCATTTTTTATGACAGTACCGTATATACTATATACTTTCATGTGCATTTAGTGAAAACTGCTATTTTGGAATTACAAACAGACACTTCAACTTTATTTATCTGTATAGACTCTACTTTTGTGAGTTTGTGCAATGAAAATTGACTTTCACAAAATGTCTCTTCAAATCCACATCCCGGGATTAGCTTTTATACCACAAAACCGTTGTACCCTACTGTCGTTAGCATTGCAACCTTATATTGTGAGAAATAGAGTTGAAATTGTTTTATCTAACAGTGGATTGCACAGGCCATCCGTACGTCCGTTCGTTGTGATAACTCTAGTGCAAGTGACAGGTGACGAGCGCCATATTGGATTTTGCCGTTGACAAAGCTGTTTTAATTGTTTTGTTGCGTTAGTTTCAGTTATAATTGTTTTTGCTGGGAAATCTAGTTCTATATTAAATACATCGCAAATCTACCACGGATTACGAGGTCTTGGGTTCGATCCCCAGTGAGGTAAAGTGTTTATTGAGTTTTACATACGAACATATGCTCACGTAGCAGAGGTGTTGCAATAACAACACCCACATTTCACCGAAGATGATTAAGTGCCAGCGTGACAGATAGATGGTGAGTCTGACGCCGTCTCAGGCAGTCTTTGAATTACTTCTCAGACATATGCAAGTTTTCCCACGATGTTTTCCTTCACGGAAAAGCACGTGGTGTCAAAACACTGTACGTATTTTTTTGGAAAAACTAGTACTTACCCTGCTGGGATTCGAACCTACGTCGCTTGCGTAGCAGGCGACTGCTCAAACCCCAGGGCCACCACGACTCTATCTGTAATTGCCCAGTAGTAGCCCGGAGTCTGGATAAGTGCCCGGTTATTGGGACATTACATGGAACTTATACATAACATGTGAAATGTGGGTGTATAATAAAAACACCTCTGCCGACCCCTTTAGGAGATCATCGTCGCACGAATCCAAAATAACCCGTCCGTTAAAATATCTTCGTATCTTTTCCCGAGGTCTTAAAACAAAAACCATTTTATTCCAGCATTATAATGTCAATTAAACTGCGTCTGCGTTGATTGGTTCCTGATTAAGGACCGACATGGCTTCAGGGCCTCGATGGTGATAAACGGTCCCCCTGTAGGGTGGCACGTCGCGACAATGTACCCAATTTTATATAGAGATATTAAACTGTTAATGATCGGACACTTCTGAACGATTTAAGGATTTTATCTCTACAGATAAATACAATTGAAATGTCTGTTTTTAATCTACATCTACACTTATATTATAAAGAGGAACATTTGATTGTTTGTTTGTTTGCATTGAATAGGCTCCGAAACTACTTGAACCATCTTGAAAATTCTTTCAGCAATTTAACATAGGCTATATTTTATCCCCGTACTCCCACGGGAACGGGAACTACGCGGCAAACGCGTGACGTCCGCTTGTTCCAAATAAACAGCTTTTCACTAAATGTATACGGAAGTATATAATGATACCCATGTAAATATAAATCCTTATTCCTTGTTCATCAGCTATGTGCCAGTGAAAGTCCCGGAAAATAGGTAAATCTATACAGATAAATAAAATTGAAGTGTCTGTTTGTAATTCCAAAATAACAGCTTTTCACTAAATGCATATGAAAGTATACACGCTACTGACACTAAAAAACCAAGTTTTAAATTTTTTCTCTGTCTGTCTGTCTGTTTGTTCCGGGTAATCTCTGAAACGGCTGGACGGATTTTAACGGGACTTTTACTGGTAGGTAGCTGATGTTTCAAGGAGTAACTTAGGCTACTTTTATTTATCAAAAATATTAGGGTTCCGCGACAATAAGGAAGAAACTAAATCTACGCGGGTGAAACCGCGGGGCACAGCTAGTTAATAATATATTAATAATTAGTGTTTTTGCGTTGACTATATACGTATTTTCTTCATTTTGTATGGGTACGTTAAAAAGCGCAAAACGCAAGGTCAAGCGACGACTTTCGAACGAGTACATTTGCACTGTAGTCGCGTTTTGTCGCTCAGGTGTGAATGGAGCTTATGGGGTGTTATTGACGAACGTTTTATACATTGTGTGCTATTACACAGCCAATTCGTTTACTTTTATATATATGTAGTTAAAGTTGGAGATACTTTCAACATTACATTAAGTGTAATATAATTTTGAACAAACATATCTTATTGAATATTTGAGGACACAAAGAGTCTTGTTGGGTTTGAGCAGTCACCTGCTACACAAGCGACGCAAGTTCGAATCCCAGAGGGGCCTATACCAATAAGCTTTTCTAAAAACTTGAGTGCCATAATTTCACTACTTATAATAATAGTGGGTTGGGTTAAACCAAATTTCAAACTCATTTAGGCCTCCCACTGACCAGTAACCATTGTCAGTGATGATAAATTGGCTACCGGGGTTCACGTGCTCTCCGAGGCACGGTGTGACCTCGGGCGGTCACCTATCCAACTACTGGGTGGCTTAACATCACTGATCGAATGATATGGGCAATAGCAACTGTGCCACGAGCTCCTCAATTTACATAGAGCATAATAATTAAAATTAGTTCAAATACAGGGGCGCGGCGAGGCGCGGTCTAATGCGTTAGGGCGCGGCCATACGCCGGATACGGACGTCGGAAGCACTTTGCATTGTACCAATAACTGACTGATGGTAGTCTCGCCACAAAAGGATTCCACGCCGTATAAACGCTTACCTAAAAACCAAAAACATTAGACAATAGAACTTACTTAAGCAGCTACAACGATTCTTGGAAAAACCACTCTCTATTCAGCGTTTTCTTTGTTCTTATAAATAGGGAGGCAAATAAGGGATTTCCGCAGTCTATGGATGTCTGTCTCGGGTACAGTGAGTTGATAACTTCACAGCCTTTTTGAAGAACCCGCTTATCGACCCAAAGTCGCTTGAAAACTATGAAGAGCTTCTGTGATTATATGAGCGCCCGAGAAAAAAATCTTCTGAATGCAAGGCGATTTTGGCTTCACATGGCTGCCAGCTGCCTATAAATGCTCACGCCACCCCAGAAGAATCACGGATGGGGTAATTAACGGTGGCCCGTAACGGATGGTGAGTCCTTCGCCATCGGCAGGCACAATACTTCTTATCTTATCTTGGTTGTGGCAACATTGGGTCCGTTTGCAAGGAAGCACATCGACCCTTGGGATTTTTGCGCCGCCCTTGCCCTTATGCTCTACGTACCTCCTCAATACTCCCTAAACATGCCGGCAGATCCTGCTCAAAGGGAAGAGCTTGTAGTCCTCTGGTTTCGGATACGCCTTAACCAGTAGGTCCATTCGCCATCTGGCCAGTGCGTCGCAAGTGCATATTAGGTGACTCATAGTCTCGGCTTCTGATTGCACAATACTGGAGTCTTCTCAGAAATAATGGAGATTTCCTTCACACTTTAATAATAATAAATTATATTTATTGATGACATATATATAACAACCCACATAGGTATTAAATAAAAAGGCATTAATTGTATATACGCGTATCAGTAAGGTGTTGCCGGGGCTAGTGTTATGGACTATTACGTCGGGTGTTGATGTGTACTTCACCAATAGGCTAACACTCAACTGTGACACCAAGCCAGACCAGGTTGAAGTTGGCGAAGTAGATTTTCAGTGCGGCCCCTGAGACTAAAGCTCGCGGTGTGAAATCACATAAGCTTTTAGAAAAACACTTTGGTAGACCACTGGGATTTTAACTTGCGTTGTGATTATATACGTATATACCAGGCTAGGCTATCTACACTCTCTACATCTACACAAATATTATAAGGGAAGGTTTGATTGTTTTTTGTTTGTTTACATTGAATAGGCTCCGAAACTACTTGACCTATCTTGAAAATTCTTTCAGCAATGTAACATAGGCTATATTTTGTCCCCGTTCTCCCACGGGAACGGGAGCTACGCGGGTGAAACCGCGTGACGTCCGATAGTCTTAATATATATAACTCAAAGGTGAAATAACAAAAAGGTGAATGAGTGACTGACTGACTGACTGACATAGTGATCTATCAACGCACAGCCCAAACCACTGGACGGATCGGGCTGAAATTTGGCATGCAGGTACATGTTATGACGTAGGCATCCTCTAAGATTTTGATTAATTCTACTCCCAAGGGGATAAAATAGTGGACGAAAGTTTGTATGAAACTTTATCAATTTTAAACCGATCGGGCTGAGACTTTGCATGCATAATTTATTTACAAAAAATATTAGGATTCCGCGACATGAAGCATAAAACTAAATCTACGCGGGTGAAACCGCGGGACACGGCTAGTTCATTATAAAATACAACGTACAATAAGACAGTGTATAAACCCGATAGTGTAGGTATAGGATGCGAGGGCGAGCCGGGACGTGGGAGCGGCTGTAATAACTAGTTGAACCCGCTGTGACCCGGTCACCGCGACACAAATGCTTTCTATATCATATGTTAGGATATACTACAGTCATTTGCAACTGACGGGATACGACACCGTGTTATGTGCAGGAAAACATTATTATGATACTATCTTATATAGATTGGAAGTTTGGTTTGTATAACTACTTGACCCATAAAACAAACGTGAAAGAAAAACGAATTTGCATTCGCTATTTGAGCCAAAAACCATGCATGCTGTAATTTTACCGAATCTACAAAACTACTTGTTACAAAAACATTATATACAGGGTTTAAAATTTTAGGCACAATGTACGGTGCCTAAAATGTGCGATTTAAATAAAAATAAAAGAATTGCATACCCTAAATCTATACATCTATACAGATAAATAAAATTGAAGTATCTGTTTGTAATTCCAAAATAACAGCTTTTCACTAAATGCATATGAAAGTATACAGCTGTTCCCCGCGGTTTCACCCACGTAGATTTAGTTTCATCCTTATTGTTGCGGAACCCTAATATTATAGATAAATAAAAGTAGCCTAAGTTACTCCTTGAAACATAAGCTACTTGCCAGTGAAAGTCCCGTTAAAATCGGTCCAGCCGTTTCAGTGATTACCCGGAACAAACCGATAGACAGACAGACAGAGAAAAAATTTACAACTTGGTTTTTTAGTGTCAGTAGCGTGTATACTTTCATATGCATTTAGTGAAAAGCTGTTATTTTGGAATTATAAACAGACACTTCAATTTTATTTAGATGTATGTATAGATGTATAGATTATGCTTATATTTAAAAATCACGACAAAAATCTGACTCAAGTCTTCCTGAGTCAGTTTTTTTTTGCTTTGGAATATTTACTGGTAAATGATTGTAGCATGCAAGTGACACCGAGTGCCAAAAGTGCAAGGTAATCAAATGAAGAGTAGGTGCGTAGGCGCGTCGTGGGTGGGGTCGACCTCGGTGGTCCTAGGTTCAATGCTTGACTCATTAATTTCACTCGCCCCTACTTGTTAACTCACGTTCTGTTGAATCATTCTTTGATAAGAACAATTAATTCTCATGTGTTATGACACAGTGGCATAAAATATACGGATTATTTTATTAATACGGTAACTATTTTGTTTTTTTTATACCACTTAAGTGGCAAACAAGCTTCTTGCTGTCATTTCAAATACCTGCGACTTGTACCTACTTTTTCAAAATCCTTTTTTTTTGTTGTTACAAATTTTAACGTAACTGTGGCCGCGGTTTCGTCCGCGAAGGCTTATTTTGTGATTTATTTCACGGAACCCTATTTTTTTCTGAATAAATACGTTACGTATGTAACTTCTTGAAACGGCAGTAACGTGGAAGTGAATCTGCCATTAAAATCGGTCTAGTCTATTCATAAATTCAATAAACAGACAGACATAGAAAAATTTAAATAATTGTATTTTTAGGACAGTATAACATACTTTTATATGCATTTTGTGAAAAGCTATCAATTACAAAGAGACAATTCATTTGTATTCATCTGCAAAGATTGGTCTGGAATCAAACCACAGTGCCACACTCGTATACCATGCAGCACGGACCTCACCGCAAAAACACAACACAATTGTAAAGTAGCGTTATTTGGCTGCGATCTTCTGTAATAACCCCAAAAGATAGAACCCCTCAACTATTTCCTAAGTGACAATGTCATGGTATCATTAATACGTCAGCTAGACACAGTATAAATAAATACTCTAAAAGCAGTAAAAAATCGAGGCCTATTTCTTAAAATAAGAACGTTTACCTCATTAAGTGTGAGAGTGGTTTAAGACTAGCCGCACACACTCAATAATATTTATATGAATATTATAAAGCTGCAGAGTTTGTTTGTTTGTTTGAAGGCGCTAATCTTAGAAACTACTGGACTGATTTCAAAAAATCTTTCAGTGTTGGATAGTCCATTGATCGAGGAAGATTATAGGCCAAGTGTGCGGCCCGTATTGTGGTGTTTTTCAATGTTATTGTGATGTGATTGTGAATATTGACAATAGTAATGTGTCTCTGAGGCTAGCCCCAAAGACTTTTCATTTTTTTTTTACTGTCAAACTAATGTATTTTTGACGTTTGGAAGTTTGAAGCATGTCTGCAAAACACGTAAATGACGAATACCCGATCGGACACAACGTGACATCCATGACACTACTGCTATTCTGCTGCGCGTAGGTGAGTGTGTAATTTTGAACCATTTGTACCTACATTCCTTACTGTTTATAAAGCTTATATTTGTACTGTGAGCTAGGGGTGTCGGAATTAATTAAAACGAACTCTACCTCAGCGGCTCGTTAAAGTTTAATACATAAACGTGTTATGTCTTAGATACTCACGTTTATCGCCCTTGCGTAGAGTGAGGTAATCATATTGATTTAACGAACACTTCTGATGCGCTTGCGTTCACCTAAGCTACGATTTTATTATCTGTAAAGAGAATATTTTTATTTATAAATATAGTGTATACTTTCCGTGATTTTGAAATTACAAACAGACACTTCAATTTTATTTATCTGCATAGAAGTATAGATACATTTTCTTTGTGAAGTGATTTCTTGAGTGAACATCAAATTAAATCTATACAGATAAATAAAATTGAAGTGTCTGTTTGTAATTTCAAAATCACAGAAAGTATACACGCTACTGACACTAAAAAAACAAGTTTTAAATTTTTTCTCTGTCTGTCTGTCTGTTTGTTCCGGGTAATCTCCGAAACGGCTGGACGGATTTTAACAGGACTTTCACTGGTAGGTAGCTGATGTTTCAAGGAGTAACTTAGGCTACTTTTGTTTATCAAAAATATTAGGGTTCCGCGACAATAAGGACTAAATCTACGCGGGTGAAACCGCGGGGCACAGCTAGTTTATAAATATGCTCACACTATCCTAGAAGGGTCACCGAAGGGGTAGGCAGAGGTGTTGTAATAACAACACCCCCTTTTCACCGAAGATGATTAAGTGCCAACGTGACAGAGGGCAAGTCCATCGCCTCCTAGTTGTATTGATTTTTCTAAATATACTTCAATCTAATTGAGGTGTCTGTATGTAATACTAAATTAACAGCTTCTCACTAAATGCAGAAGGTATAATATAGGTACAGTACTTACAAAAAAAAATCTCTTTATGTCTGTCAGCTGTGCCAATTTTACAGGACTTTCACTGGCAGATAGCTGATGTTACAAGGAGTACCTAAATTAGATTAAAATAGGGTTCCGCGAAATTAAGATACTCGTGAAATTAAGTCACGTGGGTGTAGCCGCGGGGTACAACTAGTGAATAATATTTGCTGAATCTATTGCTTGAGACTAATTACGAGAACAATTTTTCGAATTGTTGTAAATAAATCATAATCTTTTTCACTTAAAGCATGAGATTGATCGATAGCAAAATTGACGAAAGTATACTGGGTATTTAGTTCCACTTATGAATGATCTCACGTTGAACCAAATATAACCTAACTAGAACACTTTTAGATCAATCAATGTCCACATTACATCATTCGTCTTCGCTATAACTAAATTACTTCCAAGTTTTGTAACCTAAAAGATCTACATGACTTCATTTAGATACTACCATTTTCCATAACCTATCAGAGTTTACAGATGGATTGCTATCCCCAGTTATCTGTTAATTTTGATCTATTCATCATCAACCTTCAATTTATACATCTATACAGATAAATAAAATTGAAGTGTCTGTTTGTAATTCCAAAATAAAAGTTTTTCACTAAATGCACACAATTGCACGAAATTATACAGGCTACTCTGTCTTTCTGTCTGCCCGTCTGTCTGTCTGTTTGTTCCGGGTAATCTCTAAACGGCTGCACCGATTTTAACGGTACTTTCACTGGCAGGTAGCTGATGTTTCAAGCAGTAACTTAGGCTACTTTTATTTATTAAAAATACTAGGGTTTAGCGACATGGAACTAAAACTACGCGGGAGAAACCACGGGGTACAGCTAGTTTCATAATAATATTAACTAGTAATAAGTTATTGGAATGAAAGTAAAGACAAAACAATAGCTTGTTTTAGTAACCTAAATAACAGATGGATAGAATATTAAAATCTTAGAAATGTGTACGTAATAAATAACAATACAATGGATTTCTAATAGCTATTTATTTATTTTAAGCTGAGTGACAGAATATCTCGTCGAATCACTTGAACAAATCCTCCGCGCAAATAATCATTTGTTTTAAAACATGTCACCTAACAAATCGGAGCGTTGTTAAGTTGACAGCTGTCATCTGTCGGCTTGACGCGTGTTTTGGCGGCAACTCCGCCGCAGCCAATCAGAGGCGACGAATGATCTGTCATCGGTGCGTTCCGTACGCACGTGTGGCTAATCTCAAAATGTAATTTTAAATTAAATCTTTAACGAGTAAGATATAAGGTTGAGATTTGTTTAGCGTGTTGCTTTGTAAGGTAAATATAAACTGGTAGTTTTCTCGTTTAATTACACTTAATGACTGTCATGCTTAGAGTTTTGTTTTCTTTTTTCGTGTCGTCTGTTGCCGACGGGGAATGATGGATGTTGGTAAGTTTCCGAAATGTCTTTTTGTTCACTGGCTGGTTAAGTAGTTATGTTTGTTTATTGTCGGTTTCATTAGAACTGGATGAAAGCAGGCGTTGTTTTGTTTATCGCTTTGTTCAGCTTTTCCTAAATAAAGGGATCATTATTATCACACGGGCAGAATGAATGGAAGTAAATTTTGATCTAAAATATTTGAGAGCCGTGGTGGCCTTGGGGTTAGAGCAGTCGCCTGCTACGCAAGCAATGCGAGTTTGAATCCCAGTGGGGCCTGTTGCAACACCTATGCCTACCCCTTCGGGGAATATAGGCGTCAGCATTTATGTATGTATCTAAAATATTTTTGTTATTAGTGTTTTTAATACGATATTGAAGTTGTTTTTTGTTATTCTATGTAGATTAATAAGGTAAAGAGATTAGCATAACTAACCCGTCGTATGATGGAGTGTATAAGTGTATTTGAGGGTGTGTATATTTACTCAAAACGACATAAAATGATAGCATATTTAACGAAATATAAATTGAAAAAATCTTAAAATGACTGATATGTCATTTCTATTTCAATTAATACCAAACTCCATAGATATGGCACAAATAAAAACCATAATCTGTATTCACTCTGTATAGTTATTAAAACACTAGCTGTGCCCCGCGGTTTCACCCGCGTAGATTTAGTTTTCCTTATTGTCGCGGAACCCCAATATTTTTGATAAATAGAAGTAGCCTAAGTTACTCCTTGAAACATCAGCTACCTACTAGTGAAAGACCCGTTAAAATCCGTCCAACCGTTTTAAGAGATTACCCGGAATAAACAGACAGAGAAACATTTTAAAACTTGGTTTTTTAGTGTCAGTATCGTGTATACTTTCATATGCATTAACATGCAATAACAGCTTTTCACTAGAAAAGCTGTTATTTTGTAATTACTAACAGACACTTCAATTATATTTATCTGTATAGATATATAGATATAGAAGATTAGCGACAACCCTAACTCAAAGGACACAGTGAAAATAAATAATCATAATTAAAAAAATACTAATTAATGGTCGGTTCGACTATCATTCTGTCAAATACATAAAAGAGTAATATTTTATTATGACATATTATTTAGATTTCGATTAATATCCTTCAAAATATATTTGTATAGTGTTATAATTGACTTGAAAACTCTATTATAGGTATACAATTACCGAAAACCTAAGCGATCGAGCCACGAACCAATCTGTAGTGTGACCAAGCTTTTGAAGAAATTATAGAATATTTTCACTTCTAAGCTGTTTCCACCTTATGCATACAAATGCTAACGCCTGTATTCCGCAAAAGGGTAGGCAGAGTACTGTAATAACAACACACACATTTCACCGAAAATTATTAAATGCCAACGTGACAGATCACCATCTGTCACGTTGGCATCGTGAGACTCACCTGTCTATCGCCGTCTCAGACACTATACGTCTTTGAATTACTTCTGAGACATATGCAGGTTTACTCACGATGTTTTCCTTCACCATAAAGCACGTAGTGTTAAATCACTGTACATACGTTGTAACATCCGCTATCTGCCAGTGAAAGTCCCATTAAAGTCAGTCCAGCCGTTTCGGAGATTAGCCGGAACAAACAGACAGACACACAGAGATAAAGTTATTAAATTGTTTTTTTGATGTGAGTACCATATATACTTTCATAATATGCATTTACTGGTAAGCTTTTAATTTGAAATTACAAACAGACACTTCAATTTTATTTATCTGCATAGATGTATGGATACATTTTCTTTGTGAAGTGATTTCTTGAGTGAACATCAAATTAAATCATCTATAAAGCCCATCAACTATATGGTCACCGTATCTTTTCTACTAATCAAGGAACCGACAATTTTGACGCATATTAATTCGTCAAAGTTTCCGAGTTGTGATTGCGTGCCTAATGAACGTACACCACTGTCTCACCATTTACTATATAGATTAGTTTCCAATCACATCGAAAATCAACCCTGTTCCCTAAGCACTAGAACTTTCTTTTCCCTGTCGCGGCTCGTGACAGGAATGCATTAATATCCCAGCATGATTCTCCCTATTGTTTTGTTTTAATTGAATAAAGGAATGAATGTTGCTTTTATTAACATTTCCGGAATGGTGACGTCATTACTTGTAGGAACTGATAAATTATTAATTGAGATGGGAGTGCCACGTTTTACACAAGGACGAACAAACGGTACACAAAAAAACATTACCTTCGTTTACTGTAAACGTTAATATATATCTATACATCTATAGGTACATACTACATACAGATAAATAAAATTGAAGTGTCTGTTTGTAATTCCATAATAACAGTTTTTCACCCGCTACTGACACTAAAAAACCATGTATTAAATTTTTTCTCCGTCTGTCTGTCTGTCTGTATGTCTGTTTGTTACGGGTAATCTCTGAAATGGCTGAGCGGATTTTAACGGGACTTTCACTGACGGATAGCTAATGTTACAAGGAGTAACTTAGGCTAATTAGATTTTTTTTTAAAACATTAATGATCCGCGAGCAACCGTGAAATTAAAATCTACGCGAGTGAAACCGCGGGGCACAGCTAGTAGTACTATAAAATACAGATGAATAAAATTGAAGTGTCGGTTTGTGATTTTAAAGTAACTAACAACTTTGACTTTGTCTTTGACTTTGACTGTATCTCTGATAGTCCTGGCAGATACATAAAGTTACAAGGAGTATTAACTTGGCCACTTCTTTTTTAAATGTGGGTACTGCGAAATAGAATCCACGCGGGTGATATAGCACCACTAATTTATAATATTAACACGGATATGAAAATCCCAGCAAGGCTATAGTACAAAAGTAATTGTTAAAAAGAAATATATTCTCACGCCATCCCAGAGGGGTCCCCGAGGGGTAAGCAGAGCTGTTGTAACAACAACACCAACATTTTACCGAATATGATTAAGTGCTAACGTGACCAATGGTGAGTCTATCGCCGTCTCAGGCACTATACTACAGTCTTTGAATTACTTCTCAGACATGCAGGTTTCCTCACGATGTTTTCCTTCACCGTAAAGCATGTGGTATGAAATCGCTGCATATAAGACAAGTGCTTTTATAGAAAAACTCATTGGTGCCGTTGATATTCGAACTTGCATCGAACCCAAGGCCACCACGGCTCCAAGTAATTGTTACGCTAATAAATATAAGTAGTAACATTTATACAGCAGGCAACGGAGCACAAGTTCCAGTTATCTATAACTTCACCCTATATAAATAATTTACGATATAACTTCGCACACTTATCAAAGTAGAATTGAGATTAATTTGCGCAAAAGTGTCTTTGCGATCCAACACGCGATATTTACTTGTACACTGTAAGTAAGTTAATGCTGGAAGTTTTTTTCAAATCGCACCAGAAGTTCCTGAGATTATTTTGAAACAAACTAATTTTCAGCTTTATATCTAACAGTTATCTAATTTTATCTAACAGAATATAACAGCTTTAACTTAATTTACATGCACTAATCTCCGAAACGGCTGAACCGATTTGAACGGGACATTCACCGGCAGATAGCTAATGTTACAAGGAGTAACTTGGTAACTTTTATTTCGGATAAATATTAGGGTATAAATAAATATAGATAAATTTAACCTGGATATTTTAGCTATAAACCCCATTGGATTTCAACGTCTGCATATTAATAAAATCTATTTAAGATCCATAACATAGTTTAGAAGGACGAAACGTTCAAACAGACAAAAAAATTTTGTATATAAATAGCGCCTTCAATATAGGCTTTTTAAAGATATGACGGATTCCTAATCGATTGTTAACGCAATCAGAATAACTTAGAGGGCCTTTGTAAGTCGTCTATCAAATCGGCAGGAAATGAATCCTAAATGTTTTCCTTCCACCAAAATGACTCGCAACTCCAAAACGGGGCTAATATCCTACTGCTTTATGGCTTGTGTTGCTGTAATAAAGGTGCCGTCACGAATTATGAGCGCTATAGCTATATTCATATCCATATAGATAAATAAATTGAATAGTCTGTTTGTAATTCCAAAATAACAGTTTGTCACTAAATGCATGTGAATACACGGTACTGAAATAAAAACACCAACTCTCTGTCTCTCTGTCGGTCTCTTTGTTCCGGGTAATCTCTGAAACGGCTGGACCGATTTTAACGGGACTTTCACTGGCAGGTAGCTGATGTTTCAAGGAGTAACTTAGGCTACTTTTATTTATTAAAAATATTAGGGTTTAGCGACATAAAGCATGAAACGAAATCTACGCGGGTGAAACCGCGGGGCACAGCTAGTACTTTCATATGCATTTAGTAAGAGTCTATTATTATTTTGGAATTATAAACAGACACTTAAATTTTATTTATCTGTATAGATAGAAAAAAGCTGAAACCGCAATAACTACTTTCCAGTCAGAATGGAGTGCATTCTGAGTGATGGTGAGTGAGATATCAATATAGGTCACGGTGCGAGTGAGAGAGACAAGAGATCGTTAGTAGCGCAAGGGCGAATCTACTTGACCCTAAGTAAAGGTGTCAGGGACATAAATTGCTGACGGTTTTCGTATATTTGAATTTGATAGTCAGTTTTTTTGTATAATAAAAATATTGTTAATGATTATACAGTTGCTATTGCGCATATATTCGATCAGCGAAGTGAATCAACCATAACCCAAGTCATTAGTTGGATAGGTGACCGCCCGAGTTCCCTCCGTGCCTCGGAGAGCACGTAAAGCCGTCGGTCCCGGTTGCCAATTTAACATCTTTGGCAATCGTTACAGGTCAGTCAGAGGCCTATGTTTCTGATACTGGTTTAACCCAGTATACCGATTTTCCTCCATCAGTCGCTTCGTATAAAAATCTGGTGATCAAGCGCATCGGGTTGAATCAAGTGCCGACCCTAGGAATACAAGGCCGGGGAGATAATGATGAATAAAATACTATTCGGAGAACATATGTGCCCACGGACATAGGTATGTCCACAGACATTGATATGCTCACAGACATATGAACATATCGAATAACTTACTGGGTAGGCAGAGATCTAGACATCTTGTGCTTCATTTACTTTATCTACAATAATATCCTTTCTCAAGATTATTAACCATTTTAAAAGAAAATTTTTAGCCCTGATGCATAAGAAATTACAATTTAATTTTACTTGATTAACGGCACTTATAACTAAATCGAATGTTAAGCAATAATAGGCATTAATGGAACAGAAATGAATACAATAAACTTCGAAATTCGTTTACGCCTAAATTAAGCGACTACGAATTTTTTATCGAATTCGTAGCTTCGTAGAGCAGTTCTGCTACGCGGCGCCTACGAAATTACTGTACAGAGTCTCGGTTCTTATCTATACAGATAAATAAAATTGAAGTGTCTGTTTGTAAATCCATAATAACAGTTTTTCATTAAATGCATATGAAAGTATACACACTAAAGACACAAAAAACCAAGTTTTAAAATTTTTCTCTGTCTGTCTGTCTGTTTGTTCCGGATTATCTCTGAAACGGCTGGATGGATTTTAGCGCGACTTTCACTGGTAGGTAGCAGATGTTTCAAGGAGTAACTTAGGCTACTTTTATTTATTAACAATATTAGGGTTCCGTGACAGTAAGGATGAAACTAAATCTACGCTAGTGAAGCCGCGGGGCACAGCTACGAGTATTATACACTAATTCTTTATAAAATAGAGTTTGATAAAAACCTAACGATATTGAAACTTCGCTTAATTTTCGTTTCTTTCCGAAGTGTCGTTTTCGTAGAATGAGAGCAGGCCCCCAGCTGCCGTCACGAGTTTTGAGGGCTTGGTGAAAATAGTGGACTTAATTACGTATGTATTAATTCGCGCTCGTTCCATACAAGACCAAAAAATGTATAACAATTTTCCTCATTTTTTTTTAGACTACAGATAAAAAAAAATGTGTAGATTTTAGCTTTTAATTGTGTGACCCTCCTAGGGGCAAACCTCTATACATTTTTTGCAAAATATGGTCAGCAGTGTAACGGTGAAAAGTTAAGACACATAGACAGAAATTGTTTGAGAACAACAAATTGTAGGTTGCAAAACGAGAGGCAGAGGTGTTACATCACTCACTTCTCAACGAAGATGACCTCACGATGTTTTCCTTCACGATAAAGCTCGTAGCGTGACATCTGTAGGTCTAAAAAGGCCACTTTGGGAGAATCATAATGTGATCCGAATATGATTCATCACTGACATGCCAAAATGGTCACTTAAGTGCAATTCATATTTATGATTCACGAATGATTACAATAATTGTAGATGTTAGTCCCTATGTAACTTTTTATGGTTCTGCTATTTGTCACAAAAGCAATTCATATTTTGTGGACCATTTTAGGAATTTTCATAGGAAAGTGTCAAACAGGTGAATTGCGAAATATGAATCATTCCTGAATCATATTCGGATCACATTATGATTCTCCCAAAGTGGCCGTTTTAGACCTACTGCACTTAGTATTTAGAATACTTATCTATTCAGCTAAATTGAATCTTATGTCGAAGAAATATTAAGTTCTAATTTTCTTTTAAACTACGTTACTATGTAATTTCTTCGTGTAACATTCTGAATAACGTAATAAAAATCAAGCTGGTTTGATTGACGTCTCGCTGGCGCCCTACTCAGACGAAATGAGATGCATATATAAAACACTACAAGTCAGAGAAGGACGCAAGACTGCAGGGGTGCCACTGCGTAGTTTAGAACTTTACAAAGTAAACTTGAGACTTGTTGGTATATCGGAGCTGGGGAGATAGTGATGTCACCGTGACGTCATCAAGTTACACAGGGTGTGCAATAACTTTGGTGGCGGTAAACATACTCGAAGACAGTGAGTCAAAACCAAATATTATGCTAAACGTTATACTATATCTTTGTTGAATTATGTATGTAAAACAAGCATTCATAGCGATTTCACTGCCTGCCATTTCGTTGGCGCCCAACGAGGGACTTACGAGTAGAGTGAAAATATCCCTTTCAGCGAATACGGTACGAAACCAGTAGCGATCGAAAACTATACAGGTGCCGTCACTAGCTATGAGCGCTCAGAGAAAAAAGTGCATACTGATACACAGCGTTACTCAAAAAATTATACTGTGCATGCACACACTTCTAATATAATAAAATGCATTTTAATTTGATCTTAAGTTAGTAAGTACTATTTAGGTTATAATTTACCTTGAAAATGAAAATGATTTATTCAGTTTAGGCCCTGGTAAGGCACTTATGAATGTCGAGGAATTTACCACCGGTTCGGAAACTAGCCTTCTGAGAAGAACCGCCTTGCATTTACTAAACGTAATCCCTCTTATAACAAACCATAGACTAAGACAGTCCTCGGTTTATAGTATCTCCCTTTCTGAGATACGGATTTAAAAGGGATGGACATGGCTTTAGTCCGAGACTAGTCTTCTTTTAAATCATGTTTTGTAAGAGGTAATACGTCAACATAATGCAATAACATCACAATGAATTATTTTGGAAAAACATTATCAACTCCACAAATTGGCTTCATAAACTTTCCCGATGATCTTAAAAGAGACACAAGATACGAAATAATGCGTTGTGGGAGAGAGATAGTGATATCAATAAGCCGCTTGGATGTTAATCCTGCAGAACAAAATGGTCCCTCAGCTCATAACCGTCAGAGCAGTTTAAATGACAAGTAAATCCATTAAGGACGACCGACCCAAAAGCACATTCCTTAGCTCACAATAGCCCAAAGAACGGTAATATGTTTATACTAGCTGTGTCCCGCGATTTCTCCCGCGTAAATTTAGTTTCATACAAACTTTCATCCCCTATTTTATCCCCTTGGGGGTAGAATTAATCAAAATTCTTAGCGGATGTCTACGTCATTACATCTACCTGCATGCCAAATTTCAGGCCGATCCGTCCAGTGGTTTGGGCTGTGAGTTGGTACGAGTAGATCACTATGTCAGTCAGTCACCTTTGAGTTATATATATTT